>JAVMKO010000004.1:110492125-111692125 GCA_032164245.1 Sternotherus odoratus | reverse complement strand
ATCAGAAATTTCATGGCGTCAGGAGCGCTGAAGGAGAGGGTGGGGGGAGGGGAGAGGAGCGAGGGCGCAGTGTGCTCAGGGGAGGGGGCGGTACTGGGTTGGGAAGAGGGAGGGTGGGGGTGGGGGCGGAGTGGGGGTGGGAAGAAGCAGAGCAGGGGTGGGGCCTTGGGGGAAAGGGTGGAGTGGGGGTGGGGCCTGGGCAAAGCCAGGGGGAGCACCCATTGGCAAATTAGAAACTCGGTGCCTATGTCCCAGGCCCCTCGCTCCACTAGGGACGGTCCTACGTACAACAAAGGGTTATTCAAAAGCTGGGCTCTGCGGGACTCATGTTCCGTCTATTTCTCCTTCAGGGAGGCGTGACAGACGACAAGAGTGACGATGGCAAATCGGTTTCGACCTTGAACTTCGGCGTAAACAGACCCACCATCTCCTGCATATTTGATTGTAAGTCATCTAGGATGGAGGGGTGACATTCACACGGCCCCGGCACCACCTGAGGTCCAGCGAAGCCCAGAGGGTACCTGGGCTTTGTGCTTGTCTCTCTGCACGGGGTGAATTTCACCCTAGGTGTAAATATCCCAGTTTACCTCACGTCCATTCCCCAGCACCTGAAGGGTCAGCTCGTTTCCATCTTGAGCAGAGCAACACAGCCGTCTTGACTGGGCCTCGACGCAGGTGTGTCCAGCATGCTGGTGCATCACCTGTGTTTATCTAAAGGAGATTCTCTTTCCATGATGTACAGTACTGAGGTGTGGATGGGAATTTCTGGTTTTGTGGTGTTTTTTGCCACTTGTAACGTCTGCTTCTTGGGGACTCATCTGCTGTCAGGCTCCAGAGGAAGCAGACCAAAAGGAAGAGGTTGGGATTGAATGTAGATTTGGTTATATAAGGGTTAAAAAGACCAGGATCCACATTTTTAAAGGGTTCCCAGGGCCAGGTCTACACTACAAAGTTATGTTGGCACCGCTATGTCAGTCAGGGGTGTTAAAAAAAACCACCCACCCTCTGGTGACATAGATGTCAGGAAACCTCAACCCCGCACTGTGGATGTAATTATGTCAACAAAAGAGTGCTTTGGTCAGCCAGATAATGTCTTTCAGTGTGGTGGGGGTATTCTGCTGGCAGAAAAACGCCTTCTGTCAGCATACACCGTGTGTGCACCAGGGGGCTCTGCTGGTGTAGCTGTTAGCCTTTGTAGTATAGATGAGGCCTAGAGAGTCGTCAGGACAGCAGGACTTCCAAGGAAGGTTGTGGAACCCCCATCATTGAAGGTTTTAAAGAACAGATTGGACAAACAGCTGTCAGGGATGGTCTAGGTTTACTTGGCCCTGCCTCAGCACAGGAGGCTGGACTAGATGACTCCTCGAGATCCCTTCCAGCCCAACTCTTCCATGCCTCTGTGATCCCGAAGCTTGTTGTGAAGATGCCGAAAGTGGATCTAGGTGGGAAACAGGGAACAATTTTGAGATTTCAGAAAAGTTTTCTGTCCCCAATAATGATGAAAAGTCAAAATCTTTAACATTTTTTGCAAACTGAAAATGCAAAATAGGTTTTGTTTCTGGTCAACCAAAACATTGTGTTTCAAGCATTTCTAAATGTTTTGTGTTGATTTCAACCATTCCTTTTAAAATTTTGGTGTAAATGTCAAAAACAGATGTTGTTTTGAAGCAGAAAAAAATGAATTTTTCATTTAGAAAAGGTTGAAACGGAACACTGACAATTACAAAAAAAATCCCCACATATTTTGAGTTGAGAAATTCATTGGAACCAACCCTTTCCTGTGAAAATTGTCAGCTTGGACGAATTGGCAGTTTCCAATTAATTAAATGTTTTGTTGATAATTTCCCAGCCAGCTTTTGCTGAAATGGCTGGAGGGGGTGACCTGTGAGAATATGTTGGGAAAGTGTTTGGCTTGATCCTTCTGCTCTCCCTCAATTCCCACTGATACGTAGATTTGAATAGGGATTATTAGATTGTCTGGTCTCACTTCCTGTATAACGCAGGCCAGAGAATTTCATCCATTGAGCACAATAACTTTGGGTTTACTAAAGTGTAGGCTCCAAAGAGGCAGCAGTCTTGATCTGAAGACACCACGAGATGGAGACGCCACCTCTTCCATTGGTAGTGTTAATCGACCACACTGTTATAAATGAGTGCCTTATGTCTAATCTGAATTGGTCTGGCTTTAACTTCCAGCCATTGTTTCTTGTTCCACTTTCTCCAATCTCCATTAGGTTAAACAGTTCTTTGGTATTTGGTATTTTCTCCCCATGAAGGTACTTAGACATTGTAATCAAGTTACCTCTCAATCTTTGGTTTGATAAACTAAGCCGATCGTGCTCTTTATGTCTCACTTTAAGGAAAATTCTCCAGCCCTTGACTAATTTCAGTGGCTCTTCTCTTCACCATCTCCAGGTTTTTAACATCTTTTAAAAAATATGGGCACTGCGGCTGTGTGTGGTATTCCAGGATCGATCTCAGTGAAGTCATTGGGAGGGCAATGCGGGCGGCTCTAGGTCTGAATTTTGGATGCAGATGTGGAGCTTGCTTCAGCGCTGTAGGTGTTCTTAAAGGACCTTTGGAGAGCGCCCTTCAGTGCCATGACATTGTGATTAATTAAAATGGCCTGTATTAAATGGATTAAAAACTGGCTAACTGCCGGATCTCAAAATATAACTGTAAATGGGGAATCCTCATCAAGCAGGTGTGTTTCTAACGGGGTCCTGCAGAGATCAGTTTATAACATTTTATCATCACTGATAGAGTTTGCGGGTGGCCCAAAGACTGGGGGAAGTGATAAATAATGAAGAGGATAGGTCAGTGATACAGAGCAAGCTGGATCACCTGGTAAGCTGGGTGCAAGCAAACAATGTGCATTTTAGTATGGCCAAATGTAAAGTCATATGTCTAGGGACAAAGAATATAGGCCACACAAAGAGGATTGGGACACTCTTCTGGGAAGCAGTGACTGAAAAAGATTTAGGGGTCGCGGTGGATAATTAGTTGAACGTAAGCTCCCAGTGCAATGCTGTCGCCAAAGGGCCAATGCGATCTTTGGATATATAAACAGGGGAATCTTGTGTAGAAGTAGAGTGATTATATTACCTCTGTATTTGGCAACTGCTGCTGCAATCCTGTGTCCAGCTCTAGTGCCCACAATTAAAGGGTATCAATGAACTGGAGAGAGTTCAGAGAAGAGTCACAAGAATGATTAAAGGATTAGAAACATGCCTTATGGTGATAGACTCAAAGAGCTCAAACTATGTAGCTTAATAAAGAGAAGGTTAAATAAGATGGAAATAAGATGTAAATTTATAACATTGAGGGTAGTTGACAAGTTGGAACAGCTTACCAAGAGGTGGATTCTCCATCACTGGCAATTTTTCGATCAAGATTGGACGTTTTTCTAGACGATCTGCTCTAGTTGAATTATTTGGGGGAGTCCTGGGCTCTGCAGGTGGTCGGACTAGCTGATCACAGTGGTCCCTTCTGGCCTTAGAGTCTATACATCTATGAACGTCTGCTGAGTTGTTCAGCGAAGTGCTGCTATGGTGCCCCCTACTGACATGTTCATGACAGAGCATCTGCCACGCAGGGGTCCTGTGCCTGGAAAAAGATTTTTTGTTTGGGGAATAGCAAAGGGAATGGGAGTGAGACCTATGTCATTGCATCCACAGCTAGGTGGATGCACCAGCCCACAGGATGTGTGGGATGTGCAGCCAACTCTGAGGCCTTTGGGGAGAGGATCCCTCTATGGAGCACCTCCTTCTGCTCCCTGCAGGTAGACAGCTCAGCTCCTAAGGCTGAGTACTGGAGACAAGATTTGCCCCAATGAGCATCCGTATATGGAGCTGGTGCAGGGAGCTGGTGCATTCCCCATGTGACTGTAGTGGGACCAAAAATATGGTTTTCACAACTGAAAGGCTAGCACAGACCATGCACCAGATAATATACAATAGGCAGGCCAGATTCTGCTCGGGTGTAAATCTGGAGTAACTCCATTGCTGTGAATAGTGCTACTCTTGCTTGGTTTCCTTAGGCTCAAGCCCTGACGCCCTGGGTCCAAGGAAACATTCAAGCCCCTTGTGTAATTGTCACAGATTTTCCAGCACTTTAGAAGTGCAGAACTAAATGCTTTTTTCTCCCCGTTTCTCAATAAAGATGGAAGCAGATACCACCTACGTTGCTACATATACCAAGCTCGGGATCTGATCGCCATGGACAAGGACAGTTTTTCAGGTAAGCACAGCTGCTCATATAGACACACAATTTAAGTCCAAGTTAGCAGGGTAGCTTAGACCAGAGATCCATAAGGCAGACTTCAGTGCTCTATGGGTAATTGTTGGTACAGATTGAAATCAAAGGAGGTTTGTCCGGCTGTGCAACAGAAGACAGATGCAGGAGGTTTTCCCAAGGAAGCAGGAGTGAGTAGCCTGATTCCCATCAGAGGAGTCAGACTTTCAAGAACTCTTCTGTGAGACAGCAGCCAGAAACCACAGTCGACCCGGGTCACTCCTGAGTCATGTGGCGTTTGCTGTGCTAATGGTCCCTGCTCGCGGATGCAGGCTGATGTCGAAAGCCCGTGGCACAGCTGGAGAGCAGAGAGCTCGGTGGCTTTAAAAAGAAACGAAGACAGGGATGTTTAAAGTGGCGCGCTACCTTGATTCTGCCAGTGTCCGAGCGTGTGCCTAGGAGTCTACACCAGTTCCTGGGCGTGTGCCTGCACCAGTGTGGCTAGGAGTCTACACGTGAACGCAGATAAGACTGAGAGCCGGCGAGAGCCCCCTCTGCACTGACCAGTCATCAGTGTCCAGCTCCCCTGATGCACATGGAGGAGATGAAAGGATACAGGGAAGATAATGAGCATTTCTGCGCAGACATGGGTTTGTGCTTGATCCTCTCCAGTCTAAATGAGGCTCTGATTTGAGTGCTCCTCTCTCAGGCTTCCCACATCCTGTGATCTAGTGTGGCTCTGTAATGGGAGGACATAAACACAAAGAGCCATGGAAGCAGCAACGAGAGAGCTCCCTAATCAGGAAGCTCCTATGTTTAAGCTCCCCGCTGCAACACATCCTGATCCGCTCCGGTAACTGTACCAGACCAGGAACTCCGTAACCGCTTCACATCTCCTGGGCTTTATAATAAACAACTGAAATTTAAATGATAAAAGCAAAGTATATGCACACAAGAGTCCAAAATAAACATCAGACTCCTTAAGCCTATTTACACTCCCATGTCCCCTTATCAACGGCATCTGCATAGTCCGGAGCAGTATTCTAAAGATCAAATCTTTGTGCGGGGCTGATCAGTCTTCCAGAGCATTTACTCACCTGTACTGAGATTGTGCATAGAGTTCCCTGTCGACGGGGCTCACTTCCTGACCGTGTAGGTCCTAGTTCCGTTCTTTGTTGTGTTGGGAAATATTGAAGAGGAATCCAAAGTCCTTTTGGAGTTTCCACTAGGTAGGAATTGGGAGCATCTGCCAGGTTCTAAACAGCTCCAAATGTCTGGAAGCTTTTCAGCCAAACTTTGTGTCCTGCTCTCAGTTCAAGTAGCACTTTGTTCTGTGTGGAACACAGAAGTTTTGTGATTGACACATTTTTATTTCCGCCCCCCGCTTTCAAAATTCCTTCAGATCAGGCCACTTAGGGCTAAGCTGTAATGGGGCCACAAGTGAAGATGCCCTTACTCATCTTCCCATTAGAAGTTCTGCTGGAGATAGTCCAGACGCAAGTGCTGTTGGCCGATATACCAGGAGTGTTTTAGACAGGTCCACTGATTTTTACCGACATCCTTTTAAAGTCTGACCTGCTCTCTCCACCTCCCCATTGCTCTGGGGGCAATATGGGCTACTAGTGTGATGTTCAAAATCCAAGTTCTCTGCAAATGCTAGGAATGTTTCAGAGGTAAAATGAGGCCCGTTATCAGATACAAGGACTTCAGAAACTCCATGTCTTGCAAATATTGACTTTAGTTTCTGGATGACCTGTGCCAATGAGGTTTGCGTCCGTAAAGTCAAGTCAATATATTAGGAGAAGTAATCAACTACAATAACATACGAGAGTCCTTTACAGAAAAACAAATCTCTGGTTAGTTGCTGTTAAAGTCTGTCAGGCAGTTCTGTGGAGAGTAGCGGTCCTGGTGGTTGTTTCCCCCACTTGTTACATATCTTGCCCTTCCAGCTCTATACTAAAGTCTCCATTTGCTTGCTCAGGCTGGGCCACCATATAGATTCTTGGGCTGTTGCCCTGCATTTGTTTATACCTTGCCGTCTCTTGTGGATTTGGAGAGCATCTCTTCCTGAAATACTGTTGGGATAAGAATGCACCATCCCTTCAGAAGCAGACCACTGGTGAGGCACCACTGGTCATGTGAAGGTCATTTTGATGGTAGCAGGTCTGCTGGCAGTGGACGTCTTCAACCCCACCCTCTTTTGCAGAGGTGAGTCAGTTTCTGGCAGCTCTCGTCCTTTAGCTGTTCATCTCTAATTGCAGAATTCAGCTGGCAGAAGCTGGAATTGCTGCCAGAAAAAGGTGAGTTTAAACTTCGTCATCTTTCTCTAAAGCCTTTTCCTCTTCCACGGGGGGCTGCACCACTGGAGCTCTAGGTAGACTGTCTGGCTCTCTGAATGCTTCCCTTGATCTGTGTTCAGTGGTGAAAGAAAATCGCATCAGCCATAGTCAAAATCTTTGAATCCTAGGTGGAGGGTCATCAGTGGTTTTGCACCCAATAATGCAACTAAGCATTTGTGGTCTGTTTCTATATTAAAATTCAAGACAAACAGGTCTGCACTGAACCATTCACCACCCAAGTGACTGCTAGAGTTCCTTTTCCACCGCTGCTCGGTTTCTTGGTATGAATACAACAGGTCTCTGATCTCCTTCTGGCTGTGTTTGCACTGCTCCTAAACCAGACGCAGATGCACCCACTGCTACTGTTATTGGATACTTGACCAAATATTGTGCCAAAACAGGCACGTTGTCAATAGTTCTTTTATTTTATGAAATGCATTTTATTTTGTGTTCCCCCAGATCTACATATTGTGACCTTTCAGGAGATCCCTTGAGGGATTTGTTAAATGAGTTTGCTTGGCAAGAGTTTCCCATAATGATTTGTGATGCCCAGGAATCTCTTTAGAGCAGAAATATCTTTGGGTTTGGGTTAGGTGAGTAATGCCTTCCCTGAATTTGGCTGTAGGGGAGTTGTCAGTCCTTATATATATTATTTGTTGAAGAACTTTCCGTCCTTTCTTCAGTTTCCTCAACCATCCACTGGAGTGTTACTCACCCCACGTAGAATCTTATTTGATCTTTGCTGTTCTTCATCCCAGGATTGGTTATCATCTTTTTTTGGAATTTCAGCGACTGCTGCCCAAGTATCAATTTTGAATGTAAGATTTAAACTGTTTAGAGTCATGCTTGTGCACCAAGGTGTTGCCTGTTCTGTAGTCTCAGCAATAGGGATTTGTCACCTGATAATAACAGCAGCAATGCAAGGAAGGGATCCAGGCCCGGTCTCTCCATTAAACTCAGTGCTGTGTTCACTCTGAAGATGAATAACAGACACCTAAATACCTGCAGTGTTAACTGTTATTGATGAGTTAAAGGAAGGTGCAGGCAATGGGCTCCTTCAGTCAAATGCCCCGCTGTTTTGTCACAGCTGTGGCTCTCAGCCACATGGGCTCAGCCGGAGAAGGACCCTGAAGATTTCCCCTGTAACTCACCCAGTCTGCTGCTCTGCTCTTCTTCAATAGCAGATTATTACTGCACATAAGACATCCCAGCAGAGAGTCCCAAAATACGTGGAAAGCATCACCTGGGAATCAGCAGACTGGATCAGCCCTGAGGTTCACCTGCTCCACTATCCCATTGCTGACAGAGGCCAGCAGCCGCAAGCTGTCACCGAGGCCCAGAACAGTGAGAGAGGAGGAGAGGTAAAACCAGGCACTGGTGACAGAGGAAGAGTTTGGAGAACAGTTGAGCTGGTCGCATGCAGCTCCTAGTTATCGCCACACTAAAAGCAACAGCGGAGTAGTGCAGAGAGAACAAGATTCCCATAGGTAAGTGTCTCTCGGCATCATCCTGCCGAGGAGGCTGTCATGACGCTGAAGTAGCTACTGAGTGAACTAGCCAGCTGCCTGGTAGCAGGAAACCTCTCCGGAGACCCCCAGGGACTCAACGTTGTTCTCAGAGATGCTGGCCAGGGCAAATCCAGAGAAATCCAATGAGCTTCAGTGGAGTTACCACCAAGGTAACAGAGATCGCAGCCCGGCCCTTCATATCAGCCTCTCAGCAGTGAGTTGCGCTCAGCAATTTGCCAAATTCTCATTTTATTTACCCTGGTGGGACAGAGTGCTGAAAGCCAGCAGCTGACCCAGCACTCTGAGCACTTCAGCAGTAGTTAGGTCCACCAGGAAAGGCTTGATGGAGATGGAGAGGACTTAATCACCTACGCAGACTGGGGTTGGATGAGCTACGGAGCTAATCATCCCACCTTCTGGGGAGGCTGGTTAAAAGCACAGGAAGGATGTGCAAAGGGAGGGGGAGCTAGCAGAGGCTGTTGGGGGCTAGGTCTCTGGCTGCGAAGAGCACTCCCACCCCCTGGAGGATGGGCTGAGGACACGGTAGTTAGACATGCTGCACAGGGATTGTGATGGGGATTTGGTGGTGGTAACATCAATAAAACAAAACGCCCAGAGGTGTTGAGAAGCGAGAAGCGTCCGAGATTCTAAGGGACCCCAGAGTGGGAGAGAGCCTGCCCTGTGACACCCCCATGAATTGGACTGGCTGGATTTACAGTGGTTTTGACCCTGTGCATCAGCAGAGCAGGGCTCTGATTCCCCTCGCCCGCAACCCACTGTGGGTGGGAAATGACTCCATCTCCATTGTCTCCAGCGGAGCTATGGCTGCATGAGAAGAATGAGGAGGGGAGAAGGAGGCGCAGGATGCTAAGAGAGCACATCTAATCCTGTCCAAGACCCTAGAGCACATGCAGGCTGCCTGCCTCTCCCAGGGGCGCGGTCATTCAAAAGAGGTTTAACCGAGCATTCTGTCAACAGACCTGCCGATGCTCTCTCCAGAGAGGTGAAATCCCCTTTTTGTTAATGTATCACATGAGAGCTGCACCTGGATCTAGGGTTGCCAGTTCTGGTTGGACGTATTTTTGGAGATTTAATCACATGACATAATCTTTAAAGATTCATCTTTAATTCCTGGAGACGCCAGGCCAATCCTGGAGGGTTGGCAACCCGAGGTAGGCCCCCCTCTTTCATACCAGGCAGGGAGATTGACATCTCGGCTTTCTCCTCCTCCGTTCATCTTCCTTTTCCTTTTTCTTTCTTTTGTTTGTTGAATAGCGTTGAGGGAGAGCTGAAAGGGAATTCCTTCTGGAAGTCTGGCCTGGTAACTTTAATCTTAACCAAACACCAGCGACCGTACAAAATAAGCTCAGATTGAAGTGGGATGAAGAAAGAACATCACTTTTTCCATTCCCCGCTTAACCCCTGAATTCCCTCCTCTGTTCCCTTCCCTCTGACCGTCCTCCTCTTCCTTCCCATAAAGAAACAGGGAGTTTAAGTTCCAGGGCTCGTTATGAACCAAAGAACCTTTCTGAAGGGGGAGGCCCGGCTCGCATCGTGTTTATTGTGAATGAAAGAATTGAGTGAAAAGCCAGTTGGAAAAGAAAATACCTGACACTGGCACATCTATAAAATCTTGAGTATTTATTTTCACTTCCAAACACTAAATCAGAGCAGTCCGTCCACCCTGGAAACTTCGGAAAGGGGGTGGGGGAATTGAAAGGCTAGGGGTGTTTTTCTTAAAGCAGTTGGGACTCAAACCATATTTTCATGCGATTAACAGCATCTGTATCCTATCTTTTTAATTGTATTAAAACGTGCCTACCGTGGAAGATTTCATCCCAGCTAGAAGTCAGATGAGTGGTGTTTTAATCCCGAGAAATAGGGAGCATTTTATGCGCTAATAAACACTTGTTTGTATTCTCAGCGGAGCTGGTAGCACTGACTATCATTAAGGTTGCCCAACAGTTCCCATTACAAGGCCCTGTTTTCAGTTGCTTATAAATTTGCCCAATATTAACTGTTTGGGCTGAAATTTTCCATGCTGGATTTCTGCCTCAGGGTGATTTTTTTTTTAAAGTTTCTGCAAAAATGTTTTTTTCCCCTCTTCCCCCCAGGAACAAGGTTAGGGAAAGAGAGGCATGTGACAGGGTTTTTTTAAAAACAGTTGTTTCATTGAGATGCTCCCTTGTTTTGAGGCAAGGCTTGAGATTTGCCAGGGGGTCATCCTGGTGTCAGGGATATGCCATCGGCCATCTCCGTGATCATACACCCAAATATGGTTGAGTTATAAGTTTCTGTTTGCACATGCTCAGTGGAGACTTGTTAGAGTTGGGCAGCTGAATTCTCTGAAGATTGCATCTGACTGAGCATGCTCCAGCGCTCACTGTGATGTTGGCCATGGGAGCTCAGAGCAGAGAGACTGTCCTGTGCTCTCAAACATCTTCTCCCTCCCAATGCACAGGCAGCTTTAATCCTGGCATGTCATAACTTTTGCATGCTTGTCTTTGCAACCCCAGTGATCTGCAGTTTCTTTTGTAATGTAATTTCGGGTGACAGTGTCCTCTGAGCTGTGCTTATTACACAGAGATGGTACAGAGGCAAAGGCGGTTAGATCTGAGATACCACTGCTTACCCCTATATTTAGAGTAGGCCATAACTTGCAGTATTTCACAGACACTCTGCAGTAACCGATAGTATATATTGACTTTTTAATGGTGACTGCTGAATCGCTGGCTTGAACCCTGTCGGCCTCATGGAAATTAGCTGCACCAAACTGGAGTCTGATGGGTTTGAGGTTAAGATACTGGGTTAGTATTCCGGAAACTTGTGCTCAATTTTCTGATTTGCTGTTAATTTCTCTGTGTGATATTCATTTCTCAGTGCTGCAGTTACCCTGTATAGAACTGGTAAAAATCCTTTCTTTGTCTTGCCTATTTAGATTGTAAATTCTTCAAGGCAGGGACTATCTCTTCTTAAGTATTTGTACAACAGTAGAGCTAAAAGTAGAACTCAGGAGTCTTGACACCCAGTCCTCACCATTAGACAAGAGGCACTCACTGCCTTTGTATTAAGACACAAAATCGGGTTCTCCAGCAGAAGCCAGAAGGCTGCGGTCACCCCCCATTGAAACACCAATACATTTCTTCTATTCCTTTGTCAGCTTTCTGAATTATTCAACTCTGGTAGGGGGAAGAGTGGGGATCTTTGGTGTTATTTCACCCTTTATTTTGAAACAGGGGGGAGAGGTAGGAAAGAGTGAACAATCAAATAGTGTCCGAGTCCACCCAAATCTTTTCTCCTCTCTGCCTCCACAATGACTTTGTTGTTCAAAATGAAACTCAGACCGGGTTTGAGAGGGGTGATTTGGTGTCTCCTGATTGGCTGGGGTGAGAGGGAGTCCCTTCCTTAGGAAAAACGCAGCCAAAGACAACATGAGCAACAAAATGTTACACTGCGGACTTACGATCTCACTTGCTTTAACAAAGCAGAGTTCATTAAAGGTGCTTTACCCAGTTACAAAAATAAACCCTCCCTCACACACAAGGGTCCATACAAAAGGGCTTTATAAAGACAATTCCCCCCCCCCCCCGACTGACTTTTTTTAAACCCAGGCCCAAACACATGGTTTTTTGTTTATTGTAATGGATTTTGCTGCCTTCCTCGTCCTGGAAAAAGTGCACACGTGGAAAAGATTCTGCCCATACTGTAGTGTAGCCCGTGGCATCCCAAACTGCCCAGGTCATTAAACACAGCTGGGAATTCAACGAAGGTGGGGAAATACCCAAGGAGTGTGTGGAGAGAGTGTGCAAAACACACAGTGCAGCTTTCTGGTGGGTGAAGCCAGGGACTTAGAAAGCCGTCACTCCCTGCCTTCCTGGGCTGGAGTCACTGGGGTGTTTACTTAGTTCCTTTTGAGGCTGATTTGCAGGCAAGTTAGAGTGTGAGCTTTTTGGGGTGGGGACTGTCTTTTTTGTTGTACGTGTGGTCATGCACAATGAGGCCCTGGCCCCTGGCTGGGATCTCTAGGTGCTACCAGATAATGAATAACCTTTGCTCTAAGGTCTTCCAGGTGAGACCTTAAAAGGCACTCGTCCGGCTCTGCTCTCCATGGACCTTGAAAATCCCTTGGCGAGTTTGCCATCCATCAGGGTGCCCTTGGCCAAAATATTCTCACCGTTGTATTCCCATGACCCTGTTGATGGTTGGGAGGTGTTTCCCCAGAACTGGCTGCATTTCAGGGGGAAAGGTTGGAATATGGACTTTGTGAAGCTGCTTGGGAGGGATGATGCCACAAATGACGTTTCAGGTGTTAATTGCCTGGCTTGCAGTCTGCCCAGCTAGGCCTCTCCTTACCTCCTTCTCCCAGGCCAGCAGGCTCAGGGTGCAGGTCACAGGGGACTTGTCTTCAAACCTGATCTCAACAACGCACTGCGCTAGGCAAAAGGGGCAAAGCTGTATGCTAGAGGGTCTGTCGCCTGCATGCTCAGCTGGGTCTTTTCCAAGAAGAAAGTCAGTGCTCTGAAAGTCTAGGCACTTAGCCCGGGGTTCTGAAACTCTTTTTTGCTTGGCCTCCTTTTGAAAATATTTCAGGCTGTGAGCACCTCTCCCCGACTCTTGGTACCGGACGTAGCTTTTGTGGCGTGAGTGCAGATCCTTCCAGAGCTAAGTCACCGGGAAACAGGCCCTCACTTCTGGGCTACTGCTGGCTACTGCTACCCCTTCAGACCTGGGCAGCCGGAGAGTGGCTGCTGCTAGCCGGCCACCCAGCAATGAAGGCCGCACTGCCGCCCTCTTAGTCGATGCCAATTTACCCAGTCTCAGTGAGGCAGGTGTTCCCTTCCACAGCCACGTGGGCGCTAGGGGCTGTTCTGCATAACCACGTAGCTGCTACAGTCTGACTCACCATGTTGCTATAGGGTTATAAGCCTCCATGTACCGGGGGAGAGTCAGAACTACCTCTATCTTCATAGCCAGCATTAATGACTTCTCCATTTTAAGGCCAGAAGGGAACCTTGGGGTCACCTGAGCTTCCACATAACACAGGCATCGTTTTTACTTCTGCCAACTCAGGGCCTCGGGCACAAGCCGCACGTCTGTGCCGGCAGACCAGCTGCTCATGACCTTCTCTCCCCGATGGGACCCGAAGCCGCACTTCCTACGTAGGCAGCCACCGTTAGAGCCATTAAGCCGTTGGAGCTAGATAACAGCATCCCCAAGCACTTTTCGTCCATAGATCTCAAAGCACCTTACTGAAGCAGGTGACCATCGTTACAGATGGGGAAACTGAGGCACAGAGTGTTGACTTGCCCAGGTTCCTGTGAGCAGCAGAGCTGGGTTGAGCCCAGGTCTCCTCAGGCCCATTTGATTTTGCTGCACCTTAACCCTCGTATTGTCCTTTCCCATGTGGACAGACATAGCCCTGTGATTTGTGATTTCCCTAACTCCCCGCCTCCCTTTGCTGCAGATCCCTATGCCATTGTCTCCTTCCTCCACCAAAGCCAGAAGACGGTGGTGGTGAAGAATACCTTGAATCCCACCTGGGACCAGACTCTCATTTTCTACGAGATCGAGATCTTCGGGGATCCCCAGAACGTTGCCGACATCCCCCCCAACATCGTTGTGGAGATTTACGACCACGACACCTATGTAAGCGTGTTGTTGTGCACTGCGTGCGCCCATCCACAGGGCTGGAGTAAAGCATAGGCAAACTAGGCCTGTGCCTTGGACCCAAATTCAGGGAGGCCCCGGATTTGGCCCGACCACCCCTGTCATAATGGAGCGGAGGGCTGGGCCAAACCTGAGTGGCACTGTGACCACATGCGCCGGGTCACAATGGCACTCGCTCAAATTTGGCCTGACTGTCCCTCCATCATGATGGAGCCTGGGGCCATATGGGGAAGTAGGGCCCAGTTGTGTGTGTGTGACTAGGCCTGAGTGATGGGTTATTATATTTGTACAGCACCTAGCACAACGGGTGTCCCCTGCTCCTGATTAAGGCTTCTAGGTGCTACTGTAATATAGATCATAAAAAATGCCCGGCACTGCTGCTTCTTACCTCCTGAAACCCCCTCCCTCTCCACTCCCCCCAAAAATAATATTGGGGGAAAACAGAAAACCCTATTCAAAGCCTAAATGTCATGCACGTTCCCATGGTTACGGACTTTCTAGCTTGGGAGTCCCTGCAGACGATTCAACAGTGTGGCCACCTCTTGTGATTTTATTGCACATTGCTGATAGTTGGTGACATTCTACTCAAAGCGCCAGCTCCTGGAGTCAGGTGCTTCGGTGAGAATTTCACTTTTGGTTTAAAAAAATGTAAGTTTCTAGCCATGAAGCTTAAAATTGGACCCCCTAAAGACTACAAAGCCGGAAGGCATCTTTAAAAGCCCCCAAATTATGATTTTTAAAAATCTCATGATTTTTTAACCCAATCTCATACTTGTTTTGTCCCGACTCCTGATGTTGGAATGAAAGGGGTCAGGCATAGCAAGTGGGGGTTGCTGGAGGGGGGGTAACCCCCTAAGCCAAGAAGTAGGACTATGCGTGAGGCCTCTGCGGCCGCCATGACAGCCAGTGTGTTGCTTTCAGGGTGCGGACGAGTTCATGGGCCGCTGCATTTGCAAACCCAGCTTGGAGCGCTCCCCGAGACTGTCCTGGCACCCCGTCACCAGGGGGAACCAAAATGCAGGAGAGCTGCTCGCCGCCTTTGAACTGATTCAGAGAGAGAAGGTGAGGCATGGAACGGGCTGGGTCCGACTTCCCCTGGAATTATGAGACCAGATCTCATTGGAATCTAGGGGGACCAGATGCCCTGATTCTATAGGGACAGTCCCGATTTTGGGGGCTTTTTCTTATATAGGCTTCTATTACCCCTGACTCCCGTGTCCCAATTTTTCACACTTGCTGTCGGGTCACTCTGTTGGAATCTATGGGTGCTCAGCAGGGTCAAGCTTCAAGCGTGCAGGTGCTGGGAACCAGTTTGGGCCAGTCCACACTGGCCAGTCTGCTGGGTGCAATAGCTCTCCGGTTGCCTGCCACCAGCTGTAACAGATGCAGGATATTCCAAGGACACGGGTGGTCCCTGCGGTTCCTTTCCACAGTCTTGGCTGCCACGTGTAGGCGGGGCGGCTGCTGTCTCCTGAAGGGAGACACTTCCTGCCGTCTGAGGCCAGCGGTTCCTTCATTCGGCGTTTGCGGAACCAGAGCAGACTCTGGAGGCGTTGCTCGCGACTCTAGAGCGAGGGCTGAGCTGGGATTCGGCTCCGTCGTGCTGCGTGGAGAACGCAGTGGATCCTCCCCACAGTCGCAGGGCTCACCCGGACTGAGTTTAGCTGGGAAGAGCAGGCCGAGCAGCAAGTGACTGAGTGGAGTGTCTGCCCTTAAACAAGCTGATGGCAAAGCAGCCGGTCTTTGGCCCCAGACCCGTTGGGAGAGACTCCTCTTTGGCCCCAGATGTGCTTATCTTACCCCCCACCACGCGCAGGCCGCCCCCTCGCCGTCTTCACCTCCATGTGCTGTTCCACTCCTCCAGGTCTGGCTGCTCCCCAGGAGTGTCCGGGTGCCAGGGAAAGTGGGCGGGATGGAAGGTGGGGGAAATGGCTGCTTTCCCTAGGAAACATTAAGGTCGCGCGTCGAGTTCCCTCCTCCCTGCTGCTTCTCTCTCCCTCCCTGCTCCGGGGTCTAAGCGGGGGACGCGGGACAGTCAGGCCCTGCTGCTCTAGAGACGGGGGTCTGCACTTGTTACCGGGGTGGGCTCAGGGATGTAGTTTGGGGCTGTGGGTGGGCACAGGGCATCCCCCATACAGGGCAGGCTCATGCGTGGCGGAGAGTGGAAGAAGCACGGAGGAGCTGTGCGGTAGGGAAAAACACCCTGGGGAACGAGACAGGCTGCCCAGTGCGTGGGCACCCCGAGCCAGTTGGCCAGCGAGAGCTATTGACCTTGGCAAGCACCAGGGTAACATTTCTGGCCGGAAAGAACAACGCGGGTGAGTGGCTGCCAGTAGAGGAACAGGGAAACTGGTGGGGGGGATGGTTGTGTGGGGCCGATGGAGGATACTGAATCTGACACTCTCGTTGGCCTTGCTGTTTGCTAACGAGGCAGGTGTCTTAGACAGCCCAGCCCATGCTCTCACAGTGGTCGGACCACATAGGTACGTATGAGTCTATGAAGGCTTGACGTTAACAGAGCCGGCTTTTGTGGCTCAGCCAGTAGAGACTCGTGCGTTCTGACTTCACCGTCCCACGCTCAGTCCCCACAGACAATGACCCGCCCAGAGACAAGGCCTTACCAGAGGTCCCCAGAGCCCCGGGAAGTCAGTTGGCTTTTCTGGGAGCAGGGCCTGCTGTGAGGGTGTGAACATTATCGCAGATAACAGAGCAGGGGCTCTCTGGCGACTGTAGGCAGGGATCACCCGCTGACTGTTTGTGTTTTGCTCTCCACAGCCAGCTGTCCATCATCTCCCGGGCTTTGAGGTAACGCTCGCATCACAGTGGCAACTCTGAGGGCCTGAAACACGCCCCCAACGGGTCAAATCTCCAAGCCCCAGCTCTAGCAAACTCCCGTGAACGTCCTGGGAGCTTTGCCTGAGTCAGTCTCCTGTGATCTGTCCGGTTCAGTCTGATTTTGCTGCTGACGTTCCCTCGACGGTGGAGCTCAGCCCCTGGGCTTGGAGCCCTGTGACCCATCCAGAGCGGTGGTGCACGTCTCTGAGAGATGCCAGGGAGGTCCCCACGGGTTCTAGCGATGGCTGGGTTTAACCACGCCACGTTAACGGTGCCACGGCACTGCCCCCAGATCAAAGGGTTGTGGCGTCCCCATCTGAACAGCCGCTTTTCATGCCCTCCTTGGCCTGGCAGGCTCCATCTACCCAACTTGCCACCCGCTGCTCCTGTCCCCCACCCACCACCCTCTGTGCCCTTTATACACTCCTGCCCCTTCTCCCACCATCCTCCTACCTGATCCCTTTCCCCCTGCAGCCTCTCCTTTCCGCCCCACGCACAGCCTTTCCTGCCCTCCTCACCCGCTTCCCGCTCTCAGTGCCAGGGTGCACTTGGCCTGGCTTCTCTCTTCCCCTGCGGTGCTGGAGGGGAGGCCCCTGTGATGCTACCTGTGGGATGGGGAGGAAGGGGGAGCAAGCGCAGTCCCCCGCCCCAAAGGGGCAGTGCTGACTGGCGGGTGGAAGCAGGTGGTTGGCAGGGAACAAGTTGGCAAGAGGGGGCTAGGGATCGAGGAGGCCTGGTGAAGCTACGTGTGATGTTTTCGTAGCCGGAGCATGGACAGCCAGGTTGCACACAGATGCCGGTGTAATGTGTCTCATGCTCCGATGCTACACAGGAGAACTGGCCAGAAAATGATGAAATGCTTTGAGAAACATTTAAAATGTCAACGTTTGTTCCATTTCATGAGGTTCGAAACCGAGCAATTTGTCATTTTGCTGACTTTTTTGGTAAATTTTCAAAATTTTGAATCTTCGTTTAGCTTCTTCCCATCTTTTTCCTTCTTGCCACTTAGTGAAATTAAATACATGATGGCCAAGATTTTATTTTCCCCTTTATTGTTAGCTCCCTCATCCCCAACTTCTCATTTTGCTACTCTGAAATTGTTTAAAACTTCTCTACTTTTTGCAGTGTTACAGAGCAGCAAAAGGAAAAAATGAAACTAATTCTGCCACCTCTAAAGCTTCAAAACTTCTCCAACTTTGGAAAGGTAGAGGAGTAGCAGAATGACAGTGTTTCATTTTTCTTTTGTCTATTTTGTAACTTTTCTAAAGTTGAGGAAGTTTTGAAAAAGTGACAGTGGAAAAAGAAAAGAGAAACAAATAAAAAAACAAAAAATTAGGGCTGACAAGTGATTAAAAAAAAGAATTGCGATTAATTGCATGATTACAAAAATAATAATGAATAATTGCATGATTAATCATGCTGTTAATAATAGAATACCAGTAACTTAAATATTATTAGATGTTTTCTACATTTTCAAATATATCGATTTAATTTACAATACCGAATACGAAGTGTACAGTGCTCACTTTGTCAAGAATCAGAGAGGTCGCCGTGTTAGTCTGGAATTGCAGAAGTGACAAAGAGTCCTGTGGCACCTTAAAGACTAACTAAAGTATTGAAGCATAAGCTTTCGTGGGCTAATACCCACTTTGTCGGATACATGCTTATGCTTCAATACTTTAGTTAGTCTTTAAGGTGCCACTGGACTCTTTATTATTGCTGGAGAGCACGTCAAGCTGTGAAGTTTAGATCGACAATCCCCAAGATGTAAAGTGTTTGGGTCCGTTGCACTGCCTGAGATCCGCTGCAGCGATTAAAGACCAGACACATAGTTTGGTCCCAAATCAGAACTGTCCCAAAACAGGAGTGTCCCTGGGTCTGGTGTCCCTGGCCCTAGCTCTGTCCACATCTGCTCCAACAAAGGAGCCAGTCCCCAGCTTTTTCTGGCTGGAGCGCTAGCCTTGACTTCCTCTCCCGGGCAGCCAGAGCCCACCCTGTCCTGGCGCTCTTTATAAGGAAGCCCTGATCTGACCCAGGTGTGGCTCCTTTGTAATCAGGGTTGGCTGGCCCAGGCCTTACAGCCCTTAAAACCAAGCCAGCCTGTTACACATGCGTTACGCTAGGTAGCTTGGTGTCAGAGTGGCTGGCTCTCAGAAGCCTCGTTGTCTGTATTGCTCTGAGCCATGGCATCAGTATTACGTTCATAAAGGGGCTTACTTCCAAACGGCTGCAGGATGTGTCCTGGGGCGCAGAGTGGGTGTGAGTGTTAGATGATGGTATTTTAACGTCCTTTCTCTCTTCCTCCTCCAGAGCGAGCTGCCCGCCAGTCTGGATGAGGTGAGGTTACCGTGTCTGCAAAGTTGTTTGTCTCTTCCCTATCCTATGTATTTAGTTGTGATTTTATAGGAAATTCTGCCCAGCGCGGGCAAACAATCGTTTTGATGTGTGAGCCCAGTGAATGGTAGCAGCCTTTTTCTTCTATGAGTCACCAGAGGAAAGAGAGGGATGTGGATTTTGTGCCTGATTTGGGATAGATTTTTAACAGCAAGGCAAGTAGGGTGAAATATACTCTGGTGAGGAGGACTGGCATGGGCTTAAGTGGGTTTAAGTGATGCCTGTAGGGTAACTAGACAGCAAATGTGAAAAATCAGGTTGGGGGTGGGGAGTAATAGGAGCCTGATTAAGAAAAAAACCCCAAAATCAGGATTGTTCCTATAAAATTGGGACATCTGGTCACCTGCCCTGGGGTGAATTCCATCCTTAGTGAGGTGTTGCTGGGGACCAGAGGTTTGGGAAGTTGCAAGATGGTGGTAGCTGGAGAGCAGTTCAAGCTGTGAAGTTTAGATCGATGTGGAGTGGTTGGGTCCGTTGCGCGGCCTTTGACCCGTTGCAGCGATTAAAGGCCAGACACACAGTTTGGTTCCAGATCAGAACTCCCCCAAAACAGGAGTGTCCCTGGGTCTGGGGATTTGGTCCTGGCCCATTAGAGAGCCAGGGAGGTAGTTGCAGAGGTCAGGCCTGGGTCAGGACTTTCCCCAAAGTGTGGATGATCTTTAGAGCTGGTCTGGGCCCATCTCTAGTTGCAAGAGGAGTTAGAGTTCTACATGCCTCAATGAACAGCCCTGGTCCTGTTACTTAGTCAGTCGAGATTCATGCTCTTGGATCCTTAGGTCCTGGGTTCGCTTTCTGTAGCTAACCCTCCTGGTTACCCCACACTAGGGCCATTTTCACATGGCTGTATTCAGCCCCAGTGCAAGCACGTCCAACTGTGCCGGGCTGCACTTGCTTGCACCAATATCCACATCACCACTCTTGGTATCCTTTTTCAGACAGGCCATAGAGCTGAGAGGGGTGGGGAGATTCTCTTCTCCCCCCCTCGAGGGCAGGGTGGGGCACTGTTTGGAAACAGAACATCCATCTTGCGAAAAGTTTGGAGTTTTCATCCCAAATCCAGGACAAAAACCCCGAACAGCTGGAACAGCAATTCCACAAGGTTCTGTTTTGGAAACACTGGTGGGCGGCTGGTCACCCCGGGAGCCGGTCAGCCAGGGAAACTGGTAGTCCAGGGAGCTGGAGACCTGGCTGCTCGGAGAGCCCAGGAACCAGGCAGCCTGCTCACTGGGCAGGTAGCTTGGGGAGCTGGCCACCTTGGGAGCCTGGCAGCTGACCGGGGGGCTGCCGGAGAAGGGAGCCCAGAGAGCCGGGTGGCTGGCAGGTCAGGTGTCCACCAAAGTTTCAACAGAGTCGACCCATTCTCGCAGAATGTCTCACTTCTGTCTAATCAGTGTTTTGCGATGGCAGAGTTTTGACCAGCTCTGTTTTCGATCTAGCTCTTTTCCCCAGCGCCAAACACCCCGGGGCTCGGTGCTTCCCCTCTGGAAGAGAGGGACTTACCCTCATGCTTTGCACATGCTGAACTGAGCTCTGCCGGGAAATGTAACCATCTCTTTGCTTTTTCTCCCCCTTCCTCCCCCACGGCCATTTCTGGGATTGGGAATCCACAGCTGGGCACGCCTGCCTTCTTCTACGAAGGACTCCTGCAACGGGTACCATTCAGTCTCCAGCCCTTGACCCTCCCGCTCCTCTCTGCTCGTGGCTGGGGACTAAGCAGAGTCCCAACAGAGCTTCCCAGTGTGGAAACCGGCTCCTTCCCCACTTGACAGACTGTCTGACCTGCCCAGACCAGCCCAGACCAGCCAGCTGAGCCGCCATGTGAAACCCCCAATGGCAGCACTCATGTCTGTGCTGAGTTCTCCACGGCCCTTCCTCTGGGGAGTTTTCTCACCCATGAGAAACTGGCCACCCAATGGAGAGCCAGGCCATGGCGGTAATGATGGAGCTGAACCACAATCAGATCACCAGCGACCGTAAATCAGAGTTGCTCCATCAAAGTCAATGGACCGGATTCCCACCCAATGTAAATTGGTATTGCTCCACTGGAATCACTGGGGCCAGATCCCCAACGGATGTAAATTGGTGTAGTTCCATATGTGTCAATGGGCCAGATGACCGGGTGGTGTAAATCGATTACAGCTGCAGTGAAATAACTTGGGCCAATTGTGCACCACCGGAGAGTTGATGGGAAGGGAAGTAAATTGCCTTGTCTCTGTCAGGCGCTTCCCAAGACGTCTCCTCCTGCATAGGACTTTGCTGCGTGTTTCAATGAAAACGCCAAGTCCCTGCAATCTCCCGCATTAAAACTGCCCCAGCTTGTCAGCACCAGGGCCGGCGACAGGGGGGTACAACGGGTACAGCTGTACCGGGCCCCGGACTTAAGGGGGGGCCCCCCTAAATCTGGGGCGGGCTCGGTATGCAGCTGTACCCCCTTGTCACTGGGCCTGTGAGCAAGGCGCGGCTCCGGGCAGCCGCCGCAGCGCTCGTCAGCCCCCTCCCCTGGCACCCAGCAGCCTCCCCCCGCCCCCCTTTGCTTCTCCCGGCCGGGCCACGCGGCCAGAGCGCATGCGGGGTTGGGGCCCGCGGGCAGCGGGAGACCGGCCGGGGGGGGGGGGCGCACGATCTGCATACGGGGCCCCAAAATTCCTGTCGCCGGCCCTGGTCAGCACACCCTGCCTTGATGCTTTTCACACCAGTTTCTTCCAGTGGAGGGAAAAGAGGGGAAGCTCTGGTTGGTGACTGCTTGTGCCCTGCCCACAGCTCTGTGACCCTTTCATCACATCCCCACCCGTTACCTGCGCCGTGATCTTTTCTCCCCCCCTGCTCCGGACAGAGGTTAAAGGTCAAAGTGCTTGTCCAGCAGACGGAGCACCCCTGCAAACGGTGTTGGCTGGGAAAACTGTTCTCACCAGATGGAATTGTTGGATTTTTAGGGACTTGGCTACTCTCAGTTACTGACATTTCAGGCTCAGCTCTGCCAGACTCCAGCGCTACCCCTTTGCCAGTGGGCATAGCTAGTTATTCTTTAATTTATGGGTTTGTTCCCCTCCCCTAAATTTGCTGTCAGATTTTGAGTCCAAAATCTGAAAACTCAATAAACTCACCCAAAGCCACTGAGTTTTCCTGGATCCAGATAACTAGCTTGATTTCGGGCTCCTCCGCTCTGCTTTCAGATAAGCAGGCAACAGTTTCCTCTTAGTTTTACTCTTCTCGGGTCTTTAAATTATTTTTCCTTCTGTTGTGAGGCGGGCGCTTGCGCGATCTTCCACTTATGACTTCTTCTTTCGTCTCAGGTTCAGGGCAGCAGAGTGCTGCATGGGATATGAGGCATCTGGACTCCTGGGTTCCATTCCCAGCTCTGTCATTAGGCCTAGACAAGTCACGTAGGATCAGAATTTCAGAGGAGCTGTAGTTCCTGTTGAGTTAAATGGGAGCTGCCCGTGCTCAGTTCCTCTGACAGTCAAGCCACTAACCATTCTGCCTCTCAGCTTTATCCGTACAAACGGGATCTCATTTCAGAGCTTTCCCAAAGTGTGGGAGGGTCTGAGTCAGCAAATCACTTCTAGATATGCTTAGCTTCAAGCATATGCTTTAGGCTATCTCTGTTCAGCAAAGCGTATCTTTAAATCCAATTGTAATCGATGCAACTTAAGCACCTGCTTAAAATTAAGCATGTGCTTAGCTAAACAAGGATGGTCTTAAGCACGTGCTTACCATTAAGCATGTACTTGGGTGATTTCCTGAACTGGGGTGCATGTTACTGTGCTGTGCCTTAGTGATGGTTCCAACAAGGATAAGAGCCCTACTACTAGTGACAGCTAATGAAGATTCTCTGGAAATGGTGGAGGCCAGATTGCAAGATACTGATGCAGATGCAAGTCCCTGGGTTCTCTCCCCACTGATGACTGTGGATACATTAAACCTTCTGCACCTATCGAACACTCCTGGTGAAATCTTGGGACCCTAAAGTCAGGCACCTGAATAAGTGCCTTGATTTCCAGAGGAGCTGAGCACCTGCCGGCTCCCATTCAAAAGCTGAGGGTGCGCCATGCTTCTCAGGAGCAGACCATGATCTTTTCCCGTGAAATGATTGCGTGTCTCCAGGTTGTAAGCCTGGCCACCCGTGTATGTGCCCAAGACGCTCAGGGACAGGGATGGGTGAGGAGATATTTTCTATCTGCCCTGTGCTGAAAGCCAGATGTTCCCACCATCCTGTCCGCCCCAGGATGGAATGAGCAGTTTTCAGCTAACGAGCTGCTCTGATTTGGCAGCCACCAGCAGTTGCCAGTGAAAATCACAGCTCAGGGTACAATCCATCCCACCGAGAACATTTTCTGTGTAGTGCTTTTACATACATAGAAATAAATCTGAAGCAATCCTATACTTGAAATCTATCTCTCCGCTTAATTTAAGGCAATAACGCTAAGCCTGGAAAGAATGACGGCCTTCTAAATTAGTTCCAACTGCCCTCGGTCGAGGGGCGCACTTTTAGAGATTTTGCTTTCGTTCCCATGTTTGGTGACTCCGAACTCGGAGATCAAGGTCAGGAGGGACCAGAGCGCCAATGTCATGCTCTCGTTTCAATGCAAGCGGTTACACTCCCCCCTCCCCCCATCTCAAACTTCATTGTACCACGACCCCCTTCTGACAACAAAAATGACTACATGAGCCCGGGAAGGAGGACAGTGGGGGGACCAAAACCTGATCCCCTCCAAGCCCCACTGCCCTAGGTTGGGGGGGGGGAGCCTGAGCCCCACTGAGGCAGAGGGCCTGCAACCTGAGTCCCGCTTCCCAGGGATGAAGCCCTTGGGGTTTGACTTCGACCCTGGGTAGTGGGGCGCAGGCTTCAGCCCTGGGCATCAGCAAGCCTAAGCCAGCCCTGGCAACCCCATTCAAAGGGGGTCGCGACCCACAGTTTGAGAACTGCTGACCTATCTCCATCTGCCCCCCCCCCCACTGCAGTTCCAGTGGATCCCCATGGCTTCATTTCTTCTCCTAGACTATGGGGCAGCGTGGCTGGCATGGAACGGATGCCGTGGTCTCCTGCAGAAGTGGCTGCATTTTAGTGGTGGCTTCCCTTTAAAGACCTAGGGAACAAAATCCATCATGTGCCAGTAGGTCATTGTTTGCTCCAGACACGGGGGCAGGGGGAGAGACGACGTTTCTCCTCCCCTCGGCCTTTCTCTCTGACTAGGAGCTAGCGGACTCTGAAATCCGTTCCCTGTGCAGTGGAGGGCGCCGGGCAGGGGGGGAGAGTGCGGTGATAGGAGGTGCGTGATCTGGGGCCGGTAACAACCTGAGCTGACGTTCTCCTTCAATATCCCCCTGCAGTCTGCAGACTCGGATCTGCCCTATCCTCCGCCCCAGCGGGAGTCCAACGTTTACATGGTCCCTCAAGGGATCAAACCGGTGCTCCAGCGCACTGCCATTGAGGTGAGCGGTTCGGGGCGGGGGTGGTGGAGAGGGAGACCCAGTAGGGGAATATACTGGCTAACAGCTGCCTGCGACGAGTTCGAATGTGACCGGCACAACTGTGCATCAGAGACCCTTATAGTGGGGAAGGGGGGGGGAGCTGCTGCCGAAGAGTGGGTCTCCCTGGGCTTAAAGCCTTCCTCCCCCTCTGGGCACTCAGCTGACCCGCGGGCTTCCCTTTGATCATGTGGTCCTGTCACATGACTGCCACCTGACCTTATTTCCCAGCAGAGCCTCCTGCTTCAGCTTAGCCACGTGATCCTTTTGGGAGAACGAGGAGTCCCAGAACGCCCGGCCACAAAGAGGCTCAGACCCTTAGAACAGGGCAAACTGGCCCTCGGCCACAGCTCCCCTAAAGGGGACCATTCGCCCTGGGTTCAGGGGAGCCCTTCAGAGTGAGCCTCTCTGGAGAGAGAGGAGAATCAGGTCCTTTTTGGAGAGAGCGGCGGGTTTCCTGGTGCAGCTATATCAGTGTGAAAAACGCAGTGTAGACAAGGTCTAGGCTCAGCCTGGCTTCTTATCTGTCATCTGCTGTCACCGCCTCCCCTCCGCCCGGTGACCTTCCTCATCTCCTCCCGTCTCTTCACCCTGCAGATCTTGGCCTGGGGGCTGAGGAACCTGAAGAGCTATCAGCTGGCCAGCATCACCTCCCCCAGCCTCCAGGTGGAGTGCGGAGGCCAGACGGTCCAGTCCTGCGTCATCAAGAACGTCAAGAAGAACCCCAACTTCGACGTCTGCGTGCTCTTCATGGAAGTGGTGAGGGCTCCCTCCCTGCGCACCTGCCACCTGGCGTGCAAAGACATGGCTGCCCCCGCCAGGTGAACCGGCGTGTCCGCTTTCCAGGCTGACCGCCGTTATCTCTGAACATCGGAGCCGTTCCCAGTGGGAATGAGTCCCCCCCCCCTTTTCCAGGGGAGACGGCAGCAAATTCAGCCAAGATGGGGGCGGATCTGTATTCCCGTCCTTGATCGCTTAGGCTCACGCATGCTCCTAGAATCGGGAGATTGGGGGGCTTGCTGCTATTTACCTGCAAGAGGAGCTAATGACCTACCCCCCCGTCTGATTCTGAATTGCAGCTCTGCAGTAAACTCAATATTCCACCCCAAAGTTAGTCAGCCTGGAAGCAGCTGGAATAGCCTTGCTGTATGTCAGGCAAGGAACCGGGGATCCTAACCATGCTTCACGGGCCCTTTGCTCCAGGAAGGGCCCATTGATCACAGCGCACATGGGTTACAGTGCAGGGATGTGAGGCTGAGAGTTCTGATCAAAATCAGATCCTCAGAGGTATTCCGGTGCCTGGTTTCCACTGAAAGCCCAGGGAGTCTGGTGCCAGAATACCTAGGAGGATCAGGGCCCAAGCGCCTAGTGAGAAGCTCTGATATGACTCTCAGGGTATGGTTAGACTGGGGTTTTGGGTAGCACTAAAACCCTTCTTTAGCGCTACAATTGCACTGCCAGAACACACTTACAAGACACATTTTGCGCTTTTACTGGCAGTTTATAGCGCTTATGGTAAACCTCAAAACAAGAGGAATAAAGCTTTTTGCGCTGCCGTTTTAGCACAAGGGTTGCAATGTGCACACCCCTTGCGTTATAATGAGCTTCCAGCCTCCAGCATCCTGGCCCAGAATCCCCATTGCATCCTCTCTGGCCACCATTTAAAACTCTTCTGTCCCGTCCTCAGGTGACCCCATGTCAGACCCTCCCCCATATTCACATCAAATTCGAAAACCCGGGCCGCTGCTGCGGCATGGCTGCCGGGTCCCCTGCCGCTGTCCCGGGTCCCTGCCGCTGCGGGCAGGGCTGCAGGTGGGCTTTATTATCCCCGCCGGTGGCGGCAGGGCTGCTGGTTCCCTGCCGCGGCGGGCGGCAGCCCTGCCGCACTCCCAGCCATTGCCCCGGTCCCCGCCACTGCGGGCAGGGCTGCGGGCGGGCTTTATTGTCCCCGCCGGTGGCGGCAGGGCGCTCCCAGCCGCTGTCCCCAGTCCCCGCCGCGGTCAGGCGGCCAGCTGCATGCAGGCCCCCGTCCCACCGCCATGAGTTGCGGCGGCAGGAGCTCGCAACCCCCCGGGGAGCGCGCGTGCGCACACACACACACACACACACACACACACACACACACACACACACAGAGTTTGAGAAACCCCCCCAAATAAATGGTTAGGGAAGGGAGGTGTGTGTTCAGAGCCTGTCAGTTTCAGAAAAGAAACTGACAGCCAGAAGTTCCCTCCCTACACACAGGTTCCCAGTCCCCCCTCACCCCACTCCTTTGCAAAGCAGGTTGTACCCAGCTGAATGCTGGGATACCTGCCCTATCCCGCTATTCTCACTGCCGCCAGAAGCTCTGCAAATGTGTACATTCTTTGGCGCTAGAGGGATTTAATGTGTACACCCTCTAGCGCAACACCTGTAGTGCTAAATAGGGAAGCGCTATAAAAAACAGCGCTATACCCTGTAGTCTAATCATACCCTCAGGGTCTGCTCCCGTTCCCGTTAAAATCAGTGGGGGTTTAGCCCCTTGAGTTGAAAGGGAGCAGCACTGGGTCCCTCCGTGGTGGGTTGAGGGCTCTCTGTGTCTTTCAGGAGCTGTTCAGACCCTTGTTGAATTGGGCTTTTTCTGAGAGACTGAGTGTCTTGCTAGCCTGTTTTCCCAGTGTGACTCACCTGCCTCTGTCTGCAGAGAAATGATGGGTGACGCTTTGCCCTTTGGTGGCATTGCACAGGGTATCATTGAAGGCAACATTTGCCCCAGCGGCTCCGAGGGGTGAAAACAGCCTCCGCCCAGCTCCACACTGTTAACTCAGGTGTCGTCTGATGAGGACAGTCTGAAGCATCACATTGTTGCTTATCCGCTGTGCGCATTAGCAGCAACACCCAGCTCTTCTGGGACTGTGGGCGGGGCTCGGGTTTATGGGCGGAGCTCGAGGAGCCCGGCGCTAGCTGCAGTCTTAGCTGCGGGTTTATGCCACGTGCTTCTGCCAGACGCAGGGGAGCTGCCCTTTTCCCCTCTCCCCGGCCAGGCAGTGCTCAGTGTGTGCTTTCCTCGCTGCAGCGCCTCCCCAAGGAAGCTCTGTACTGCCCTCCTCTCACCATCAAAGTCATCGACAACAGGCAGTTTGGCCGAAAGCCGGTGGTGGGCCAGTGCACCGTCCGGTCCCTGGAGGAGTTCTGCTGCGACCCGTATAAAGAGGAGACCAACACCCCTGAGGAGCAGTCAGGTACGGGAGGGGAGAGGCGCGCTCCTTCATCCTCCTCCCTTCCCTGCTTCGGCCACTGAGGGAAGCGGGAGCCACCCTGGTCGAGCGGACAGAGCCCAGGCCGCTGAGCCTGGAACTCTGTATCTCCGTTCTCCCGTGACAGCACGTCGGGTTTAGTGCGTGCAGGGCTGACTCACCCTGGTAGTCAGAGCAGGTGGGTCTCATCAGGAGCAGCCTAGGAGGAGACTCAGTCTGTCTGAGACCAGACAGAGCTAGAGGGAAGGGCAGCGAGGAATCCTGATCAATCCACTGAGGAGATGCCTCTGGGTGCCTCAGTTCCTCATCTGCAACGGTGGGATGATAGCACTTCCCTTCCTCACAGGGGTTTGTGAGGATAAATACATTAAACACGGAGAGGTGGCCAGATAAGTACCCTGGATAGATCCACGGTGCATGGTCGGCAAGCCCAGATTTACATTTTCCATCAGTATGTTCAGAGCAATAATACTTATGGACAGGGCAATTGCCAGATGGGATCAGACTCCAAATGTTCCAGTATCCTGTCTCTGACAGTGGCCAGTCCCAGCTATTTCAGAGAAAGATGTCAAAACCCCTTAGCGGACAGTTATCGAATACCTGTCCCTAGGGAAAATTTATTCCTGACCCCTATTTGTTAGAGGTTGATTTATGCTTTGGAGTATCAGGGTTTATCTCTCTATTATTTGTGCTAATGTAACCAGGGATGTGCTCATTATTCCTGTAAAAATGCTGAATCCTGTTTTTGAATCCTGATGAACTCTTGGCCTCAAGGATACCTAGTGGCAATGAGTTCCACAGGTTCTCAAGTCTCATTGTTCGGTGAATAATTGTGAGATTATCATCAATTACTGTAGTTTGTGCTGTTGGTTTTGTGAGATACTTTTAGTGGTGATCCCATTGATGCTTGCACAGTAGCAAAGCACAACATACAGTAGGTCCTACATAAACACTGGCAATGTGTGTATCGATGTATATCAATTGCTCAGTGACAGGGTGGTAGATTAAAACATTAAAGAACCAGATGGACACAATCTCAGTGGATAAGAAAGTTAGAGCCTCAGTCCTCAAACTGCTGGGCTCTGTGTTCTGTGAAGCAACAATGTCCTAGTTCAGGGGTCTGCAACCTTTACCACTCAAAGAGCCATTTGGACCCGTTTCCCACAGTAAAGAAAACACTGGGAGCCACAAAACCCTTTTGACATTTAAAATGAAATAACACTCTTCTTCCCTCCCCCTTCTTCCCTCCCCCACCCTCTTCTTCCCTCCCCCTCCCCTCCAGCCGTGCTCTCGCTCTTCTTCCCTCCCTCCCCCCCCTCCGGCCGTGCTCTCGCTCTTCTTCCTCCCCCCCCTTCCTCCCCCCCGCTCCGGCCGTGCTCTCGCTCTTCTTCCCTCCCCCTCCCCTCCAGCCGTGCTCTCGCTCTTCTTCTTCCCCCCCTTCCTCCCCCCCCGCTCCCCCCCCTTCCTCCCCCCCGCTCCGGCCGTGCTCTCGCTCTTCTTCCCTCCCCCTCCCCTCCAGCCGTGCTCTCGCTCTTCTTCCTCCCCTCCCCCCCCGGCCGTGCTTTCGCTCTTCTTCCTCCCCTCCCCCCCCGGCCGTGCTTTCACTCCCCCCCCTCCCCCAGCTTGCCTTGCCTTGCCTTGCCTCGTGCCCCGGCCCCGGCCCCGGCTCGCTCTTATCCGTCGGCTCCGCCGCGCTTCGCCTCCTGCCCCGGCCCCGGCCCGACTCGCACTTCTCCGCCGGCTCCGCCTCGCCTCGTGCCCCGGCCCCGGCTCCGCCTCCGTTCTTCTCCCCCCCTGCCGCTCGCCTCTTATTGACCCCGCCCCTCTCTTTCGGCTGCGGCTCCGCGCACTGGTTGGACAGTGCTGGCGGGCCGCATAGAAAACAGTCTGCGGGCCGGTTAAAATTAGAACACACAGGGAGCCGCATCGGAGGGATGAAAGAGCCGCATGCGGCTCCGGAGCCGCGGGTTGCAGACCCCTGTCCTAGTTGGACCCACCCTCCTTCTCTTTGCAGATGAGGTGAGCCTCACCCCCAGAGACGACATCCTCATTGATATTGACGACAAGGAGCCCCTGATCCCTGTCCAGGTATGGAAGAAGTGATAGCGGGAGAAAGGAAATAGGTTTTTCTCTGTCTCTTTGGCAGTGGAATGCAGCTGGGGTCACTTGGGTTTGGGGCGGTGGGCGGGGCTTTTCGATTTATTGTGAACTGTACCGACCCTGCAACATGGCAGATTGCACCTGGTAAGCGACCCTTCCTTTCAGAGCTGCCAACATCTCTGAGTGGGGACGAGTGTTTGGGCCCCCAAAGCAGGACAAAGGATGCCAGCTTCCTCCTTCTTCCCTCCATTTGAACACAGACCTCCCCCTCCCCCCCACCTCTATCTTATCAGGACTCCACTGCTGGAGGCATCAGTGCCCTGGCGCATACACAGACACACACACAGACACACACACGCACACACACACACTTAAGGGAAACCCACTCAGGCCGGGCTACCAATGAAACAGGGCCTGCAGGGGCCAGGAGGAGACACTGACCAATAGGGAGGCAGCAGGCCAGTTAAGAAGGTTTCCACCTTCTTCTGAGGGGCAGCGCTGAGCGGGGTAGGGCAGGAGAGGAGTTTCCCTGCACTCGCCCAGAACGCCAGGGCCAGGTCAGGACCAGGCTTAAACCCTGCAGCTGAGCACTCAGGTCTGGTGTGTGGCTGTTAGCTCGAAGGGGCAGGCAGCCAATTCTTGAGTTTGGGTAGCAGCCTTCACCGCTGAACATCGACGCTGAGCTGATGGCCTGGGCAGCTTCCTTGCTGAGCCCATCCCTTTACTGAATGACCCCTTTGGTTGGCAGTTGGTTGTTGCTGTACAATAAAGATCTACAGCCACCGATTATCGTGTGTCTTCCAATAGCCCCTAGAGGGTCCCTCCTAAGACACCGGAGCCGCTGCGCTCGGCGCTGGACGTACACCGAGCAAGTGATGAAGAATTTACCGTCGGAGCAGAGGAGACAGACGCTTCTCAGTTTACAGACGGGGGATCCAGGGAACTGAGTGACCCACGGTCACACAGGGAGGCCGGGTACAGCTGGGAGCTAGACTGACTCCAGCGTAGAAGGCCTCTCGCTTTTCCTGGCTAGTCCTTCTGGGCGCCTTTAGGGCACAGTCTAGAATTTTGTGGGGGTCCTTTGCTCAGGCTCCTTCTTTCTGCTGTGCCTGCACCTACGCTCTGCCCCCCAGGCTCTGACGGCTCCCGCCGGTGGAAAGCAGTAGAGTGGTCATTGCACCTAAAAGAAACAGGCGGTGGATTTCCATCCAGTGGAAACAAAGGACCACTCCAGGCTTTTCCAGTTTGTGTTGGCTTTGCTCTATCAGCAGAGCTGGAAGCAGAGGTGCAGTGTTTATAGCAGCAGCAGCTGCTGATTGCCAGCTGTGCGGGGACCAACCCTTTGTCTCTGGTTTATCTGAAAGGGCAGAGTTTTCAGAAAACCCAGATCTGGGCGGGGAGAGACAGGCTGTGGCATTTTCTGGGGTTCCGGCAATCCCGGGGATCTGACTCACTCATGAGGAGATGCCGAAGGAAGAACGTGTTGCTGCTTCCCCAGTCTGGCGCGGCTTGCTGGCGTTCCGTCCCTGCACATGTGGTGGAGAAGACTGTGGTCTCCAGAGGGCACCATTTATGAGCTCAGCTCCCGAACATGAGGCTTCCCAGCTCCGTAACCGTTTGGCCTTCTTAGCTGCTGTCGAACATGTGCAAATGGTTAAGCCTGTGTGTTTGAGGCACAGGGCTGCATGTGAACTCGATTGCTAAGAAACCCCAAGATGAGGGGTTCCAGGAAGGTCAGTGGAGCATTTTAATCGGCTCCTGCTTTCCCCCCCTCTGGTGAGCTAAGTACCCGCTTTGCCAATCCCACAGATTCCTCACTGCCTACTTTAAAGAGCTCCTGATGCGGCACAGAATTCTGGGAATGGAAAGCCCGTGTTCCCTGGAAACAATGCTGCTTTTCTACAGTATCTCTCTTCTGTTTCTCATCATCCCTTGTGTTCCGTTGCTGTGGAAAGCAGGCTCTCCCATTTCTTCTGTTCCTGACGCTTGTTCTTCACCTCAGCTTGGTATCGGTCACCTCCTCCTGTAATGCCCCTGCGGCCTCTGCAATCCAGTAGGTCTCCTCCCCCTAACTTATAGGATCTTCCCTGGAAATGGGTCCATGCCGGCATCCCAGGATCAAACAGTCTCCCGGAACTTTGAGGAAGTTGTGATTTAGATCCTAGTTTGAGGATGAACTTCACGCTGCGGTTCCATCTCTAATCCTAATTCACCACCCTCTTGATGTGTGCATTACACTGCTTCCCCAGCAGCTAACGTGACATCTTAGTGCAACCGGCCCACCGGTGTGTGTCATATGTGCTTGATCTGCAGCATTTTTGCACAACTCGACTAGGTGGCTTGAAAGTTTGGGTCAAAGTGCAGCAGTAAAAGAAGTTGGCATAAAACTAGTATCCTTGCATATGGCTCATCCCTGCTAATCCACACCCCCGGCAAGGAAGCCCATTGCAAAGGGCTGAAATTTGCAAAGCTAGGGAATAAGGGTAACAGTCTGAAATGCCGGTGCCCTAAGATTAGGCTCCTAAATCCACGGTTAGAAACCTAAATAAAAGTGGTTTGGCGTCTCAAAAGTACTGAGCACTCGCAAACACTGGGTGCGGCAGGGGCTCAGAACTGGTGGAAATCAAGCTAAATGTGGAGCTGGCAGATGGACTTGACACCCAGATTTGAAAATGCTGGTCTAAGTGAACACTCATAATTCAAGGGGGTGAGGGCAGGGGACGACTCAAAGGATCAAGTGATAAAAATGTTCTTGGTTCTCTGTTTGCCATTTGTGGATTCATTTGAATTATTTTTGATAATGTTTCATAATGTACCAGGAAAGGCACTGGAACATGTCTTGGAAAAGATGGAAAGTTTAGTAATAGGATACTGTGATGTTCTGTTCGGGAAACCCCGGGCCTTAAGCCTCTGTGTCAGCAGAGTCACTACTTATTCTTTGGGATTCAGACCCCCTGCTCTCCCTCTGCAGAGTACAAACCCTGACTGTCATTGCTGAGAATCAGAATGATAAAACCACCCTCTTTCTGAAGCACTTTATGCCAAAGGAGAGGCAGTGTGGTGTAGTGGATGAGGGACCGGTTTGGGACTTAGGAGGCCTGGCTTCCGTTCTGGCTCTGCTAGTGACCCTGGGCAAGTCCTTTCTCTACCTCATCCGTAAAATACAGGATCTCCTTTGAAGAGCACTTGGCGATCTACTCATGAAAAGCACTACAGAAGAGCTAGGTGTATTATTAGACATAGTCAAAAATGTTCATGAAACTGTCATTCTGTTTTTTCTTTAGCTCTAACGGACATTATTGTCCCCACTCCTCAGAGAGGGGGAAACCGAGGCAGGCAGCGGTGAAGTAATTTGCCCAGTGCCACATGTAAGCGGGTGGCAGACTGCTGATTCCAGCGTCTGTGCCTAATCTGCTGGGCCATGCTCCCTCTGCCCCAGGGATTGCTGATAAATCTTCCCTGAGGGGCCAGGGGAGGTGGCCGAGTTATTAGGTGTGTGTTAGCAAAGGGTGGACTGGTACTAAAGACGCTCGTTGAGAAGAACCCCCCAGAACGTTTATTGTTGTTGGCGGCCTGTCACTTGGAGATTGGGCCGGGTTGTTTGAGCATTTGCTTTTGAGCGTGTCCTTCAAACTTCAGGTCGAAGCCCGGTCAGTAATCTGATTAGGGAGTGCCTCTTGTTTGCTTGACTAGCATTTCAGAAGGTCGTTTTCCAGGAATCTGTGAGCACAGTACTTGCCCTGGGCGAGGGATGGGGGTCCAGTGTTGGTTGGCTTTGTAAGAGATGGCGGGGGGAGGACGACCTTTGTTTAGGCATGAGATGGTGCCTGGAGGGACGGGGGTGTGGGGAGGGAGCTGACGCTGGCGGAAACTCTGGCTTCAGTTCTGCAGCGCTTCTGGCGGTCTCCTCTCAGTACCTCCTAGGCAACAGTGAGGCAAGCTCTCCACTCAGTCACATAGTTTAATTTCGGAGCACTTCCATCTGAGTCTCTCTGGATTTACCCCAGGATACCTAAGAATTCAGCCCCTCAGTCATGGAGACATGAGGTGTCTCAGCCTCCTGCTCATGGGGAAGGTGCCGTTCACATGGGCACCTGGGGCCAGATTCGTTCTTGCTGTCACCCCAGCTACCTCATTGGACAGATTTAACCCCTGACTGTGTACTGCACCCAGCAAGGTTGGCTATCCCAGGAAAGGACTTGGGCCAGTTGTGGAGTGAAATGGAGAAATTGTTCTCTATGTGCTTCCAATGACCTGGGAGTTAAAGGAGATGAAGATCTTCACTAGAGCTGGCCAGAGAACCGGGAATTTTCCTGCCCAAGTTCTCTTGGGGAAAATCCCCTTTTTCAATGGTTCCATTGGGACATTCTGGTTTTCTTGCTGGGAAATTTGGAAATGGGGGAAATTAGGTTTTCCCCTGCCCTTTTCCCGTGCTGTTATTGCTTCCCAACTGATAAATGTTGGGGAACAGTCAGAAACGGGGGATAATGGGGGGGGCAAACACTTTAATTTTAATGTAACACAATTAAGTGATGAAAAAGGTTACTTTTAAAAGTGAAAGTGTTACTGGTTTCCAACTGGCCAGAATTGGGAAACTGACTGAAAGGAGGAAAACCCACCATTTTGAAAGCAAAAAAGGTAAAAATTACAAAAAAAGAGAGAAAAGAATAAAAGAAAGTCATCATCCCTCCCGAAATTGTTTGCTTTGAAGAACTTCCAGGAAAATGATTTTTTTTTTCAAAAATGAATATTTTGTTTTTGATTAAACACTCGCTTCCAACTACCCCTCCCCCCACCCATTTCCCTTGGAAAATTTGGGACCAGCTCTAGTTTGGGCTGCTGGCAGCAGGTTTGGATTTCGCAGCAGGCCAGCCCAAGCACCACAGCCTCCTAAGGAGATAGATCCCAGCTGGTGGGGTAGACATCCAAACACAGCAACGGCGAATCTGGCTGCACGAACGCTGCCTCGGGCACCAGGAGACAAAGTCCTCGATCCCCAGTGGGATTCTCTTTATTGTACAGTAGTTGCCCCGAGGTTTCTCTTTACTGCCAGCTGTGGGGAAATGAAGCCCTTCCCCAAACGGTGGACGGCTTTGCTATCGGCCATGCAGATCGGAGCTGCAGACCGTTGCCGCTCTGGGTGAGGCGAGAGCCTGTGGTCCTGTGATTATTGCTGGTGGGAAGGGTTTGGAGTGTTGTTCGGGGACCCCATGGAGGTGGGGTCTGTGGCTGGGTTTGAAGTAATGGTCTCTTTTTCACTCTGGTAGCCCCTGCATTGGGGCTGCGACACACAGTCCTTTGGCACGTAGATCCCTCTGCACGGTTTCCCAGGTCATCCCATTTGTCGTGGGCTTTGTTTGCTAGCCGCCAGAAAGGAATGATCCCTCAAAGCGAGAGAAGGCCCCTGTAGTATGGTGGCCTGCCCCTTTAAGGGCCTGGGAGCAGCCACCAGTTCTGCTCTTAGGACCCTGGCAGGCAAGTGCTGGGAATCATCGGACCCAGCGGGGCAGCGTCAGGTAACTGGGCCTGGCGATTACCAGTTGGGGGTTATAGGTTAGGGAGCCTGGGACCCAGAGGGGAATAGGAGAACAGTCTCCTATAGCTGCAGTCCAGACTGCAGGCAGGGGGCTATGGGTGGATGAGGCTGCGGGCTGAGGGGAGACCCTGACCACTAAACTGCCAGAGGCCCATAAGCCGAACTGGGAGATGGACGATTGATTTCTGTTGTCAGTGCACATGGACCATAAACTGAGTCCTTAGGCAACGAGAACTGATTCGGGGTGGCTGGTTATTGCCCCAGGCAGGTGAGCGAGCCCGACAGCCCACAATCCCTCAGGGCATCATCCACTCGGAGCCTAAAGACACCGAAGGGCCCAGCCCCGCAAGCTGCTGGGTGCCCATCGACTTCCGTGAGAGCTGAGCGTCTCGGGTTGGGCCCAGGTTTGGCAGGATTCCAGGAGGGATCGGCGACCATCCTAGACGCTGTGGTTCTAGTTGAGGGAGCACACCCCCAGATTGGGATCATCACCGCCAGAGTGTGGGGAAACATGCCGCAGGCTTGAGCCGTGCCAGGCCGCACAGCGGGGGTAAGCGGGCGTGGGAGTTTGCGAGACAGCTATCAAACATGATGGCTTCTAGATCCAGTGTGGCAGTCTGAGGGCCTACCCTTCCTAGTGAGACATTTCTGGAAACAGAGAGGCAAGTAGCTGCCTGGAGCGGTTGTTACTAATGACCATATATAGCAGACCGGTCTAGAGCGCTCAAGAACAGGCCTCCGAGGGAGATGCCCAGTATTCCCTGATTCTGCCTCCACAGGATTGCCAGAGCCAGGGAAGCCCAGAAGTGAGGGAGAATGGCAGGGGCTGAGGAAGGAGTAAACAGAACTCTTCCAAACCATAATGCAGGGTGCCGAGTTCGAGATTGGGGGAGAGGTTCAAATAGTTCCCTGCGCTGGGAATATAGGAAGTGCCAGACTGGATCAGTCATGGGTCGGTCTAGTTCAATATCCGGTCTCCAGTAGTAGCTGGTAGGAACTGCTTCAGCGGAAGAGGCAAGAAACCCAGCAATTCATGGAATAACCTGCCCACAGAAAAATGTTTCTTCCTGACCACCCATGAATTAGAGGTTGGCCTATTCCCTGAAGCAGGAGCTTCCAAAGTACTTGTTCATTATTTTTTTAATATCTACTATTTTACATGGATATTTCTGTTATCCACACAGATGTCCAGTCCTGCTAATCTCTTGGTTTCAGTGGCACGTTGTGGCAGAGAGTTCCCCAGGCTCATTATGAGATAAAGGATTTCCTTTGATCCCTTTTTTAAGTGGCTGCCTTTCATTTTCCCTGGCCATCCCCTCAGTCTGGCATTCTGAGGCTGGGCAAACAGACACACCCGGCGATCCAAGCCACTTCACTAATTGCCCTCTTTCTCTTGTTAATGGAAATTCCTAAACTTTAGTTTGCCGGCGGTTTATTGTTCCAATTGCTGCCTTTGTGTGTGGGAAAAATATTTCCTCTTATAAACGCTCTTTATTAGAGCGGCACGCTGAGAATCTCGCGGGCACGGAGACCGGGCTGCAGCTGTGCTGGGAGTTTCTGCCCGGCACGCTAAGAGGGGTCTCTGTGCCAGCTCCTTTTGGCCCAGTTACTCAAGGGCTCTGTACTGCAGCCCTTCCATTGCGAGGCCCAGAGCTAAGACAAGCTCCTTTCAGATGTAGGGCTGGATGGGTCACAGACCCTGACCTGGGGGTCGGAGTGGAAAGCATTAAGGAGTTGTGGCCTGGGCAAGTTGCTCTCCTCATTGCAGCCTGCAAAATGATCCTGTCTCTCAGGCTGGTTCTAGAGCTCTGTATGGCGGGGGTAGGGAGGCTTCTTCTCAGACTAGTGAGTAAATCCTGCAGTTTGGCCCTTGCGGTACCGGAAGGTAGCGGCCGTAATCCCAGCAGCAATCAGGAAGCACGGCCGAGGGAGAGGAACTCTGCTCCCTTTCCCCCTGACGAAGGCCTCCTAGTGAGGAGGACTCTCACCTCGGTGGTATTCTTCCTGGAGTCTTAAGTGCGGTGGGGGCTGGGCTTTCACCAACATAAAGACCCCTGCCCATCCCCAGTGCCTCCAGCGGCCCTTCACGAGCAAGCATGGAGAGAGGCAAGAGTATTGGCACCCCCATCACTCACAGGTCGTTGTCCCGATACAAAAGCCCTCAGGGCCTGGGCGTGGAATCATTGCCCTGGGGACAGTCCCTGAAATGTCCTGCTGTGTCGGCCATTTTCTCCCCTTCGTTTGTCTTGGGTGGGTAAGAATTTGCCCATGAGGGCAAAATGTCCCTTGATGAGTGGGTGGCTACTGCCCATAAAGCCTGATTCTCCCGTCTGTCCACAGACAACATGCCTCTTGCCCATGTTATTCGTATTTAAAGGAGCCCCCACCAATTTCATGGCCCCACCAGGGCAGGCCTTGCAGAAATGTACTGCGAGAGTCAGCCTCTGACAGTATCAACAGGGGAGGCAGACAAATGGGAGGAGCGAGGATTACAGTCCCATTTTACAGATGTGGAATTGAGGCACGGAGGGATAAAGGGCCAGACCCTCCAAGGTTTCAGGGTCTTGACTCTCACCGAGTTTAATGGAGGAGCCTAAATACCTTAGAGGGTCTGGCCCTAAGTGACTTGTCCCAGGTCACATGGGGACTCTGTGAAGAGTTGGGGGTTGAATCCAGATCTCCAGAGTCCCGGTCCACAAGACCAGCCTCCTCTTATTGGCGTTGTTGCCCTTGATGCCGACAGTAATAATTGCACCCTCTAAGCGGGGGTTGCATTGGAGGCCTCTTCAGAAGCATGCCTGATTCCGCATCGCCATGTACCTTGCACAGCCGTTTCCACCAGTGAATGGAAGACGGGGGTGACGGTGTGGGGTAAATGACAGCTGTGGGTTTGGAGCGAAGCAGAATCAGGCCCTTGGCACGCCCCACGAGTGTGTGTGTCTCTATTTCATTTGAGCCTACGCAGCCACTATCTCCGCTGATCTAACTGTCATCACTGGGCTGAGTTTATTTTTTCCAGCTGATCTCTACCAAGTCTCCAGAGCGCTAGGGCTGAAACAGCGGCTGGGAGACGGACACGCCGCATCAGACTACAGACCGTTTCTTCTCTAAGCCGACCCTGAAGCCTGCTCCTAATTAAGCTAATTTGGAGCGGGGCTGGGAGGCTCCGCTATGGTGTATACAGAATGCCCTGGCATTGTGCAACTGTTTAAATGGCAAAAATTAATCCTGTTTAGATGTGGTGGATCGTCATGGGCAAATAATTATTCTGTTTGCCGCACCCTGTCACCACTGGCGCCACAAGATCCACCCCCCTTGTTCCCCCAACCCCCCAGCATGCTATTCCAGCCAGGAACAGAGAGAACAAACATTAATTTTATTTAGGGCCAGAGAGCAGCAGGGGGTTGCGGGGGGGGGGGGGGGGGAGGGGGGTTTGAAGAAAAGATCGATAGTTAACTGCTTCAATCCTCAGCATTCAGCATTGCGGGGGGCTTCTACCGCCTGCACAAGGAGTCTCAACCCCAGTTCTGAACCCCTCCGACGTTGGAGGAGTTCGAGGTCCAGGTCTGAATGCAGCAGCTCACATGTGAATCCTGGATCAAAACCCAGAGAAAGTTTGGTTCTGAATCTGGCCTCTGTGCCTCACTTTCTCCATTGGCTAAATAAGAATAATACCTAACCACTTCTGCAGAGGCCGTGAGCTCTTCAGATACAAGGGGTTAAGGGTATTACTGCACTAATCATGGGAAGGGATCCCCCCAAAATGTAGAAGGTTTCTCCTCCGGTATCATCAAATCCTAAAGTTTAGCTGAGATTTGCATGGTTTCTAGCTTGGTTGCGGAAGCTTCCTGCAGAGCTAAGCACTCAATCCTGCAAGCTCTGAGTATGACCGTCATCTCCTTTGACTTCCATGGGAAGTGAGAACTCTCAATGCAGCACCTTGCAGAACTGGGGGATTCCTTGTCTGGATTTGGCCGGGAAATGCTGAAACCACAAAGGAAAACGGTAATTTCCATCCCAGCAGAGAGTAGGGTGTTTATTAGGGCTATTAGAGTAGGATGTCAATTGACTTAGTTGGGGTTGGTCCTGCTTTGAGTAGAGGTTTGGTCTAGATGACCTCCTGAGGTCTCTGCCAACCCCAATAATCTATGATTCTATGATTAGTAAATTTCATACAGGAGCCTGATCTAGCAAGACTTCCAGAGCATTCAGGCTCTGAAATGCACCTGGGCTTTGAGCCGCTGGTCCTAACCTGTTGTCGTTCACCATCGCATGCGCTAATCAGAGACAGCCTCACTCTCCCAGTCCTAAAAACCTCCAGATTTTGGAGAGTTCCCGATCTAGTATTGGGTATAATCCTACCGCCCATTGTCATGGTATTCAAGCTGCTTCCATGTAAAATGAATAGCAACCACCAATTCCTGCTTCCTGAAGTCTCTCTGGCTCTTCTCCCTTTTGGGGGTCAGAACTCTGCTTGGGGTAGGGGTTTTTTAGGGGCGGGGGATGGGAATAAAAGGGGGCTGTTCAGATTGTGCGTGTCAGTTATGGCAGAAGGCTTTTTCAAAGATGAAGTCTTTCCAATGTTTCCTAGCTATGGTCAGGCCCTGGATTCACCTGATCTGCTGTGGGCGATTGTCTCATGGGTGGATCCCCTCGAGAGGGTACGCTTTGTCCTTAGCTCTCCAGCGTTCCATTCAGGCCTCTGTGCTCTGCCCTGTCCCAGAGGAGCGCTGCTGTCATGGGGCTTCATAGGTCAAAATTCAGTCTTTGGCGTGGCAGGGGCTTGATCTTTTAATTGCTTTGAAAATTAGGATCAAGGCCTTAATCCAGCATTGGAAGCTGCCTGGGAGCCAGTGCAGGGACTTGAGGGTGGGTCTGATGTGTTTACCGTGGCCTGAGCCACGGAGAAGGTGGGCATTGCATTCTGTACCCCTGGAGCCTGGGCATCATTTTCACCTGCAGCTTCAGCTACAGGTCGTTACAGAAATGCAGTCTGGAGCTGACGAACGCAGGGATCGCTGGGGCCAGGTCCCTGTCCGGGGGGAAGGGATGACATTTCCAGGTGAAGCGGAGGTGGAAGAAGGCATGTTTTGGAAAATAATGCTCTTTGATCATCCAGACTTCGTGAGGTGTCAAACAGAGCCCGAGGCTTCGCAACCTTTTAACAAATGGGGCTGGAAGCCTTTGATGGAAGGTGGAGACAACGTCTTTGCCAGCTCTTCAGAGCCCTTCCCCGACCGAGCAGCATCACTCGGGTCTTGCCTGGGTTCAGCTTGAGCCAGCTGCTCTTCATCCAAGAGTTAATTTCCTGTAGACAATCGGACCTGTGGCAGTGGCAGTGAGGGGCATAGTTGAGTTTCATCAGCCGCTAAACCTGGGAGGGGTTGGACTTGCTCCCTCTCCCAGAGGTCTCATGTGGATCGTGAAGAGAAGCAGGGCTAGTTTGGATCCCTTTGGGGCCCAGCAGGTTCCAGGCCTTTGAAGAGGAAGAGAAGAGAAGTTGCTCATCACCACTCTGAGTTCTGCTGGAGTGGGGGCGACTGGAGCCCCTGCCGTGCTGGGCCATCTGCTCCTGCTATGTCATGTCGGGCAGGTTAGCAGTACCATGTGGTCCAGTCTAGAGGCTACGTTGAGGCCTGGCAGTGTGAGCATGGAGATCTTACCTCTGTCCATGGCCATGCGGTCGTCTTTTAGTGCCACTAACGCTGCACTCTTATCTTAACCTGGATCATGAGACATCTGGGACGATGGCTGGTGCCACATGACATTGGAGCTGGGTGGTTACTCCTTTCTGAGTACTTCTCCTGTCTCAGCCTGTCTCTAGGTTCCGTGGGCCAGATCATCATCATTGGCTTCTAATATTTCACGTGCAATTGATCACACGTGCACTGCAAGAGCCTTGTCCAGTTTAGCATGTGCTTAACGTGACCGGCTTAGCAGCACTAAAAGGAATGTGCTTTGTCTAGGTTAGACTTTTAGAAGGAGTTAGTCAATGTGTGTTAACCTTTAAGTCCTTGTCTAGACAGGCGTGTGGCCGGGTTAATTCGTCACTGATGGCCTGGGCTATACAGGAGATCAGACTTGATTTGATTATGATCCTTTCTGGCCTTGAATTTATGAGAATTTGGCACAAAATGTCCCAAAGTTACCAATCAGAAGTTGTTTTTCTTTCATCTTTTTTTTAACCCGACAACTTCCCTGTCTATGAGGCTGTGGGAATGATGGACTCTACACAGCACATGCCCATATTCCACGGATACTGTCTGTCTAGGTTATATACATAGGCTGGTCCATAGGACTTTGGCCTGGCCCATGAGGGAGCTGGATTCTTGTCCTGGCTCTGCCAGTAAATCACTTTACCTCTCGATGCTATAGGTTTCTCCACTTGTAAAAGAGCAGTGATGATATTTGCCGTCCTCTACAAAGCACTTTGACATCCACAGAGCTCAGTATGAGCTCAATTTGCACAGAGCACCATCCCTTTTGCTTTGCTTTTGCTCGGGGAGTTGTAAAAGTAAATCTTTTGTGCTTTACGAACATTTTCCATTCCTGTGTCCTTACCTCTTTCGTGAGTGCTCCTGAATGTCTATTTTAACGAAGAACGAAACAACTGGGAGGACAGTTACGGTTATTATTTTAGTACTGACTGTTTGTGCAAGGTTCACAAATTAAGACGAGTCTAGCTCCAAAGCTCTGTCAGTCTCTAGAAGACATACGTAGAGACTATGGCGTGTCTTAAAGAACCCCAAGCAGGGAGTAGCTTAGAGTTTTAATTTATATATGTGCAAAAAGAAATTTAAACCATTTATTTATTCATTTCAATTTTATACATCCAGCAAAGGAAAGAAGTACCTGCCAGTGCTCTAGGCACATCTTACAAGAATCAAAAACATCCTCCGTTCAACTCCACCTTGCAAAAGACATCAACATTCCAGTGTATCAATACTGTTGAGACTGTTGAGACATTTTTCACTGCAAACCTCCCCCCGCACCCCCACCCCCGGCTAACCTAAGCTGAAAATTGATACCATTTGAGAAACTACTCACTACATCCATGAAACTCAAAGACTTACCTCCACACCGAACAAAGTAATCACCCACAGGAAATAACTACGTTCATGAAAAGATGGAAAGTTGAGGTATGCACGGACACTGAAATTGAGGAATGGGAGAACATATGGAGCGATTGTCTGTCCACCTCAATAAACATATTAATAAAAGAAAATTACATTAAAATTCTTTAGCAAATGCACCCAACTCCCCATAAAGTTAAAGAAATTTATGGTACATGTGCAGGCAAAATGCTGGAGCAGATGTAGTGAAATAGGAGCATACATAGTGGGTCTTTTGGAAAGCTGTTGGAGACTCCATACAGGAGATAATGGTGTCAGCCATCAGATAACCCCTTAGTGTTTTTATTAAATTGGCTTAAAAATGATGCATCGTATAAAAGTCCTAAACAATTGAGAGTTTTATAAAGAAGAAAGAAAAAAGCTGGCTCCTGTACTGAGAAATCTGGCAGAACTTTTTGGAGTTTACTGGAGGAATCGCTGTCACCAGATCGGACAGTTTGAGAACTTTCTTTGAATACTTTGGGAGAGAGAAACCCCTTCAACAATAGTGAAACTCAAAATTAAGATATTAAGACAAAGAAAATAGGAGGAAAAAGAAGAAAAGCTTAATATTGTGTTGAGTTTTGATAGGACAACTAATGAACAGGGTATGTATCTAAATGTAAGAAAACCAGAAGTTTGGACCTGAACATGAGATAATGAAAGGTCTCATCAATTCAGCTTTAGGGGCTCCATTTATAATTGTGTATTTGTGTATACACTACGTTCATTTCTATTTTAAGTTGTAAAACAAGTTTTATACGATATCTGTTGCAAAAGAATGGATCTGTTAATAAATCAAATAAAAAAATACACTTCACTGAAATCACCCCAAATCCAGGAGCCCTGCCATACTCCCAGAAAATAATAAAAATCTCCCGACAGCTAACCACCCTTCTCATTCTCACCCCCCAAAAGTTCCTCCTTTGGAGACGTTGGTCCGGTTTCAGTCTGCTGCTTTAGCAATGGTGGCGACGAGACAATCTAAATAACCAGCTGTTTGTAGACCAAGGACAAGCAGCTCCATTCAGCGCTTGTTTAGAACAGATCTGGCTCATGAGTTTCCTAATCGCCTGCGCTAAAAACACATTGGGCCTGATTCATTCCTGCTGACACCTTTGGCCTCAGCAGTGAATGTGTCTCATTGCATTTCAGGTTCTGTGCATACGTGATGGAATTAGAGGTACTGGGGGGCTGCTGCACCCCCCAATTTGAAGTGGTTTCCATCATATACAGGATTTACTGTTTGTTTCAGTGGCTCTCCGCTCCCCGACTATAAAAAATTTGTTCCAGCCCCCCTTGTTCTGTGTGTTGAGCTGCCATCTTGTTTCATGTGTGAAACAGTATTTCTAACATGACCTCGTTCATGGCCTCTACGTAGCGTGAGTCTCAGTGCCGTTTCCAGTGTACAGTCACACAAAACCCCACTACCACTGGCCCCCAGTCTCAGCAGAGAAGCCAAAGATACTGGGCCTTGGAGACCGAACGCTTGTCCCTCACACTCAGGCCTCATCTGTGCGAGAAATGTAGGTGACGTTAGAGCACAAGCTTAAGGGGTCGTGTTAACTAACGTGATGTTAACCACGACTCAGCTGTCGGCATAGACAGGAACTGAACCCTGGGTCAGCTGGTCAGGAGAACGGTCACCAGCAGGGTTCCAGTGGTCTGGACACCTGGCCAGACCCACATCCACGCTGACAGCAAAGTTGTGCTTGACGTGTCCATCACGCTCCTCTGGGCCGTGCTCGGATTTTCTTAGTGAAGACAAGGAAGGCACATTGGGAAGACAACCCTGGGGACAGTTGGCCTGCAATTGTCTATGTTGTCCCTCATCCATGGATGGAAACTTTGTCTCCAGGGCTGTCAATCTGTCTCTTTTCCCCAACACTAAATTCACTTAACACTGCCCAATCCCAACCCCCCCCCCCCCATCCGCTTCCATTTTCCTCAGATTTGGATTTTCCTGAATATTTTCACTTATCCTAAAAAAAGCTATGGGAATGATTACAGCTCATTGCCCATATCCTCCCCTCATGCTGGGAGAGTCCAGTCTCGGGAGAATGTGGCTCTGTTATTCTGAAGGCTTTTGCATTCTTTTGATTCCTTAATTTTGTTCTACAATTTGCTTTGGTCATTGTGCGTTGACCTGTGTTTCCCTAACCCCATTGCTAACCAGTCATTTTAATTTGTAGCTTGCAGAGGGCATGACCAGCTCCGCTCTAATTAACTTGCCAGCTTCTCGGGCCGATCTACATGTATGTATTGTTTCATTTCTAACTTACTTAAGTGGGATGCATGGTTTTCATAAAGACTATTATTTTAAAAAATTCTCCAAAATTGGACTAGGGCTTTTGGCAAAAGAGTCCTCTGATGTGCTAAAGTGACAGTTTGTTGGTATGTTTGTCTTTGGTCAACCATTTCCCTTAAAGACAAAGAAACCAAGGTGGGGTCAGGGAGGAAGACCAGAAAGTATCTTCCCTCCTATTCTGATCAGTTCCTGGCTATGCATGTTCTGGAGGGTTAGCCTTGTGAAGAAGAAGGGATGTGGGTTTGAGTCCAAGATATGGGATTAGATGACTCTTACCCAGCTCCTCCATGGCAGTTTGTGATGCTCTAGATCAGAAGTGGGCAAAGTACGGCCCGCGGGCCAGATCCGGCCCGCGGGCTCCTCCAAACCGGCCCCCGAGGTCTGGCTGGGGAGGCTGCTCTTGCCCCTCCCCCGCGGCCTCAGCTGCTGCACTGGGGAAGTTGTTCCCCCGTTGGCCCCCTCCCGCGTGGCCTCGGCAGGACACGGTAGGGAAACTGCTCCAGCCCCTCTTGCCCTGTCTCCCTCCCCCGCGGCCCCAGAGGGCCGCGTGAGCAGCGCTGTTGGGCGGGGCTGCGCGACAGCGTGTTCAGCTCCCGGCCAGACACGTTGCGCGCTCTGGGAGATCAGCGCAGCCGTGTGTCTGGCTTTGGGCCAGACACGCTATTCTAGGCAGCGGCGAGGTAAGAGGACCGGGGCCAGGCAGGTTACCTAAAGGGGCAGAAGCTGGTGGGGGGGAGGGAGGAGGTTGGATGGCACATGGGAGTCCCAGGGGGCCTGTTGGGGGTGGAGGTATAGATAGGTGTCAGGGAAAAGGAAGCTTGGATAAGTGGATAGGGTCCTGGGGGGTGAGTAAGGAAAAGGAGACCTGTGGAGGGGGTGGTCAGGGGCGAAGGAGCAGGGGGGCTTGAGGTGGGGTCTTGGGGCGGTGGCTAGGGGCAGGGGGTCTCTGGAGGGGGCAGTCAGAGGACAGGGAGCAGGGGGGGCTTAGATAGGGGGTGGGGCTCTGGGGGGCCATTAGAGTAAGGGATCTCCAGATAGGGTGATCAGGGGGCGATGGGTTGGGGTTCTGAGAGGGGGTAGTCAGGGGGCCAGAAGTGAGTGGGAGTTGATAGGGGGCGGGGCCAGGCTGTTTGGGAGGGCACCGCCTTCCCTACCCGGCCCTCCACACAATTTTGAACTCCGATGTAGCCCTCAGGCCAAAAAGTTTGCCCACCCCTGCTCTAGATCTTATTAACCCAGTTCATGTGTCCAAGTGGTATGTTTTCTCATTTGTGGGAAGAGCTTATAAACGTATTCAGGCTGAAACCCATCCCTATTCAGGGGCCTAGCATGAGACTGAGGCATCATTTAAGCCCTCGACATTGGTCTTAGGTGGGATTTAAGCCATATAGAGTACCAGTAATCCTGGTACTCTGAAGGCAGCAGCATATAGATGGGTTTTGGGGGCAATCTTAGTCCTCCAGATCTAGAAAAGTGCTCTGAGCTGTATGGAGGGAGGACCACAGTTGGTGTAAAATCATTCCGCCTCTGGCCCATTTGTAACAAAGTGGACTATCTTGTTCCCACCTGGAAGTTTTTGCAAAATCAAAAGTTTGGGTAGTTTTTGTTGCCAGACAGGGTGGTAAAATTGTGTCCCGTGCTCTGTGTCGATAGCCACAAGGTGTAGCTTCGTAGCCCTGTAGTGGTCCCGTTCTATGTCAGGATGAAATTCCACCTGCTTAGACCATGGTTGAATTTGATCCATAAACTATAGAACATTTTCTGCTCCTATTGAAGTCAATAGGTGTTGCCCATGCACCCCTGAAGTCAGAATTTAGCTGCATTTTGCTTTCTTGAATTGCTTTCCATTTCCCTAATGGGAATAAATCCAATGAATTCCTCCCCACAACACTGCCCTCACCTGATTCGATATGTGTTCATGTATACAACAAAGAAAGGCCAAACCCAATCCCAGAGCCAAACCCTTTGAAGACATTCAGATCTGAGTCTGCAACTGAACTTTGTGTTTCTCTGGGATTAGACATAATAAATCCCCTTGGATTTGATAAAGTGAGGTTGAAATTCTACTGCTAGAAGAGACCAAGATGGGCTTCCACAGGTACTGAACAGGTAGTTGATGGAGTGTGTTGCATTTGTTATATTGTAGGTTCTTGCAACTGCTGCGGCTTTTTGCATGCAAAAAGCCTGCAGTGGCATATAGATATGGTACAATGTGCCATGTGCATTGTGTTCACATCTCCCTTACACAGACCCATCTGTCCTGTTGAACGAACACAGTTTCTTTTAAAACCCAGTATATTTTTTATGCCAGAAAATGTGTCTTTTCCCCAAAGTGGGTTCCCTTCTCCATGCAGAAAGGAGAATGGGTGGCTTTGCTGGGATTTAGAATATGGAAACACTGGTCCATAAATAGCTGTTCCCCTCCCCCGTTCATCAGCAGCTTTAATTGAGGTGAATATGTTTTCATTTTAGTTCAAGTAAAATTTTGAAAAGAAAAAAAAAGCTGCAAGTCATTAATTTAAAATAAAAGCCTCAGAATATTAGGCTGCAATAAACTGATTCCAGTGCCCTGTGCTGGAACCCTACAAGAATGTGATTAAATATAATAAACCTCACGATCTAAAGACCTGCTGATGCCTCTCGGGGAAAACCTTGGAACCCATTCCATTTTCAAAGCCGCACCACTGACACCCCATCTATTTGATCCTTTCTGTCTCCATGTTCTTTATTGCTAAGGGTCTTTGCATGGAAACAGGACCTTTTGTTGCTTAGGAGTGGACATAGAGCTGCAGCTGGAAAAGTGTAGGTTAAATATTTGGAAAAACTTTTATGGCCAAAAATTCCACACATGCAATGCCTCTGAAGTCCACAGGGTCCCACCGGATCTCACTGTGTGTGGATTTGGCCCCGTGGCCCTGGAGGACAGTGAGACAAGATGAGACGGGAGGCTGTGGATTTGCCACCAGTGGCAATGCAAGGTTTAAGACTAGCATACCCACCTCTTCGGGCACCTCCCCATGGGGTTCTTACCTCGAGTTAACAAATTCATAGATCCCAAGTCCATTCTGGTCATCTAGTCAGACCTCCTGTATAGCACAGGCCAGAGACTGCCGCAAAATAATTCCTAGAGCAGAGCTTTTAGGAAGAAAAAATGCTCAGGGGTGGAGAATCCACCTTGAATCTTGGTATGTTGTTCCCCTGATTTCCCTGCAGCAGAGCCTTTCCGATATAGATGCCCAAGCTAGCATGTGGCTATGGAACATTTAAAATGCAGTGATGGGGCTGGACCAAGTCATCTACCAACGAGAACACTCGACAGCTCCGTCCCTATCCCCTACCTACCCCAAGACACTGCAACCAAAAGAACAGATTGGTTGTGAGGAAAAGTGATGTCTGAATGGGTCCCCTTAAGAGTTGCACGAGCCATGGACTTGCTCCTACCCATAGGCTGTATAAAGCATAACAGTTACAACAATGATTGATACAACAATCAATCATTAGTAATTTAGCTTAATTACAGTTGAATTTATACAAGAATAGTGTGTGCACGCACAAGATTTCAGTGAATTTTGACGACATGGAAAGTTTGAAGAGTCCGTGTTATTCAATCATTAAGATAGTTTGGGACAAAAGGGAGACGGACGCTGATGCAAAATTTGTTAAAGGATCCATTTAAAAATGTTATTTACTCAGCTAGTTAACAGATTTATTTGTAATGTCTCAGAACATTAATTATGGACTCAAAAATGAGGGCTGGATGTTTGAGGGCTGGATATTCTGTATTTTTCTTACATAAGGCAGGGATTCAGCCTTCTATCAGTGCCCAGCTCAATTCAACCTTCACTATGGAGTTGGAACAAACACCTCCATAGTTACAATCCCCATCCCTCAGGAAACTCCAATATTTCAACCTTTGCCTGGTGAAATTCTCAGATTTATTTGTTGTTTGCAGCTGTGTGTAACCTTTGACATTGAAAATTGTGCCATGTTCATTGCAGATATTCACGTAATTATTATTATTTTTAATTATTAGTAGTATTGCAACAGTGCCCAGAAACACCCCAACCTTGACTGAGACCTTGTTGTACAAGGGATTGTACAGACCTCGCTGATAGACACGGTTTCTGCCCCAAAGATCTTAAAGTCATGCAACTTGTGTGGTTTTGGCTAGTTGTTGTGCTATTGCTTCTGTTCCCTGACTGGATCATTTTTGCAACTAACTATTAGAGAAAGTAGCAAATCTTACAATCCAGTAGCTTTTGCCCGCTGTTCATCTCAGCGCTTGCTCTTTATGAGTCCTCACACCAACACGGTGAAATTCTGTGCTGGAAGCCTGTGTGCCTCTTAACCCCTCAAAATAGGACTTGATTGATGGAGAGTCCTTGTGCTCATCTGTGCTGTGCAATGGTGAATTCCCCGCACTAGGAAGATACAAATAGAAGTGATGGGCTGAGTGCAGGAATCACTCGGTGAAATTCTCTGGGCTGTGCTATGCAGGAGGTCAGATCAGATGATCACAGTGGTTCCTTCTGGCCATACAATCTATGAATTGTCATCTAGTGTAAAACATCAGGGGCTGCTAATCCCTTTGGAAATCCCTGTTGGCTTTGAATTCACAGACGCGCACTCCTAATTCACAGTTCAACACTTTCCTTTCAGTGTTGACAATCCTGCGCCCCGTTCCCTCTCACTGATTTCAGTGGGAGTGCTGAGGAGAAGGATTTCAAAGGTACAAAAAGTACCTGATTCTCACTGAAAGTCTCCAGTTTCCATTTGTGCCTTTAATTCTCCCCCCAGGCACCTTACAGGATTGGCCCCAGAGAGAATAGCATTTGTTGGTTTTCTTGAATGGGCCTGGTTCTCCATTCACACCATTTTGGCACCGGTATAGCTCTATTGACTTCAGTGGAGTTATCCCAGTTTGCACTGGTGTGGGTGAGTGAAAAATGAGGCCCAATGGGCCTTCAAGGAAACACATAAGAACAGCCATACTGGGTCAGATCAAAGGTCAATCTAGCTCAGTATCCTGTCCTCTGCCAGTGGCCAGTGCCAGGTGCCCCAGAGGGAATGAACAGAACAGGGAATCATCAAGTGATCCATCCCCTGTTGCCCATTCCCAGCTTCTGGCAAACAGAGGCCAGGGACACCATCCCTGCCCTGCCTGGCTAATAGTCATTGATTGACCTATCCTCCATGAATGTATCTAGTTCTCTTTTTAACCTGGTTATAATCTTGGCCTTCACAACTTCCCCTTGCAAGGAGTTCCACAGGTTGATTGTGCATCGTGTGAAGAAATACTTCCTTTTGTTTGTTTTAAACCTGCTGCCTATTAATTTAATTTGGTGACTCCTAATTTTTGTGTTATGAGAAGGAGTAAATAACACTTCCTTATTTACTTTCTCCACACCAGTCATGATTTTATAGACCTCTATCATATCCCCCCTTACTCGTCTCTTTTCCAAGCTGAAAAGTCCCAGTCCTTTCAAACCTCGCTCTGAGCCTCTGCCTCTATTTGGAAGGGAATTGACTGCGCTTCCAGGTAGCTGATGGCCTAATTTGTGCAACAATATTAATCTTTCCTCATATGGAAGCCGTTCCATATCTGTAATCATTTTTGTTGCTCTTTTCTGGATAGGGCACTGGATTGGGATTCAGGAGATCTGAGTTCCGATCCTGCCTCTTTTACACATTGCCTGTTTGATCTCTGGGTATATCTATACCGCAGCTGTGAACGTGATTTCCAGGAGATGTCTATATGCTATTGCCTAAACATAGCAGTGTGACTGCAGCGACTCAGGCTAGGTGACCAAATATGTGCTTAGAGTCTTCAATGGGCTTGCTCTGCTGTGACCACCCTGCTTTTTGCAGGCTTTGGGACATGTATGTCTATGCGAACCGGGAGTCACACCTCCCGGCAGCTGTGTAGACATAATCATGCCTTGCGTTCCCCCTGTGGAATGGGCCTAACACTGCTTCCTTTCTGCCTACCTCGGTCTGCTTAGATTTTAAGATGTTTGAGACCAGATCTGTCTCTCGCTATGTGCTTACCACAATGCGATGCTGAACTTGGTTGGGGCCTCCGAGCGCTACCGTAATGTAAAATAATCACACTAATCTGGAGCAGAAGGAGCGATCCCACGCTGTTTGCCCAAATCATTACAAGGCTTTTTATTTTGTTGGCTAGTTGTGTCGTTAGTTGTAACAAATACAAATAACTCATCCAGTGACAAGCTAGCGAAGAGAACGTGGGCCAAAAAAAGAAGAGTTGAAATCTGTAAACTATTTGGAATAATTGGTTATTTGCTGTGTTTGCTACTTCCAAATCAGAGCACATATTTTAAGGCTTATCCTGTTACTATTAGCTGGAAGAGCTGTCAAGATCGGATATCTACAGCTGAAACTGATAGCTGATATCCCCCTCTGAAGGAAAGGCCAGCCCTCCCGCTCAGCATTCCTGTGGTCGCCCCCTCAAGCATCTTGCCCATCCCGGTCCATTGTGACACTTTGGCAGGGGACACACTGCTGCGTGAAGTGGGGCTGGAGAATAATGGAGTCTGGAGGGAGACGCAGTGGAGGCTCCAGTGCACTGGATCAGTTTGTAGAGCAGGCGAGTGCAGTCCGTTCCTTAGGGCAGTGATCCCCAACCTTTTGATGACCGCGGACCGGTCGACGCGGGCGATTAAGGCTTGCGGCCCGGGTGCTCTGCGCGGTTCGGCGGACCGTTGTATGTCCGCCGAAATCCCGCAGATTTCATTAGCTTACCTTCCATTTTTTAATTTCGGTGCGGCGGGATCTTATATGTCCGCCGAAAAGCCGCATGAAAACGGCGGCGGGAAAGCCGCGAAAAGCGGAAGTCTTGGCGACCCGGAAGGGAATGCGGCCGGAAGCGGAAGGGGCGGGCCGGAGGGGAAAGCGGCCGCGGACCGGTACCAAATGCTCCACGGACCGGGACCGGTCCGCGGATCGGGGGTTGGGGACCACTGCCTTAGGGGACGTATTATGACATGCAAGGGGTCAGTGCGATGCATGAGCCTGGGTGCTTTATGCTTCTCTGCAGCCTCACAAACTCCATCAAAGCCGGGTGATCCAATGGAGCAGGCACAGCAATGGCCACCAGGGCTTGGTTTCTGGCTCTATCACGTTCGTGGTGTGTGTCCTCAGATAAGCCACGTTCCTGCTCTCGCCTTCGATTTCTCCTCCCGCTTTTCTGTGCAGCCCAAAGAAACCAGGACAATTGTTGACCCCAGTGCACATTGTAAACACGGGGCCCCTGGCCTAGCTGTCTTCCTTTTGTTTGTTTTAACAGCTTCTCTCCTGAAGTTTAATCAGCGGCAGGTTTAAAATAAACAAAAGGAAGTATTTCTCCCACACAACGCACGGTCAACCTGTGGAACTCCTTGCCAGACTATGTAGTGAAGGCCAAGACTATAACAGGGTTCAAAAAAGGAGCTAGATATGTTCCTGGAGGGATAGGTCCATCAATGGCTATTAGCCAGGCTGGTGTCCCTGGCCTCTGTTTGTCAGAAGCTGGGAATGGGTGACAGGGGATGGATCACTTCATGGTTACCTGTTCTGTTCATTCCCTCTGGGGCACCCGGCATTGGCCGCTCTCAGACTGGGCTAGATGGACCTTTGGTCTGATCCACTATGACCTTTCCTATTTTCTTTCCCTCATCTGTTTCCAAATGTTTGCATCATTTTGATCCAAATATCCATTTTATCCAAATTTTGGCAAGAAAGCAAAAAAATCCAGCTGGAGAACTAATGACACAGCGAGGAAGAAGAAACGCTGCCTGAAATTCCCAGAGATGATCATTTCACAGCTCTAGCCTTAAATAATTTGGGGGCTGGGCAAAGGAGACTCCTGTGATGTGTTTCACCCCTTCAAAATGCCACCTGATGTGCTGAGATACCACTGAGCCCACCTGTTCTGCCAGCCTGGGTCCCCTTTGGCCTGTCTTGCTGAGCCAGGCTTTTAAACCTCCTCTAGCACTCACACAGGCAGGGCCCACCCCCTGCAGAAAGACACAGACACTGAGGCCTGGTCTACAGTACGCGATTATATCAGAATTAGCCACATTATATCTAATTAAAACTAAATCCGTCCACACAACCAACCCGGGTTTGTCAACTTAACGGGCTCTTAAACCCGGTTTCTGTACTCCACCTCGACAAGGGGAGTAGCGCTAAAATCCACATGGCTGTTCTGGATTTGAGGTACGGCGGACGCACTTCGAGGGTATTGGACTCCGGGAGCTATCCCAGAATGCTCCATTGTGACAGCTACCGAGGCAGATGGATTCCACCCCTGCAGAGTCAGTACTTGTGCTGGAAATAGAAACCCAGACTCCCAGTCCTGCCCTCTCATCAGTGCACAGCCTGGCTTCCCAGATAAGACACTTAAAGTGCTTTTGGCTGTTGCCGGGTGATTAAATCAAATCCCCCTATCCAGTCACTTGCGTACTGAGTCCTTTGCTTTAACTGGCTTTTCCATTTGCAGGCAAAACGATTAATGTCCTTCGCTATTAACATTCCAGCTGCTTCCTCTGGCTTTTTTTTAGTTTCTTCTGATTCTTTTTGTAACATCAATAGAAATCAGCAAAAATATCTAACCAAATGCTTTGTCTTGGGGCTGCAGAAGATACCATGGGTAAGTCGTGAGATTAGTTTAAGTGCTTTCTTTGTAACTTGGTACCTGTGGAATGTCATCAGAAAGCCATGGTGGTTAGGACATAGATTTTTAAACAATAAAACAAGGGGAGTGATGAAAGGCAAGATTTGAAAAAAAGGAGCTAGGAGAGGCCTCAGAGCTAATTTATGTAATATTGCTATTAAAAACAATGTCTATTCAAGACAGCAATTTAAAGCCTGCGCTGTTGACTTAAAATCTAAATCCAATAAACCTCTACTATGATTCCTCCATTAGGTCAGTGTGATGGAATTTTGTGGACTTCTAAAATAAGACATCATTAGTTTTCAGGAATGTTTCATGAATCACGGTCAAAGCCCCTTCATCTTTGCTTGCATACATTTCAAAATCGTGCACTTATAATAAAATAATATATATTTTCAGAACCCGACAGCCAGCTTTCTCCTTGGAATAATATCCGCAGTCCTGAAAGCCCATTAGCCCTCCCAGTTTACATAACAGATGAGGTGAAATCTCTGCTGGCCTTGCGTCTCCTGCCATTCACTTTCAAAAGTCTAAGCTTATAGGACTGGTGATTTCTGTTTATTGTATAGATCTTCATACTTGTTACGTTCTTCTAGAGAGAGGTGGAATTTCTTGGGATCAGGATTTGTTTTAAGGGATATAGTTAGTACTATGGTAGTGTCTAGGAGACCCAGGCGTGGACCTTGGCCCCCTTGTGCTGGGTGCTGTACAAACAGAACAAAAGGGCAGTTCTGGCCCAGAAAGTTTACAGCCTAAGCTTAGAGTGGGGGGGGGGTAGGTTTTATTTATGAGATATCCCAGCACATATCCTCAGCATTCGGAGACGCATGGCCCTGTTAGTCTGGGGGCTATTATTCTATCTAACCCGTCCTCCTTCCACATGGAGATCCCCAGCGGAGGGCCACCAAGGTTGGCAAAAAGCTGCCATCTGAAAACAAATTCTGATGGCTTCTTCTCCAGAATATCTTTGACCTGTTCCTGGGGTGAGATTCACCTCTGTGCAGAGAGGTCTAGGCACCTGCCGGACCGGTGGGTAGCGCTCGATGTATCAGGGATTGATTTATCGCATCTTATCTAGACGCGATAAATCGGTCCCCGAATGCGCTCCCTGTCGACTCCGGAACTCCATCTCGGAAGGAGGAGTAAGCAGGGGAGCGGCTGTGGTCCACTCGCCGCCTTGGGGACAGTCAGGTAAGTCAACCTAATATACTGCGACTTCAGCTACACTATTGGCGCAGCTGAAGTTGTGTGTCTTAGGTCGACACCTCCTCCCCTAGCCTTAGACTCCTGAATACTTAAGTGTTGTCTGACAACCTCTGTCTTGGCCACCACACTGGGGATCGAACCTGCAGCTAGGGACTCTAAGATAAAGGAAAGACTCTGTACAGCTTGGGCTAAAGAACCAGGTTCTGTAACATAATCAAGTCCACATTACTGAGTTTTTCTGTTCGGGAGTGTGTAAAAACCACATCCCCTCAATATATAGCTATGGTAGCAAGGTGTAGATGCAGCTGTGCGGATAGAAGAGTGGTTTTTTGGCATAGCTAAAGTCATGTGGGGAGGTGGTGTTACTATGCCGGCAGGAAAACTCCCTCTGTTGGTACACGCTGCATCCTCACTAGGAGGCTCTGCTGGCATAGCTGTATCAGAAGAGCCGATGTACTGTGGACAAAGCCATAGGTTCACTGTTCTGTGGCTCAGGCCCAAAGGGAGACGTGTAACAGCTACTGGGTGCAGGGGTTTTGTGCTGGCTCTGCACGGGGGCGAATATCAACTGTAGCGATTATGTTAGATGATGTGGTTTTTCGCCAGGGTGGTTTCCCAAGGGAGATGCTTTATTTCCCCTCCCTCTCCGCTCCAGGAGGAAGAGTTCATCGATTGGTGGAGCAAGTTCTACGCTTCGACAGGGGAGAGAGAAAAATGCGGCGGCTACTTAGAGAAGGGCTTCGACACGCTGAAGGTAACCTCATCTCCTGGTGTCTGCGGCCTTGTAGCGGCTGGTTGAGCCTGAGTGTCTGTTGAGTGAGATTTATTTTAAAAGGGGAGCGCCGGTAGAGGGGTGTTTTTTCCAGACCTGATTCTCAGATCAGTTGGAGTTTTGCTGTTGATTTCAACAGGAGCTGGATTGGGTCCTTGGGACGTCTGTGACATGACTCCCATATGTAAAGTTAAGCACATGAGTGGAGCTCGTTATGGAGCCCACCCCCACCCAAAAAAACCCCCAAACTTTTTCTGGACAAAATTAGAGTACTGAACATTTTGGCCGGCAACCCAAATATTTCAATTCAGAAATGCTGCCGGGGTGCCTCATGGAAGCTGTAGTTTCAGTACCTCATACTCCCATTCACCTCTATAGACCTTGCTCCCTAGTTGGACTGCATCTCCCATAATGCAGTCTCCCCTCTTGGAGAAGCCGGGCAATGCATCATGGGAGTCCTTGGTCAGGGGGGATGTAGTCTGACTGGGGAGCCCATAGAAGAGAAGGAGGACATGAGGCACCGAGACATCCTTCCTTAACTAAGGTATTTCTCTTTAGTGGTGCTCCCCTTTTTTAAAAAAATCCACATTTCCTCCAGAAAACAAACGTTGTTCAGAAAACTCAATTTTCTGTTGGATGAAAACTCAATTTTCTATTGAAAAACAGTTTCAACAGCTGGAAATTTTTTGTCCAGCTGTACACACAGGTAGCTGTTCACCATGTGGAGGCTTATGGGCTGGGTGTGGTAGGGAGCTACCAGTCTACGAGTATTAAAAGAGTGTGGAGTGGCCACTCAAGCATTCCCAGAATATTGGTCGTTCTTGTATCACCGGGAATGGCGTAGGCCGCCTGTGCCGGCGTGATCTCACATGCACGGCATCTGTGAGGTCACACCAGTGGGGGCACAGTGGCACGCTTTCAAACTACCCCCCTCCCATCTGATACTGGACAAAACCGTGTCTGGTTTTGTTTCAGCACCGGGCTGGGGACTAACCACACAAAAAGAGGACTGTCTGGTTTATAACTGAACGAATGACCTGCCTTGGAGACCGTGTACCCCAGGGAAGGAGAAGAAGGGGATGAATTAAGTCCTCAATCCCACAGTGACAAGTGTAGCATAACCCACATTGAATTTAAAGCAGGGAAATCATCGCCTGGCTGCCGGGAATGATGCAACCCCTTGGGCTGTGGAAGATCCTCCATGGGGAAGTAGCGGGAGCTCTGTTGCTTGAGGACGGATCTACACAGGAATTAATAACCCACGGCTGGCCTGTGCCAATTGACTTAGGCTCACGGGGCTCTGGCTAAGGAGCTGTTGTGTAGAGATTCAGGTTCAGGCTGGATCCTAGCTCTAGGCCCATGCTAGGGGGGAGGGTCCCAGAGCCCAGGCTGCAGCCCAAGCCCAAACGTCTTCACCTCAATTGGCCAGCCCCGCGAGCCGGAGTCGGCTGACCTGGGCCAGCTGCGGATATCTAGTTGCTGTCAGGGCATACCCTGAGTCATTTAAAACCTCAAAGTGCTTGGAGAGTGACAAGCCCACGCTGGCCTCAAGGGATGGTCTCGGTCAGTAGTTTTCAACCTGTGGTCTGTGGACCCCTGGGGGTCTGCAGACAATGTCTAAGTGGTCCGTGAAAGATTGTTGTTACCATAGTGATCTGAAAGGCCTTCTCTGCCCCTGATTTTTAGGGTTCTGGGAGTAAGGAGATACAGAGGCATCTATGGTATTCTGCAGATGATCTGCACCCTGTGCTTTGTGGGCGAAGTTCATCCTTTTACTCAGAGGGGTTTTCCTCCTTAGGTCTACGAGACCCAGCTGGAGAATGTGGAGGAATTTGAGAGGCTCTCCGACTTCTGCCACACCTTCAAGCTGTACCGCGGCAGAACGCAGGACCTCAACGAAGATCCCTCAGTGGTGGGGGAATTCAAGGTCTGACGGCTGCTCTTTAGATAGTCAATTGGAAATTAGCAGCTAATCCCTCCAGAACCTGCCCGTGAATATTTCTTTGTTATAAAGGAGGGAAGGATCTGTTAGACCCTGGGCCTCACAGAAGTTGGGAACACTGCAGAGGGCAGAGCAGATAAAAGGTGGTGCTTAACATGCTGGATGGGATGGGTGTGTCTACACTGCAGACACAGGGTGTGATTTCAGCTCGTTTAGACTTACCCCAGCCAGTTCTAATTTAGCTAGTGTAGATCCCAGAGCAGTGAAGCCGCGGCAACTCGTTCAGCAAGAGCTGAGCCGGTAAATAATTACCCAGAGTTCCAGGTGGGTTTGTCCAGTGGTTTCACTGCACCTGTGTCTTAGTTCGCTAGTTCAAAGCTAGCTGGGCTGTGATTGCTGAAGGTGAAATGACACCCTGTGATTACAATAGAGAGAGGCTTGGCAGAATTTGATGTTCATTTTTTTAAATAATTTCGGCTGCTAATATCAATGCTTATTTTGGATCCCCTCTTCTCCTATTTTTATTTACTGAAATGTTCACAGTTGTGTGAAATTATGGGTTGGAAGCATTTATTCTTATTTTTATCAATTTGAAGTTTCCCAGTTGCAGGGAAATATGGAGGGCCAGATGACGAGGGTGTCAGATAATTATTTAATGACAAGAGACAAGGAGATGAAAAAAGTTAAAGCTTTAGAATAGTTAAAACACAATCTATCAACATTGTATGTCATAGAATCATAGGGTCGTAGGGTCAGAAGGGACCACATCCAGTCGACCCCCTTGCTAAGATAGAGGATTTCTTGTGTCAAAGCATCCAAGACAGATGGCACTGTCATATGCAGTGTAGTTGTAGCTATGTCAGTCCCAGAATATTAGAGAGACACAGAGGGCAAGGTAATCTCTTTTATTGGACCAACTTCTGGTGGTGAGAGTCAAGCTTTGGAGCCCCAAATCGCTCTTCTTCAGGTCTGGGAAAGGTACTCCTAGCTTCACAGCTAAATACAAGGTGGAACAGATTGTTTAGCATAAGTAGTTAGCACATATTGTAAGGGACCATTCAAAATAGAATGGCCCATTAGCACCTCTGCAGTCATAGGACAAAAAGAGGGGGGTTACAGGTTGTTTTAATAAACCAGAAATCCAGTGTTTCTGTTCAGTGCATGGGTCTTTGTGTCTAGCAGAGTAATGAATCCGTGGTGTTGATCACTGTAGCAGGGGAGATATGGCTGCAGGTTTTGTATCTTCTTCTAGCAAGGTTTGGTGCTGCTTTGAGTTGGGGTGTCCTGGTCTGTGGGGAGCTTGCTTCTGCTGACGAGCTTGTAGAAGTTGGGGGGTTATTTGAAGGCCAGAAGAGGGGGTTTGGGAAAGATTTCTTTTAGGATGGGGTCCCCATCGAGTATGGGTTGTAGTTGTTTGATGATACCCTGTATGGGTTCCAGTGGGGAGTGGCACCTGACAACCAACTCAGAGCGGCACCAGACCCTGCTAGAACAACAGATGTAAAACCTGCAGACGTATCTTCACTGCTACAATGATCAACACCCCCTCACCCACAACTCACCTTTCAAGATCCCTGTATCCTAGTCATGCTGTACCTCATACAGTACATTAAATGCCCCAATAACCACCATGTGCATGAAACCAGACAGTCACTGCGCTCTCCAATGAACTCAGACAGAAACATGATAAAAGGCAAAACCAAGCTATCGCCCGTGGGTGGACACTTTTCACAAAGCGATCGCTCCGTATCTGACCTCTCAGTCCTCATCCCCAGAGGAAACCTGCACAACACATTCAAAAGACAGCTGCTAAACACTAGATCTTCACTCCAGAATTCCTTTGAGAGCGCCATGTTGCTGAGCTCAGGCGAGTGAACAGTGCATACTCCTGAGTGATGTAGTTATCCCGAGCTACACGCTGGTGTAGACTTCTCCCACCGACGTAGCTACCACCTCTCGCGGAGGTGGAGTTATTAATCTTACGGGAGAGCTCTCTCCTGTCGGATTAGAGCGTCTTCACTAGAAGCGCTGCAGCAGAACAGCTGCATCGGTGCAGCGACACATGATGCAAATTTCTACTGTAAATTTCTGCCCTTAAAATTGCAGGCTGAGCAGAGACACTGGATTTCTGGTGTATTACAACAACCAGTAACCCACCAACCCCCCTCTTCTTGTGCTGTGAGGGCAGAGCGGTTAACGGGCCACTCTGCCTTGAATGCTTCAATAAAAGCCTGACCCACTTTGTCTCTCTGACATCATATGTCAAAATTTGAGCCTTAAATCAACTCTCATTAGTTCTTAAGCAGCATTTTTCTCACTTGGCCTGTCTGAAAATGTAGATTATTATCTATGGAAATATTTGTTGTTGGTTTCTCTGTGTATGGTGAGATCAATGTTTACCAGCATTTACCGATAAAAATCGAACCCTTCTACGTCTAAGGCTGGTCTCCACTGCGGGGGATATCGACTGTAGATACGCAATTTCGGCTATGTTAATAACGTAGCTGAAATCGACGTCTCTACAGCCGATTTACCTCCCGTCCTCACGGTGGCGGCGGTCGGCGGCGTGGTCCCCCGTCGACTCCAGCTTGCGCCTCTTGACGAGCTGGACTTCCGGAGTTGATGGGGGAGCCGCTGGCGATTGATTTATCGCGTCTTAATGAGATGCAATAAATCGATCACCAAAAAATCGATGCATCCCTGCCGTAGTGAGGACAAGCCCTATGTGTAGACAATCCCCAGGTCACTTCTAGAGCCCGTGTTATGGGTAAGATGTTAAAGTCCTGATGCAATGGCCCGTTATTATTTATTTGCATTGCGGTAACACCTAGAAGCCCTGGTGTGCTCCACCCCATTGTGCTAAGAGCTGTACAAATATAGAACAAACAAACCCTGCCCCAAAGTGCTTACAATCTAAGGAAGAAGAAGTTGCACTTAACCCAATTATGTTACTTGCAGAGTGCAGCTGCTGTGTTTCACTCAGAGAGGGCAGCATTTCAGTGGTGGGCAAGTGATTCTCCACAGTATGTGTGGGAGAGAGAATGTGCATTGTACACATTACCGATCAACTCCAGACTCGCAGCCCCCTCCTGGGCTGAAACTCAGCGGCTGTTTAACAGCTTTAGGACAGGAAGTGAAGGATCACCCCTCCAGTCAGTGTGGACGCTCTTTCCCCCTCTGGTGGTGTGCAGGACACAGAGGGAGGTTGCCGAGCCTGCTGGCTCTTTAGCTCAGGCAGCAGAAGGGCACGTGTAAAGATTCGGAGGTTCCATCCTTCCTGTTGACGACTTGCCTGGGGATGTGGTGTTACAGAAGCAGCGTGGCACTGATTTGCCCACAGTTGCCAGCTATGAGCATTTGTAGTGTAACACGCCCATATGTGCCTACATGTGGATGTTCTATGTCTTTTCAGGGCTCGTTCAAAATGTACCCTCTCCCGGACGACCCAAGAGTGCCGGTCCCACCACGCCAGTTCCATCAGCTCCCAGCCAAAGGACCCCAGGAGTGTCTCATCAGGGTCTACATCATCCGTGCCTTCGACTTGCAACCCAAGGACTCCAACGGAAAGGTATCCTTCAGGGGAGCATCTGGGGGACGTGGCAGTGGGGCCGAGGGCAGAAATTGCAGGGTGGAATTCATGGCCTGTGTCAGGAGCAGCAGAAGCACCCTAAAAGTGAAGGGGACACAGGTGCCTGAATTGTGGCCCCACCGTCGAATCACTCCTTCTCTCCGGGGCCCCGCCCTCACACACCATTCCTCCTGAGGCCCCGCCCTTGTCCCCCGAGGCCACGCCCTCACACTGCCTCTTCCTCCGAGGCCCCGCTCCCGCGCCGCCTCTTTCACCCAAGACCCCGACCCCACTCGCTTCTCCCTGCCCCTCCCCCCCATCGCTCAGCCTTCTGGTCTTGGCATCTAGGAAAACCCTGAAGAACAAGTTGGTGTTAAGTGCCATTTTCATGGTTCTGAATCCCCGGGGCCTCAGCTCTCCTGTGTGGTTGTTGGGCTTTTCAGGAGGGCAGGATGCAATATCCAAATTCATTTCTGCCCAAAATTTCAAAGGAAGCAAAAAATTTCCTTCAAAAAAATTTTTTTCTGCAGAAATCTTCAGAAACAACTTTTTTTTTTTTGGACAAAAATGTAAAATTAAATGAAAATTGCTTTTGGTTCAAATAAAAAATTTCCCTTGTGTTTCCATTTTTAAAAAACGACAAAAAACATTTTCTGAAACTCCCTTTCCCCCCTGGAAACGGCTAAAAAATGAAGAGAAGGAGAGGGAGGAAAAAACAAAAATGAAAATCAATTTTTTTTTTTCAGTTTTCAAAAACTGAAACGAACCGAAACTTTCCTTTCCGGACAGGGACTTCCCTTCAGAGAATTCCAGTGAAATCAGAAGTGTCTTGGGTTGGAAAGCCATTTTCTGTCAAAAAAATATTTCAGGTTCAACTATCTCCCTCTCCCATCATGCTCTGATTCTTCCTGCTTGATGCAGCCAGGAGAAAAGTGGCCGCTTCTTACTCAGTGCCCGTGTTCCTGGTGTGTCTTTGAGTTATGTCTGCTGACTTAGCCAGCCAAGAGCTGCTCCATCCCTCCCTTCTAAAGAACCTGTGGGACAGTGAAAACCTCCTAAGGGTCTCAGCATGGGTTCTTCTTCCTCTCCACCTTGGGGCCCTCCGGCTATTATCCTCCTGGGAGAAGGCTGTTTGCTGATCTGAGACTAAGTAAGGGGATGTGTCCCTCTAAGTGTAAGTGTGGGGTTTTGTCCCATCTAGTGGCACCATGACCACTTAGAGATTAATGAGTCTGCTACAGCTTTAGCTGAGGCTCAAATGGTTTTTAGGTCATGGAGTAGAGGCTCATGCATTTAGCTCCACAGGTCCTAGGTTCAGTCCTGCCCACCGATGACCAAGGTCTGTCAGTGTTACATAGGCACTGATTTTTATTTTTCCCCAGGAGTGCTCCACCCCTGCTCCGCCTCCAGGCCCCGCCTCACTCCACCCTCTTCCCAGAGGCTCCACCCTTGCTCCGTCTCTTCCTGCCCCAGCTCCCCTGAAGACCCCGCCGCTCACTGCTCTCCGCCCTCCCCCAAGTGCCTCCTCCAGCTGCCAAACAGCTGATTGGTGGCCCTGCCTATCAGCTGTGGCTGGTGGGTGCTAACCATCCACTTTTTCTTTTCCATGGGTGCTTGAGCCCTGGAGCACCCATGGAGTTGGCGCCTATGGGGTCATGAGAACTTCAAGGCAACTCTGTAAAGCCCCTTCCATGCTGCGCCCTTGGTTGCTCGTCCCCACTGTCTGTCCGTGCGCATACAAGGCCTGGAACGGGAGTGGCAGCTGGATCAGCCAGCGCTAGCACCTATGGGAATTTGTTATGAACAGCAAAGGGCCAGATTCCGCCCCCCTTTGCTGACGTGGGGTGTTCCTCCAGGGCCTCTTCATGGAATAGGGGGTGGCAGAATCTGCTGCTTAGTGATTAGTATTGTTGTTGAAGATGAATCCCCGCCTCCTCTGTTCTTTATTTCCTCCTGTCTCTGTAGTGTGACCCCTACGTGAAGATTTCAGTGGGAAAGAAATCCATAAATGACCAGGACAACTACATCCCATGCACGCTGGAGCCCGTCTTCGGGAAGTACGTTTCTCTTTCGCTTCAGTTCCGGATGGGGGTGGTGGGACTTGCCTCCCAAGGCAGGATCACAAGCAGACCGGAAAGAGCTGGAAAGGGAGAGGAAGGCAAAGGTTGCTGTCCGAGAGCATGGATGGTCTGGTGGCTAAGGCAGTGCTTTGAGACTTGCAAGGTTTTAGTTCAGTTCCTAAACCAGGGGAGCATTGGTGGGTGCTCTACATCCATCGGCAGCTCCCTGACACGCCCCACCTCTGCCTCCGCCTCCTTCTTTGAGCACGCTGGAGCTCTGCTTCTCCCTCTGCTTGCCGCCGCGAACAGCGCTCAGAGGGAGGGGGACTAGTGGAGCCGTGGCGCACTCAGGTGGAGGCGGAGCGGGGATTTGCGGAAGGAGTTCTATAGGAGTAGGGAGGGGGCGGAGTTGGGGAGGGGGCTTTGGGGAAGGGGTTGGACTGAGAGCGGGGCAGGAGTAGGGGGGGGTGGGACAAGGGTGGAGTCAGGGCAGGGCTGGGAGCGTGGATGGTTGAGCACCCACTGGCGCTACGAAAAGTTGGCGCCTATGCTAATAGCCATTGATAAACCCCTCTTCTGTGAACTTATCTCATTCATTTTTTAACTCGGTTATATTTTTAGCCTTTAAAACTTCCCTGGCAGCCAGTTCCACAGGTTGGCTGTGTGTTGTATGAAGAAGGTACCGCCTTATGTTTTTTTAAACCTGCTGCCTGTTAATTTCATCAGGTCACCCCTGGTTTGTGCATTATGTGAAGGGCTAAAGCGCACTTCCTTGTTCACTTTCTCCTCACCTTTCATGATGTTCTAGACCTCCGTCACTTATCTGCATTGATTTCCCGAAAGCCTTTGACAAAGTCCCTCCTCAAAGGCTGTTACATAAATTAAGTTGTCATGGGATAAGAGGGAAGATCCTTTCATGGACTGAGAACTGGTTAAAAGGCAGGGAACAAAGGGTAGAATAAATGGTGCATTTTCGGAATGGAGAGGGGTAACTAGTGATGTTTCCCAAGGGTCAGTCCTAGGACCAATCCTATTCAACTTATTCATAAATGATCTGGAGAAAGGGGTAAACAGTGAGGTGGCAAAGTTTTCAGATGATACTAAACTGCTCAAGATAGTTAAGACCAAAGTAGACTGTGAAGAACTTCAAAAAGATCTCACAAAACTATGTGATTGGGCAACAAAATGGCAAATGAAATTAAATGGCTAAATGTTAAGTAATGCATAGTGGAAAAAACAACCCCAACTATACATACAATATGATGGGGGCTAATTTAGCTACAACTAATCAGGAAAGAGATCTTGGAGTCATTGTGGATAGTTCTCTGAAGTTGTCCATGCAGTGTGCAGCGGCAGTCAAAAAAAGCAAACAGGATGTTAGGAATAATTTAAAAAGCGATGGAGAATAAGGCGGAGAATATTTTATTGCCCTTATATAATCCCTGGTAAGCCCACATCTTGAATACTGTGTACAAATGTGGTCTCCTCATCTCAAAAGAGATATACTGGCACTAGAAAAGGCTCAGAGAAGGGCAACTAAAATGATTAGGGGTTTGGAACAAGTCCCATATGGGGCGAGATTAAAGAGACTAGGACTTTTCAGCTTGGTAAAGAGGCATCCAAGAGGGGATATGATAGAGGTCTATAAAATCATGAGTGGTGTGGAGAAAATGAATAAGGAAAAGTTATTTACTTCCCATAATACAAGAATGAGGCCCCACCAAATGAAATGAATGAGCAGCAAGTTTAAAACAAATAAAAGGAAGTTCTTCTTCACACAGCGCACAGTCAACCTGTGGAACTCCTTGCCTGAGGAGGTTGTGAAGGCTAGGACTAGAACAGGGTTTAGAAGAGAACTGGATACATTCATGGAGGTTGAGTCCATTAATGGGTATTAGCCAGGATGGGTAAGGAATGGTGACCCTAGCCTCTGTTTGTCAGAGGGTGATGATGGATGGCGGAAGAGAGATCACCTGATCATTACCTATGGCATTGGCCACTGTCAGTAGACAGGATACTGGGCTGGATGGACCTTTGGTCTGTCCCAGTACGGCCATTCGCATGTTCTTATGTTCTCTTGTGTCTCTTTAGGGCTATAAGGTCTTCAGCTCATGGGCCATCCCTTTACTAGGTGTTTGTATGGCCCATAACACAGTGCTGACTGGCTTTCAGTTAGAGCACTAGATGCTACCAGGCTATATGGAATAATAACGAGCCTGACTGTCCACAGCGAGCTCTCTTTTGCCAGGCTTGGCTTGCAGCCAAAGCCCCGTCTAGACAGAGCTCTGCACCTACCACCCCGTCGCTACGATGAGACGGAAAGCCCAGGGCCCGGCTGCTCATGGCTATGAAAGTTCCCATTTCACAAGAGTAACCCCGGGATCCTGGCAGTTTTCCAGCTTGGCCAATTACGATTTGCTGACCTGAATTCCTCCCGCTGCTTTAATTGGCGGCACAATCACTCACTTCCCCTCCTAAACGCTGCTACACAGTGGTGGAGGCGTCGCATTCCACCTCGGAGGCGGCCACGTTTCGGCAGCAGGTGAAGTGATTCCCAGACCCAATGGGCCAGATCCTGGTCATCGGTGTAACCCAGGACTGACTCCACAGTGAAGTCAGTGAAGATCAGCGAGGTAAGGCCAGCGTGAGTGAGATGAGAACAAGGCCCACCGTCCTGCGTGTGTATAGAACGTCACGGGAGAGTGAGGACCATCAGCGGAGCTCTGCCAGCTTACATCCCCTGAGGATCCGGCCCCAGTGACTCCAGTGGAGCTACACCAGTTCACACCAGCTGGGGATCTGAGCCAGGAGAGTTTAGAAAGTTCTTTGGGGTGCTTCTGGAGGAAGGACCCTCCATTTTAAAGTAGGGTATTATCAGAACATAGGAACGGCCTTACTGGGTCAGACCAAAGGTCCATCTAGCCCAGTGTCCTGTCTTCCAACAGTGGCCAGTGCCAAGTACCCCAGAGGGAATGAGCAGAACCCATAATCATCAAGTCATCCATCCCCTGCTGCCCACTCTCAGCTTCTAGCAAACAGGCTAGGGACACCCTCCCTGCCCATCCTGGCTAATAGCCATTGATAGACCTATCCTCCACGAATTTATCTAGGGTTTTTTTGAACCCTGTTATAGCAAAGAGTTCCACAGGATTACTGTGTGGTGTGTGAAGAAATACTGTCTTTTGTTTGTTTTAAACCTGCCGCCTATTAATTTCATTTGGTGACCCCTAGTTCTCATGTTATGAGAAGGAGTAAGTAACACTTCCTCATTTACTTTCTCCACATCAGTCATGAATGTATAGACCTCGATCATATCCCCCCTTAGTCGTCTCTTTTCCGAGCTGAAAAGTCCCAGCCATGTTAATCTCTCCTCATAGGGAATCCATTCCATACCCCTCATCATTTCTGTTGCCCTTTTCTGAACCTTTTCCAATTCCAATATAACTTTTTGGGGATGGAATGACCAGATCTGCACACAGTATTCAAGGACCTGTGGCACCTTAAAGACTAACTATAAAGTTTTGAAGCATAAGCTTTCGTGGAAGTGGGTATTAGCCCACGAAAGCTTATGCTTCAAAACTTTATAGTTAGTCTTTAAGGTGCCACAGGACTTTGTTACCTCTGCTATTCCAGACTAACACGGCTACCTCTCTGATTCTAGTATTCAAGGAGAGCACGTACCATGGATTTATATAGCGGCAACATGAGATTTTCTGTTTTATTCTCTATCTCTTTCTTAATGATTCCCAACATTCTGTTTGCTTATTATTCCGGGGCCACCATTCACTAGTGACCCCCAGCTCTCATCTAGTCGCTTTCCATCCATTGATCGCAAAGCGAGTCAGGACCGTTCCCATTTTGTGGATGGGGAAACCGAGGCACAGGCTTGCTCAACGTCACACAGAACGTCATCAGCTGACCTGGGCACAGAACCTGGGTCTCCGATGGCCCCAGTGCAGTAGCTCTGTGTCACTTGATGAGGACTGGTGGGACATTGGAGAGACGGGCAGGCCGATCAGCCCAGCATCTGTGTTGTTCTGTTGTGTGGTGGAGGGTGGAAGATGTGAGGCCTGTTTCCATTGGCTTGTCTGTCCTAAGAGGTGATCAGCAACAGGCCCCGGGGAAAGCCAGTCACCCCCAGCTCTTCTTTCTGTCGTGGGTAGTTGTGCCTCATGGTTGGAGCAGGAATTGGAGCCCAGGGCCAGAGGTCAGGTGCCAGAGCCAGGGTCACAGGTGAGGAATTGGAGCTGAGGCTCAGGACCGGGTTACCTGGAGCAAGGCTGGGAACAAGCAGGCACAGGAGCTATCACAGCCACTGAACTGCTGCTGCTGGGCCCTACGAGCCGGTCTGCTGCCTCTTCCCATCCGTCGGGAGGGGGAGCCAATCGGGCAGCCGACTCCAGGCCGGCTGCCCAGAGACTGGCTCGGCTGCAGTTCCTGATCCCTGACCCTCTCTTGCTTTTCCCCTTCCCACAGGATGTTTGAGCTGAGCTGCACCTTGCCTCTGGAGAAGGACCTGAAGGTCACTCTCTATGACTATGACCTCTTGTCGAAGGATGAGAAGATTGGCGAGACCATCATAGACCTGGAGAACCGGTTCCTGTCGAAATTTGGGGCCCGGTGCGGCCTCCCCCAGACCTACTGCATGTAGGTATTCCGATAGCCCAGGTGGCACTGAGTTGCTCTGTTGGGCAGACATGGCTGGGTCAAGGAGGGAAGATACCCGGCACCGTCCTGTGCACCTGTGTCTGTGGTGCTATCACCACACCGACACACCAAGGGAGCTCTGTGTGATGTGTCAGAACGTCACCGTCACACCATGCAATGTCCCCTGGGCCCTGCGTGGCTGGTCCAAGAACCCCGAAGTCTTCCTATGAGCACGTGGGAGTCACCCTGCCAAAACCAGGGTCACCCTGCAGCTAACGGGATGGGGGGAGGATTCAAGGGAGGTGGATTAATGCGCTCGGGAGGTGGCAGCCATGGAGGGGAGGCAATATCCCAGCTACATGGGAGGGGGTTCTGCAATGGGAAAGGTGGAGACCCCCTGGGCTAGGTGGCCTAACAGGTTAGGGAATAAAGGACTGGGCTGAATTTTGGCTGGATGCTCAAGCCAGAGTGCTGTTGTCTGTGTAGCTGTGCCACTGGAAGGCCTTCCCCAGCACCAGCTGCACCGAAGCAGGGTGTGGGCGTCAGGGGCCCGGTACAGCTCCCGGATTCTCTGCCCTGCCGCTCAGCAGTGGTACAGGGGAGAGCAGCTGAGGGAGAGTCGGCCCCGGAGAGAGAAGCTGACTCCGTAGGTTCTGTCTGGGTGTCTCAAAGGAAGGGGCCCTAGGCCAGCTTTGCCCAGCTGCACCGATGTGGGAAAATGTGAACTAAGTCCCAGCCTCGTGCGGTAGACGTGCAAGACTTTTAGGTCACTTCCTGCTAGCGAATGATCGGTCCCTACAGGTCGAAATGTCTCAGCTAAAGACGGCCTGGGAGACGGCCACAATCCTAGAATCTCAGGGTGGGAAGGGACCTCAGGAGGTAGCTAGTCCAACCCCCTGCTCAAAGCAGGACCAACCCCAACTAAATCATCCCAGCCAGGGCTTTGTCAAGCCGGGCCTTAAAAACCTCTACGGAAGGAAGAAACCTCAGCCTGCGGTTTCCTCTGCCTAGTCTGGGGAAGATTCACCCGCAGGAAGGGAGTCAGCTCAAGAAATGCACTGCGTGAGGCTGTTAGCTCACTGGGCCTAGGTCTGTCCCCTGGAACAGCTTCTCTCCCGCTGTGGTGCTTCCCCCCTCATCTCCTCGCTGACTCTTGGAGTTCAGTCTGGGTTTCTTTAAGAAATATCCCGGCCTCATTCGCTCCCGCTGTAGTTCTGCTGCAGCCCTGGCAGCTGCCCCAGGAACAGTCACGGCCCTTGGAGGTGGGGTGTATTTTACAGTACTTTGTCCTCACTAACGTCTCACTTCAGTTCTGGACCCAACCAGTGGCGAGACCAGCTCCGACCTTCCCAACTGCTCCATCTCTTCTCCCTGCAACGCAACTGCAAAGCTCCCATCTACAAGCCAGACCGGGTCGTATTCCGGGAGCAGGAGTACGTCCTCTCTCAGTTCGGTAAAGGAGTCTCCTCACACCCATAAACCCTTCTCCCCACCCCCTCCTGATTATTGCACTGGAGACGGGCAGCATGTGACACGGGGTAGCGATACTGATGGGCGAAGGTGAACAGTCGCGCTGATTTACAGTGACAGCTTCAGATCATGTTGTCTGTGATCTGAAAATCCACATGGGCAGCCCCAAGGAGCCGCCAGTATGATAGAAGCTGGATTGCTCCTAGCAACTCCTACAACTGCAGCCCAATCAAGTCCCTGCCCAGTCCCTGCCCCAGAGAGCTCACAGGCTAAATAGATTAGACAGCACAAGAGTGGGAGAAAGGAAGAATTGTCCTGATCCTTTTATAGAGGTGGAACAGAGAGATGACGTGATTTTCCCAAGGGGCGGTAGAGACTCTGGTATACTCAGAATTGAACCCAGAACACCAGTTCAACGCCTTAACCACAAGGCCACCCTTCCATCAGCGTAGTACCTTCTGTAACTGGAGCAAACCCGTCTAGAGACCACTCCCCTCAGCAGGAATTAGAGCCCGGGCCTTCAGCTGCACAAATGCAGGCCTCTAGCACTTGGGCTGAAGGATATAAGTAAGCAGGCTGCTGGTCTGGCTGGGTATAGCCACTAGAGGGCGACAATATAACAGCCTAACACACCCTTACCTTTATCATAGTACAGCGTGGAAGGCAGTAGTCGCATTGTAGCTACAAACACGGGTGCAAGCTAAAGTAGGGTGACCAGACAGCTAATGTGAAAAATCGGGATGGGGGTGGGTAATAGAAGCCTATATAAGAAAAAGACCCCAAAATCGTGACTGTCCCTATAAAATCAGGACATCGGGTCACCCTAGAACTAAAGCCAGGTGGAAATCTCGGATTTCGAGGACAATCCACTGTGATATACACATGAATGGTATTTCTGTGCATGGTTCACCATTTGCCCAGGAGGGTGGAATTCCACCTCTCTGGACTGAGAGCAGTGCCTTTCTGTCCAGCCGAAGAGGCGGAATTGCACCATGCAAATATGTAGAGGCGCCGAAAGGTGTCAGTTTCCTCATAAGCTCGGACAAGCGCAAAGGGTGGGTGACCAGATGTCCCAATTTTATAGGGACAGTCCCAATTTTGGGGTCTTTTTCTTATATAGGCTCCTATTGCTTCCCTATTGCTTTTTCTTATATAGGCTCCTATTTGCTGCTTGGTCACCCTAGGTCACCCAGCTGAGCTTTGCAAGCAGAGGGGCTGATATTTACAAGTGGCCCAGCGATCTGGGGTACGTAGCAGAGATACAAGCCACTCCCAAATGTTTTAGGGCTCTGCCGCACAGACCCCACTTGGAAGGAGCTAAGAAGCAGCCACTTCTTCCCAGCCTCCTGTTCTGCGTCAGGTTTTCGCCAAGTGCTGGAGAGGTGTTAAGTTGAGTGGGGCTCGCCTCTCCCCACCCCCGCCCGCCTTTCACCTTGCTCTCTTTTAATGGCAATCACTTCAAAACAGAACAAAGCTTGGGGCTTTGACCTCAGCGAGATCTGGCAACCAGCTGTGCGCGCAGAGCAGTGTCAGATGTGAACCTGGCAGGGCATAAAGTGAAGCCGTTAAATACGAGAGCAGGGGTTTTACAAGCATTGTGCCTAGACCATTATTTCATAACCCCCACATTGTTGGTTTCAGAGCGAGGTTTTGATTTCGGAGCCTCACACACATATACACTCAAGCCAGGTTTCCAGGGCTTGGGGAAAATCCCACGTGTATGAAGTTTAACCACTTCAAGGCCCTGCCAAGAAAGAAGCTGGGATATATCACCTGAAAGCAGCAGAGCTGTAATAATATTGATATAGCGCATTTCATTTCAAAGGCCCTCTGGGTGCCTTGAACTGACTCGCAGCTCTGCTGAGATGCAGCCACCTCTGGAGTGGAGGACTCCCAAATCAGTGGAGAGATATGTGGAGTGGGCAAGTTTTGGCTCAGGACGATTGGACACGCTCCCTCCTCTTCCATAAAGCGGTGAGGGATCTTTAATGTCTGCACAGAGCAGATCAGGACCTTAGTTGTTGCTAGATCTTGTCCAATAATAGCAGACATTCACCTTTTCCCAAGGATAAGGGACGGAGAAGGGAGCTGTGACTGAAACGCGATTCAGAAGGGAGGAAACTTCTGTGCGGATTGGCCAGATTGTCAGCAGAAGTCAGCATAATGGAGGAATGTTTTATGCTGGCCTCTTGTGCAAATCTGATCACAAGTATCACAGGGGAGAGCTGCCAAAAATCCAGCTATGAATGGGTGTTTGCATGTAATCACTAGGGGCCTGATTTACCTCTCCAATGGTTAGGACGTTAACCTGGGACTTGGGAGACCTGGGTTTGATTCTCTGACCTGCCACAGATTCCTTGCATGACTTTGGGCCAGTCACTTAGCCTCTCTGTGCCTCCATTTCCCCATCTGTGCAATGGGGACAGGAGCCCTGCCGTGCCTCAGGGCTGTGTGTGAGGGTAAACACTGTAAAGCATGTGAAATGCCGTGAGATCTACTCATGAAAAGCGCTGTTGAAGAGCTGAGGTTAGTGAAATTGCTCCTTATTCATATCCATGCCAGGAGAGAAGACCCTGGCCCGGATACAAGCCGTGGTTTCATTGGTTTCAGCAGGGCCCCTCACGGCCCTTGGCACATTAGAAAGATGGATTAAACTGACCTGTTTTGAACAATGTTGCTCAAACCTTAACAAAAATATACCCAGAGCTCCCAGCAAACTCCCCCACATGGTCCCTGTCACCTTCCCATCTCCAGCCACCTTACCCTACACCAGCGCTGGCCGTGCGGCTATTCCCCAACGCGGGCCTTGGGGGGACAAAGAAGGCTGCAGCTTTCAGAGCCGAGCATCCTTCACCAAGCATGCCCAGCTCTGTCCCCCTCTCCGGCCAGCTCCCTCCCGGTCCAAGCAGCAGCCTGCTCGCTCATGTGCCCCAGATTGTCCCCACGCCCATGGGACGGCCCTCTGCACTCATGCCGACCCAGGGGAGTCCATGGGGTGAGCCGGGGTGTGAGAGCAGGATCGGCTGGATCCCGGGAGGGTGTCCAGTAACCTCTCTCGCTGTCTGATCTCTCTGTGGCAGAGGATGGCAAGCCCCTCAACCCGCACCTGGGAGCGCCGGAGGAGCGGCTCGCCCTGCACGCACTGCGGCATCAGGGCCTGGTACCTGAGCACGTGGAGATGAGGCCACTCTACAGCCCGCTGCAGCCTGAAATTGAGCAGGTAGGAGCCACGGGGTACATCAGTGACCAAGCCTGAAACAGAGTTTCTCTACAGGTCCAGTAGCAGCGTGCTCAGAAGGGGCCCCTGGCAAAGGGTCTCCAGGCATCACTGGCTCATACGGGACTGCCAAGGGTCAGGGCCTTTCTGCGCCATGAGCAGCTGCATCTTGTGCATGGATCCACCAGGGGGTGCTAGGCTTCCTCTGTGTATCAAACAAGGACCAATCAGGGCCCGATCCCGCAAAGCCTCGCTCCTGCAGAATAATCCCATTGGATGGGTGGCCTTGCGGTCAGTGAGGACTGCTTGCCGTGCGGACAGGGCTTGCAGGAGGTGGCCCTGGGTGTGAGCAGGTGATGCCCAAAAAGATCCCTCACACAGACTCCAAACCCTTCCCACCAGCGCTAGTTTATAACCCACTAAGTAACACTGGGCATTTCCATAGCACCGAACAGACAGCGATGTTCATAACACCCTGGGAGCAGACTAGTGTCTCCCCTTTGCAGATGGGAAAACAGGTGGGGATGGGGTTAAAGACTTTCTCGTGACCACAGAGGCGCTGTCAGGTTTAGGACACAGCATTTCCTGGCCACGCTGTCTCTCCAGTGGCTTTATCCCCTCTGTGAAGCACGCTGACTCCACCAGCACCGGACTCTTATTTATTGACGTGATCTGCTCAGTTACAGCAGCATTTAGAGATGCCAGCCAAGATCAGGGCCCTGTCATGCTAGGTGCTTTACAAATACATAATGATAGTCACTGTGTATCCCAACAAACTCACAATCTAAACAGATATGGATTACAGGACAAATAGAGGTGCCGGGACTTGACCGAGGTCATGCAGCCGGTTAGTAGATAAACCAGGATTAGAACCCAGAGCTCAGTCCTCTAGGCTGAATGACACCATTGTAGACACAACAGCAGAAGACACAGTCCTTGGCCTGCGGACTGTAGAATCAGACTAAACACTGTTCTGTTAACTCCTTTCTAAACATTGTATTGCCCGTGCGGTTGTGTCGTGCTTTTGGCTAGAACTGTGATGAGCAGAGCTGGTTTTTCTGGTCTCTCCTGGGGAGCAGAGCCAGAAATCTTGGGAAGAAGCCTGAGCTAAGACGGTTGGATACGTCTTGAAGGCTCCGCCAGATCTTGGGCGGGTTGCCCATTGTCACATCCCCACAGAATGAATGTGGCCCAGGAAGTCCACGGGGCAGCTCCACTGGAGTTCCCAAAAGGAAGGCCCTGGCCCACTGTTTTAAAGCTAGGAGATAGAATGTGCACACCTGTGAGAGCTCTCTCCCATCGGCTTCATTACTCCACCTCCACAAGAGGCAGAGCCTTGGTCGGCCGGAGAGCGTCTCCTACTGACGTAGTGCCGGTGTGGACAGCACTTGGGTCGCTGTAACTTGCGTCCCTCAGGGCGTGTGTGTCTTTTTCACACCCCCGAGTGATGCAAGTTAGATCGACTTATGCAGCAGTGTAGACTTGCCCAAAGTTTGCTATTGTTTCCTCTTGCAAGGAGATTTTTCTTGCCAAAAAAACAAGCCATTTGTGATGGGCTGATTTTCAAAGTCAGGAGGAGCTCTGCAGCACGGGAATATAAAGCAACCGGAAAATGGAGTCCGATGTCCCTAGATTCTTCCTGGCACCCATTCGCAACAACATAAAAAAGTAACAGGCCAGATCCCCAGCCGACGACAGTCGATGTAGCACCATTGGGTCAGTGAAGCGACTACACCCTTTGACACTAGCAGAGCACCTGGCCCTGAATCGGTAGGTTCAATCATCGAGTTTAAGGCCAGAACACACCATTAGACCATCTGCTTTGTCCTCCTCATTTCACCCAGGTACCCATGGATTGAGCCCAGTAACTTGTGTTTGGCTAACGAGTATCTTCCATAAAGAGATCCAGTCTTGACTTGAAGACATCAAGAGATTGGGGGAGAATCCACCACTTCCCTTGGTCGTTTGTTTCAGTGGTTAACCACCCTTCAAAATGGGGCCTTCTTTCTAATCAGAATTCAGTGGCTGGAAGCTGAGCCAGATGGTTCTTCTCCGCCTCTCTCCATGAAATTAAAGAGCCATTTCGTACCCCTTACGTGCTCCCCGGGAGGGTACTTTGCTTCAGCTCCCAGATCTGTTTGCCGAAATAACAAGTGGGCTCCCTGCCATTGTCAAAAATAAATCTCCTCCTGCCTTGGAGCTCTTCCATTGTTTTGAGTCGATATTTCCATGAACACATCAAACAAGGAGAGCGACATTAACCCAGTTCCTAGACCTCACAGCCGTTCGTTTCATTACAGGGAAAGCTACAGATGTGGGTAGACTTGTTTCCGAAGTCTCTGGGTCCGCCTGGACCGCCATTCAACATCACGCCGCGCAGAGCAAAGAGGTGACTTGATTCTTCTTCCTTGCTGGTGTGTGAGTTCTCTGTCTGGGGTGCTGATGGAACACTTGTGATCTGGTCACTTACACAAAGAGATCGTGGCTCCTTGCACCTTCTGCCCAGGGAATACTTTTGCACACATCAGAGGAGACATGAGTGCTTGGAGCATTCTCCTGCCCAAACTGCACACAGACATATGCTTCCAAAGCATCCTTTAGTCCAAACTCTCCTGGGTGACTTTACACCCATGGAGATTTTTCACATGAGTGAAAGTAACTGGATCAGACCCTTTGCATCTGATCTATTCCGCAAACAAGCGGCCTTCCAATATAGCCTTGGCTTCTTTCCATTTTAGCCCATGGTTTTTATTCCATTCTGATTTCTCTGTGTGTGGTGGGGGGGATATTTCAGGTTCTTCTTGCGCTGCATTATCTGGAACACCAAAGACGTGATCCTAGATGACCTCAGCATCACAGGAGAGAAGATGAGTGACATCTACGTGAAAGGGTAAGCAGTCCTGCTACCATGGGCTACATTAGCGATGTGTCAATGTGTTACAGATCAGCAAGGAAACAGTTAACTATTGCAAGATTCACATCATCTTCATTGGGCATCTGAGTTAACCCCTCACTGAGATAAAGGGGGCAGGTTCACACCTCTGCAAGCTGTTGTTCCAGGCTCTTTGCAAACACCGGTGCATTAGCTACTGTCAGTTCACATTTTTATGGTTTTCTTTGCAACCGTAACAGCTGAGGTTTTGAAGGACAAGATAGCAACTTGAGGGAAGTGGTGGTATGTTGTATTGCTGGATACCAGCCCAACCGAAGCCTTATCCGTGGCATGGATTACTGCTGTATTGTATACAGACGTAGTCCTGTTTACATAGCTGCCTTTTTGAAATTCCTTTTCCTGGACAAAAATGTGGCAGCCGGCAGTAACTCCTCTGGCACGTTTTCTGACTTCTCTGTCTGACTCCATTTATGTTTTATCTTGTGTAAAATAGTGCGATCGCAGCCAAGGGAGTTACTTATTTTGTACGTTCTTGGTTTTATGAACAGGAAGAGGGAGGATTTTGGAACAGACTGTAAATCCCTTTTTTACAATCCCAATTTTCCTCCTGTAAATCCAGAATGCACGCGGCTTACCTGGTATTCACATCAAGTTCATTGTTGTCAATTCCAGCCAAGAGGTTCCATACACTTCAGAGTTCAGGATTAACAGAGTGGGGTGGGGTAGCATTGGGGAAGTGGGAATATATAATGTTTGATCAACCCCCCCGCCTGGTTTTTTATCATTCCCAACAAACATACAGATCATCCATTGCTGTAAATGAGCTAAACGCTTTGCCCAACCATCGTTTGCTGTGTCTTCCAAAGATGGGGTAATCAACATTCCTGCATGACACTGGCTCCTGTAACGCCAATCCCACATGACACACAAGTGATTTGACATTATCCCCTATGGTACAAGGTAACAAAGTCCTGTGGCACCTTAAAGACTAAGTGGGTATTAGCCCACGAAAGCTTATGCTTCAAAACTTTATAGTTAGTCTTTAAGGTGCCACAGGACTTTGTTACCTCTACTATTCCAGACTAACACGGCTACCTCTCTGATTCTTGACATGGTACAAGGGCGCCCTGTGTCACAAGCCATACTAGTGACTATGTATGGCTTTTAGTTGGGCTCCTAACTAGATCTCAGAGGCTCCTATGATGGGCTGGGTCCTTCTAAGTAGGCAGATCACAATCAGGGACCTGATAGCTTAAATAAACACCAGTGCCTTTTGTTTGCATGAAGCTAAACTGCTATTTATTATCTGTATTTAACAAGTACCAAGAGCCCCAACAGAGACCAGGGCCCCATCGTGCCAGGCATGGTTGGTCCTGCGTTATCACTAATACAGATATATCTACAAATACATCCAGGGCTGGTATAAAGAGGAAGGTGATCATTTGTTCTCCATACCCACTGAAGGTAGGACAAGAAGTCATGGGATTCATCTGCAGCAAGGGGAGATTTAGTTTGGATATTAGGAAAAAAAATTTTAATTTTAAAGTTAATTCAGCTCTGGAGCAGGCTTCCAAGTGAGGTTGTCAAGAACAGATTAGACAAACAGCTGTCAGGGATGGTCTAAGCTTACTTGGTTCTACCTCAGCCCAGGGGGGCTGGTCATGACGATCTCTGGAGGTCCCTTCCAGCTCTACATGTCTATGATTATATAACAAAGAGATTTTTTTAATTTATAATGTTGTATTAAATTTTGTACTAAATAAATTTATAATTTTATATTAAAATTTCCTACAGAAAGTTCTTTTGAAATTACTGACCCAAATTGTCAAAGCTAAAGTTAGGCTCCCTTAAATAGGTAGGCCCAGGTCATTTAGGACATTGTAGGTTGAAAACAACATCTTAAAATCAGTTGGAAACCAATAGGCAACCAATGGGCAATATGCCAATCACTGTTCCTTCAGTCATCTTTATATTTGCACCCATCCGCTTCGAGTGAGTTGCTCAGAGATCCGTTGTTTTCATTTGGTGCCTTTGTATTTTGCAGCTGGATGATTGGCCATGAGGAGAACAAACAGAAGACCGATGTGCATTATCGGTCTATGGGAGGCGAAGGGAATTTCAACTGGAGATTCGTCTTCCCCTTTGACTACCTGCCCGCTGAGCAAGTGTGTCACGTTGCTAAAAAGGTGAACCTCTCACATCCGCCTAGTTACAGTCCCTGGAGGACTGACTATACTTATTAGAGTCAGGGTGGATGAGGCAATATCTTTTACTGGACCAACATTTGTTGCTGAAAGAGAGAAGCTCAGAAGCAAGGTCCAGTAAAAGTTATTAACTACCTCCTACACCTTATCTCTCTTTATCCTGGAACCAACACGGCTACAACACCGCAAACAACATGTGCTTGTTCTAAGATACACAGCAAACAGCGCACTGAAGTTACACAGTAATGTGCCTCCCATGGATCTGTTTTCACATGGGAAAGGTGGGGGTGAAGAGAGGATTTGGTAGGTTGTATAAATCCAGGAAACTTTCATTTTCCTGTGAAAATTACTGAAAGGCGCCTGTAGCGGGGTGGTTACCCCGCTCCTAAAATAAAAGGGGTAAAACAGCCCTGGAGAGGACTGTTGCTGGGAGGGAAGCAGCTGGAGGTGTGACTGCCCACAGGTGTGGCTAGCTCAGTCAGTGCCCAGCTGGCCCTTATAAAAGGGCTGAGTGTTAGGTGCTGAAAACCAGTCTCTTCCCAGTCTGGGAGGGAGCAGGGCCTTGCTGCCTGCGGGACAGGGAACCTGAGGTGGAACAGTGCTGGGGGAATAGGCAAGGGAGCCAGGGAGCTCCAGCCTAGCAACTCCCCAGGCTGCAGGCCTGAAGCGAAGGCCTAAATGGGTTCAAGGCTGCAGGGAAAGGCAGAAGGTCCAAACCCCGCTTGCCTATGATGACTGGCCTTTACAGTGCAGTCTGCCCCAGGGTGGGGGGTTGATGATGACTGGCAGTAGCCCTAGACTGGGGCAAGGTGGAGATTAAAGGGTTGGGGGTTCTCCAGGGAGGGGGGAGGCAGAGTGTGGGGGTGTTACCAGGGGGCAGCACCCCAGATAAAAGGGCACTGGGGTTCAGGAAGGACGTGGGGCAGCGGATAGCGAGACACCTGTCTGCAAGGGGCACTCCTGGCCAGACGAGCTAATTCCCCGACAGCCAGCAGGAGGCACCCACCACCCAGGCCTGAAGCCCTGGGGCTTTTGCTTCAGCCCTGGGTGGCGGGGCTCTGACTTCATCTTAGGTTCCGGGCGGTGGCAAGTCTGAGCCAGCCATTAAAGTGGGATCGCGACCCACCGTTTGAGGACCGCTGGGTTAGAGGGACTTACTCTGGAGAAGGGGTTCTGGGCAGATGAGCCAGCAAAGTGTTAGTAAAAGACCGCCACGAAGAGATTTAACAGACCTTCAGAGGGCACACGTGTGCCCAGCTGCAGCAGTGACCCCAGAGATGAGGAATTTGTCATCACATTGGGGCCAAATATACAACCACGGTCCTCAGCGCTGTGCCGCTGATCAAGCTACAAATAGTCAATAATCTTCAGAACGTGGCCAGGCGAAAAGGAAGGGAGGGAAGAGCCGACAGATGTTGGAAGGGGATAGGTGTCAGGGAAGCATAGGAGCAGTCAGGGTGGGTAGGTGGATAGAGCTAGACATGCTGGGATTAAATTAAGGAAAATGTAGGAGAATATCCAGGATTACTTTCATGGGTGTGTGTGAGATCAGTCTGAGATCTGCTTTGCCCAAACTCCCCTACCCCTTCTTCCCAGAAGTTTTTCTTTAAGTGGGCCCCATCTCTCTCTCCAGGAGCTGGCTTGCTTTGGGGTATCATCATGTAACCCACACCCCCTCCTGGATGTGGGGTTCTGTCCCATGGAGTGGCACCGAGCCCACATAGAGAGACATTAATGAGTCTGCTCCACAGCCTTAGCTAAGGGCCAGAGGGCTTTTAGCTCATGCTGAAGAGGCTCATGCACTAAGCTCCAGAGGTCCCAGGTTCGATCCCCCCACTGACGAGTGGGGTCTGACAATGTTACAAGTGCAGGCTTATCTGGGATTTACACTGGGAAGTCTCTGAAGCTCAGGAGGTGTTTCCTCACCTAGGGAAGTGTGTAACCCCCCACACCCCCTGGGTATGGTGTTCTGTCCCAGCTAGTGGCGCCGAGACCACTTAGAGAGAGATATTAATGAGTCTACTCTAGAGCGTGAGCTCACAGCCATATGGCTTTTAGCTCATGTGGTGGAGGCTCATGCATTGAGCTCCAGGTTCGATCCCACCTGCCGACAGCTGGGGTCTGTCGGTGTTACAGTTACAAACTCCAGTACTGAATTAATCCCCCCACAGGAGTTCTTGTCTCCATCTTGCTGCCCTGCCAATAAGAACTTGGTCTCCTTGTGCATTCAGCCGCTGGTCTCTCTGCATAAGAAAGTTCTTTGGGGCGTGGCCATTTGCCTGGATGTGAGCTAGATTTGGACCCGCTCTCCCAGTCCCGTTCACAGCAAGAGAACTTTCTGGACCTAGATGGATCGGCGCCAGTGCTTTGGCATGAAAGACTCTTTAGTTTCATTACCAATCCCCTGAGCTAGCCAGCCCCCGCCCCCGCGAAGGTGCCCAGTTTCAATGCGAATGACTGGATAGTTAAGGTGATTGACAGAATCATAGCTCTACCCATTTCACGCTTCATGTTAAACAAATCAAAAGTACAGTGTGTAGCACATTCAATTATCCCCTTTGAAAAAGCAAAGCTCCCCCCCCCCATAAACCCTTTAAGAAAATACATCCCACTGTGCTGATATTGATTCTCCTCCAACCACATGTCTGCCAACACTGTATCAGAAAATAAACAGCTTGTAAAATAGCTCTGTAAAGGCAAAAATAACGAATGAAAAGCCATGCTTTGTGTTTGCAGGACACATTCCACTCTTGCAATTTTTGATCTCGCCATGTGCTTTTTGAACTCCAGGTTCATTACTGCTGCTGTAAAAAGCCCATGCACTGATCTTTAAATACAGCCATGGAAAGCGGAATTTAAATCAAAACGGTCAGACAGCAAATTCTAAGCAGCTAAAAGCCACCTGCACCCAGGCCTCCTGGAGGTGGCGTTTGAGCCGGGAGCACTGCAGAGAAGAATGCCGGCATTGGCTTTTCACTCCGTTGTTTGTCCCAGGGCTACACGCTCTTAGTTAAGCTACAAAGAACCCTGAGCTCTCCATTGAGAGATGGACCTTGGAATGCAAAATTCAGATCCGGATTGCAAGTATTCATCCTAAAATTCAGGGAAAATCAAATGGAGAGGTTTGCTTAAGGCTTGTCTCTGCTTGTAATAGCGCAATGAATTATCAAAGGTAGAGATGCATAAAGATCCATTAAATCTTCCTCATTCCTCTACCAATGCAAAATTAGTTCCTACAGACTTTCCTCCAGGGCTTTGACTAGTTTTGTTTTAAACAATGAGCTTTCAGCTATTTTCTTTGGGAGATTACTCCGCAGACTAATGGACCTCACCCATAGAAAATGTCCTAATACCTTGAATGTTCTTCTACTTCCCCTTCATATTGTGTGATTCTTCTATAGCAGTAGGCTCTGAAAACCTAGACAAGGGCTGGGTGTTATATAGACATATAGGGAGACATCACCCCTACTTCAGTCTTATTTAAGACAAGACACAGGAAGTGGGTATAATAAATGAGAGCGCATAGTTGAGGTGGGAGTGGGTGGATAACAGTGCTAAGAATAAGTGGTTATGTAGGATAGCCGGGGGCATGACTTGATGGTTCTGAGACATTTAAATGTAAGATGTGCATGTAAATTAATATGCCCCTAGTTTATCAAAGTGCATCAGCACATGTTTAAGTCCCAGTTGAAGTCCTCTGCTTGAATGCTTTGCTGAATCAGGGCCCAGATATAGCAGCAAACTTGACTGGTTTTCTATGTAGTCATTATCAGTCAGCAGTTTCCTGTAGGCATCACAGTAGCGGTGGGTCTTCAGATGGATCTGAAGTGAAGCGGGGAGTGGTGCTATGGACGAGTGGAAGAAGTGGGCAAGAAGGAGACTTACATCCAAAGGCTTTTTTCCCCTTCATGATTCCTAGCTACACCCGTGCTCAGCTGAGAATGAATTCCTCTCCCTCCCTCGTGTGTAAACCCTTCCAGCCCTCACCCTGCCTTCTTCCTTGTAAGTTGGTTCCACCAAGTAATCCCTGTCGATTCACTGCAATTTGGTGATGTCTTCCTGATAGTGACAACCCAGGCGTGTTGTGGGTCAGGACCTCTTCTGGGGTAACTTGGCCATTGCATTCCATGGACCTAAGCAGATGTATGCCACCCTGGGGTGAGGGAGAAGAGTCAAAGACTCTGTGAAGTCCATTAGGATCTTTGCTGTTGCTATTGATTCTATGTGGAAGATGCTCTGCTACCGGGGTGGCACTATAAATTCCTAAAACAAATCAGTAGACAGACAGATCTGGCTTAGTAGACTCACCACACATCTCCGGAATTTATCCCTTGAGTTCTGTGGACAGTTACCCATTTCTTCCTCCTTATGAAAAATAACCAGAATTACAATTACTGCTGCTAAAACACCATAGCTTTCTCCTGGTATATTGTGCTTTTTACCCTGAAAGATACCAAAGCACCGTTTGTAGGAGGCCAGGGAACCTCAGCTAACACTGGATTCATACATGGAGCACCTGCAGGATCAGTGGCACATTCTTTAAAGCCTTTTCTTCTGAAAATGTTTGCATATAAATCATAGAATCATAGAAGATCAAGGTTGGAAGAGACCTCAGGAGGTATCTAGTCCAACCCCCTGCTCAAAGCAGGACCAACCCCAACTAAATCATCCCAGCCAGGACTTTGTCATGCCTGACCTTAAAAACCTTGAAGGAAGAAGTGTCAGAGGGGTAGCCATGTTATCCGTCGATGCATCCGATGAAGTGGATATTCACCCACGGAAGCTTATGCTCTAAAACATCTGTTAGTCTATAAGGTGCCACAGGACTCTTTGTCACTAGGCACTGCACAATCAGATAGTAGTAAGAATATATTACTCATAGGGCTTGTCTTCACTACAGCGTGGAGGGATTGATCTTTTGGTGATCGATTTTTTGCGTCTCGTCAAGACGTGATAAATCGATCGCCAATGGCGCCCCCGTCAACTCCAGAACTCCAGGTCGCCAAAAGGCGCAAGCTGAAGTCAACGGGGGAGCGTGCCGCCGACTGCCGCCACCGTGAGGATGGCAGGTAAGTTGGCTGTAGATACGTCGACTTCAGCTACGTTATTAATGTAGCTAAATTTGCGTATCTACAGCCGATCCCCCACCGTAGTGAAGACCAGCCCATAGGGTTAAAGTGCCAGCCTCCTGATCAGGGAAAGATCTTTGAGGGTAGAATTTTAATGGAGACTGTTACTACCAATCCCAAGATTTAAAAAATATATCAGTCCCCCCCAGAAATCATGAGGTTGGCTTAAAAATCAAGAGAATTTAAAAATAAGAAAGGTTAGGTTCTTTTCATCTGCCTTCTAGTTTTTGAGCCTGAAGAGGTCACATTTCCAAGTTTTTGTTTGTTACCAGGAAGGCGAGAAACAATTTTTGTGAAAAGTGAAAACTGAGATTCTCTTGCAGTCACCTGACTCCAAGAGCTGGGGCTTGAAGAAAAACACCAAGGATTGCGAAAGGCTGGATAAAATTGTGCGAGCTGTCAGCAGTTGTCAGAGCTCAAAGAGGCAACATCGTCAAATGAAACAGTAATAATGGATGATTTCAGCTGCCTACTTGTGATAAATAGATGAAATGTCCCAATGGGATAAGGTTCAGAGAAGCTGTTTCTTGACACCTTGAAGGATTGCTCCTTGGAACAGTTAGTTCTAGTTGTCACGGGCGGAGGGGCTCAGCTGCCGCAAGAAAAAGCAGAAAGCCAACCACCAATGCGATGCTCCAGGGCCTCTCACCCAGCTACAGGGTCCCCCTCTGGAGCAGCCAGGAGGAACAAATGCAGGCTGCGGGACCAAAGAAGACGCTCTTTTCTCCAGGCTGAAACCAGCCAGACTTTCCTCAAAGCTACAGATTGGAAACCAGCAGTCCTGGGTCACATGACCTCAGAGAAAATGCTCTTGACTTTGTATTCCATAGAACATAAACAGCCCGGAAGAACTGCAGCGCTGTCAACACTTTGCTAGCGATAGGAAGAATTTCTTCTGCCTTCCTCCTGTATTATTCACAATCATAAAACGTTTATGCACTGCCCCTCTCCAAACCACTGCAAAACAAACCCGACAATAATTGACCTTCTGCCTCCCGGGCTTGCAAAATTGTTGCAAAGGGTAATATTATAGTGAACCTCCGGAGCAAGGTTTAATCATCGAAGCAAATTTCTCACTGCTCTGAAATAGCCCATAAACTTAGCTACGCGTCAAATTCCTCCCCTTTCCCCTCCACCTGGTCCTTTTTCACAGCCTAGTTTCCAGATTTGCTCTGCCGGGTCCCCTGGTTCCCATGGCTCCTAGGAGGAGCGTTCTCCTGCTGGCCAAACCACGCTGACGGGGTTTTTCCACAAGAAAGGCCAAGCTGTCCCGATTGTGCAAACTCTGTGCGCTGAATCGGAATCCGCCAAGCGCCTCGTCCTGCGTGAGGCATCCTTCGTCAGGCGCAGAGCCTCACTGAAGGCAGGGTTGATCGTGTGAGCAAAAGCTGCCGTGTTGGACGGTGAATGTGCCCATCGCAGACCAAAGGCTGAGGGCCAGATTCTGACACGGTGGCCGAGCAGTAACTGAGTACATGAGCAATCCCATTGTGCCGGTTTCTGCTGCCCAGACTCAGTAGCACCTTATTCTGCATGTTATTATTGGCATTAGAGTAGCAATGAGAGGCTGAGATCACATTACAGTCCCTGCCCAGAGGAGCTACCATCTAAATCGACATAGGAGTTGGGGGTGGAAGCAGAGATAGAGAGGGGATCTTGTCTAGGTCACACAGCAGCTCAGGACTAGAGGCCAGGTCCACCAACACCCAAGTCAGTGCCTTGCCACCAGTCCATGCTGCCTCCCGCTTTCCATACGGTTGAGTTCGATGGGTCTTTGTGCGGAATAATGACCTGCTCAGGTCAGGTCTACACTAGCGAGCTTACAGCAGCACCGTGGGACCGAAGTAGGGGCGCCGCTGTAAGATGGCTTCCGTAGCCACTGTCCTGATGGGAGAGAGTTCTCCTGCCCACGTAATAAAACCAGCTCAGTGAGTGGCGGTAGCTGTGTTGGCAGGAGATGCTCCCTCACCTTCCGTTGCTCAGGAGGGTGGGTTTTCTCACACCCCTGAGTGCTCGTGTAGACAAGTCCCGCGTATGAATAAGGCCATTAGAATCAGGCCCACTGAAATCGAAATGGGAGCGTCCATAGAGCATGAGTTAGCGTGGCAGGACGTGGCTCGGAGAAGAGGCTCCAGTGTTCGGCTTGCGGTGAATCCTTCGCCCCATGCATTGCGAATAGATTCTACATTTCGTCCCTGTTCCCAGCATCATTTTTTCGGTGGCAAAAAATATGGAATCTGCTGATGAAAGTCAATTAAATGCTGCTTACTTTTGTGGCAGACACTGTGAAATTGAACATACAGCGATATCTTTGGCTCCTATGATATGTTCATCCTTAGAGCCTGGGGACCAGTTATCCTTGTCGGTCCCTCAGACTCTAAGTCTCTTCCCCTCTTGGCAGGAGCTCCGCCTCCTTCCTTCTTGTGAGCAAAAAGAAGCCACTCCCACCTCCAGCATTTAAAGGGGTAGGTCAGCATTTTGAAACTCAGGTCCCTTAAAGTTCGGCCCTTCCCGTAACTGGAAGTTTCTGGTGCTCATGAGGTTGCATATTGTAGGTACCTAAAATATGGTTTTGGGTGGCTCACTTTAAGACACCCACATTTTAACCATATCACCTTTGTAAGTTGGCTCTCCATATCCATAACACTTCCCAGGGGACCCTCTTCTGTGGTTTCCCCTTTGGGTAACTAGCCTCTGCAGGGTAGGACATAATCAAAATGTAGGAAAGGGAAGATGCAGGCACTGGTCTTTTTATAGCAGTTTTAATTTAAAATAAGTTATTAGCTGGGAAAATGACTCCCCTCCCCATCCCCTTTAAAAACAGAGACATTTAAGCAGTTTCTCAGAGGATGGGGCGGAAAAAAAAGGAAGTTTCCATTTATTATTTTATAATTTTTCTGGATTCTAAAATATTTCAGATGCATAAATAAAACACCCCATTTCAAAAACGCCAATGTGTTTTTACAAAGTGAGCAGAGGGTTGGAGATAAATTGAAATACAACCTTCCAGGGGGATCTCTTAAATGAAACCAGTTTCAATGGAGTTTAAATACTCCCCTCTACCTACCATCACCACTGGTCAGTTATTTATGTTTTTATGGAGTCGGACACATTCTTTTTCTTATATTGCTCGATATCATGAATGCAAAGTTTGTAGCTCCCAGTGGCGAATTTATGGTGGGGTGAATGTGTCATGAATAATTCCCACGTTTCTAGTTTTAATTAAATCAAGTTCCATTTATGATAGTGCCGTGTTGAGACGGGATGGCGTGAAGTCTTGCCTACAGGACGCACCATGGCTCTCCATGAGAAAATTCAACAGAGATAGTGGTCCTGACCCTGCGTCCCTAGATCCAGGAATTATGAAGCCTTCACTGTGCATGTGTCTCTATCTCGCTCTACCGATGCACCTCACTCCTAATCTGCAGGCACCTTCTAATAGCCTTATACTTGACCCTTCTTGGGAGGACACTGACCAGTTGTACCAAATTAGGTGGCAGTTTTTTTGATGTGGGCCAATATCCACGATAAACTAGGGTGATGCCACCACAAAGTCGGTCTCACTTGAAGCCTAGAATCATAGAATCATAGGGTTGGAAGGGACCTCTGGAGGTCATCTAGTCCAACCCCCTGCTCAAAGCAGGACCAATCCCCAACTAAATCATTCCAGCCAGGGCTTTATCAAGCCTGACCTTAAAAACCTCTAAGGAAGGTGATTCTACCACCTCCCTAGGGAACCCATTCCAATGCTTGACCACCCTCCTAGTGAAAAAGTTTTTCCTAATATCCAATCTAAACCTTCCCAACTGCAACTTGAGACCATTACTCCTTGTTCGGTCATTTGGTACCACTGAGAACAGTCTAGATCCATCCTCTTTAGAACCCCCTTTCGGGTAGTTGAAAGCAGCTATCAAATCTCCCCTCAGTCTTCTCTTCTGTAGACTAAACAAACCCAGTTCTCTCAGCCTCTCCTCGTAAGTCATGTGCTCCAGGTCCTTAATCATTTTTGTTGCCCTTCTCTGGACTCTTCAATTTTTCCACATCCTCCTTGTAGTGTGGGCTCCAAAATTGGACACAGTACTCCAGATGAGGCCTCACCAATGTCGAATAGAGGGGAACAATCACGTCCCTCGATCTGCTGGCAATGCCCCTACTTATACAGCCCAAAATGCCATTAGCCTTCTTGGCAACAAGGGCACACTGTTGACTCGTATCCAGCTTCTCATCCACTGTAATCTCTAGGTCCTTTTCTGCAGAACTGCTGCCTAGGCATTCGGTCGCTAGTCTGTAGCAGTGCATGGGATTCTTCCGTCCTAAGTGCAGGACTCTGCACTTCTCCTTGTTGAACCTCATCAAATTTCTTTTGGCCCAGTCCTCTAATTTGTGAACCCAAGTTTCCAGAGGGAAGATTCGCAGACAACAAAGCAGGCTGATTGTGAATGGAGGGAGAGCACCATATCTAATGGGAAGTGCAGGGGACATTTAGATAGTCACAATGCCATTTCTTACATCAGGCTATGGACAGAGCACCAGGACTAACATCCCAGCTCTTGCAAAAAGTGCCATGGGATCTTTAATGACTAGCTTTTAAAGGCCTAAGACTATTCCAGAGGGACCATTGCTGGAATTTTACGCTGGGAATGGGACGGGGTCACTCACCACACTGGCACTTCCTGCAGAAGAAACTCTATTTAGTTGATGAAAGAGAAGGATAAGAGAGAACTATATCAAAGGCTGTATGTATCTGCATGGGGAAGAGATTTCTGACAGCAGATTGCTCTTTAATCTAGCAATAAAAGGCAGAACGAGAGCCAGTGGCTGGAAGCTGAAAGGAGACAAATTCAGACTAGAAATAAGGCTACATTTGAAAGATAGATGGTCATTTGGAATGTGGGATGTGGTGGGCTTCTCCATCACATGCAGCCATTCAGTCAAGACTAGGTATCTTTTTGTAAGCGCTCCATAGCCCAAACAGAAATGTTGGTCTTGATGCAGGAATTGCAGGGTGAGGTTCTCTGGCCTCTGTTATGCGGGAGGTTGGACTGGATGATTATGATTGATTGTTTCTTGTTGTCTTAAAATGTATGAATCCAAAAGAGAGATCTCTCAGCTGCATGGTACCTGTTACCACCCTTTGGGATCATTGGCACTGGATGGGCTAGGCAGCAGGAGACACCTACACCACCACAGAATTTTTCCCATCCATGCATTGACTAAGGCCGGTGCTTATAACATGTGAGAACTAATGAGATTACAGTCTGTGGTAGCATGGCTGCACACGCGGAGGGAGCTAAGGACACACAATGTATGAAATTACAATTGCCTCTATATCCCTGTTTCTGTTCAACATCTTTTCTGGTTTGTTTCCTTTCCCCCGTGACCGCAGGAACACTTCTGGAGCTTGGACAAGACGGACAATAAGGTCCCACCCCGGCTTATCCTCCAGATCTGGGACAATGACAAATTCTCTTTTGATGACTACTTGGGTAAGTTGGGACGTGTCCTTAGTTCAAAGAACTGATTTCTCAGGTTGCTCTCGATTCTGAAAAATACATAAAAATAAAAATCAAGTTGACCTGAGAAGTAATTTTTAGAACATTTTTGGCAAATAGAAAAAAAAAATCCTTTCGAGTAGAATAACATGTTTTGTTTGACGCGACACTAAGCATTCCACGTCGATTTAGGAAATTTCCGTCCAAGTCAAAAAGTGAAAAATTGCAACATTTTGACTTTTTTCAGAATTTTTTTGATTTCTACATGAACCACTCGGTGAAGCCATCAGACGTTTGAGAAATGCTTTGGTGTCTCAGAATCTGCATTTTTCGCTGATAAAAAGTTTCAGGCAATGAATGTCGCATCCCTCTAATCCAGGAATGGGCAAACCTTTTGGCCCAAGGGCCACATTGGGGTTCAAAATTGCATGGAGGGCCGGGTAGGGAAAGCTGTGTATTCCCAAATAGCCTGGCCCCGCCCCCTATCTGACCCTCACCCCTTCCCGCCCCCCGACTGCCCCCCTCAGAATCCCCGACCCATCCCCCCGCTTCCTTGTCCCCTGATCACTCCCTCCAGAGACCCCCCCACTCTAACTGCTCCCCCAGAGTACCACCCCCTATCTAAGCCCCCCTGCACTTTGTTCCCTTACTGCCCCCTCCTGAGACCCATCCACCCTAATGACCCCCATTTAAGCCCCCCTGCTTTTGTTCCCTGACTGCAAACTTCCAAAGTCCACCCACCCTAACCACCCCCCCCGGGGCCCCACCCTATCTAAGCCCCCGCTGCTCTTTGTTCCCTGACTGCCCCCTCCACCTCCCCCCACCCTAATGGCCCCCCCACCCTAACCACCACCCCACCAACTAAGCCGCCCCGTTCGTGCTTACCATATTCAGCCGGGTACTGGGCCTATGGCTCATGGTTGTGCTGGCTCGCTGCGCTCGGCCCGGATCCTTGGGCGGGGAGCGCGGGCCTCGCGGCTCCCCGCACTCACCCAGCACACCAGGCGGGGAGCGCAGGAATCCGCAGTGCCTGGTGCTCGGCCCAGCCCCTGGGGAGGGGAGCGCGTGGCCCGCGACTCCGCCCGGCACCTCCGGAGGAGAGTGTGGGCCCCGCAGCTCCCGCCGCCCTGCCGGCACCCCGGGTGGGGAGCACCTCTCCCTGCGCTCCGTCCGGCTCCTCGGGCGGGGAGTGCGGGAACCCATGGTGCCCAGCGCTCGGCCCGGCACCCCTGGAGGGGAGCCCGCGGCTCCGCCCAACACCTCCAGCTGGGAGCATGGGCCCCGCGGCTCCCCCCCTCCGCCGGCACCCCGGGTGGGAGTGTGGCCCCTCGCGGCTCTTGGCACGGCCCCTTGGCGGGGAGTACGGGGCCACTGGCACCGCTCCCCCAGCCCTTTCCGGGCCAGATAAAAATGGCCAGCGGGCCACATGTGGCCTGCGGGCCGTAGTTTGCCCACCTCTGCTCTAATCTCTAGTACTGAAATAGAGAGAGGGAGCAAGATGTGACCATAGAGATCAACTCACTGTAGAATGCTTCGGATTACAGGAAAGTCTAGTCACTCTAGTGGGTCAGTGACAGTATAGTTCAGATCCTCGTATCCCAGCAGGACGGATGGTAGGCAATCCCTAAATGACAGATCTCCGACCTCTGCCTTCGGTGAACCAGGTCCTCAGCTGGTATCAATTAGCAGGAGTTCCAAGGATTTCTGTAGAGCTGCTCTGATTTACATGAGCTGCGGTTCTATCCCGGGACCTCCGTTAATGCCGATTTCACAGCTCTTGGTGTCTGCCCCAGCCTCTTCAATATTCTTAAGAGTTTAAACGCTTTTTCCTAGGATTCCACTTTGATGCAGCTTTCCATAAGCCCAGAGCTTCTTGTTCTGTCTTCAATAATGAGTGAGAATTGGCTTCAAACCTCTTTCTAACACCCTTTTTATATCCTCTATTTGTAGTCACTTTTCATGTTTCCCCTCTGCCTTTTCTCCTCCAGAACATACATTCCCAGCCTTTCAGCCCATGCCAAGGTAGATAAACTCAATTCCATGCAGTTTGCTTCACATGGGACTTTCAGACAAGACTTTAAAACACCCAGGTCCGGTCTGTTCTCCATGGACATTAAAGAGCCTGGGGCTCTTTTGTGTAAGAATTCAGGAGCTTGGCTTCCTCAGCCAAAATTCCCCTTTATCTGTTTTGTGCAGTTTCCTGGGCGTTCTACCCCAGAGGTGGCTGCATTGGATACAGATAGTTTGTGAAGTGCTTTGGGCTGTTTCAGGTGCCATAGAAATGCCAGGGGTTCCATCTTCTGATCTCTTCAGAGCATTTTAATTTCTAATCCCTTCTGATCTCTCTTCTCCAAACTCTCTCTGGTTTCACTGCTCTGCATCGAAATGTGTTGCCCCAAACTAACCTCCCTCTTCAGCTCAGGCCTGCTTCCCATTGCACTTGGTTTTCTGGCCATTCTTTTGATTTCTGAATACGTATGGAGCGAGGTGATTTTGGTCCCCTGCTGCAGCCCATAGGTCTGATGTCACCCCCGTAGGTCTGATGCAGGCCCCAGCTTTCTGTGCTGCAGCCACCATCATTAACACAGAGGGGCAGCCCGGGGATACTCCTCATCTAACATGCAGTGCCCCCCCAGAACAAAGCAGTATCCAGGGTCTGACTTCATTAAAGAGTTAAGGTGGAGTCTTGGGTGTTCCCCTGGCCCCTTCCCATCCACACCCCCAACCCTCTGACCCCGGTGAAGTGCTGCTTTTCACTCGGACAGCTGGCCTAGCTGGGGACGTGGGTTACAGCCCATGTTCCACTTTGCAGTATGGATCCAGGCTACACCATGTGAGCGCTGATAGTCCTCCAGCGCCTTCCCACCATTCCCCCTGGCTGTCCACAAACACAGACAGGGGCTCTCAGAGTTCACTGGGAAAGACTTAGAGTGGTTGAGGTCACTGAGCACAAAGCACTGTGGGATATTCCTCTGAAGTCCTAGTGGGCCCCACGAGGGAGCACAGCACCAGTGAGGACATGGTAATTCGGGAAGATCTTTGCAATCCCCGATCTCCCTCCAGGTCCTAGGAAATGTGATTTATGCTGAACCTGTAAATGCTCAACATTGCTCCTTGCAGGTTCTGTTCAGATGGACCTCAACCGGATGCCAGCCCCTGCCAAGACGGCTGAGAAGTGCTCCTTAAACCTCCTGGATGAGACCTTGTCCTCTGATCGCTTTGTGTCGCTCTTTGAGCAGAAAGCAGTCAAGGGCTGGTGGCCCTGTGCTGTGGAGGCAGAAGAGAAGAAGACCATAGCAGTAAGTCCCTTCGGCTCACTTGGAATCATCTTTGTTTTCATCTCTGTTGTACAGGTGGGAAACTGAGGTTCAGAGAGACTAAGTGACTTGCCCAAGGTCACAAAGTAAATCTGTGGCAGAGCAGAGAATTGCCCTTGGGTCTAGGCTAGTGCCCTAAACCGGGTCGATCCTTCCTCTCTTAAGCGGTTTCCAGCTTTTGTCACAGCACTGGGCAAATACATCATTTGTTGTAGTGAACTTTGCCTTGTTTTGTGTTCTCAAATTTCTCATGATTATTCATCTGTGTGCCCCCAAAGCCCAGGGCCCCATTGTGCTCGGCACCGTAGAACCAGAGCAAAACGATGGTCCCTGACTGAGAGTTTGAGAGTTGGAAAACTGAATTGTTCTGATTGGTCATTCAGGTCACGTGGTCCAGCCTGTGTCGATTCCCTGATTGGATGAGCACTTAGGACCCAGTAAAAGCGCGTGATTACATCTTGAAAATTCACTTTTTGCAGGAGCAGATGTGGTCCCTGATCCCTAAGAGTTCGCCATTGGCTGAAGCAATGTCCTTTCCCCAAGTCCGTGTTTCCCTCCACAGAGCCAGTTACTCTATTTCCTGTCTCTTTTCCCACGCAGGGTAAGTTGGAAATGACCTTGGAGATTGTGACGGAGCAGGAGCAGGAAGAAAGGCCGGCGGGGATGGGCCGCGATGAGCCCAACATGAACCCGAAGCTGGAGGACCCCAAGTAAGAACGTGTTGATTCTGAACCAACTATAGGGACGCGGGACACTTTGGAAGCAACTTGAAAAGACAGGCCCCTGTGCCAATAGGTCACAGTCTACCGGGGCCCAAGCCAGCAAACATTTATAGTGGGGCATTAGAGCTCACTACCCGCTGTGTGTGTGTGTGTGTGTGTGTGTGTGTGTGTGTGTGCTCAGATGGCACATACTGCCCGCCTGTACCCCGGGGTATCTAAGGGGGCTCAGATGGGATGTAATATCCGCCTGTACCCCATGGTATCCAAGGAGGCTCAGATGGGATGTAATATCCGCATGTACCCCGGGGTATCTAAGGGGGCTCAGCTGGGATGTAATATCCGCCTGTACCCCGTGGTATCTAAGGGGACTCAGATGGGATGTAATATCCGCCTGTACCCCGGGGTGTCTAAGGGGGCTCAGATGGGATGTAATATCCGCCTGTACCCCGGGGTATCTAAGGGGGCTCAGATGGGATGTAATATCTGTCTGTACCCCGTGGTATCTAAGGGGACTCAGATGGGATGTAATATCCGCCTGTACCCCAGGGTATCTAAGGGGGCTCAGATGGGATGTAATAATCGCCTGTACCCCGGGGTATCTAAGGGGGCTCAGATGGGATGTAATATCCACCTGTACCCCGGGGTATCTAAGGGGGCTCAGATGGGATGTAATATCCGCCTGTACCCCATGGTATCCAAGGGGGCTCAGATGGGATGTAATATCTACCTGTATCCCATAGTATCTAAGGGGGCTCAGATGGGATGTAATATCCGCCTGTACCCCGGGGTATCTAAGGGGGCTCAGATGGGATGTAATATCCACCTGTACCCCGGGGTATCTAAGGGTGCTCAGATGGGATGTAATATCCACCTGTATCCAATAGTATCTAAGGGGGCTCAGATGGGATGTAATATCCGCCTGTACCCCGGGGTATCTAAGGGGGCTCAGATGGGCTGTAATATCCGCCTGTACCCCGGGGTATCTAAGGGGGCTCAGATGGGATGTAATATCCGCCTGTACCCCGGGGTATCTAAGGGGGCTCAGATGGGATGTAATATCCACCTGTATCCCATAGTATCTAAGGGGGCTCAGATGGGATGTAATATCCACCTGTATCCCATAGTATCTAAGGGGGCTCAGATGGGATGTAGTGCCAGGATGTACCCATGGTATCCAAGAGGGTTCAGATGGTACTCTGGGTACATCTGGTCAATGCATGTCTAGTCGGGGTTCAGCGGCACGTTCCGCGGGGCATCCGGGGGTCCGACTGGGCGCAATCCCCCTTCGAGATGCCTGTCGTGCTCAGCAGTCGCTAACGGTTGGGCGGGGGGAGGATCCCATGCAGCGATCTCAACGCTAACCCTGACGGTCCTGGTTGCAGGCGCCCAGAAACCTCCTTCCTGTGGTTCACCTCCCCCTACAAAACCATGAAGTACATCCTGTGGCGGCGCTTCAAGTGGGTCTTTCTCATCGCCCTCGTGGTCTTCATCCTGCTGCTCTTCCTCGGGATCTTCATCTACGCCTTCCCGGTACGACGTCGGCAGGGCCAGCCGCCCCCCAGGCAGCTGTTAGAACCAGCCCCCACGCCGTGGCTACGCTGGCGTTTTACTTACCCATCTCCCACCACTGCCCTGCCCCCATTGCCCTGGCCTGGGCACGCCCTTGTTATTTCAGCCACACCTCATCACGGTATCTACGCCCCAGGCAGCTGGCCTGCGCTAGCCCTGTCTCCATTGCTAGCGCCAATGGGGCTGCCCCAGGGATAGGGATGGTGGGGGGTTTCCAGGGTCTGTCTGTCTAGATTCTGCTTTGCATCAAGTCATATGCCTCAGTTTGGTCATATGCCTCAGTGTGTGTGTGTGTGTGGTGGGGGGGGGGGGATGGCTCAGTGGTTTGAGCATTGGCCTCCTAACCCAGGCTTGTGAGTCCAATCCTTGAGGGGGCCATTTAGGGATCTGGGGCAAAATATCTGTCAGGGGACAGTACTTGGTTCTGCTAGTGTAGGCAGGGGACTGGACTCCATGACCTTTCAAGGTCCTTCCAGTCCTATGAGGTAGGAATATCTCCATATATTTAGTTTCCCCAATGTGTAGAATGGGGATGGCGATTATACTAATCCCAGGCTCGCGGAGTAGGCAGTGAGGGTTCATTGATTTCCAGAGTGCTTTGAGATCCTCAAGTGGAAGGCCATCCAGGGATGGAAAGCGCTGCTGCTGTCTTGAAGAGAAAGGCAGCTTTCCCCCACCCCCTTGCATTGCGCAGTAGTGAACGTATATTCCAGTGTAATTGGTTAAAGATGCAGGATAGTTTACAGGGATCCAAGCAGCCCAATCTCTCATTATCGGGGCTTGGAAGGAGTGTCCCGCTGATATAATGTATGGAACAGGGGGGAAAGGATCCCACCTCATTAATCAGCACAGTGGCTTTTTCTGCCTTGCAAAACAAAATAAATAAATAACCAAACCTCCAGCCTTCCAGCTTGGCCTTGGGATGGGTTTCAAATCCTCCTGTTTTTAAAACACTGAAATAATTCATGCTGCATTTTGGATCCCTTTCCTCCCCTCCCCAGACTGATAGAAAAATGACCGACCTCTTTCTTTCCAGCACTTAACAAATTCTGTGCCGTGTACATCTATAAATCCCCCCCCATGCACTCTCCTGGGGTAATTTATAACTTTATCCACGAGAGAGAGGTTGCATTTGCAGATTGCTTCGTGTGCAGCCATAAAGCAAAGTGCTCAATGGCTCCTAAGCACGGTAATCTCTTTCAAACTATTTGAGATCACGTACAGCAGATTGTGCTTGTGGACAAAGATATGATGGGATTACAGCTCTGGAGTTCCTGGCTCTCAGCTCTAGACACGTCTCTTTATCTCCAGTTCCCCATCTTTACAAAAGGACAATGATACTTGCCTCATCCGAGAAAGGTTCAGTTACATGCTAAATATTATTTAAAAAGACATAATCATACATGTGCAAGGCACTGTCCCCTGCTGGACGGAATCAGAAATGGTCAATTGGGTTTCATATGACCTATACTGCAAGCAATTAATGGAGATTTTCCTTAGTTCAAGTAGCAGGGCCTGTTCTTTCTGAGAAGGAGAATCTCCGTTCTATCCCTACTATCTCCTTTAAGTTTCCAGTGGTTTAGGATTTGTTATGATATTATGGTACTAAAACTAAGCTGAGAGAAGCAAAAATCCTTTAGCTCCAAATATTGATTTACATTCATTATTGCTTGTGTTTTTCTCTGACGGTTCCTAGCAAATTGTTGTTGTATTTCATTTCACTTTGGACAGGTTTAGTCATCTTTCTTGAAAACTAGACTGTCTCATGGAATGTTTCTGTTTTCATTTATTTGAAGTGGCTTCCCCCAGATTTTTGGGTCACTGGGTTGTCTCCCCGACTCGGAGATTAAGTTCCTTTCCTGCTCTCTGAAATATCAACCTTTGGCACTAAAGCTAGAAGAGTGGGGATGGGTTGTGTATTGGGGTTCCCCCTAGAGTGATCAGATAGCAAGTGTGAAAAATCGGGACACTTTCTTTCAGGGGCGGGGCATAGTTGCATATAGAAGACAAAGCCCCTAATGCTGGGGAGGTTCTGATAATGTTGGGGTGTCTGGTCACTCTAGATACCCCTAACACACAGATCTTTGGCAAGAGTCACTGTTATAACTCCGAGTGCGCACATTAAAGGACAATCCGTTATGATTATTATTTGGATTACAGCAGCCCTCAGAGGCGTCAGCCAGCAGCCGGGACCCAGTGTGCTAGGCACAGCATATACAGAGTGTACGAGAGAGTCCCTGAAGAGCTTACACTGATATGTTCTCAGTTTGGGAGTCGTGAGCAGGTGTCAATGGGTGGCAACTGTCTTTCCGTCCCATCTTGGTAATGGAAGGGTGGGAGAGGGTGTTCCAGGTAAATGGGAGGGGAAACGTGGGGAAGTTGCATTATGGAAAAGAGCCACTGATCTATCCAGACAAAGGGTGGGAGAAGAAGATACAAGCTGAAAACTGGGACATGGGGAGCTAAAGGCCCCAGAGCAGCAGAGAACGGAAGGATTTTTATAGAATCTTAGAAATGTCAGACTGGAAGGGACCTTGGGAGGTCATCTAGCCGATCTCCTGGTGCTGAGGCAGCATCAAATAAACCTCGATCATCCCTGACAGCTGTTTGTCCAACGTGTTCTTAAGAACCTCTAATGACGGGGATTCCACAACCTCCCCTAGGGCTTGGTTACAATGACATTTTATAGCGCTTTAACTTCCTGGCGCAGGGGGGTGAAAAATCAACCCCCCGAGTGCAGGAAGTCTGAGAGCTTTACATAGAGTGACTAGACTACAAATGTGAAAAATCAGCACAGTGGGTGGAGGGTAATAGAAGCTGTCAGGATTCTCTCCCCACTCTAGGGTACAGATGTGGGGACCCGCATGAAAAAAGAAATAACCCCCCAAGCTTATTTTACCAGCTTAGGTTAAAACTTCCCCAAGACACAAGTTTCTCCTGTATCTGCAACAATAGGCTGCCACCACCAAGCATACCCCAAGAACTAGGGGCAGGGCCACTTGGAGCCCCTCTCTTTCCCCAAATCCCTCCAAGCCTATACCTCCCTCTCCAGGAAAGGCTTGAGAAAAACCCCTCACCTCTAGGTGAGCCTGATCCAAAAGCCCTGGATCTTACACAATGGAAAACAAAAGCAGTCGGATTCTTAAAAGAAAGATTTTAATTAAAGGAAAAAGAGAGAAACCAAATCTCTATAGGAATCAGTGGAAAAACACTTTGCAATCGCAAAAAGAATCAAAGAAAAACCCACCCCACAGAGGAATTCCCCCCTCTGCTGAGTTTCAAAGTTACAGAGAAAACACAGGGATATTTCCCTAAAAACCTGAGAAACTCACAAGCGACAAAACGAATATGAGCTACAACCTTGCCTGGCTACTTTACTTACAAATTGCTGTTTAGAAGGTTATAGATAGATGGAGAGAAGAAATGGATCTGGCTCTTTTTGAAATCCCCAAAAGCAAATGAGAGACACAGACAAAGCACTTTCCCTCCCCCCAGGTTTGAAAGCTTCTTCGGCCCCCATTGGTCCATTTGGTCAGGTGCCAACCAGGTTTCTTTTAGCTTCTTAACCCCTTACAGGTAAGCAGAAATTCTAGGCTACTTTATGCTTATGACAGGAGCCTATATAAAAAAAAGACCCAAAAATCGGAACTGTCCCTATACATTTCGGACATCTGGTCACCCTAGCTTTAGAGCGCTAGTGTGGACAGGCTCCAAGCGCTGGGAGCTAATCCCATCATGGAGGTGGATTACCAGGAACGCTGTGAGAGCTCTCTCCCAGTGTTCACGCGTGACCACACTCGCAAGTCAAAGCACTGCTGTGGGAGTGTTCCTGCAACAGCGCTTTGAAGTTTTCAATGTAGCCATGCCCTTAGAATTAGAAAGTTTTCCCTAATATCTAACCTACCGTATTTTTCGTCCTATAGGACGCTCCGGCGTATAAGACGCCCCCGAGTTTTTAAATAAAAAAGCCGGGAAAAAAAAAACAACCCACCACCACACAAAAAGCGCCGCTTTTTTCGCGCCGCTCTCCCGTCCCCGCTGCGCGGCGGGCTGCTGGGAGCGCGCCGCTCTCCCGTCCCCGCCACGCGGGCGGGCTGCCGGGAGCGTCCCGGTTCCCCCCTCCCCGCCGCGGGCGGGCTGCCGGGAGCGTCCCGGTTCCCCCCTCCCAGCCGCGGGCGGGCTGCCGGGAGCCCGGCAGCCCGCCCGCGGCGGGGAGGGGGGAACCGGGACGCTCCCGGCAGCCCGCCTGCGGCGGGGAGGGGGGAACCGGGGCGCACATTCGCCCTATAAGACGCACCAACTTTTCCCCCCCCGTTTTGGGGAAGAAAAAGTGCGTCTTATAGGGCGAAAAATACGGTAAATCTCTCTTGTGGCAGATTAAGCCCATGACTTCTTGTCCTACCTTCAGTGGACATGGAGAACAACTGATCACAGTTTTCTTTATAACTCCTTTGACATATTTGAAGACTATCAGGTCCCCCCTCTGTCTTCCTTTCTCAAGGCTCAACATGCCCATTTTTTTAAACCTTTCCTCAAAGGTCAGGGTTTCTAAACCTTTAATCATTTCTGTTGCTCTTCTCTGGACTCCCTCCACTTTGTCCACATCTTTCTTAACAGTAAATGGTGTTTCATTTCAGACATGTCCCTTTGAATAATTTTTGCTCTTGTCACAGTCTTCCTCACATGCCTTTTGGAGGGTGAGTCCAGTATCCTGGTTGAAGGCAAGGAGCACTGTCCTTTGTGTGCTTGGACACGGGGAATATGTGAAAGGATACAGGATTTTAGGTCAGTGCTGGGAATGCTCCCAGCCAGCCACCCACAGCAGTTCTATTTTAGTTCTATAGAGCGGTGGGAGGTCTGCTAGTTTAAAGACTGGAGTCACAGCTTCATTCAGTCTTGTCTCTTCAGTGAATGCTGTCAGCCCAGCACACTCAGTCCCGTGCAACATCTTCTCTGTGCTGCTTTGCTCAGTTTTCTTCTCCCTGACTTTGTTGTAGAGACACACCAAACCTCTTGCACGATATTTTGCCTCATGGGCCCCTAAGCCCCATGCACTTACTTTTGCAAGCAAGTGTTGTACTTGCACACTTGTGGACTCGACTAGCCATACCGAGGTAGAAATATCATGGTGATCTTCTGGTGGTATGTTCATTTCTCAAATAAAGCACGCTTCTTTTGCTGGAGGTCCTTTGTGCTGGGCACTGAAAGGTATGTGTTTCCTCGGCAGTTCGTCAGGGAGATCCACAGCTTTCTTGGTTCTCCTCCCCCCCCCCCCCAGCCCTCCTATCCTGTGCTCATCCCTAAACTTGCCCAGATTATTTAGTGTCACATTATCCAAGGAGGAATTGTCTTTCCATAGATGGGCCTATGAGTACGGCACTAGAGAGCCCTCCTTGCTTTGTAGTAGCTAGGACAATGTTGTCAAAGGTCCCAGATCTTGAGGTCTGCGGAGACTGCTTCCATCTCCTTACCTGGGGTGCATCTCCACCAGTGACTCTGTGGGAATTGGCATGGCTGAAGCTAATGCTTACTCTGAATAGAACATAAAAATATAAGAGCATAAGAGTTGCCATACTGGGCCAGACCAAAGGTCCATCTAGCCCAGTATCCTGTCTTCCGACAGTGATCAATGCCAGATACCCCAGAGGAATGAACAAAACGGGGAATCATCAAGTGATCCATCCTGTCACCCATTCCCAGCTTCTGGCAAACAGAGGGTAGAGACACCATCCCTGCCCATTCTGGCTAATAGCCAGTGATGGACCTATCTTCCATGAATTTATCTAGTTCTTTTTTGAACCCTGTTATAGTTTTGGCCTTCACAACATCCTCTGGCATGGAGTTCCACAGGTTGACTGCACATTGTGTGAAAAAATACTTCCTTTTGTTTGTTTTAAACCTGCTGCCTATTCATTTCATTTGGTGTCCCCTAATTCTTGTGTTATGAGGAGTAAATAACACTTCTTTATTTACTTTCTCCATACCAGTCATGATTTTATAGACCTCTATCATATTTCCCCTTAGTCGTCTCTTTTCCAAGCTGAAAAGTCCCAGTCATATTAATCTATCCTCATACAGATGCTGTTCCATACTCCTAATCATTTTTGTTGCCCTTTTCTGAATCTTTTTCAATTCCAATATATCTTTTTTGAGATGGGACGACCACATCTGCACGTAGTATACAACATGTGGGCATGCCATGGATTTATATAGAGGCAACATGATATTTTCTGTCTTATTATCTGTCTCTTTCTTAATGATTTCCAACATTCTGTTCACTTTTTTGACTGCCGCGGCACATTGAGTGGATGTTTTCAGAGAACTATCAGCAATGACTCCAAGATCTCTGTCTTGAGTGGTAACAGCTAATTTAGACCTCATCATTTTATATGTATAGTTGGGATTATATTTTCCAATGTGCATTACTTTGCATTTATCAACATTGCATTTCATCTGCCATTTTGTTGCCCAGTCACCCAGTTTTGTGACATCCTTTTGTAGCTCTTCGCTGTCTGCCTGGGACTTCACTATCTTGAGTAGTTTTGTATCATCTGCAAATTTTGCCACCTCACTGTTTATCCCTTTTCCAGATCATTTATGAACATGTTGAATGTCCCTCCAGATCCCTGGGAGAAGCCACTATTTACCCCCCTCCATTCTGAAAACTGACTAGCCCTTGTTTCCTATCTTAACCAGTTACTAATCCATGAGAGGACCTTTCCTCTTATCCCATGACAGCTTGAAGAGCCCTTGAATTTCAGGCAGAAAGGACCCGTCAGGAAACAGAAACATGCCAGCTGACTTGGCTCCCAGTGTAATAATGTCAGCTTCCATCAGCCATTGTCATCAGCCATTCCAAGAGCAAATGGCCATTCCATAGGTCTAAGCTGTGGGCTTTCTACAGTAGTAATTTGCCCTGGCATAGTTCCTGCCATCCCTGACTCTCATTTTGATCCTGCAGCCCCATTTAAGTCAAGGGGAGCTTTATAGTTGATTTAAATAGAGGCAGCCTCAGCTCATTTTCGAAATGTCAATGAATGAAGCTCCACAACTGAACGGTGAGCTTGAGGACATATTGTACAGAGGGGAGAATTGAGAAGGCCCCAGATAAGCAAAGCACCTAGGACTTGGGGGGGATTTAAGCACATGTTTAGCCAATTCAGGGGCTCAGTGACTTTTCCAAAGTCCCAAAGCAAGTCTGCGATAGACCTGGGAACAGAACAAAAATCTCCTCAGACCTAACCCCAAGACTTATTTGCAAGAATGTCCTTCTTCCCACGGGGGCTTTGTGCAAATAGCAGATATTTTTTGGCAATATTTAAAAAAAGAAAACCCTGTTTGCACTTCCACTCCATGCTCCTTTGTGAATCCATTGCTTTTTTCATAATTTTTTTGCCATATACCACATTTTCCCAAGGACATGTACCAAAATCCCAGTTTTGTGGGCTTTGCTACAGAAATGTTGAACTTTGGTGGATGATTGGAAATTGACCTTTTTCAACTGACGATGTAACCATTTCCACTTGAAAAACATCCTGATTTTCAGCGGAAAACTCTACGATTTGGCGGGTTGTCTCTAAAATTTGTCTGGTTTTGCAAAAAAATGGAAACAAAATATTGAAAAGCTGATAGTCAAAGGTTCCTGAATATAGTGGAGACTATTCCACGTAGCCGGATTACTTGACAGCCTGAACTAACTTTACTTATACAATGGTTGCCATTTATACTTATACTTAATCTTTACCATTACCTTTGCACGTAAGGACTCTGATGGTGATGGTCCCTGGAAATTTCCTATCCTTCTTTGTACCCTCTATCTAGTCTGTCATCGGAGCATCTTTAATCAGCAGGCTAACGCATAATAAAATCCAGCGGCTGGAAGCCGAAATTAGAAAAATTCAAATGGGAAATAAGATGCTATTTTTAACAGCACTTGTAATTAACTACTGGAAAAACTTACCAAGAGCTGTGGTAAATTCATCATCTCTTGAACTCTCTAATTGGGATTGATGTCTTTCTAAAAGATACACTCTAGTTCCACCACCAGTTGTCGGGCTCAGTACCACTCATTTGGAGCCTGATCCAGTGTGCACTGAAGTCAATGAAAGTCCTTTGACCTCAATGGACTTTCCATTTGAGCTTGACTTAATAAAGAAGGATATTGCCTTCCACTGTGCGCATCACTGGATGAAGTTCTCAAGTCTTTGTCAGGCAGACGGTCAGACTAGAGACTCATAACAGTCCCCTCTGGCCTTCTGAAACTATAAAATGTAGGGAATACCCCGGTAAAGTTATCTACCTGACAAAATGCGTATTGTAAAGATTTTAGCGGCCACCAAAATACAAAAGTGTAACGCTACTTCCAGCTGGATTCTGCTCTGTGTTCACACAGCTATTTACTCCTCTTTCAAGCTCTATTTGTGCTATGCAAGCCCAGCTTTGCTTCCATTGCCATTCATTCTAATTACAGCTTGCTTTCCTCACTGATTGATAATCCTAGTTGGCTTTCAGCACTTCGTTAATAGAAATTCATAGCTGGACAGGAAAACTGCTCCCCTCCACAATGGAACCAGTCAAATCAAAGAAATAATACTATTCTGGAGGATAGACTCGGAAAGACAAATGGTGTGTAATTAATTAGAAAGTTCTATTCCACTGGAGGCTTTTCTAATGACTTTTGGTAAGCAGCCCTAGTTTTGCTTGCCTGATTTATGGCATTATTAGCAATGCTCAATTGGCAAACAGCCTCCTAATCCGCCATGCGTTGTAATTTATCATGATGCCTTTGGTCAAATTTTACTTGTGCTTTTCAAAAGAGCTTGCTTGTAACTTGCTTTTAGTTTTTGTTTTTTAAAAACAACAGAGTGACTCCTTGCAGAGCAGGAGTGTTGTAAGCAAGACACGAGAAGTAATTCTTCCGCTCGACATCACGCCAACAAGGCCTCACCTGGAGTATTGTGTCCAGTTCTGGGTGCCACATATCAGGAAAGATGTGGACAAACTGGAGAAAGTCCACAGGAGAGCAACAAAAATGATGAAAGGTCTAGAAAACATGACCTGTGAGGGAAGATTGAAAAAATTGGGTTTGTTTATTATGGGGAAGAGAAGATTCAGATGGGCATGAGAACAGCTTTCTGTATCGGTGGGTAGCGATCGATCTTTCAGGGATCAATTTATCATGTGTAGTCTAGACGCGATAAATCAATCCCTGAAGGCTCTCCCGTCGACTCCAGAACTCCACCGCTGCGAGAGGAGCAAGTGGAGTCGACGGGGGAGCGGCTCAGTGCTGTGAAGACGCCGTATTAAGTTGACCTAAATACGTTGACTTCTGCTACACTATTCGCGTAGCTGAAGTTGGGTATCTTTGGTTGATCCCCCCACCCTCAGTGTAGACCTGGGCTAAGATAGAACATCCTGTACCAAGTAAATTCAATGTGTTTGTAAGAAATTTCCAATTGGGCGGGGGGAGGGGAGAGAATCAAAGCTAGTTTAAATATAGTTCTTTCCAAATGATATCAAGATGCCTATTAACATATTTCTATTATGGTCTTGATAATTAGCCTTTAACCGGCATGTTACTATCATCTCCTTTGTAAAGGAGGGCACTCTGACTACTGTAGAACGTGACATGCCCTGGTTGTATTTTGTGTAGTGCCTTCCGTGCAACCTGTATTGCAAGGCACTTGGCAGTATACAAAATTGCAAGGGTTCGCGGAAGGTGGTCTAAATCACAGAAAACAGTAATGGAACGATGTCGTATGGGAGAGTGCATTGTGGGAAGAGGTGCGGCTGTGGGTTTAGCAGCTAGTGAGTACAGACACCTCTGCTCTCTGCTGAATGGAATCAGAACCATTTGCCTGTGTATCATAGGCCCTGTACTGCTGCTAATCAGAGGGGAGCTCCTTTTAGCTCACATGTAATAGATCTGTCTTTTACCAGCCTGAGGGTGTGAGTTCTAGACTGGTTCCTGCCATGAAGCTGGGACCGTGCAGTAATGTGTAGGAAGAACATTTTAACATTTACGTGCCATTATATTGTATCTGCTTTATGTCCGTTCTCTCCCCCCCTGTCATTTCCTTCTCTGCCTTAGAACTACGCTGCTATGAAACTGGTCAAACCTTTTAGCTGAACCAGCACCGGCGAGGGCCAGAGCGTCTAGTACATCCTGGGATACTGCACGGCACCGCTGGACATCAGTGACCACTCCCCCCGTCGGCCTGCGTGGCAGTGCAGGGAAGGAAAAGAAACACGTGCTCTCGGATGCTAGACTGTTGCCAAAAAGCAGCCATAACTTTGCAACGATGCAGTGCGCACAATAGCGGCGTGTGACCGATACCGGTTTGGAATATTTGTTCTTTTACCTTTGTTTTGTATGCTGCACTCTGTACAGCTTGAATATCAGTGCACCACTGAGAAAAGCCTTGTTTGGCATGGCTTGGTTAGACTTGGCGAGGCTTTGTGGAGACATCATAGATGACCGATCAGGCAGTCCTCAGCAAAGGACTAATGGTCTGCATAGTGGCCTGCAAGCCAAGTGCTCCTGGGTTCCAGTCACTGCTTTCTCGGTGGCCTTGCATAAGTCTCTCCGCCTTAGTTTCGCCCTCTGTGCAATGTAGATGAATTAGCTGATATATAAAGCACACTTCAGATGAACAGCACTGTGTAGCTTAAGATGAGTTACAGTGCACATATCGCTCCTGCTGATGATCTTTGCCTACACTGGCACTGCAGGAGCAGCCTGTGAAGAGGAATAGAAATAGAATCTAGAGCAACCAAATGCAAGGCAGGATTTGATTGTAATTACTGGAGCAAACCTCCCTCGTCCTTCAGTGGGGGTTTTGCTTTGGTAAGGGCCACAAGGGTTTCTTTCTATAGCACTCTTCATTTTCATATGCCTCCCCTCCAAAACAGAAACCCTCCTCGTCACAGCAGATCACTGCGAACATGTTAAATGGAATCAGAGTGAATATATACTGAAGGGATAAGCACGAGTCAGACGGTGCAATGTTAGCTTCCCGTTCCCTCCCCTCCCCTGAAGAAACACGTACCTGTCACTCAAAATGCAATGTTAAATCAAAATGATGGCAACAGTAATGAAATATACAGCATTACAATCAGTTTAGTGCCTCTCAACTTGCAAATCAGGATTTTGGGAAAAAGACAATAATTTAAAACATACTCACTATCTAACCTGTGGAACTCTCCGCCACATGATATTATTGAGGGAAATAGCCTTATGTGTTTTTTTCTTCTCTCTCTGTCTCTGTCTCTGTCTCTGTCTCTCTCTCTCTCTTTTAAAGAATTGGAGGCCAAATTCTATGACTCTTACTCAGTCCAAATTCCCATTGAAGTAAATGGCAGTTGTGGCCAAGTAAGGATTGCAATATGTGAACATGCATATTTATCTGTTTGAGAACAGCACTTGCATTTCCTCTCATTGCCCATCCTCATATTTCAGGGCATAAGCTGATCACTAGCTGGGATCAGTAATTAATCCCCGCCCCCTCCCGGTATAGGTAGGTCGATTAAAAGCGTTTTATATCTTTTTCTAAAGCTTCTAGCCTTGGCCACTCTTGGAGGCAGTATATTAGACTAGATGGACCTGTTTTATTCAGGTGTAGTCCTGTGTCCATCACCCTGGTAAGCGAGCTCTTTCCAAAATAAGGACATGAAAGGGGAAGACCAATGTCTCTTTCTGAGAAGGTTATTCCACTATCTGTATTGTCCGAGGGCTCAGTCCGAGCCGCATTGAAAGAAATGGAAGCTTTCCCATTGACTCCAGTGGGATGAGAGTTTAGTCCAGTAGGTCAGTTTCACTCAGTCCCTGAACCCTCCGTGTGTTATACAAAGTGCACAATGAGAGCAAGCCACAATGAAAGGTGCCCCTTAGCGACCCTGTGATCCCCATCCAGCAAGGTGTGCAAGCATGCGTTTAAATGGAAGCCCCAACGAAGCACGTGATTTTCTGGATCGAGAGTAGAAGAAACAAGCCCTAAATCCCTTATACATTGTTATTCATTATTGCAATAGCACCAGAACACGCCAGTCCCTTTGCAGGTCCGGCCCTGAAGAACATACACAGCTCTGAAAAGAAACCACCGGGCTGACTCAGATCAAGTATCCATCAATCCCAGTATCACGTTGCCAACACTTAGAAAAAGGTGCAAGAAACTCTGTCGAAGTCAGCGATGGACTAGCCTGCTGGTGGGGGAGTTTCTTCCTAATCATAAGAATGGCCAGACTGAGTGAGGCTAAAAGTCCATCTAGCCCAATATCCTGTCTTCTGACAGTGGCCAGTGCCAGGTGCAGTTATATTGTTGCTAGTCCGCTCCCCAAACACCTGCCAGGCCCACTGACAGGCATTTCAGGTCAGAAACTACATCCATGTCTGTTTGTAGTCATCTGACTGCTGTGTTTTACTCAGGTTAAACTAGAGTCCAGCCTTTCCCGATGAAGCAGATTGGCCTAAGAAAGAGACGTGTTGACAAACCCCTGGGTTATTTGCACCCACAATTTTCACATCTGTGGTGACTCCGTATGGTTTGCAAATGCACCTGTGTCTATGTGGGTGTCTCATTTAATCCTTCCTCAACGTCTTATGTGCTGTACCTTCTGCTGCCTGCAGGATCTCCTTTACTCCGCACTCATTGCAAAGAGGCACCCTCAAGGCAGAAAATTCCACCTCCCTTCTTGCATCTGCTTGCAGAGTCCATGAAATTCCTTATCCCAGATCCCTGCTATATAACCTCCAACCCTCTCAGAAAGAAAACCTCAGTGCCAGCAACCAGCCAGGGTAAACCACCCTGACAGAACAAACCAATGTGTGCAGCCAGATACTTATTAGCAACCCTAAATCAACAACCACTGTATGCACCCAGCACTGAAAAGCAACCCTACCAGAGCAAACCCACATTTACTGCTCCACTCTCACGGGCCATCTTGCATTAAGAAACCACCGTGTTTTTCCCAGCACGTACAAGCAACCCTACCATAACAAACCAGGGTGACTGTTCAGTGGAGGCAAAAGAACACGAATAAATGATTTCAGAGTCCCGGGCATCTAAATATTCCATTACATTGAACTATTGCTTTAATTTCATCCCCATATAATACTCTCCACTTTCCCTAGTTCAAACCGTAGAGCTAGATTTGACTCTCAGAAGAGTTTGCGGCTCCCACAGATTTAACTGGGCAAAACGGGGCCCTAAATCATGAAAGAAGAAAGATCAAATGAGTGTTCATTTCATATCGCAGCACAAAGAAGCACATGCACCTGTCTGTCCGCCCGTTGTCCTTTGTATTTTTGCTGCATCCCGTCCCATCACCAAAACAGACGAGACGTTCGGAGTAGTGCGGAGCCTCTCCTGGGTCACACTGTTGTTCAGTGTGGGTTGAAAGGGAGGGAGCCGGAACGCGTGTGTATCACCTGTTATGCCTTAGATAGAATATTGCAGATTTCACTGTGGTTACAAATAAAATGCTATGAAACCTCCTGGTTCCCGGTGTGTGTTCTTGTCTGAAGTGCACAGCCTGAGTGGGGTTATTGTTCCTCCCACATCCTGCCCCCGACACAAAATGCAGCCGATATTTGATGCCCCTTCCACCGCCCTCGTTGCTCACTCCTGTGAGGCGAGGTGGGAGGCTGCTGACGCGTTGCACCGCACAGAGCCAGCGTGTGGCGAGGGAGAGGAGACAGAGACGGGGGGTGGAGGGCGATTGTCTAGTCTGGGGAGAAGGCCGGGAGAGCGGATCTAGGGCCACATGACGTTGGAGAAGCTTGGCCCAGGTGATGCTCTGTAAACCCTGGTCGAGCCCAGGCTGGGGTGAGGAGCCAGGGGCTTTGTCACCAGGGGTAGAAGCTATTCAGGGCTGCCCCTGGAAATGGATCCCGTGGTACGGACGGCGACTGCTCTCCCTCTTCCTAGGCCTGGTGTCACTCGGGTTCGGCCTGCAAGCCCCGCGTCATGACAGAGGCCGCCGGGCCGCACTTCGGGGAGAAGCAGCTGTCCGGTTTGCGGGCCCAACACACGCGGCCCCTTTTGCCTCCCCGGGAAGCCCTGCCCCTGGCAATGGCGTACCCCGTGCGGAACGTGGGTACAGCTGGGGGTGCCAAGGGGGTGGGGGAGTGGGTGCCCAGGGATCTCTCACCGTGCACAGAGTGGGGGCCGCATGCCTTCTCGCTTCCCCCACCCCCATCTGCAGAAGCCTGGCCTTTGGGAGGGGAAGGGGAGCTGGAGGGATGCTTTGAATGAGGCACTGACTGGTGGGTCTGCCTCAGTTTCCCCTGCCAGCGGGGTGTGCTCGATCTCACACACCTGCATGGGAACTTGGCCCCACTGAGTTGCCTTACTGCTGAGTCTGATTCCCCCCCCCCCCCAACATGCCTTCCTGCAGCCAGCCCTATAAACGTGGCAGAGACAAGCCGCTGTGACCCCAGTGACGGCGTGGGGCTGCTTCTCTCCTTCCCTTCCAGCGGGTGAGCGAGCTCTGCCCTCTTTCCCAAGGCGATGCCATAGTCTGCCGGGGCCTCAGTGAGCCAGTGCGAATTGTGGGTAGGGCCCAGACCTGCAACACACTGTCCAAGTGTTCACGGATAGTGGCAGTGCAGGCTAATGGAGAGACAACCCCCTGGGTTCTATTCCCAGCTTGGCCATGAGCTGCTGCAGATCCCCGGGCATGCCACATCCCCTCTCACTGTGCCTCAGTTTCCCCTCCCAAACCTTCTCCCATGTTCTTTGGGTCAGGTGCTGGTGCTTGCTTTGTGTCTGTACAGTGGGGCCTGGCACTTAGTTACAGTGCCCAGCTGCTGCTGGGATGCGGAGAAGAACAGCAGCCCTTCAAGGCATGAGCACAAAATCAAGGGCCCGCCGTGGGGCTCCATTCCAGAGCAGGATCGGGGCCTTGAATACAGGAAATTGCGTGGCAGCTTGCCTGGCCTGGCAGAGGCGGGGAAATGTTAGCCCCTCTGTGTAATTGATGGGGAAACCGAGGCACGGAGTGGGGAAAGGGATGGCCCGAATCTCGCATGCTGCTATTTGGCATTTCAGGGCTGTGTCTGTAACAGTTAATGACCAAACGTCCCAGTGCTGAAACCCTTCCGTGATGTTCGTTGCGATGTTATTTCCTCGGTCTTCAACTCGCTGTCATGGCTAATTGACAGCTGGAATTATGAAGTGGCTGGGGTCCCCTTAGGGGACGCCCTGACAGCCTGCCTTTGCGTTTGACACCCGGGTCAGCTCAGCCCCGCGAGCCGGAGGGCCTAGGAGATTAGACGCTGGGAGGCTACCAGACCGCAACCGGGCTGAACTTTGTTAGCCTCCGGCAGGCTCCTCTGCCTCCACGCGGGAGTGAAAAATAAAACCTGAGCAGGGATTTTTGCGGGGGGCTGTATTCCTTGTGGCCCTCAGAAAAGAGGGTTCACCCAGGCTGGTCACTGCAAGAAGACGATGTCAGTGGGGTGGGGTGTTATCGGAGAGGGGCCGCGCGCTGCACCCGCAGCTCTGCAAAGCCATCTGGAGACCCGGCCCCATGGGGGGTTACGTTTGTTAGTTTAACTCCAGCTAACGGGCCCTGCCGTCAGCTCCACAGAACGGAAACGTACCGTGTAAGCTCCTGTTAGGAGCCAGGCCTGGCAGGCCCTGCCGGTTGCACCGGGGACTAGCGCAGAACCTACTGTGCTCGGATCTGCGGCCGTGTCTCTGCCGTCAGCTAGAGACTTCTTATCTGTAGTACCCAGGCTGGGGGCGCCAGGACTCTCGTGAGAGAGAGTCCCTGCACAAAGAGGTTACACAATGAAGGGTAGCAAAGGCATAGAGGGGGAGGCCACTGGCCCCGGGTTACACAGCAGAACCAGGATTCGAACTCAGGTCTCCTGCTGCCCAGGCCGGCGCTGACTTGCTAGGCTGGGATATGACTGCAACGTTACCTGACGCGTGCAGGTACGGCGCACCCAGCTAACACAGGGCTCGATAGCTGGGGCCTGTCGTCGGCTCGGAGGATGCTGGGCCCTCCCCTCCCGCCCCTGCATGGCTCTCCACACTTCCCAGCCAGGCCTCCCATCAGGGTCAGCTCCAGCTTTTTCGCTGCCCCGAGCGGCAAAGGAAAGAAAACCCGCGAGAGCTGCCGCCAAAGAACGAAGTGGAGCGCCGCCCCAGTAACGGACGGAACGCCGCCACCCCAAGCACCTGCTCCCTTCGCTGGTGCCTCCCACGTCCACACTGGTCTTTTTAGCGGCCTCGTGTCCCACTGCCTCCCCCTGCCTTTCACTGTCACACACCACAGGGACAAGCGTGGACACGGCCTCTTTCACGGCCGTGCTTCACTACCCGGGTGGTGCCCGTAGTAGGGCAGCCACTGGCACGGCCCGTGTGAGGCTGGGGTCGGGTATGTGCTGATAGGCACTCAGAGGAAACTTTGCTCCGGCTCTGAAGGCCGCAGTCAGCCCCGGTCTGTGTAAAAGCCCCCGGTCGAAACACTCCCCGACCGGGAAGGTTGGATCTGAGCCCTGTAACGTCCTGCATGGGAGAGTAAGAGCAGGATTGGCAGCGGATGAATAGAAAGGGGATCTCCGTTGAGGCTGCTGGACGCAGCCAGACCCTGGCTCCCCAAATGACTAACGGCCCGTGCTGGCTGCTGTCACGCCCGGGGTCTCCCCACATGCTGGCCAGACTGCGCAGTCATGGAAGGGGGCTGCTGGGGAAACGACAGATCCCAGCTCAGCCGCTACCTCTTATCTATCGGGCCAAACCAAAATTGCACCCGAGGTCTGGGGGAATTGAGCTGCTGCTTCAAGCATCATGTGGGATGGTCTTTGGGCTCTGATCTGCAGCAAGCTCTGATGCAGACAGGCAACCAATGGGGCGTGAAACCAGCATCCTTCGCCCTTTGCCATGAACCGGCTCCCAGTACAAAACCAAGCCATCTGCTTTTCCCATTCACATCCTAACGCCGCCTCCAATAGACAATGCTCAAACCTTAAGAGGCCAGGCACCATAAAACATGTTCTTACCATCACGTGCAGGACGTGTTTGCTTTGACTCCACTTTGGGGTCTGCAGAGTCCTGCCTGGCAGCCCCCCACTCTCAGTTTGTAGGGAAACTGCCCCATCAATGTCGGAGCAGCACTTTGTAGGGGGAATGTGCTAGGCGAGTGCCATTGTGTTTTGCATGTACGGTGTGTGTGACGTCGCCCCCTACTGGCTGGTCCCTATAGAGGATAACAGCCTCCTGTGGGTTGGAGCTGCTCTTTAACTTCGGTTGGCAAGATCTGTTCTGGTGCGGATGATACTGGGTGCAAACCCTGCTGATACTCTGTGGTGTTTGCATGCTACTGTCGGATTGCAGTGTTGCTTAGGGGATAGCGCACTGGACAGGGACTCAGGAGGGGGCAGATTCTCTTCTGGGGTGACTCCAAACCCCACTGGCGCGGCCACTGGTGCATTATTATTTATTCATGTACCAGTGGCACCTAGAGGTCCCAGTCAGGGATCAGAGCCGCATTGTGCTTAGCTGTACAGGCCATATACAAAAGGGAGGTTTCAGTCTCCAAGACTCTATAAATACCTACCCGGGGAACAAATATTTGCTGGTGGCCTCTTCAATCTAGCAGAGAAAGGCCTGGCACGAGCCAATGGCTGGAAGTTGACATTGGACAATTTTTTTACTAGAGTAAATGTTTTAACAGGGAAGGTAATTAACCACTGGAACAACCCGCTAAGGACGATGGTGAATTCTCTACCAGTGGCAAGTTTTAAATCAAGATTGGAGCTGTTTCTAAACGATTTGCCCCAGGAATTCTGGTGGAGAAGTTCTCTGGGCTGTGTTATGCAGGAGGTCAGCCCGATGATCACAATGCTCCCGTCTGGCCTTGGAATCTATGGACCTATGTAGCTGCACCACTGCAAATCACGGCTTACTTTCCCTGCGCTAGGGTTTGCAATGAAGCAGCTACACTGGTGGCTGGAGTTGGGGGCCAGGCCCCAGAGTAGAGGAGGCCTCGTTGCACCCATGACAACCCCACTGCCATCAATGAGAAGAGAAGAACAACCTGAGCCTTTGAGCTCCTGGCGATGCCTCCACAGGGCACCGCCCTGCTTTGGATGCCTGGGGCAGGCGAGATGTCTGAGTAGCTCATCTCCATCTCGCATCTCTACTCAGGACCCTCTTCCTCAGTCATGTTAAGTCCCCACAAAGCCATGGCCCCATTGGTTGTCCCTCTATGGCCATGGGAGAATTTCTCTAACCTGGGACACTGTAAGTTGAATCCTTTCTCCCCTGCCCCCTCCTTAAGTCTCTTCTCCATTTGTACCTTTTCATTTGTGGCTTGGCATCACTTTGATTCCAGACCTCTTAAAACGAATCCCATCCCAGGAGGAGTCAGGAATTGCAGGTTTACCAATTAGGAAAGCCCCAGTGCTCACAAGGCCTTCTCTCTTTCTTTCTTTTCATCCTCCCTTTCAGGACATGTGTGAAACAAATTCATCTGCTTTGCTCGCAACCTTATTGGGGCTTCCGCTGGAAATAGCATAATCCCACCTTTATGGAAACGCATGAAGGAAAAGAGCAAAGCCAGGGCACTTAAACTGGAGAGAACTCTCCAGCCCTGATCCAAACTCATCTGGAGTCAAGGGGAACCTTTCCCTCCAGTTCTTTGGCCTTTGGATCCAGCGTTCTGCTTTAAGGAAGGAGAGACACGATGGAAAATCCCTGCTCAGAGTTATGGATATTTCCACAGGGAGTTTGGGTCTGTCTGGCTTTGTGGATTTCTGTAGTATCTGAACAACTCAGTCTTTTCTCTGCAGTCACAGCGCCTCGTGAAGAATGTTATTGCACCCGAGTACAGTGGTGAAAGTGAGGGACCGAGACTTGTTTAGTCATACATAGCGTCTGTGGTAGAGGAGGGAATTGAACCTAGATCGCCCAGGCATGCACTTTAATTGCCAGACCGTCCTTCCTCTCTTCTCTGGGCTGTCAGTCATGGGGTCCCATAGACTCACAGGCTTTAAGGCCAAAATGAACCATCTTGATCATCCAGTCTGACCTCTGTGCACCGCAGATCCCAGAACCTCACCCACTGTAGCCTGATGGGTAGATTACCTTTAAGATTCCCAGTTCTCACTTTGAGGGTGGACAGGTTCTTGTCCCAAGATCAGGCCTAGTCTTATTAACATGATTGTGTAGCTGGGAACCCCGATGTGCACACATGGGAGCTCATCTCTGGTTACAAATAAATCATTTATTAATACATTGAGCAAAGTCACACAGACTCGTACTCAGGGTGGTCGATAGCGATACCATGGAAAGTACAGCCGAACACCCCGACTTACCCCAGCCCTCGCAGAACAACCTGGAATGTTATCCAGAAGAGTTGGCAACATGGGTACCGTTGTCTTCCCCGTGACTTATACTTGGACCGTCACCCAGTACCCATGAAAACCTGTCAATGAAATACTGAAGTCCACCACCCTCCTCAACTGGGCCCAGGCTGTGTTTGGCATTGGCTGTGGGTCAGGTCCAGAGACATCTGGAATTCTGTATTCTACTCCTCCCACATAGGATACAGCAGAAATTGAAGAGGGAAATCAAACTAAGGTGACAAGTGCTAGGAGAGGTTTCTGTGTAAAGAAGAGACTGAACTGGCCTGGGAGGGTTTTGTTTAGAGAAAGACAGCTAGGAGGAGAAATGGAGACCAAAGAGAACAGAAACGCCCTATTGAGCTGCTGTCACTGGGACAAGGAGAAGCTTCATGAAACTGAAAAGAGACAAACCTGAAACAGTAGAAGGAAATGCTCACCCGGCTTGTAGTTAACCTGTGGCACTCATGGACACTAGATATCACTGAGGCAGAGACTTAATAGGAATCAAAATGGGAGTAAACGTTTATATGGATAACGAGACCCTTCGCAGTGACGCTAGATGGGACTCTCGGGGCTTCAGGCATGAGCCAGCTAGTGACTGATGGGGCTAAGGATACACCATTTTTTAAATATTTCAATTGAAAAGGTTTGATTGGCTGCTGGGTTGTTTAATGACGGATGCTCTAGAAAACTGTTCCGCTTTTGAACGTCAGGGTACTTGGTATTTTTACTAAAATTTGACAAAAAGCTAATGTGGACAAGACACAGATATTGACTGTGCGGTTATAAGTAGTGGTTGTTACTTTCTGCTTTCCCCCTCCCTAGATGCCCTTTAAATTGATTTGTTCTTTGCTCGTTCTGCCCTTCCAGAGGCTGCCAGATGCAATACGACACTCGTACAGGCTTCTAAGTAATGCTTCTGCTTTGAGACAACTGCGTTTAACGTTTAGTGAGAACGATGTAGTTAGTTACAGGAAACAGATGCTTGTACCAAACTCTCCTAGCTCTATTTCACAGGTCGTACTGCATCACACGCTCATTCTGACCATTCAGCCTGACGAAACAACTTCACCAGCAGCGCTGCTTGTTGGCATTGTCATTTCGGCTGATGATTTGATGCTGATAACGAATGCAGTCCGGTACGTCCAAAGCAATGCTGGCACATCTATTTCACAAGAAATTCAAGGATAGTAGCTGATTTCTCATCGCTCTGAGTTGTTGGCACCAGCTTCAATGTGTGCTGTGAAATCAACAAGTTATCAGAAAGACACGCCCATTTTAATAATTGTTTCTTTGAAATACTTCAAATATAATAAAAGGCTTCTGCAAAATATTCGCGGTAATGAGATCCATATTACCGTGCAAATATTATCCGTAGAAAGTGTTTATGTCTGGTGCTTCAAAGAACAAGTGTTTTCCTGTTAACACCACAACAGAGGATGTGGCTGTGGTGGTGATAAAGTAATACCTACAGTTCCCCACTGAGACTGTGAGTCCACCGGTCCTGACCCTTTGCAGATCTGCATAAGAGATACCAGCACTACACTGAGAGCTTGCATTCTAAATAGATGTGAGGGGATATATCTTCCGCTGTGAAACAAGACAGAGAGGTAGTGACTTGCCCAAAGTCACACTGGAATCTGTGTCAGAGCCATGATTTGTACAGACTACGAGTCACAGTCCAATGAATTAATAAGCAAACATCCCCGGTTGGTTAGCTGCCCACTGCTCCATAGCTATCCACTGGGGCGTTTCTTGTTCATCTGGTGTTGGCCAATGTTGGAGAGAGGAGAATGGAGCCCGTGTCTGTGTAGTTTGGTAGTTCCTGGACAAACTGTGCATCAAATTAGCTGTTTCATCCCCGTTTTGGGGAAGAGATGGGCCCTGGCTAGGACTGCTCTGTGAGGTGTAGTGATGGGGTCACGGTCTGGGTTGGAGGTCCGCCCAAGGCTGGGCTTGAACATGTTGCTCACGAGCTCTCCTTGTGCTGTCGTGTTTTGACTCCAAACCAGTCAGTCTTGCTGTGGCTAGACCTGAAAAGTCGTCCCTTTCCCAGTTTGGATGCAGTTTGCTATTGAACCAGAACAAAGAAGTGGGTTGGGATCGGGGAGAAAAATTCGAACCCAATGAAACGGATGTGCCGGGGACTCGATGGGAGTGGTAAATACGGGTAACATTTTTGAAGCACCTAAGCCCCATTTTCCAAAGTGACTTGGGAAGTTAGAAGAACAGGAGTTCTTGTGACACCTTACAGACTAAGACATTTATTTCAGCATAAGCTTTCGTAGGCTACAGCCCACTTCATCGGATGCATAGACTGGAACACACCGTAGGTAAGATATATATATATATATACACTGAAAATATGTAAAGGTGGAAGTTGCCATACCAATTCTAAGAGGCTATTTAATTTAGATGGGCTATTATCAGCAGGAGAAAAAAATTTTTTTTGTAGTGATAGTTGACAAGAAGGTGTGAGGGTGATTAACATGTGAGAATAAATTCAGTTAGTATAATGACTCAGCCATTCCCAGTCTCTATTTAACCCTAATTTGATAGTGTCCAATTTGCAAATTAATTCCAGTTCAGCAGCTCCTCGTTGGAGTCTGTTTTTGAAGTTTTTCTGTTTTAAAATTGTCACCTTCAGGTCTGTTACTGAGTGACCAGGGAGATTGAAGTGTTCTCCTACTGGTTTTTGAATGTTATGATTCCTGATGTCAGATTTGTGTCCATTTATTCTTTTTTAGTTAGAGTCCTAAACCACATAGGTGTTTTTGAAAATTTTAACCATGATCTAAAATCTCTGCACTAACATAACTGGTCATGTGGGAAGGAGAAATCTTGTGACTACAGCACCAGCTGGGGTGACAGGTGTCAGGGTTCTGTCTTCAGCTCTGACACTGCTTCATTGTGACCTGGGGCAAATCGCTTCATTTCTTTGTGCCTTGGTTTCCCCCACTGTTTAATGGGGGTAACAATGCTCCCATTGTCACCGAGGTGTCGTGTGAGGCTTAATTCATGTTTATAATGCTCCTGAGGATCCTTAGATGGAAGGAGGAGAGCAGAACAAATTGTAAAGCTTTATCCAGCCAGTGCAACAAACTCTGTGCTTCTCTGTCAACATTAGCACAGGACTGGTTTTTCTAGCCATCAGTTGTTTGGTTTTTATTCTCCCTGGGATGCCGACCAGCAGATGCAAAGGAGACTTATTTTGCAAAACATGGACAGTTAATAAATTTATTTCCAAGCCTTCAACAGCATTGGGGGGAAAAAACCCAAGTTTAACTATGTGCTGTCTTTTTTTTGACAAATCATTTCTTGGACCACAAGACAAATAGTGAGTAGAAAAGGGGAAGGTTATCTGCTGGTTCATGGGGACAATGAACTGCACAAAGAGGGAGGGTACTTGTGTATCATGAAGAAGCAGTGTGGCCTTCTAGCTAGATCTGTGATTGAGACTCTGGAGTCATGGGTTGTCTTTCCACCACTGCCACTGCCTGCTGGGTTTGTTCTTGTGCCTCAGTTTCCTCCATCTGAGAAATGACAGTGACCTCCTTTGTAAAGCGCTTTGATGTTTACAGGTGTGAACCGCTATGTAAGAGCTTGGTGGTGGTATTAGAAGAAACTTGCTGGCACCAGGGGAATTGTCCTCACTCGTGGCAGCTTTATTCCAGCTCAGGTTGGCAGAGATTGAACGTTGTTACCATCTGACGACTGGCACCCTGTATATGAAGTGAGTCCATTGGCCCACCTTTTGATCCTGGTGGCAGTGGTGCAACACCACAGTGTAAGCGGGGTTTCTCCAGGTCAACTGAGACATCTAAACAGCCAACTGAGGCTGGTGCCTACTGGACAGGTGTCCATGTTACAAAAAATACCAGCTATCACCTGCCCCGTTGTAAGCATGTCAGCAAATAAATGCGCCATGGAGAGTGAGCTCTCTACATGCCTAGCATGGCATGGTGGATGGAGTATGGTCTAGGCTGGATTCTATTTCCAGCTCTGCCACTGGTTCGCTGAGTGACCTTAGGCAAGTCACTTCTGCCTCCATGCCTCAGTTTCCCTATCTGAAAACTGGCCAGTATAATAGGGCCCTCTTTTGTAAAGTGCTTTGAGTACTGGATAAGAGCTAGGTGTTCTTGTAAGTGACTACCCCAGGTCAGGTTTGGAGCACTGTGTGTGGGGAGCATTCATTGCCATTGATGTGTGTCACACGGCTTATTTCTGGCAGTTGGACGACTCCAGATTCCCAGGTGCCTTTCACAAGCAAGAAATTCAGTTCTCAGGATGCAGAGAGGTAACTAGTGGTGTCCCCCAGGGGGCTGCATTGGAACCGCTGCTGTTTGATATATTCATAGCTGATCAGGAAAAAGGGATCTCACTAAACTGGGTGACCAGGCAACAAAGTGGCAGATGAAATTCAATGTTGATAAATGCAAAGTAAGGCACGTTGCAAAACATAATCCCAACTGTACATACAAAATGATGGATTCTAAATTAGCTGTTACCACTCAAGAAAGAGATCTTGGAGTCATTGTGGATAGTTCTCTGGAAACATCTGTTCAGTGTGCAGCGGCAATCATAAAAGCAAACCGAATGTTGGGAATCATTAGGAAAGGGATAGATCACCAAATTGTAGATATCATAGTGCCACTGTATCAATCCATGATATACCCTCACCGTGAATATTGTGTGGAGGTCTGATCAACCCATCTCAAAACACTATTGGAAATGGAAAAGGTACAGAGAAGGCAACAAGCATGATTAGGGGAATGGAACAGCTTCTATGTGAAGAGAGCTTAAATAGACAGCAACTGTTCAGCTGGGAAAAGAGATGACTGGGGTGGGGGTATGATAGAGGTCTATAAAATCATGACTGGTTTGGAGAAAGTGAATAGGGAAGTGTTATTTACTCCTTCTCATAACACAAGAACCAGAGGTCACCCAGTGACTTTAATAAGCAGCAGATTTAAAAGGAAGTCCTTGTTCACACAACGCACAGTCAAGCTTGGGAACTCTTTGCCAAGGGATGTTGTGAAAGCCAAAAGTATTACTGGGTTCAAAAAGGATTAGATAGTTCCTGGAGGACAGGTCCATGAATGGTTATTAGCCAACATGGATACTGGGCTAGATGGACCTTTGGTCTGACCCAATGTGGCTGTTCTTATGTTCTTATGAATTCATTATATATAATAAGAAAATGCCCCAAAGGTTCCGATCCCTCTTCCAGTTACACTGAGAACTCCATTGATCTCAGTGGAGTTACTCCCAGTTCCCACCACCACGAATGAGATCAGAATCAGGCTCGAAGGTTATTGCTGTTGCTGGTTATAATGGGAGCATCCCTGCATTCTTTGTGCATCGTGAACTTCCCATTGCGAGCAGTGCAAGGAAGCAATGGAAGATCCAGGCAGATCTTTTCATCTGTTACAAGTAGAGATGAGACCCCCAGAACAAATCCTTGCATCTGAATACTTCACATTTCTAATTGAGGATCATTGTTCGTTGCTTCAATTGCCTTCCTCTAGAGATGGAAGTCGATGTCACTGGGTGACATTCACCCCTGTGCAAAGGGCCTACTCACCACTGAGCGCCTGTCTTGAGGACCCAAGAGACACCCCATGCACAGTGGAGCAAGGGAAGGCCTGTTGGGAGGAAATCCGGTTCTAATATGGCATCGTCCTGATGGAAAACACGGGGCTGCTACATTCAGCAATATCTGTGTGAGATTAAAATGCAGAAGAACGGGAGACAATTGAATACAACTTTTTGGTAACAGATTGTTAAAAGCCAACAGTTTATGTTATGTTTATCTGCAGTTGGCTGTGCAATGAATGTTCCAAAATAATAATAATAATAATAATGGCCAAAGGGTCTCAGGATGGAAAATCATCAGCTCGTCTATCAAATGAGCTTCCCTGTTTACATCTCAGATGCAGAAAGTGCTTAACAGCTAACTCAGGCTGCTTGTCACCTTGAGATGAAGTAGAATCCGGAGGGCACAATTAAAATGTCAGCTGGGTACTGTATGGAATGTGCTTTTTTCACTTAGCGTTGTTTGACGTGCCGTAGCTAACAGGCCTGGGAATCCTTAATACAATCACTAGGGTTAATAATGAATATTAATTAGTAGAGCATCTTTCCTCCAGGATCACAAAGGGGGGTGGTGGTCATGATCCTTGTTAGTGGACAAGCAGTCTCGATAAAGCTATCGAGCTATGCAACAAACTTCCAGAGGACATCAGGTGAATCTAGAGTGTGGTTGTCTTTTTGAAAAGGCCTTTTCATCAGAGCAAGCATGACACTCAGAGTATTGTCACTCCCCTCTTCCAAACAGCTCCCCCCTCATGTTTTCTCCAAAGCCCCTAAATAAATGATATCCCGGAATCTTGACCCCAGAAAGTGAGACATGCCAGAGAGTCCAGAAAGTCCCTTCAGGCCTTTGCTGGGGCTATGGATTTGATGTGGAAGGTGCTCGTCTAGACTGAGAGAGAGAAAGTGGTTTTTTGTCCATTACTAGCGGTTAGTCCATTCAGGATAACAGCCTACTGCTACTTCCAGCTAATAGAGCTTCTCCTTTAGCATATGTGGCAGAGATCTGTGCTGCTGTCCCAGAGGTGCCAGGTTTAGGCCCTGTGACCCATGAGGATTGTTACATGTGTATCTAGTGTTGTGATTCATCCCAGTCTCTCAGAGACCAGGTTCTCTGCAGGTGAACTTCACTAGAGCTATTCTGATTTATCCTAGCTGAGGATCTGGTCCTGAGAGGCAGGTCTGGTGACATCAGACTGTCGTAGGAAATCTCTGGTATTGCCAGGAGCACATTCAGTGAGAACAGACGTTTCTGGGTTTGTCCTGAGAGGTCTGTGAACCAGGTGGTCCCTAATGGGTAATGAGGGGCCAGGGCCTTCCCACCACACTCATAAATGGAGTCATAAATCCCCACAGCCCCCCTGGAGGTAGGGGACAGGACAGGCAAAGAGGTTTGCCCAGGATGTCAGAGGCTGAGTCAGGAATAGAACCCACATCTCCAAATGCCTCAGCCTATGCTCACACCACTAGACCATGCTTCCTAATCTGCGGAGGTGTCTGGTATTGTGACCAATGGGCCCATGGATTAACAGGGCTCCCGCTAAACACCACAGTGGCTACTGGACAGGCCCTGCAGCTGTGTCTGATCAGGACAATTTGTATGGTTAACAGGGTCTCACCCATTGACTTCTGGCTGGGGTAGCTGGGATTGGGACGAGTCACGTGGATAAAACCAGCTGCGCGGGCTGGGAAATGTGGCCTCTCTAAGCTGCACCTCCTCACTAAAGGCTGCTGTTCTGAAACCCCTGCTATCCCTCAACCCCGATGAAGCCAACTGGCCACTAAAGGTCATTGTTGCTTCCTGAGCAGGTGTTGGGGAAACACGTGTGTGGTGGAACCTTTTAACACACGCGCCGTTCTCAGGGCCGGGTAGTCTTTGCATCTACTGAACTGGTCCAGTCCTGATGCCTCAGGCAAATGTCCCCCAAGGCCGGTGCTGTAACTTGATTTCAAGGGATGATCAGTTGGTATCAGCAGCAAGGGCCTGCGAGCCGCGGAGGGAGGAGATTTGTCACTGAAGGGGTTAAACGCTTTTCAGGAAAGGCCTTTTCCTACCCCCTCTACCCCCTCCCAGATTATTCCAGTACAGTAAATCATCCAGACCTTGACGGGAAGAAAGTTGCCAACTTGGACAAAAGACTAATTGCCACAATCGAAGGTTGGCTCCTCCGGTTGGGGATTTGGGGGAATGGGAGTCAGGTCTGGGTTTATATAAATGTTATGCCAAGTTAATGCATGAATGAGGATCTGGGCTGCCCGCCTTTATTAGCTCATTGATTCTGTTGATCCTGTGCCAACGCTGCCTGCCATTCGAGCCCTGACAGGAGCGGCTGGGGGGAAGGCCCCTGGCGTATTTTACAGTAACAGTAAAACTCCCTAATGAAGAAAAGAAAATGTGTAATCGTTGCTTTCATCAACGTAGAAACCACACAGACCTCTGTATGATGGCTGGGGCAGGCGGGGCCTGCTACTCTGAGGGTCTTTTGTTCCTCGGTAGCAGCTGGCTACTGTGTTAAGAACAAAAAAAATTGACTGCGGCACTGGAGGGAGATAAAAGACGCAAATGCCACCCAAGATAGAGCTTTCTAACCAGACTGCCACAGCTACAACATCCAGGCTTCACTGGTGTTTTCGTTGGGAGCAGGAGAAAACAGGGAGAGTGTCCCTCTTTCCTGTTGTTAAATAGTTTAAACTCTTCACTGGGGGACTCTCTTCAAGGGGATAATCCCCAGGGAATCTGAGACCCAAAATTTAGAGCTTGGAAAAACACGGAGGGGGCAAAGGGGTGTAAGGATAGAGGTGGAAAATATCTGTTAGACCTTCCAGGACTGCCCCGCTCATCTGTTAAGGTCACAGTCTACACACAGAGAAGTTGGATAAAAAGACAACATGCTCTTGTTGGAAGATTGTGATGGTAACATGCCTTTATTTCTTAGAATTCAGAACATTACCACACTAGAACCCCAAAACACAGAGAGAGAGAAATCAGGCTGCTCACCCCACCTTAATCTAGGCAGAACTCATTCTGATCACGTTTCTCCAGACAGAGCCACCTGCCTGCAAGTAGAACCAGGAAACACCCTACACTTCAAGCAATAGCTTGTAATTTTAACACTGTTTCAATACATCATATCTCTCAATGCAGGACTGATGCTTGCAGTATATTTTTTTAGTGCTTCCTCCAGCCTTGGTTTGAAATGGCCCAAGCAGTGAGGTTCCTGCTTCCCATCAGCTGCCTTGTAGTCTAATAAGAATGGATCCATTTTTGTGCATTATTTACAAAGAAATCATATTTTTTAAAAGACTTAATTTAAGTGGTTCTCCCGCCGCATTAGTAATCCAAACACCACCGAATTGTGGTTTGCGTGTGAGGAGCAGGAAGTGTGACGGGCTGAAACAGAATGTACAAGTGAACAGGCCACTCTCAACTGTGTGGTGACATTCAAATCCCAGCTCCTGGAGTCAGGTGATCACATGAGATTTGGGGCTTTCATTTAAACCAAAAGAGGAGTAAGTTTCTAGCCTTCATGGCTGTGGAGAAGGGCTTCAAAGACTCCAAAACGGGATAGCAAATAAAAAAGGACCTAATGTTTGTTTGTTTTCAATCTCATGATTGCTAGTAATTTTTGAATGTCTGGGGTGGAAATTTTGCAGTGAACTAAGCTGTGTTAATGTTGAGAAATCCCTACACCGCAACAGATGCGCACCTACTTGATGTTCAGATGATCCGGTGAAGAGCTAGATGTGTACAAGACAGGACCAGGCTTTGGCAACACTTTGAAAGTCCATGTGGCTATGGCAGAAAAAACATTGTCAAGAAGGAAGGTTCTGCACCATTTTCTAGAGGTGATCAGACTCTAGATTCTCCTAGTCTCTCCGGTCGGTTTGTTCACAGCCAGATCCCCTTGACCGCGGATGCTTTATGCCCAGCTCTCGTGCGTTTTATGATCTGATTTATCCGAGAGGAGTGCGGCTGTCTTGGAGGTTCATAGTTAGAGAAGTGGTAGCAGTCTCTGGGTATGGGAATTAGGACTGCAGCTGTTTCTGTAATACACATATGAGGTATGCATAATGTTCATCTCTAGTGTCTGGTTTACCTAGAAGATAACAGCCTATGAGTGCTGCCAGATAGTGGAGTCGCTCCTTTAGCTTTGTACTTCGGTGCTGAAGCTCCCAGGCAGAGCTAGGTAGGAAACACTTTTCCCATCCTGTGAACATTTTCAAGATTGTGACATTTTCCCTTTTTTCATCAAGCTGGCTGAGATGCCAATGGAACGACACCATCCATTTATTACCAGGAAGTCTTATTGGCCTTCTAGAAATTCCCCCCTGGTTCATTGTCTGCTCATAGAGAGGATAACCTCCCCTGGTTTGTTTTATCCTTGTGCCCCTGTCCTGTTGACTTCACATCTCTTTGTTATCATTTGACTTTGTATGTAAATGGGCAGCCGTTGCATTAGATCTGTGGCAGACCCAGGGCAGATAGCTGCCAGGAAGGCCTGCAATTAGAAAGCTACCACAAGGGAACCGGGTCCAGCTGAGCAGGGCTGCCACAGCCAGAAGCAGGGCCAGCTGAGGCCAATTAAGGAGGCTGTCAGAGCCCTTGAAAAGAGACTCTTCCCCAGAGAGGCTTGTGGGAGTTTGAGGAGTGAGGTTGGAGGCAGTAGGAGATAGAGGAGCGAATTTGGCGAAAGTAGAGGGGTGTGAGGGGCGAGTTGGAAGAAGCAGGGGCAGAGAGGCTGCTGACAAGTAGGAGAAGAGAACTAAGGGTCCCTCCCAGGGGGGACCTAGCCTTCCTAGCTTGCAGGAGCCTGACCCTGAGAGAGGAAGAAAGGGAGCAAGCTGCTAAGAAGCAGCAGGAAAAACCGGGTCTGGTGCAGTCTGGTCAGGGTGCCAGGGCCGCAGCAGCCCCCCCCCAAAGGACTTGAGTCAGGGGAGCAGAGGAGCCACCTTGTCACACGTGGTGTCAGAGGTGGGATAGAGAGTAAATAGACTTGGTGGCCAGACCCTTCTCCCCCCCAAGATGGAAGAGGTGGTGAAGGCCCTGGTCCAGGCCACTGCGGCCCAGCAGGAAGCTGTCAGGATCCAGCAAGAGACCAACCAGTTGCTGATAACCCAGGCAGCCCAGGACCGAGCCACCTTGCAGGAGGTGGTGCGGCAGATGAAAGCCCTGAGCACCATGGGCCGTGGGGGGCCTGACGACCGGCCACTACGGGCCAGCCATTTCCTGCAGAAGATGACGTCAGGCGACGACACTGAGGCCTACCTGCTTGCCTTCGAGAGAACGGCCCTGCGTGAGGCTTGGCCCCGAGGACAGTGGGCAAGCATCCTGGCCCCTTTTCTCTGCGGGGAGGCCCAGAAGGCCTATTTCGACCTGGCGCCTGAGGCCGCCGCGGACTACCCCCAGCTGAAGGCTGAGATCCTGGCCAGAGCGGGAGTGACGCCAGCCCTGCGGGCCCAGCAGTTTCACGAGTGGAGATACGAGGCCGGCAAGACCCCGAGGACTCAGCTATTCGACCTGATCCACCTTGCCCGGAAGTGGTTACGACCCGAGACCCACAGCCCGGAGAAGATGATAGAGATCCTGGTACTGGACAGGTATATGCGGGGGTTACCACCTGAGCTAAGGGGGTGGGTCCGAAAGAACGATCCCCCCTCCTACGACGAGCTGGTAGCCCTCGTAGAGAGACACCTTGCCTCCCAGGAGTTGTCACGGACTACCACGGAGGGGCTGCGGGCAACCAGAAGGCCGGCCTCCAGACCAAAGCCCCGGATGGCCAAGACCCCAAGCCGCTATAGGGAGGAAGAAGAGGAGGCTGGGGGATGGCCGGAGAGCTTGGACAGACTTGGGGACCGGGGGAACGGGACTCGGGGGGTAGGGCCGAACAGCCCGAAAACTGGGGGGCTGTCCCAAGCCGGGAGGCGCTGTTACGCTTGTGGGGAAATGGGACACCTAGCCGCCCAGTGCCCAAACCGGGCCGAACCCATGGAATGTGGCCTGGGGGGTATGGGGGATCCGTGCGACCTGGTGAACCAAGTGGGGGTTGCGATGGCTCCCCACAGATATACCCGACCCGTTAAAATGAATGGTATTAAGACCACCGCGCTAGTGGACTCAGGGAGCGCGGTCACGCTGGTCTCCGGGATGTTGATCAGCCAGGACCAGCTGTCCCGGGCCAAGCGCTCGGCAGTATCCTGTGTACATGGGGATATTAACTACTACCCCACCGTCTCTGTAAGCCTAGACGTCCTGGGACACCCCACGAAAGTAGTGGTGGGCGTAGTCCCGAGGCTCCCCTACCCGGTCCTCATTGGACGAGACTTCCCTGACTTTGACAGCCTGCTCCCCGGGCGGGGGACAGAAGGAGTTAGTGCCGGGGTCCCGGAGGTGACGCTGAGGGGTCCCGTGGCACCAGCTTTCCGGGAATTTGACCCGGAATTATTCTCTGTAGGCGGGGGGTCCCGGAAGTCTCGGAGGGAGAGGAGGGCAGCCAAGGCGCTAGGGACGAAAATCCTCACCCAATATAGGAGGGCTGCACTAGTGGGAGAACGAGGGAGCCCCCAAGGAAGGAGGACCAGGCGAGAGGGAGGGGAGACCGACGCCGGGCCTAGTGCCCCCCAGGCGGTCCCCGAAGGAGAGGCAGAGGTAGAGACCCCGGAGTTGGGGCCAATTGGCCCGGCTACGGAGAATTTTGGGCAGGATCAGGCCAACGACCCACTCTACCAAAATATCCGTAGCGAAGTGGTGGAGGTAAATGGGGTCCCAGTAGAAGGGAAAAGTAAGGGCCGAGGGCCGTACTATATAATTAAGGGGGACCTGCTGTATAGGGTAGTCCCGATGTCCGATATGTTGGTGGAGCAACTTTTGGTGTCACGGAGACTACAGAGAGGCGTATTGGACCTGGCTCACAGCCACCTCTTCGGGGGCCACCTGGGGGTGGAGAAGACCCTCGATCGGATCATGAAGAGGTTCTTCTGGCCAGGGGTCCATGCAGCGGTCCGGCGGTACTGTGCCTCCTGCCCGGAGTGTCAATTGCACGCCCCCCGGCCCCACTTGCGGGCCCCTTTAGTGCCCCTCCCCATCATTGAGGTCCCATTCGAGAGGATCGCCATGGACCTGGTGGGCCCGCTGGAGAAATCAGCCCGAGGCCATCGGCATATACTGGTGGTGCTGGACTATGCCACCCGGTATCCCGAGGCTGTGCCCTTACGGAACACACTGTCGAAAACCATAGCTCGGGAGCTGCTACAGATCTTTGCCCGAGTAGGGATACCAAAGGAGATCCTGACTGACCAAGGGACCCCCTTTATGTCCAAATTAATGAAGGACCTTTGTTCCCTACTCCGTGTGCGGACCATAAGGACGTCGGTATACCATCCCCAGACTGACGGCCTGGTCGAACGGTTCAACCGGACGTTGAAGAGCATGCTGCGGAAGGTAGTGAGTCGGGACGGAAAGGATTGGGATACCCTACTCCCCTACCTCCTGTTTGCTGTAAGGGAGGTGCCCCAGGCCTCCACGGGATTTGCCCCGTTCGAGCTGTTGTATGGACGCCACCCTCGGGGCATACTCGACATCGCCAAGGAGGACTGGGAAGAACAGCCAAACCAAGGGAGGAATGTCATTGAGCATGTAGCGCGGATGAGAGAGAGGATAGCCCAGGTCACCCCCATAGTGAGGGAACACCTCGAGAAGGCACAAGAGGCCCAGAGGACATATTACAACCGCCAAGCAAGAAGCCGGAAGTTCCAGGTGGGAGACCGGGTGATGGTGCTGGTACCCACGGCGGAGAGCAAGTTGTTGGCCCAGTGGCAAGGGCCATACGAAGTAGTAGAAGCCGTGGGGGACGTGGACTATAAGGTCCGACAGCCGGGACGCCGGAAGCAGGAGCAGATTTACCACGTCAACCTGTTAAAACCGTGGCAGGAGAGAGACGCTCTGGTGGTTGCGCTGGGGGCGCCGCCCCAGGAAGGCAACCCGCCCGGCCAGGTGGGGATATCCCCGGACCTGACCCCGAACCAGCGAGCGGAGGTGGTCCGCATGATCCGGCGTAACCAGGACGTGTTTTCAGAGACACCGGGCCGGACTACTGAAGTGCACCACCACATCCTCATGGAGCCAGGGGTAAAGGTTCACGTCAAGCCCTACCGGGTCCCAGAAGCAAAGAGGAAGGAGATCAGAGCGGAGGTCCAGAAGATGTTACGATTAGGAGTCATTGAAGAATCCCATAGCCAGTGGTCCAGCCCCGTGGTCCTGGTGCCTAAGCCAAACGGCACGGTGAGGTTCTGCAATGACTTCCGGAGGTTGAATGACGTCTCTCGGTTCGACGCGTATCCGCTACCCCGGATAGACGAACTGATTGACCGGTTAGGAGCAGCCCGGTTCATGTCCACCCTAGACCTGACCAAGGGGTACTGGCAGATCCCCCTGGCCAAGGCAGACAAGGAAAAGACGGCCTTTGCCACCCCGGAGGGGTTGTACCAGTATACGGTCCTCCCCTTTGGGTTGCATGGGGCCCCTGCCACCTTCCAGAGGCTCATGGACAAATTGTTGCGGCCTCATAGGCAATACGCGGCCGCCTATCTGGATGACGTGATCATATATAGCCCAGACTGGGGGACGCACTTGCGGAAGGTAGAGGCCGTCTTAGACACCCTGAGGAAGGCGGGGCTGACCGCAAATCCACCCAAGTGCTCGATCGGACTGGCAGAGGCCAAGTACCTTGGCTATATAGTAGGGAGAGGCGTAGTGAAGCCCCAACTTAACAAACTGGAGGCGATCCAGAAGTGGCCCCGACCAATCCGAAAGAAACAGGTCCGAGCGTTTCTAGGGTTGGTTGGGTATTACCGACGATTCATTCCCCATTTCGCCACCCGGGCCTGCCCGTTAACTGATTTAACGAGGGCCCGGGGCCCAGACATCGTAAAGTGGTCGGACGCCGCCGAGACAGCGTTTGGGGACCTGCGGACCGCCCTCTGCACCGACCCAGTGTTGATAGCCCCAGACTGGAAAGAAGAATTTATTTTACAAACAGACGCCTCTGAGGTAGGGCTGGGGGCGGTGCTCTCCCAGATGAGGGATGGAGAAGACCACCCAGTCCTATTTCTCAGCAGGAAGCTTTTGCCCAGAGAACGGAAATATGCCGTGGTGGAAAAGGAGTGCCTGGCGGTGAAGTGGGCCATAGAGAGCCTCCGTTATTATCTACTCGGTCGACGGTTTACCCTAGTTACGGACCATGCCCCGCTGAAGTGGATGCACCAAAATAAGGACAGCAACGCAAGGGTTACAAGATGGTTCCTCTCACTACAGCCCTTCCACTTCCGCGTGCAACATCGGTCCGGCCCCCTGCATGGGAATGCAGACGGGCTATCAAGGATACACTGCTCCGCGACCCAAGTAGCCCAACCCCATGGTGTTGCGCAGGGGGGGGGATATGTGGCAGACCCAGGGCAGATAGCTGCCAGGAAGGCCTGCAATTAGAAAGCTACCACAAGGGAACCGGGTCCAGCTGAGCAGGGCTGCCACAGCCAGAAGCAGGGCCAGCTGAGGCCAATTAAGGAGGCTGTCAGAGCCCTTGAAAAGAGACTCTTCCCCAGAGAGGCTTGTGGGAGTTTGAGGAGTGAGGTTGGAGGCAGAGTGTGTTTGAGGAGTGAGTTTGGAGGCAGTAGGAGATAGAGGAGCGAATTTGGCGAAAGTAGAGGGGTGTGAGGGGCGAGTTGGAAGAAGCAGGGGCAGAGAGGCTGCTGACAAGTAGGAGAAGAGAACTAAGGGTCCCTCCCAGGGGGGACCTAGCCTTCCTAGCTTGCAGGAGCCTGACCCTGAGAGAGGAAGAAAGGGAGCAAGCTGCTAAGAAGCAGCAGGAAAAACCGGGTCTGGTGCAGTCTGGTCAGGGTGCCAGGGCCGCAGCAGCCCCCCCCCCCAAAGGACTTGAGTCAGGGGAGCAGAGGAGCCACCTTGTCACAATCACAAGGCTTCGTTGACATCCTGACAGAGAGATACTTCTGTGTTTCTTATCTCTTGGTCTAGGGCAGTGGTCGCCAACCTTTCGGACCTCACGGACCACTAAACTCACAATTTTGAATCCCGCGGACCACTAACGTGAATTTTTTTAAAAAGGTACAAACATCTATAAAATAATGATCATAAAAGTTCCATTTCATTAATATGAAATGCACTTGTTTAATTATAACAAAATTATTAAAGCTTGTTTAATTATAACAAAATTATTAGTGTGATATTTGTTGCTGCTTGTTTGAAATAAGTTTATGGATTCTTGGCTCCAATGATGTCACTGCAAAACGGAGAGCCGTTTGTATTTCAAACCAACAGCGGTACTTGTTTTTGATTGCCGTAACAGATGAGAATGTCTTTTCACACAGATAGGTTGTTGCAAATGGAATCAAAATTTTGATGGCTTTTTCACTCAGCACTGGGTACTCACTTTTTACGGAGGGCCAAAAATGATGTCTTGATGAGGACGAGTGGAATTTAGCTTGGAGACTGTCGTCGGATGATAGATCGATTAGGCTTTCTTTTTCTTTCATGCTCAAATTGTTATCTTCAATTTTCGCCAAAAAATGGATCCATTACCCACATATTGCCAAGTCTGGGGTCCTCTTCCTTTGGGTAATAACGGCCAAAAGATTCTGTGAGCGACCATAAGTGCTGTCGAACAATGGTTATTACCTGTCGGTTGACATCCTCCTCTTTCATATATTCATCAAGATTCGGGAACATTTACAGATCTTCAGCCAACCGCATTTGCCACAGCAATATTTTCTTTTGAAATGCATCCATTTTACCTCGCAGTGTGAACACATCTGTAAACTGTCCTTGCAAGGACATGTTTAGCTCGTTTAACAGTAAAAAAATATCTGCCAGGCATGCAAGCTTGGCTAGCCAATCATCTTTGGACAAGAGATCTTGGAATTTCGAATTATTTTGCTGCTGGAAGAATAACTTGACTTCTTGGCGCAGGTCGAACAATCGGGTTAGTATTTTGTCCCTCGACAGCCATCTCACCTCAGCATGAAGAAGAAGATGAGTATAGTGAGAGCCCATTTCTTCACAAAGTGCCTCAAATATTCGAGAATTGAGCGCTTTGTGCCGAATTTTATTTACAATTTTAATTACATCAGAGAGTACTTCGTGCAGTTCTGGAGACATTCTTTTTGCCGCAAGTTGCTCACGATGTATAATACAATGAGTAAACAAGATGTCTGGGTGTCCAACATCTTTCACTTTTGTAACAACTCCTGAACGATGCCCGGTCTTGCTTGCAGCACTGTCTGTGCATATCTCAACACATTTCTTCCATTCAATACCGTGTCTCAGGAAATAACCATTAAGTGCATCGAAAATCTCAGAGCCGGTTGTTCTACCCAGCAAGTTGAGCAAACAGAGGAGTTCTTCCTTGAGCTCTCCTTGACACTCAAACCTCACAAAACAAAGAACTGCCTTGTTAGTTATGTCTGTTGATTCGTAGAGTTGAATTGAATAAAACGTTGAATTTTTTACCATTTCAATCACTTGATTTTCAATATCTTCAGCCATGTCTTCAATTCTGCGCTTCACATTATTAGCGGACATAGGAATTACTTTGTTTCTGGACAGCCCGTTTCCCCAAAACCTCTTCACAGGCTTGTAACAAGCAAGGCTTAATTCTTCTCCAATCGTATACGGCTTTCTACTTTTCGCGATTTGAAGTGCTATCAAATAAGAAGCCTTTACTAGGGACTTATCTTCCTAAAAATTGCAAATAATGTCCAAATTTCTCCAGGGACCACCAAAATTTTCTCGCGGACCACCAGTGGTCCCCGGACCACTGGTTGGCGACCACTGGTCTAGGGCATGGTCACCTTTTGGTGATTAGTTTTTATCTTACATGCTTAAGGACATAACTTTCTGGTGTAGATACACAACATGTACATACGCACATGTCACAGGGATGTTGATGACCAGTGAACCAGTGCGACACCAGCTTTCATTTGAGATCTCACAAGGCATTCTTTGGTGAATCAGAAGGGACATGCCATACTCAGGAGATTCCTCTAGCCCCTTTGTGTCCCCTTGTCAGACGGCATTAAGAGATTCTTGGGTCGAAGGACTGGAACCCCCACTAGAAGCAAACCTGTCTCAGGCTCCCATCTGAGCACCTTTAATTTGTTAGAGGGCAAGACAAGAGAAAATGGGTTCGGACTGCAGGAAGGAGGTTATGGAAGCTCCTTCACTGGAGGGTCTCAGAAGGAGACTGAGTGGCATCGGGCTTGAATGGTTTAGCCTCACCAAATCCTGTATCTTACATTAGATGACCCCTGCGGTCCTTTCTAACCCTATGATTCTATGTTAACGAGTTTATCCTCACAGCGCCCCGTACAGGAAGGCAGTATTAGCACCCCTGTTTTATATATTAGGGAAACTCAGGTACAGAGAGATTATGTAAAAGAGCTGGGGGGGGGGGGGTGTGTGGCACAGGCGGGATTTAAACCCAGATTTTCAGAGTCTTAGTCCAGGCTGCTAAACACCAGCCCACGTCAGTCGTCTGGGGTGTTGTCATTCCTCAGCCTTCAAGTTTGAAAAACACAAAGAGAGGCACACACCCATATACAGGTCTCCCTCCCTGTTCAGCCGAGCGAATAGCTCTTCCGAGGTCACCCTGTGTCACTGCAGAGGTGGTGGGCTTGGGTTTAATTTTTTTCTCTGTTTCGTGTTATAGAATAAAAAAAAACCCGGATCCTGAGCATTAGAAAACCCGTTCATGATTTCCATCCAGCGTCCTAACTTAGAATAATAATAATAATCGTATCGATGGCCTTGGGTGGTTACTTTGGCCACGGGGATGTTCCAAGCTTCAGCTGAACTGATTCGACATGTCGGAGAATGTTCCATTTCTCTGCTCCAGAAGCTTTGCCGGGAGCTCTGTAATGAACAGCGGATAAAGAGCAAGAGTCAGTGAGTGAGAGAGAACCATCCCCACCCACTCACAGTTCCCTTTGCAAACCAAATGTGGGAACAGCAAGTCACATTTTCCTTAAATAAAGCAGCCCGGCCACACGTAACCTGATACCACAAGCTAATTACATGTTAAAGGCTACCCGGTCAAGATTGCCTCGTTAACCTTGTCAGGCTGATGAGAGAAGGAAAGCTACTGTTAGCCCATGGGGTTTGGAGGGGAAAGGGGCAGAGGATTCATCCATGGAGTTAGCGGATCTAATATGACAGCAGGCATTTGGCTCTCATTTTGTGCTTTATCTCCAGGACCACCAAAGTTCGTATTGAAATGAATATATTTCCACTCCTGGCTTTTCAGCCATCTGCCCAGGCCTCGCCAGTCTCTGCCACAGGCCTCAGCTTGGAGCTGCCGAGCCTGAGGGGTTCTGAGATGTTTCTCCATCCCATAGCTGGTATCCTACCCTAACCCCAGGTCATGGAACCTGGCCCAGGACTCACGGAGGAGGTTCTCTGTGTTCTGCAGGAGTCAGACTGCGTGATCATGACAGGCCCTTGTGGCCTTAATACCTAGGATCTTGGTTCCAGTGAGATGGAAGAAGGGTGGAAAGAAGGACATGGGCTAGATGATTATCACACGCTTCAGCACCACGTTTACCTCTCACCTTTGTGAAAGCATGTATTCCTGTTTCTTGTCTTTTAACCAGTTACTGAGCCAGGAGAGGACCTTCCCTCTGATCCCAGGACTGTTTTCTTTGCCTTTCGTGAAGGACCTGGTCAAAGGTTTTCTAAAGTCCAAGTGCATTTATAGCCACTGGATCACCCTTGTTCACAAGTCTGTTGTCTCCCTCAAAGAATTCTAATAGATTAGTGAGATTTTAGATCGATTTTAAATAGATTTTACAAAAGCTGTGTTGACTCTTCCCCAACAAATCATGTTTATCGATGTATCTGATAAGCCTGTTTTTTAATATAGTTTCAACCAATTTGCCTCGTACTGAAGTTAGGCTTATTGGCCTGTAATTGCCAGGATCACAACTAGAGACTTTCTTAAAAATTGGTGTCACATTAGCTGTCCTCCAGTCATCTGGAACAGAAGCTGATTTAAGTGATGAGTTACATACCAAAGTTAGTACTTTTCCAATTTCACATTTGAGTTCCTTCAGAACTCTTGGGTGAATATCATCTGGCCCTGGTTCCTTATTGCTGTTTAATTTATCAATTTATTCCAAAACTTCCTCTATTGACACCTCAGTTTCAGACAGTTCCTCAGATTTGCCACCTGGCTCAGGTTTGGGAATCTCCCTCACATTCTCTGCAGTGAAGACTGATGTAAAGAATTCATTTAGCTTCTCCGCAATGGTCGTGTCTCATTTAGCACCTTGATTGTCCACTGGTCCCACCGATAGTTCATCAGGCTTCCTGCTTCTGAGGTACTTAATTTTTTTTTTTGCTATTAGTTTTTGAGTCTTTTGCTAGTTGCTCTTCAAATTCTTTTTCATTTACTATATTTATTATACTTTTACACTGCACTTGCCAGAGTTTATGCTCCTGCCTATTTTCCACCTAGGATCTGACTTCCAATTTTTAAAAGAAGCCTTTTGGCCTCTCTCCACCTCTTCTACTTTGTTGTTTAGCCAGGGTGACATTTTTTGGTCCCCTTACAATGCTGCAGCTGCAGCGACCCCAAGAACAAAATGCCCGATGTGGGGTTGAAGTCACGGTACATGGGAAGCAAAGGCAGCAGAACTGCCTGGCCACGTACGTATCCTCACTTTCACGCCCTCCACCCTTCTTCCCAAGAGGCAAAAGTAGCACATGCAACAAACCTTCTCATGCAACATCCCCTTATATGTCTTGTTACAGACGGCCCCCCCCATCAACCATCTCAACACCTGATCCTAGTGCTTTATGTGTCTGAGACAGCACAAGGTCCTAAATAAAACCATGCGCCATGTACAGGCGGTGGGTTCTCAAATAATGATTTACAAGACATCCGTGGCTTACAATCCTATGGGATATTGTTGCCAGGCTCTGAGGCACGGCTCGTAACCTTTTATTGGCTCGACCTTAAGCCGGATTGTTCTCCCTTATTGCAGAGCCCTGTTTTCTAACACAAGCCATCAGGAACGAGTTAAGCCAGTCCCAGTCCCTCTGGGTCACCTCCCTCGCTTCCTTTCCTTTACCCGACAGCCCCAGGGCGGCAATGACCTTTCACTTCCCCCTGTCGGGACCTGGGGTACCCCGCGGAGGTAGCCTTGGGGAGCCTGGGGCAGTGACAATGGATGTTGTGGCTACTGGCCGCATGCTGACTCTCAGTGTCATCCCGGTGCTTCTGGGACTGTCTGGATTGTCGTCCCAGGGGAACGAGGAGCTTTGCTTTAACTCTGGGAGAGATCCCGGCAGAGGCAGAGGGGTCCCGTGGGTAGAGCACAGGGTGGAGGTTCAGGCTGGAAAGGAAGGATCATCCAGTGGGTAGCCTGTTGTGCTATAGACTTCCAGTGTGATCTTGGTCACGTTTCTTGGGGTCTTTGGGAGTTCGGTGCCTCTGTAGCTTTAAAAAACCTGGGCCCGAGCCTCTGTGTCTTAATTTCCCATCTGTACAATGGGGATAAGGGCAGGTCTGTAAGGGTCTGCAGCTATGATGGCGGGGGTAGTAGATCAGTGCTGTAGCTAGATGCACTCCTGGGGTTCTCTGTCCTGCAATCTCAGGCAAGTCACATCCCTTGTCTGGGTCTCTCTTGCCCTCCTCATGCTTGTCTGTTTCATTGGTAAGAGGACACGGGAGGGTCTGTTTCTTACTGTGTGTTTACACAGCGCCTACCATGGTGCCGGGGCCTCCAAATGTGACTGTGTTACAAATGACAGGGGCAGGGGGCAAGCTTTTCCCCGCAGGGCCCGTCCAGGGGCTGGCAACCTGGACCTGTGTGGTTCCACATGAGGGGCCCATTCTGCCTTCCGTCGCAGCTGAGAACACAAGCAGTGCTAGCCGGGTGTTTGCACAATCTGGGGACCTGCTCTTCCAGCCTGTGTCACACCGGCTAGCCGGTGGACAGCGATGGATTTTGCTCAAGGCTTTGCAGCCCCTCACCAGTCCCCGAGGTGTCTGCACTCTGAGTTTCACTTGGCTCAATGTGAGAAGAGAGAAATACCCCATCCCCATCCCTTAAAAAAAGAAGGAGTTGATGGTTTGGTGATGAGGTGAGCGAGTATTCACAGATGAAGAGCACAGCAAGCAACTCGGTTTGTGCTTTGACTGTACTCAGCCCAGCCACCAATCGCGCAGGGGTGAGGACAGTCACTGGACAAATCTCTGCAATGTCTTCTGTCGGCTGACAAACCCAACGGCAGGTCTGTCCATCTGAGGTATTTACCTGGCACCCATTCTGACAGGATCTGTGCACCTCACAAGCTCTACTATATTTACCCTCCCAAGATGGCTGGGAGATGGGGAAATAGGGCGCCCGGAGACTAATTCGTAGATTATTTTATAAAGCCAGAAGGGACTGCTATGATCATCTAACCTGACCTGCGCAACGGAGGCCGTGGGACTTCCCTGAATTAATTCCTCTTCGAACCAGACCAGATCTTTTAGAAAATCACCAAGTCTTGATTTTAAAATTGCTCACGATGGAGAATCCACCGCGACTCTTGATCGGTTGTTCCTGTGGTTCGCTACCCCCACTTGCCCAGCCTGTCTCTACCTTACTGGTTAGAAATCTTCACCCGGGCTCGCGCAATAGGGTTTGTTCAAATTGTACTCTCGGTAACTCAGTGTTCTCGGGAAGTGGGAGTGAGGATTCTGTGTGTGTTCTTTGGTGAGTCACTTAGGTCAGCCGTTTTAAACCTGAGTGCTCAAAGTTAGGTGCCTGCATCCATTCTCCAGCACCCAAATAGATAGCCTGAATTAAAGTGGTGCTGAGCTCCCGCCCATTGGCTAGTCAATGTTCAGCACCTCTGAAAAAAACACCTCAGGCCATTTAATTAGATGCCTAATTTAGGCCTCTAAGTTTGAAAAATATAGCCTTAGCCACTCTGCCTCAGTTTCCCCTGGTGTGGAATTGGAGTAATAATACCTCCCTACCATCCACGCATGGTTTCAGACTCAACTTAGGGCCTGTCTACCCTGAGAGGTGAACCCTCTTCATTGAAGGAGTGAATGAAACCAGCGCAATGCCCTGGTTGCAGGCTCTGATTTCAGTTGACGAGAGCAGCTTTCCCTCGCTGCGCCTCATTTCACCGTCTGTAAAGTGGGAATAACAGCCCAGCCTTCCTTCACGGGGGTGGGGGTGGGGGAGTGAGGATAACAATGGTAAAAATTGTGAGGTGCTTGGTGTGACATTATTGACATGAACTGTGACCATATAGATCATTGTTGCAACCAAGGTCCCATAGTTGCACCAAATCTTGTACAAAGGAGGTCGAGGAAGGTGTCTGTAGAAAGTTGTAATTTGCTGGTTATTATTATATGGTCTGTATGTGTATACAGGTAAACTCATAAATTGTCTACCCTCTATAACACTGATAGAGAGATATGCACAGCTGTTTGCTCCCCCAGGTATTACTTACTTACTTTGTTCTGTCTGTTATTACTTGAAATCATTTAAATCCTACTTTTTATACTTAATAAAAATCACTTTTTGCTTATTAATTAACCCAGAGTAAGTAATTCATACCTGGGGGAGCAAACAGCTGTGCATCTCTCGCTATCAGCATTATAGACGGCAGACAATTTATGAGTTTACATTGTCTAAGCTTTATACAGAGTGAAATGGATTCTTTTGGGGTTTGGATCCCACTGGGACCTGGGTGTCTGGGTTCTAGAGATAGGGGCACTTGCTAAGCTAAGTCTGCATCTTTGGGGGCATGGGGCAGACCCTGGGGGTCTGTGTTGCAGCAGATTAGTGTATCTGGCTCAACAAGACAGGGTTCTGGAGGCCCAAACTGGCCGAGAAAACAGGCTCAGAGGTAGTCTCAGCACATCAGGTGACAATCCCAAGGGGATCTCTGTGAGAACCCATCATACTTGGATCCTATTGTAACGGGGACCACTGCCCTTTGGCGAGTCAGTTACCCTGGCTGTGCCTCAGTTTTCCCCGATCTGTGCAAAGAGCTAGTAATACTTCCCCATTTTTGGAAAGTGCTTTTCATTCTTTGCCTGAGTGGTGCAGCTTTCATTACAGTGGCACTAGCGGTGTCTATTTTTAAGCCATCTGACAACATGACTGCATAAGCATTGGCGGCCGGGTTGGGAGGGGAAACCAGGAAGAGCGAGATGCTAGGCAGACTTCAGCTTTATATTTATATATACAAATCTAACGACAATTGGTTCCAGAAAAGGGGTGACCTGCCCCACTTGCCAGCTGTACCTAAAACAGCTGTCCCCGCACCAGCTCAAACACATCCAGACGTGCCAGATTACCCCACACCGAGGCTGGAGCTGTTCAACCTTCCCTATTTATTTTGCTCCTATTTCCCAGAAGGCCCCTGGGATGCAACAGAACCAGGAAGGATCTGAGAAAAACACCCTTCTCCTGAGATGTCTACCCCCCACGTATGTGAATCGGAGGCGGCCAGAAAAGCATCCGAACATTCATGTGCTTCTTGGAAGGTGAGCTCAGATTCTTTGAAGGTCTGTCTCTAGGCTGAATCCCATCGCAGACAGGTTGTTGTAGAGAAGCCCTATAGTTTGTTACTCTTGTGGCCCCTTTTTGACCCAAGCAGCTAGGCAAAAGTTTGGGGCCCTAAGGGCATTCCAGTTGGGAGTAGAAATTGGTGGTGGTCTGGAATTCCTTTGATGCAGTTCTGTTTATTAACAAAGAATGCACTAAAGCCCTGTGTCGCTGAATGCAGAAGGAATCAAGTCGTAGGGAACGGCTTCTTTTGCTCACAGCACCAACTGCACTCTTCAGACTGCACCCCAAAAACCTCTCCCTAGGTCCCTTCCAAAGTCAGCCACCCACTTTTAGCTGCTGCTTTGGGCTGCCTCTCACTCCTTCTGTTCTTGCTGGACCTCAAGGCCTCGTCTACACTGCACGGTTAGGTCGACATAAGCTGCCTTGTGTTGACCTAGCTGTGGACGAGTCTTCACTTAAATTTGGCTCCTGCTGATGTAAGTGCCTCTCTACACCGACTTAATAACACCACCTCCCCGAGCGGTGAAGAGTCACAGTCCACGGACTTGGGTCCATGCAGTGTCAACACTGTGTCACTCACATCAACTGCTACTGGTTTTCAAGAGCTGTCCCACACTGACAGTGCATTTGAGACAAGTGCTGCTGGCAAGAATGTATCCTGCTGACGTAAGCAGCCAAGTGTGCCTATGGAACACCAACAGACCCCGGTCACCGGCGCGAAGGATCGAACCTGGGATCTCTAAAGCTTTAAGTACGAGACGCTACGGCATGAGCTAAAGGCCACGTAGCTCTTAACCCAGGCTGTAGCGGACTCATCATCGCTAGGTGGGGGACAGAGCCCCACAGCAAGCAGGCCTGGGTTACACCCACCCACAGGGGATTTCATACCTGCCGTAGCTGTAGGCTGACATTAGGTCAGCATCATTCTGTAGTGTGGACGTGGTCTCATTTTCTGCAAGCTCTCTCTCTCTCCCTCCCCCCACCCACCTAAACAACATGCAGCCAAAGGCTTTTTTGTGAACTGGGGCTTATGCTTACAGCTATGTTAATTGATGGGGAGGGTTCACACCTCCCAATCTCAACGGGGTTTTAACCCATAACAAGCTTTCACCCAGCTCAGAACCCCGTGTTGATGGCCACAGTGTAAATATCTCAACCAGTTGATAATGTTTGAGTATTTACATGGCCCTCCGTGTCAGATCCAGTAAGCGCATGCTGAATCCATAGAGTGTCTCTTGTTTCCTTCCTAAAGAGCGTTCTGTGAATTCCTGAGCAGAGGAAGAACAGGGACAAGGGGTACAAACACCAGACGAGGGCCTTGGACACACTTGGGCTGTAGAGCGCTTTGGGTTAAACCAGCCTTCGGAGAGCGCAGTAGGGAAAGCGCCGCAGTCTGTCCACACTGGCAGCTGCAAGCGCAGGGGCGTGGCCACATTTGTGGCACTTGCAGCGGCATTGGGAGCGGTGCATTATGGGCAGTGATCCCAGCGTTCAGGTGGCTGCAATGTGCTTTTCAAATGCGGGGGTGGGGTGGGGTGGAGTGTGCCAGGGAGTGTGTTGTGTGTACGTGGGGGGGAGAGAGTGGTTTTTTGGGGTGCTGAGGGTGTGTCAGCACACTGTCTTGTAAGTTCAGTAGCTCCGTGAAGCCAGGACATAGAGAGATCCTGGGAAGGAAACACTAAGTAGCAGAGCTAGGGAGCCAGCAGCCGTGTTAAAAACAACCTTTATATTCAGTACAAAGAGGCCTGTCTCTCCACTAAGGTCCTTTTATGGCCTCCATCACCCCTTGGTATGGTTGGAAATGGACAGGGAATATGCCCATTGTGAACCCCACTTATCCTGCTTTCAATGGGGGTTGGGCAGCTGAATACTTTTGAGTGTCTGGGCAGGGCCACGGGTGAGAGGGGGAAGCAGTTTGCCCCAGGCCCCTGTTTGAGACGGACCCCAGACCATTGGAATTTGAGTAAGTAAGATTGGGCCTGGCAGTGGCTATACCGCCCTGGACACGCCCGATCCTGTCTGATCTCAGAAGCTAAGCAGGGTTGGGCCTGGCTAGTACCTGGATGGGAGACCTCCTGGGAATACTAGGTGCTGTAGGCTTAACACCTGGCAGTAGGTATAAAATGCCTCCAAGGACAGGTGGCGTGGTGCATCAGTTGGAGTATCCCCCAGTTGTATCACTGGTCCTGTCTGGGCTCCAAGTGGAGGTGGATATGCTGACAAAAAGCAGACCCTGCCATAGTGTGGGACTAACACTAAGGAAAACAGCAACATTGGGACCGGCACATGGAATGACAGCACCACTGGGGGGGCTTGGCCCAGCTGCTCTTTTGTCCTCATGGTAATTTTTCTGGAAGGGAGGTGGGGCTCTGTTTGAGATTTCCCCCCCAAACCCCCTGTGTAACCCTGGATCTGGTCTAAGTGATGTACCCAAGGGCACAGAGGTGGTAAGGGAACGCTGCTGTTCTGGCCAATGTCTTATTCACAAGCCCATTCTTTTTCACTCCTTGAAAGTTGCCTGGCAGCCAGTGAGAGCGAGGGTGCTCCGCGGGAACACCTGGTTTCAGAAGCCCGAAGGAATTAGCAATGCACAGGGTGTAGAGATGTTCTGGTCCAGCTTGCAACAGAGTCTTCTCTAGAAAACACAGATTCGCTGTGTCAAATCTCATGGTAAAGATGGGAAACCAGCATAGAGACTGAAATGAGGGCTTGAGACGGGGCAATTGCACAAGGGGTTAACAGCAGCCACTTCAGGAGGAACTGAGGGATGGGTTAGCGGCTCACGCTCCAGGTTACTTAGCTGCAGAGCAAACTTAGCAGTAAGTCCCTGCACTCCTTGAATGGGAGTGGACTTCCTTCTGGGTTACAGCGCTGCGGGCCCCGTGACCATCGCTGTGTGGCTGTGTCAGCACTTCCCATAGCTGTTATGTGGAACCCACTGACGGTACATTAGAAATCATTAAACACTGACTGCTCCCTGCCAGTGGGAGACCGTATCAAAAGCTTTGCTAAAGTCAAGGAATAACACATCCGCTGCTTTCCTCTCATCCACAGAGCCAGTTATCTCATCGTAGAAGGCAATTAGGTTAGTCAGGCATGACTTCCTTTGGTGAATCCATGCTGACTGTTCCTGATCACTTTCCTCTCCTCTAAGTGCTTCAGGATTGATTCCTTGAGGACCTGCTCCATGATTTTTCCAGGCACTGAGGTGAGGCTGACTGGCCTGTAGTTCCCTGGATCCTCCTTCTCCCCTTTTTTTAAAGATGGGCACTACATTAGCCTTTTTCCAGTCATCCGGGACCTCCCCCGATTGCCAGGAGTTTTCAAAGATAATGGCCAATGGCTCTGCAATCACATCCGCCATCTCCTTTAGCACCCTCGGGTGCAGCGCATCTGGCCCCATGGACTTGTGCTCGTCCAGCTTTTCTAAATAGTCCTGAACCACTTCTTTCCCCACAGAGGGCTGGTCCCCTCCTCCCCGTGCTGTGATGCCCAGTGTAGTAGTCTGGGAGCTGAGCTTGTTTGTGAAGACAGAGACAAAAAAAGCATTGAGTACATTTGCTTTTTCCACATCCTCTGTCACTAGATTGCCTCCCTCATTCAGTAAGGGGCCCATGCTCTCCTTGACTTTTTTCTTGTTGCTAACATACCTAAAGAAACCCTTCTTGTTACCCTTAACATCCCTTGCTAGCTGCAACTCCAAGTAATTGGTAATTGCAGGCCTAGCCTAGATGCTTTGTTGTGGTGCCCAGTGGGTAGGGCACAGACCTGGTACTCAGGAGGTCTGGGTTCTGTAGTCGCCTAGGCTAACTTTCATAAGTGGGGGCCTTTTGGGGGGGTGCAGAAATAGAGACTAGTTTTGAAAAGTTTAGCAGTAACTCAATTTGTGCCTCCATTTTCCTATCTGTAAAATGGAGGGTGGTGATACCATTCAATGGACAGTGCTTTGAACTCTACACCTAATACCTAGGGCTATGTCTCCATGCCATTGTAAACCCAGATCTGTGAGACCCAGCATGTGAATTTGGTGTTCCCAAGTTTGTGCTTGAGTGTCCACCCTGCATTGTAAACATGGCCTTGCAGTTGCTGGACATGGGGCTCCCAGCCGTGTGAACACCTCCATATTGCACTGTGCAGACCACCTGACTGGGGTTTGTGGCTTGAGTTGCGTCTACACTGCAAATGACAGGGCTTGGACCCAAGTCACAACAGGATCAAGGTTCTCACCCACCCCCTTACCATGGACCTGAGTGCTTTCTGATCTGAGCCAGATTGATTAGTATGTGAACGGAAAGGGGGCTTCAGATCAGACCTGAGTCAGAGCAGAGGCTTAGTGTGCTGTGTAGGTATATCCTAGATGTCCTGACCAAAAAAGGGACCCCATTGTGCTCGGTGCTGTACAAACACAGTGAGAGGCAGTCCTGCCTCAAACAGCTCACCATGTAAATAGACCAAGGGCAGCAGGAAAGGAACAAACATACACGCAGAAGACGGATACTGAGGCATAAGGCGCTTCAGTGAATTGCCCAAAGTTCCACAGGGAACTTGTGACTGAGCAGGGACTTGAACCCAGATCTTCTGAGTGCTCCAGTGGTCATTCATCACGAGACCAATGCTAGTAAAATCATCAGCAACCAGGGCTACTCAGCACTTCACTGGATTGGGCTGTTGATACAGTGGACTCTTGGCTTCTGGTTTTGGATGGCCAAGGAAATGAGCAGGAACAGTAATCATGTTCATATCTCTCGTTAGCGGGACAGCCCGTCCCAGCCCCTGGGATGGTGCCCCTGCTCCCAGACACCCCATCTCCTTCTCTGTTTATTCCTTCCTGGCAAATGTTTATGAGCAACATTATTTACAGTTGCTGGCAAAGCACGCTGCTTGTTGATTTGTGGCGGGGACTTCAGCTGAAAACGAAAGGCGACGCCTGGCTTTAATTTAATTTACAGCCAGGCTACGAGGCAGCTGGGTCTCTGGGTACAGTAGATGGTTGCTGGTGAGGCCTAGAGTTTCAAACCCACCCCAGCCTTTGAGAGGTCTGCTTGCAATTTGCCTTTTTTCTGAAAGAATGCACTTTCAAGGTAATTGAGAGTGCATATAAAAGGCCAGACCCAGCCCAGACAGGCTGCACCAGCCAGGGGAACTGGTATCCACCTCTCCCTTTAATTGCATATGGTAATATAGGGTTTGGAGGGGTATTTTTTCCTTTCCGCCTCTGAAGGGTCATAGCTTGTGAAAAAATATCACAGCTGGATACCCTGGGAATCTGGTCCATTTTCTGGCCTAAATGCCAGTCCCTGCTGCTCCCTAAATACCTGTTACAAAGTAAATTATTGGGTAAATTTGCTCACAAGTCAGCTTGGGGTAATTCCCACCTTCACTCTGTTTCCCATGCCCCGCTCCTGACCTTTGGGAAAGAAGGAGGGAGAAAAAAAGCCTGCCTCCCATCTAACGAAATTAGGAGAATGAAATATTAAATAATTATCCAGCCTTCTCCCTTCCTGGTGCACGGTTTTCCCCTCAGTTCAGTTTTCAGTATGGGATTTGAGCACCCACATGTGCAATTTAACAGGGCTTAGTATAAATATCACACACACACACACACACACACCCTTCAGTTTCATATTCCTTACACAGAAATAACTCCCATCTTAGGGTCAACAGGAGTTTCTCCTCACATGAGAAGACTCAGTACCGATTCTACTGCTGTTAATAGTCCCGTGAGACTGTTTCTGTGCTGGCCCCAGTTGGCACTGCAGCCTCACTGTGCTAGGCTCTGTACGCACAGTTGGGAAGACAAACAGCCTCTGCCCTGATGATCTAAATAGACAAGCGGTGGAAGGGGAAACTGAGTCACATAGCAGTGAAGTGATTGCCTAGGATCACACAGCAGGACAGTGATAGAGCCCGGAATGGGACAGATTCACAGGTTAATACGCTACCCACTGTACCCTGCTGCTGCCCTTTAAAAGTGCTAGTTGTACAGAGAGTAAAAGATGAAAACATCTGTCTATTTTGCAGACCTTTGTCCCTGGTGAAGGCAATTTTGTCTTCACCTTGTTTGGTGAAGGCAATTTTGAGAATGTTAAGGTCTGTATCCCAAACTTTCTCCTCGGAGCATATTGTGTGATATCTGACTGCCTGGCTGTAGAAAACAGGTGTCCTGATGTGTTTGGGGTGGTTGCTGGATCTATGAAGGTAAGGGTGATGATCTGGGGGTTTCTTGTATTTGGCTGTCTATAGGGATCCATTGTTGAAGCTGATTGTTGCATCGGGGAAGTTGATGCTGGTGTGGAAGTGTAAAAAGAGTGTGAGGTGGGTGGTGGTGATTGAAGTTGTAGTGGAAATCTATGAGGACATTTAAGTCGTCTGTCCAGAGAATGAAACTATAATTGATGTATATCAGGTATATCATAGAATCATAGAATATTAGGGTTGGAAGGGACCTCTGGAAATCATCTAGTCCAACCCTCTGATCAAAGCAGGACCAATCCCCAACTAAATCCCCAAATAAATCATCCCAGCCAGGGCTTTGTCAAGCCTGACCTTAAAAACCTCTAAGGAAGGAGATTCCACCACCTCCCTAGGGAACCCATTCCAGTGCTTCACCACCCTCCTCGTGAAAAAGTTTTTCCTAATATCCAACCTAAACCTCCCCCACTGCAACTTGAGACCATTACTCCTTGTTCGGTCATCTGAGAACAGTCTAGATCCATCCTCTTTAGAACCCCCTTTCAGGTAGTTGAAAGCAGCTATCAAGTCTCCCCTCAGTCTTCACTTCTGCAGACTAAACAATCCCAGTTCCCTCAGCCTCTCCTCATAAATCATGCACTCCAGGCCCCTAATCATTTTTGTTGCCCTTCTCAGGAGGGCCCATGAAGAAGTTGGCATATTGGAAACCCATCCTAGTACCCATGGTTGTTTCCACGGTATGGACAAAATGTTTGTTGAATGTGACGTTTTTGTGGGTCTGGATGAGTTTGGCGATGTGTATGGGGTCATTATCTGAGGGTTGTCCATTATCTTGTAAATATTTGAGGCAGGCAGCTATGCTGTCATGGTGAGGGATGTTGATGTATAATCCTTTTGTCCTATGACTTCGGGGGGTGCTAACAGGCCACTTCACCTTGCACGGTCCTTTAGAATATGTGCTAGCTACTTATGCTAAACTATTTGTTCTACCTTGTATTTGGCTGTGACGCGCAGAGTACCTTTCCCAGACATGAAGAAGAGCTCTGTGTAGCTCAAAATCTTGTGTCTCACCAACAGAAGTTGTTTCAATATCTAACCTAATCCTCCTAGATGTTATCTTTTCCAATGAATCAGTCTTTACAAATCTGTGATTCACACCACTGTGCAGCAGTTTAATATGTCACCAGAGTGTGATATTCTTATAACCAGAGGGGTTTTTTTGTACTGTATTGACCTACAATTACTTAGCTTCTCCCACTTGTGTGATATTTTCACTTCAAAATACTCTCCGTATTTATTCTACTATGGATTTGGCCTAATGAGGCAGGTTTCTTGACAATATTGAAATACTTATTTGACCAATATCCAACTTCATTTTGTCTCGGCTTTCTCCAATGAGGGTTTCCCCCCCATCCCACCTTCCTGCCCCATTGTATATTATTTCCATGCCCTTGCATGACCCCCATTAATTTAAGTGTAAAAAACATTTGTCTAAAGACAAGAGTTCCTCTGGCTTTTTTCACCCTTTTCTCCAAACCTCCATTCCTGGGCTAATAATTTTTTATGAGTTAAGTGATTTCTAGTGACTAATTTGCAAGCTCCATTCATTATTTCCATGTTGGAGTTTTATTGGCAGGGAGGGTAAACAAATAACATTTGTTACCGAGTATTCCCCAGTCCCCATTAAGTGTATTTTACTCTCTACTTCTGAGCCTGGCTTCCATTTCTCTTATGTCCTGTGGCTCAGTGGAAAGAGCCTTTAGGCTGGGCTGCTCTCAGGAATCAGAGAATATCAGGGTTGGAAGGGACCTCAGGAGGTATCTAGTCCAACCCCCTGATCAAAGCAGGACCAACTCCAACTAAATCATCCCAGCCAGGGCTTTGTCAAGCTGGGCTTTAAAAACCTCTAAAGATGGAGATTCCACCACCTCCCTAGATAACCCATTCCAATGCTTCAACACCCTCCTAGGGAAATAGTTTTTCCTAATATCCAATCTAGACCTCCCCCTCTGCAACTTGAAACCATTACTCCTTGTTCTGTCATTTGCCACTGCTGAGAACAGCTGAGCTTCATCCTCACTGGAACCCCCCTTCAGGTAGTTGAAAGCAGCTATCAAATCCTCCCTCAGTCTTCTCTTCTGCAGACTAAACAATCCCAGTTCTCTCAGCCTCTCCTCATAAGTCATGTGCCCAGCCCCTAATCATTTTTGTTGCCCTTCTCTGAACTCTCTCCAATTTTTCCACATCCTTTCTGTAGTGTGGGGCCCAAAACTGGACACTACTCCAGATGAGGCCTCATCAAAGCCATATAGAGGGGAATGATCACATCCCTCGATCTGCTGGCAATGCCCCTAGTTATATAGCTCAAAATGCCATTAGCCTTCTTAGCAACAAGGGCACACTGTTGACGCATATCCACTGTAATCCCTAGGTCCTTTTCTGCAGAACTGCTGCTGAGCCACTCGGTCCCTCGTCTGTAGCAGTGCGTGGGATTCTTCTGTCCTAAGTGCAGGACTCCTCCTTTGGGCCAGAACTATTTCTGCTCTTTAATTTCCTTCCCCATATTTTCTCCCTCTTTTCTGTCTTTCTGTCTCTTCCTTTCCTCATTCTGCATTAGCGAGTCCTAATACCCACCCCTCCTGGGCTTCCCTCACACCCCCTTTCCTGTTCCATCCAGCAGCTCAATAGTTAATGTTGACTTTAAAGTGTCATCACTTTAGTTGCCACCCCAATGGGATTAACAGGGGACAGAGGAGTTCACACTTCTCCCAACCATTGTTTCAGGCTCCCTGCAGGCTCAGGAAGGCCGTGGTGTGTCATTTCCCCCTCAAGTTGATTTGGACAATTTTCTTTGCAACCATGAGGACTAGACACTTGCTGTTTTCTTCTTAATGAAGGTGAATATTATGTGCACCCTGAAGATGTCATGATGGCCACAGAAGTACATGCTTGAGACCCGTGATTTAGACTTTCAGTGCTTTGGGGCTGGCACTGTCATGATGTCTATGTAAAATGAGTCTGTACCTGGCCTAGCATCATGGGAACCCGATCGCTGTTTTAACCTGGAGCTGGAAGCACTAACACAATACAGATCAAGAAGGAGGAGGAGTAAAACTGCCTGGAAGGGAAGGAGGAAGCAGGCAAAGTTGTATAAAAAAATTGTTGTGAAACAACCTGTGAATGCAGGTCCCTCTGAGCAGTGCTGGAATTTAACGTTTTAAGTGATGGAGAATCCTCCACATCCCTTGGTAAGTTATTCCAATGGCTAACTGCTGTCACCGTTAAAAAGTGAACCTTAGCTGAATTTGTTTTGCTTCGGTTTCCAGGCAATGCCTCTTTTTGAAAGATTAAAAGGCCTCTACTGTCATAATCTTCTCCGCATGCAGGTACTTATGGACTCTGATCAAGTCCCCTCTTGACCTTTCCTTGGAAAAACTCTATATAAGGCTTCTTTAGTCGCTCACAGTAAGGCAGTTTTTCCAGACCTTGTTGCTCTTTCTGAACCTTTTCCAATCTGTCAACCTCCTTTTGAAAGTGTGGGCATTGAAACTAGACACAGAAATGGTCTCACTGATGCTGTACAGTACATAGTGGTAATATAAGCCCCCTACTCCTGCTTGATATTCCCCTGCTCAGACATCCACCTGTTGCAATTTTGTGTGAAGCTCAGATTTAAGATTGCAGTGCATACGCACAAAGGGCAGAGGTAAGGTTATGTGGGCAACCTTGACATTCTGTTGAGGTTTTTTTGGTTGGAATGCTAATAAAAATACTATGCCTTTATATGGCAAATAGCTTTATAAACCAGAGATGGGCTGGAGAAGCAAAATTTGGAATCAGATTTTTAAAAACTCCAACAGGTTCAGAGGCCTGTCAAGATCTGTGGTTTTGACTTGGGTCCCTCTCCATTATAAATATGAATTCAGCTTCACAACATACTTGTGGAAGAAGGAAGTATTATTTCCCCCACTTCTATCGATGGGGAAACCGAGGCTCAGAAAGGGGGCCAGTTGCCAAATTCACAGAGCAAGCGATAGAGCAGAGCCCGGAACACAAGAATCCTGGTTCTCATTTTTGTTCTCTAGCCACCGAACCCACATTCGCTGCTCCCTGTTCCTTCAGCAAATCGTTTGTGAAGGAGCTGGGACTCACTCGGCATTCAAGCCATATCAATATAAGATGATGATGATTATTCACAGCAAATAAATACTATTGGCCTTTTCTAAGAGGGGATGTGAATTGTCCCTTGAAGCTCAGCTGCCATGGAAACCGCCAATCTCGTTATCAGTGGAACAGGCTTCCACAAAGTTTGACAACTGTAATTGTAAAATGAGATCAGGTTCCCGTTTCAATTGGCCTTTTTATTATTTATTATTATTATTTGCCAAGGGTACATAATATTTATGGTAACTCTATCCTAGCGTCTTCTGCTGCTAACATGTGGAAAGATACGTTCATCAAACCTGAGAGTTTTCACCAGTGTTTCAAATTGCCATTTTGGCTCAGTAAGCTAAAACGAATACCCTGGGACATAGCCGTATCAACCTGTGACTCCGTCACCAATGGAAACCCGTTCACCTCAAATGGCAGCCTAGAAATAGCCCCTCGGAGGCTGGTAATGATTTTAAATTTATCTTAAATGTTTTTTAAAACCCCAGTAGCTTAGCTTGATTTTAATATATATTTTTAATGCCCCTGGCAAGTAGCCATGACTTAAATCAGTCTCGATTTTTAGTTAAATAAAACTACTGTGCATAGACTGTGGGCTGCTGTGAAGCCATGTTAAGATTATACCTTTCCATTATTAAAAAATAAAAGCTAAGCCACAAAATTGCTCTTGTTAGGGCTTTATGGTTTATATAATATAAAAGTCTCCACTCATATTTGTCCTAGTGAGTGAAAGTAATAATGCTTTGCAGTTATGTAGCACTTCCCGGGGCTAGATATTAAGGCACTGTAGAAGACGCATTATTCCCACAGTCCTTATTGTTTTCTCACACATGGGGAAACTGAGGCACAGCAACTTGTCCCGGGCTGCACAAGCCCGCGGCAGAGCCAAAACTCTAATCCTAGGAGCAGATCCTTAGCTGGTATCAGTTGGCATAGCTCCATTGTGGTTGAGGGTCTGCCCTGAATCTGTTTTCTGCTCTCTCCACAGGCTCCTATTGTCTCCCTTGAATTCGTGGCTAGCTGAGTTAAATGGTCTGTTTGCCCTGGCCTTGCTTTCTTAGTCTGAGATGCTACAGCTTGTGATAGTGTGACTTCAGAGTATTGGACACTAGCTGTGCTTTAGTTTCATAGAAGATTAGGAGTATTGTGGCACTGTTGTGACTCCACAATACAATTCCAGCCCGGTTCCCCACTAGCTCCGGGGTTGGTGGTGGGGATAGTAATTTACAGCCGGTCTACATGTAAGCCAGGGTGGGGGGGTCAGCACAGCCTATGCCCCATCCCATGTGCTCCTGGAGCGTTCCCCTGGGCAGCAGTGGCACCCAACTCACACTCCAGCCTCTCGCCGGGAAGCTGTCAGCTTCCTTCCCCTACTTTGGCCTTTCTGTCTCCTTTACTTTGCCCTCTTTGCCGCTCCCTAGTCTCCTGTCTAGCCCACAGGCCACAAGGTAGCACTAAGAGGCCATGCGATTGTATTGCAACATTCCCACCTGGTACCAAAGAGCCATCTGAGCAGAAGACAAAAAGAGACGCTATTGGGTCAGTCCTCTCCCAGGCGGGGCCAGCCCGAGCGGAGTCTATGAGCTCACCCGGGTAGAAAGGGGGAGAATTTGGGCCGTTGTCTCCAATCATCTCTGAGGTATGTTCAGCTGGTTTAAGTGAGGTCAGACGCTGACATCAGAAGTTCGTGGTGGCCTCATGTAGCTGGCTACACCTCAAGCTTTTGGCCTAAGACATAAGGCTACAGAAGGACGTTGCGTCTTATGGGACCGTTTCCAGAATCGAAGGACTTTTGGATGCCTAGCTGCCGTAGCTGCCTTCTAATGTCAGTTCTTTCTCCGGGAGTCCGGAGACACTCCAAAGGCCATGGCTTCTCCCATCCTCTGGGGATGGGGTCCATGAGTAACTGGAGAGAGAGGGGTGGGTGATCCGCTGAGAGGTGGAAAGGTGCCAGGCTTCAAAGTCCCACCCCCTTTCTTCTCAGTATTTGTTGGTCTCCAATCCGAACAAACCTTGTTTGAAGGACGTTTGAACCCAAAACCTAGCTTCAGGCCAGAATTTAGCAGATGGCCCCATTCCTTTGAGGCCTGTGCTCAAGGCACACTGGCTGAGCAGACCTGGCCAGGGTCTCTAAGGCGAGCTCGTTCCTAGTGGCAAGGGTGAAGGTCCCCGGGCCCATTCCGGCAGGGCCTCTGTCTGAATGTGTGCAGCTGCTGCTCGTTAGGGGCCAGACCGTGAATCCCTTTGCAAGTCTGAGTTCAGCTGGACAGCGCATGCAAGTAACTGGCGCGCCAATGTGTGCAAAGGGTTTACAAGCTGGCTGCCCTGTGTTTGGTACGTTTTTAATTCCTGGGCTCGGCAGCCGCTGGCCCGCTGCTGAGAGTGAGGAATTAAGGGCTTGCTTTGCCTCTTGCTTTGCGTGGATGGGCGGAGCACAGATGTTCTCGCTGTGCATTGGGGTGAGAGGACAAGAAGGCCTACAATACATGCACGTATCCCCCCTCTCGCCCTGAGTGGCCATGGAGTTCATATGCTATGCTCTGAGCATTAGCGAGATTTACCGAAAGGCAAGCCGTGGGAATTGAATGATTTCAGCCGCTTGCCCAGGTTTTCATCCAAGATTTTCCTTTCCACATAAACAGCTGCTCTAACCTTTCAGTCGTCCAGAAGAAAAAGAAAACCCTCCCAGAGGTTCTGCAGCTTGTGTGTGACAATATAAGCCAGACGCCTTTGATTAAGTGAGTGCATGTCAAAGCCACGACGGGATGAAAGCAGGGTTTTTAAACTGCTCCCGATGTGAGCTGGCCAGCTCTGGCTCTCCAAGTGATCTCCACCTCAGATCTCACACTCGCCTCTGCTCACTGAAGAATATAAAGGGGTAACATGGAAGTGAACAGCCAGCATGTTAAATATAAGGCAGGACACCAGGCTTCGGTTGCAATTTGTGCTCACAACAGCAGAGGCAGACAAAGAATCATAGGGCTGGAAGGAACCTCTAGAAGTCATCTAGACCACCCCTGAACTCATGGCAGGACTAAGCATGATCTAGACCAGCCCTGACAGGTGTTTGTCTAATCTGCTCTTAAACATCTCCAATGAGATTCCACCACCTCCCTAGGCAATTTATTCCAGTGCTTAACCACCCCGAGAGTTAGGAAGTTTTTCCTAATGTCCAACCTAAATCGCCCTTGCTGTGATTTAAGCCCATTGCTTCTTGTCCTATCCTCAGAGGTTAAGGAGAATAATTTTTCTATCTCCTGTTTGTAACAGCCTTTTACGTACTTGAAAACTGTTCTCATGTCCCCTCTGTCTTCTCTTCTCCAGACTAAACAAACCCAGTTTTTTCAATCTTCCTTCATAGGTCCTAGACCTTTCTTCATTCTTGTTGCTCTTCTCTGGACTTTTCCCAATGTGTTGACATCTTTTCTGAAATGTGGTGCCCAGAACTAGACACAGTAATCCATCGGAAGCCTAATGAGCATGGAGTAGAGCGGAAGAATTACGTCTCGTGTTTTGCTTACAACTCTCCTGCTAATAAATCCCAGAAGGATGTTTGCTTTTTTTTCAACAGCATTACACTGTTGACTCTGATTTAGCTGGTGATCCTCTATGACCCCCAGAACCATTTCTGCAGTACTCCTTCCTAAACCAGTCATTTCCCATTTGATAGCTTTTCTACCGATTGTTCCTTCCTAAGTGGAGTACTTTGCATTTGTCCTTATTCAGTTTCATACCGTTTACTTCAGATCATTTCTCGAGTTTGCCCAGATCATTTTGAATTTTAATCCTATTCTCAAAGCACTTGCAACCCCTCCCAACTTGGGATCATACACAAACTTTAGAAATGTAATCTCTATGCCATTAGCTAAATCCTTGATGAAGATAATGAACAGAACCGGACCCAGGACCGATCCCTGCAGGACCCCACTCATTCTGCCCTTCCAGCTTGACTGTGAATCACTGATAACTGTTCTCTGGGAATGGTTTTCATAGAATCATAGAATATCAGGGTTGAAGGGACCTCAGGAGGAATTTAGTCCAAGTCCCTGCTCAAAGCAGGACTAACCCCAACTAAATCATCCCAGCCAGGACTTTGTCAAGCCTGACCTTAAAAACCTCTAAGGAAGGAGATTCTACCCATTCCAGTGCTTCACCACCCTCCTAGCGAAAAAGTTTTTAGTAATATCCAACCTAAACCTTCCCCTACTACAATTTGAGACCATTGCTCCTTGTTCTGTCATCTGGTATCACTGAGAACAGTCTAGGTCCATCCTCTTTGGAACCCCCTTTCAGGTAGTTGAAAGCAGCTATCAAATCCCCCCTCATTCTTCCCTTCTGCAAAATAAATAAGCCCAGTTCTCTCAGCCTCTCCTCATAAATCAGGCCCCTAATCATTTTTGTTGCCCTCCGCCAGACTCTTTCCAATTTTTCCACATCCTTCTTGTAGTGTGGGCCCCAATACTGGACACAGTACTCCAGATGAGGTCTCACCAACGTTGAATAGAGGGGAACGATCACGTCTGTCAATCTGCTGGCAATGCCCCTACTTATACAGCCCAAAATGCCATTAGCCTTCTTGGCAACAAGGGCACACTGTTGACTCATATCCAGCTTCTTATCCACTGTAACCCCTAGGTCCTTTTCTGCAGAACTGTGGCCTAGGCATTCAGTCCCTAGTCTGTAGCAGTGCATGGGATTCTTCCATCCTAAGTGCAGGACTCTGCACTTCTCCTTGTTGAACCTCATCAGATTTCTTTTGGCCTAGTCCTCTAATTTGTCTAGATCTGTATTCTCTCCCTACCCTCCAGTGTATCAACCACTCCTCCCAGTTTAGTGTCATATGCAAACTTGCTGAGGGTGCAGTCCACACCATCCTCCAGATCATTGATAAAGATATTGAACAAAACCGGCCCCAGGACTGACTCTTGGGGAACTCTGCTTGATACCGGCTGCCAACTAGTCATGGAGCCATTGATCACTACCTGCTGAGCCCGACAATCCAGCCAGCTTTCTATCCACCTTATAGTCCATTCATCCAGCCCATACTTCTTTAACTTGCCGGCAAGAATACTGTGGGAGACCATATCAAAAGCTTTGCTAAAGTCAAGGAATAACACATCCGCTGCTTTCCCCTCATCCACAGAGCCAGTTATCTCGTCATAGAAGGCAATTAGGTTAGTTAGGTATGATTTGCCCTTGTGAATTGGGCTGAGTATTCCTGATCACTTTCCTCTCCTTTCAGTTCTTCAGAAAGTGCTTTCCAACCAGCTAGGCACCCACCTTATAGTAACTCCATTTAGGTTGTATTTGCTTATGAGAAGGTCATGTGAGATAGTATCAGAAGCCTTACTAAAGTCATGATATACCACACTTATCGCTTCTCCTCTTTCCCCAAGGCTTGTTACCCTGCCAAAGAAAACTATCTGGTTGGTTTGACACATTTTGTTCTTGAGAAACGCATGCTGACTGTTACTTATCACCTTATTGTCTTCTAGGTGTTCGCAAATTAATTGGTTAGTTATTGGCTCCATCATCTTTCCGGGTATTGATGTTAACCTGACTGGTCTGCAATTCCCCAGGTTGTCCTTATTTCCCTTTTTATAGATTGGCACTAGGTTTGCCCTTTTCCAGTCCTCTGGAATCTCTCCCATCTTCCATAACTTTTTGAAGATAATCACAAAGGGCTCTGACATCTCTTCCCTCAGCTCTTTGAGTGTTCTAGGAGGTATTTCTTCAGGCCCTGGTGACCATGAAGACCTCGAATGTGTCTAAGGAATTTTTAACATGTTCTATCCCTATTTTACTCTCTGATCCTACCTCATTTTCACTGGTATTCACTATGGTAGAGGTCCAATTGCTACGTACCTTTTTGGTCAAAACTGAAACAAAAAAATAATTTAGCACGTCTGCCATTTCCACGTTTTCTGTTATTGTTGTCCCCCCCCTTAATGACTAATGGGTCTACCCTATTCTTCGTCTTCCTCTTGCTTTAAATGTATTTGTGGAATGTTTGCTTGCTACCCTTCATGTCTCTAGCTAGTTAAATCTTGTTTTGTGTTTTGGCCTTTCTAATTTTATCCCTACAAATACCTTCTGAAAGGGCCATTGGACACTGATGATGTCAAGCTTGGAATTGTCTTTCTCCTCCATTGCTTGGCTGCAGGCTCCATCTCCCCCACACTCCCTCCATGCACCTTTCCTTCCTTCCTTCCTTCCTTCCTTCCTTCCTTCCTTCCTTCCTTCCTTCCTGCAACTCTTCCTCCCCTCACCCACCCCTGTCTTGCACTCCTGTGGTCTGTTTGTTGCATCCACCTCTCCTGTTATATTCAGGAGAGTCCAGTAGGAGCTGAGCTGAAGGCCTCGGTCCCATTGCTAGCAGAGACGTGTCACCTCCCAAAGCTGCCGAGATGGCAGGTGGAAATGCCTGTGAATTTGCCATGGACGGTACAAGTTGCTGATGAGGGTTGCGGCTTATTACTCCCTAGATCAGCCCCGCAAGGAGGAGACCCCAGATTATGCATGCAGAGTTCACCAGGCTCCCGTCTGCCTCAGAGTCTAAGGGGCTGAGGATCCAGAGTCCATCCCATCGAGAACACGTTCCTCTCCAGGGAATCTCACCACCGGTGATGGAGGTTCCTCCTTTATGGAGAGACCTGGAGACTTAGTGGCCATCTCTTCTCCAGAGGTGGCCCTGGCATGCCAAGGTTGTGGCTGACCGATCCGGGCTGGGTTGGGAGACAGTGGGCTGAAGAGGGCCTGGTTGTGGATGCCTGAGAGGACGCTGGCCTCCAGCCCTATCAATTGGCATGAGTGGGAAACTTCAGTTTAATTTCCCCGGGAAGGGACTGCTCATCCATCAGCAGTATTTCAAACTAGGCTGGAGAACGCCCTAGGAAATGTCTCTTGGAAACAGCCCCACTCTGGTCAGGAGAGTGGACTAGTCTTCTCTGTCTCTGAGTCTCAATGTTTAAGCAAGGCGGGATCCTTGCCCACATGTTCAGGGTTCAGCTGATCCCCACATTTGGGGTTGGGAAGGAATTTTCCTCCAGGGCAGATTGGCAGAGGCCCAGGAGGTTTTTCGCCTTCCTCTGCAGCGTGGGGCACGGGTTGCTGTCTGGAGAATTCTTTGCACCTTGAAGTCTTTAAATCATGACTGGAGGACTTCAATGCCTCAGAAAGGTTTATTGCAGAGGTGGGTGGGTGAGATTCTGTGGCCTGCGTTGTGCAGGAGGTCAGACTACATGACCAGAATGTCCCTTCTGACCTTAAAGTCTAAGTTCTAAGTTCATACTTCGAGCGCAACAAACCCCAGCAAGGATCAAAGCTCCATCAGGTTGCATGATGGGGCTATCGTAGGAATCCGCCCTAGGAGTTTCACAACCAATGGCGGGGGGGCCAGCCTGCACTTTTCCCTCGCTCCCTTTGAACAAAGAGTGTGTGTGTGTGTGTGTGTGTGTGTGTGTGTGTGTGTGTGTGTGTGTGTGTGTCAGTCTGGCAGGATTGCTCGGAGGTTAGTCAGCGTCCCTTGACGTCAGTCCACAGAGGTGCTGGTGCCCCCCGCCTCCCCCGACCCTCACAACCAGGAGACTCTCATTACCAGACGCAGTGTGTGCAACATGCTTTTACAAGGCTGGGCGGCTGATTTATGGAGTGTGCCGGCCTGTGCCCCGGAGCGCCGCGGCGAGGGATTGCTGTTAACTCAGACAAGTGGAAAACACGGCCGTTCCCGGGAGTTTGAGCAACTGGAACTTTATCCCAATGGGCAAGGGTGGGGGCGAGTAAACCCTGGATTCAAGGTCGAAAGGTAACATGTGATATGTGCATGAGTAAGTGTAAGTATAGATCAGTAGACAGCTGTGTGGGTCCATACAGGGGCGGACAGACGGACAGATGGATGAAATCCTGTGGGGATAGACAGAGAGATGGACAGACGGATGGAAAAGTATGGAGCTAGCTCGACAGATGTCCCCTCCCGTCCATCCCTTTTCATAGAGAGCTTCCAACAATGGTGAGACAATACTTTGCTCAAACTCTTGCAATCTGAGCGGGATTCTAGCCGGAAACCTAATGCAGGAATGAAAAACTCTGCAGCTCCGTCACCCCTCTGTCATGCTCTCCCTGCCATATAATTCAATCATAGAACCACAGACAGAACCACAAGATAGAAAAGGCTCATTAGTTCTCCCCTAACGAGTACACTAGGTCAGATCTCCTCAGATCCAGACCCAAATGGAGCACATTTCTGATCAGACCCCATCCACCTTATCTCTAGGGATTGTTCTCTGCAAGACATTGGCTTGTGTTTTCTTGCTCTCTATAGCCCCTTGATGTTGATGACACTGCTCTGTGGAGGTTAGAGAGACCAGAAGCCCATTGCCCTCTCAAGCCAAAGGCAATAGCTATGGGAAATAACTTACAGCCACATTGTCATCAGGACTTTGAACCCCCCCCCCTCCCCAAAAGTCGGAAACTTTGTTGCCAAAAAATGCGCTTCTACTAACATCGTCCAAATCCCATTGCTTGACAATGTTTATCCTTTTCTTGAAATCCCTCTGGGGGTCTCAGGGGAGGAGAAAAATCTGCTAGAGATGAGGCCTGCTGAAGACCACTTGGACGCCATATGCTCAGTGGAGAATCTGCCTCTGTTCCCAATCCTACATCTAGCTAATCGGTATCTGTTTACTGTACTCGATCTATCATGTCCTTCCTTCTCTCTGAGCTGCCTGCATATATCTCCCATCTCTTCCCCGGTTACGCTGTGGGCAGCCAGTCCTCACCTCTCGTCCCCAGCGCTCCAATATCAGTGACCCGAGGGGGTTCTTTTCCTGTTACTACGATGCTGCAGCCTAAACGCAACACAAGCAGGGATGTGGATTGGAGGCAGCAACATGTGGAGAGCAAAGCAGGCAAGTGTTGTTTTCACAGAGACCCTTAATTACGTGATGGGGTGAGTCGCTGAGGCAAAATCTAGTCCGTGGTGTAAAACGGAGCACCCGGAGGCTCCTACAGGTAATATACTACCCCTCTCCCCCCCAAGAAATGTACATCTAAATAAACCAAGTAGCGTATGGAGTTCAGCAGAATCTCCTCGGGTAACAGCAAGGTTAATTGCTCCCGGAGGAGGACTGGTTTGCTTACTTACTATTAGTTTCATACTAGAAAAACATTTACTGGAATTTGTAGTGCCTCTGCTCAGATGTTCATGTGGTCAGTCCCCAGTCTTACCACGTTGGTGTTGCCGCAGTAAAAAGGAAAACAAGGTTTCCAGGGCTTCCTTTGGTCAATAAAAAAAAGCCATAAATGAAATATATGAAGCAAAACTGATAAGTGGGGAGGAACGACTGCTCTGCTCAGTGACCTGGCTTTTTTCCCTTGTTTTCTTTCCTTTACAGGCAAGAGAGTTTAACTCTCCTCTTCATGGCTGATGAAGTTTGTGGTGTGATAGATCAGCTCTGAAGATTAAGACACAGTCGGGCCCTAATCAGACCTCCGCATGCTGCTCTAAATCAGGAATAAGAGCTCTGAAGCCAATGGAATTTCATGTGTGAGAAGATCAGGATGGCTCGTGGTTCAGGATTTAAATCGATAGATCTGTCCCGTGCCTATCACAATGGGGCCTTGCCCTGCTGACACTGCTAGGTCCTGTTGTGATACAAATAAATAAAAAAGGGAACCTGCACTGCACCTTCAAAAGACGAGCCCAGGAGCTTAAATTCATAACTCATGGACTCAGAGATGCTGCTGGTTTTACGTCTCATTACAACAGCCTGTAACCCAGTAACTCTCTTTTGTCCGATGACTCCGGAATTGTTAACCACCCACTTCATTTTGAATAGTTCCTTGCAATATGTTTTAACTTCTTACGCTTAACCATCCTTTCCACTTTGTATCTAGCTGTGACCCTCCGAGTACCCTCCCCAGAGCTCTGCGTAGCTTGGAAGCTTCTCTTTCACCACGAGAAGTTGGTCCAATAAAAAGTATTACCCCACCCACTTGTCTTTCTCATATCCTAGGACTAACACGGCTACAGCAAGACAGAAAACCAATAAATAACAATACATGCAGTGATAGATCGAGTCATTTTAAACTGGCATCCGTCACTCAAAAACCGGAACCTGATAAACTTTATTAAAGTCAGATAAATCCAAATTAGACACGAGGCACAGATTTTTGTACAGTGCAGGTGATTAACAAAACCTCAGGGGAAGTGGTGGCTTTTCTTCTGATCCAGACTGGAGGCCTCCCTGGAAGATGTGCTCTAGCCAAACCTATATTCTTGGGCCCAGGTTCTATAGTTGGAGCATTGGCCTGCTAAACCCAGGGCTGTGAGTTCAGTCCTTGAGGGGGCCATTTAGGGATCTGGGGGGAGAAAAAAGAAAGAAAAACCTGTCAGGGACAGTATGTGGTCCTGCTAGTGTAGGCTGGACTCGATGACCTTTCAAGGTCCTTCCAGTTCTATGAGATAGGCATATCTCCATATATTTTTATGTTGTTTGTATTGTACAAGCAGTCAGAAGAGATGATCAGCTAGTCCCTTCTGGCCTTAAAATCTGTGAGTCTGTGAAGGGAGATGGGCCCAAACCACAGAACCAACTGCCTCTGGGCCCTGCTTATATACTGAGCAGAACCTATTCCCCCAGATCCAAATTACTCCTGACTGTGAATGAAGAACCAAACATGGTAGGACAGTCTCACGTAACAGTGATAAGTGGGTCTCTGCACTGGACTGCGAAGGAGTTGGTATCACTGGTGGAAAATGGTGCGGCATTACAGCAAATGAAAACCTGTTTGGCTGGTACTCTATGTGCTTACCAGATATTAGAGAACAGAGTCTGCATCTTGTGGATAACGTGGGTGTACATGGAACCCAGAACATAGCTAAGGAATTTGGTTTGGCTTTGCTTTAGCCTGTTGGTAAGATAGGGGCCTGAATCCAGGTTTGGAGTCCAAACAGCTACTCAGTTTGGCTGCATTGGGGCTTGGAATTTTGGCCCAGGGCTACCTCGTTACTTGGCTATGCTGTCCCCTTCTCTTCTTCCAGAGCTGTTCCAGGTACCAGAGTGTAGTATTAATGCCCACAAGAGAGAAAGACAGAGAGATTTCTATTGCTGCCGTTGTCTTACTGGGAAAAGCAAAATTCCTTAGATGCAAATGGAAAATAGGGTTGGAAAACAGGAGACCTTGACCTACTCTTTTCTTTGCCATGGACTTTCTCCATGGCCTTGGGCAAGTCACTTGGCCTCCCTGTGAAAAGGGGAATCACAACCGAGCACAGGGAGCGCTGGATTTAGGAGCTCGGCTTTTCAGTTTAGCTTCCGCCACGCACGTCCTGCCCAGTCGCGTTGTTCCCTGTTTGTAGAAGAGGGGTAATAGCACTTCATGTCCCACAGGACGGGTGGCTGAAGGTAAATTCGTTAAGTGTTAAGATTATCGGAGCCAGATGGGTTCAGAAGCAGAAAGACACTTAGCCCCTCTTTGTAATCTGTGCTTGGAAAAAGCTATCTAAAGGCCTAGTATTCATAAACTGAACCTTTCCGACAGATCACGCCCAACCTTCACTCCCCTGGAAACTCCTTGGTCCCCGGGGATTTCTACTTTGAAAAGAACATAGTCCGCTCGTTTCTAAGGACATGGCGCTTGCTGCCTGGGGGATTTTTAGAACCATTAATGAACCATTTGATACAACGCTTTCCTCTGCAGGCCAGAAGAGCCGTGGCAGTCCCTCTGCATGTTTGCTTTTAATATCGCTGCCACCACCGCAGGGTTTCTTGGAGCAAAGGCAGGAAAACGTATGGTCGGGTGCATCCCTCTGCCTGCTGTTGACTGATGAAGCTGTCAGGTTACATTGTAGAGCCCAGTGCTCCCACCTCAGAACCCAGCTCTTGCTCGCCTGCTTTGGCATGGAGGACTGGCCTGGTGGAAACCTGCCTCTCAACTTCCATGGGGGGGTGGGTGGGAGGAAGAAGAATCTCATTATTTATTCAGGGACTAGCACTCCCATAGCCTTATAATTATTAGCAGCTCGGTTTAGCCCTTGGGGTTTTAAACTCCCTCTTGATTCCACACAAGGTTCTTCGAGTATTTTTATTACCTCTGCACATTTAATTACATGTGCGATCCTTCCCTTTCCAAACCCACTTGTAAACTCATTACAGAACCGGCCCTCACAGAGCTGTTTCCAATTAAGACTTGAGCATTGGTTTTGGGTTGGTTTTTTTTTTTTGCCACACATCCATGTCTGGTTCATTCCAGCTTTTATTCCACCCTCCCCCCGCACTCCCCATCGCCTTCCATGCTAAATTTCAGCACATTTTATGGCATGCTCGGGGGTGGCCATCTTGTTTTTTTCTTCTTTCTTTCCCTAGTTAAAGGAAATCAAAGGAACATCAAAGCCTCAGCATGACACTTCACCAACCTCCGCAGAACGTTTCTGTTTGCATTCCCCGCAGCAAATTGCGCTTTCCAGCAAAAAGAAAATGGAGAAGGGGGGGTAAAGGGGGATGGGGAAGGAAAGGTAGAGGCACAGCTGTGTCTGAAAAATGTATTCCCTGCAAATGAGGGGATGTATGGCTGGAATGCAAGGCCCATTTCCCCAGGAAGTACGCCGAAATGGCTGGAGCAAGGAGCATCAGAAGCTGGCGTGAGATTTGGGCCTTGCATTCATTGCTGTTATTTTCTCACTCGATTTGGTGGTTGGATTGACAGCGCTGGAGAAAACAAAGTCCTCCGGGCAGCCACGGAACAGGTACAGGGCAGGAAGATCCAGCACAAGCGTCTTTTCTGCTGCACCCTCCATGAACCTCACACTTGACCTTGGACAGAACACCCAAAGGTTCGGTCTCCATGACCCATTCGACCCTCCACTGAGGCTTAAAGAGGTTCAATATGTACCAGTCACGGCAGCATTTGTCCAGCTGGCGGGTAGCAGCTGGGCCACTAAAGTTTTCCACCGTCCCTTTCAGGTGATGTAGCATGAGCCCAGACTGGGAGTTCAAATCCCAGCTCTCCTATTAGCTCACTGTGTGAACCTTGGCTCAAGTCTACTTTCTCTGCTGTAGCATGGAGACAGATCGTGAGGTTTAGCCTCTACCTTCTGCAGAGTGAGTTCATGCGTGGCTGGTGCTATAAAAATACCAAGGATTATTATTCTGCCCATTTCGTTCTTGTTTGCTTTCTTCTGTCATTTTCAGTCCACTACGCGGTAAAACCCTTCCACGTTAAGCGCTCCTTTCTTCAGTCTCGCTCCCTTCCCATCCAAGCATCACCCACCAGTTTTACCAGCCTCTTTCCATCTTGCTTGCAGACACCCTCTGTTTCATTGGCAACCCCTGGGGGACATAATTCCCACCCTCTCTGAACTTCCACTTCCTTTCCTTGGCCAGCTGCCACCTTGGTTTGTTGCTGAATTTACATGTTGGTTCTGCCGTCCATTATATTAACTGTATTTCTTGGATTTAAGGATGCATTTTGTTAAAAAACCTAGATATGACTAGTAACCAGTAGCTGGTTGGGGTCACTGCTGCCCCTTGGGAATGTCTTGCCTTCTTAGTGCCCAGGAAGAGGATGGCTGGGCAAACAGTTGATCCAAAGAGGGCAGACAATCTTTGCGTCTAGTTCAACTTATCTCTGCAGTACTTAGGCTGGTGGACGGGGTACGGAAGAAAATTGTTCCCAAGTCTACAAGTAATTTCTCAGCTGTTTCAGGGCTGGAGTAGGGTTTTTCCGGCCAGAGGCATGCGAGAGGTGATACCCTGGTGATGCAGGTGCAAGGATAAAGTTTTGCTGACTCAGCCCAAATCCCTCCTTGGCACGCGGAAGACACATGCACAGGAGAGGCAGGGCCACCATGCTGGGGGAGTGGTTTTGCATGCCCCCCTTGGTACCAAGTCCTTGCCCTCTTTCAGATGTCCATGCCAGGGCACCAGCAGAGCCTGTGTCCCCCAGGGGACTGTGCAGGGGGTGCAGGTACTAAGAAAGGAGCCTGCATCCTTTCCCTCCCTTCCTGACGGCAGTGGGGCCAGCTTAGCCTTTAAGGTACATTTATTTGGGAGCTATTACAAAGGCAACTTCTGAGGTGGGCCCGCCTTTCATAACAGGATGGCAGGTTTGCATCACCAATTTAGTTTTCTCTCCACACAGAGAGAGAGAAAGAGAGACACCTCACCTTTGTGTGCAGGGTCTTGTCTGGAACTCCGTTCTCTGGGGCAGGGTCTGTCTTTTTGTTCTGTGTTTGTATAGGACCTAGCACAATGGGGGGTCATGGTCCATGACTAGGGCTCTTAGAACCAGATAATAAATAGTATGAACAATTCCCTTCCCACCCTTTGGGCATAGCTGGCTGGTTATAATCATTATTAATACTTAGCCGTGATGTGGCACGTTCCAGCAGCAGTTTTTAAAGAGCGTTGTGAAGGGAGGTATGGTTATCAATCTTTTACAGCGGGGGAAACTGGGGCACAGAGCCCAAGGGACAGATTTTTAAAGAACGGTAGGTGTCAAATTCTTCTTGATTTCAGCAGGAGCTAGGTGACGCGATACCTTTAAAAAAACTGGTCCACAGTGGATTGTCCAAGTGCATGAAAAGAGCCTTTGGAAGAGCCGTGTCTAGAACCTAGTCACATGACTCCTAATCTGGGGTTCTTCCCACAGGGGGGGCTGCTTTGAGAACATCCCTCTCATGCTTCTCTCATCTTTTGTGTCACACCTGATGTGGTTTGCTTTGCAAATGATGGTTTCCCAGCCCTTCTTGGTCAGGGATGGTAGCTCCCATCGTACTGGGGATTATTAATATTTATGTAGCGCCATGGATAAATACAGCTGGCAAAATATGACATGACGTGTCTCTTTCTAGGTTCCCCCTCCAGTGCTTTGCTAGGTGTGTTTAAGTGCCTTTACTATGTTATCTGCTCTTGTAGGTGGATGCGGAGCCTGGCCTTGCACTGACACCCACGCCTGGCCTCTTCCCAAGCAACGGGGCTCTGATGGAGGATCATGCTGAGAGCCTAGATGATATCTTCTCCCACACATCCTCCTGGAATGTGGGAGGAGACGTTCTCTGCAGAATGATACTGGACTCTCCTTGTCCAACTCCAGCAGGGAGCTAGGTACCGGATCAGAAAGTATATTCCTGGGGAGAACAGTTTGAACTGCACTTTCCCAGCAGCTCTTTGCATTTCACTTCCTTAAAAATAATACAGTAGCAATCAAAGCGAAAGTTCTATAGAAAATGTCATGTTCTACCTCTCCAATGCAGCTTTGAGATTGCAAGGTAGCTCTCCACTGCACTACGCAATGCCCCCGCCTCATATATAACACACATCGTCTAATAAAGATGTTAGATTACAGAGCCTCTGTGATCCAAACCACTTTGCAATTACATTTGCAGATTATTTAGGTAGGGATCACCCAGCACTGAAATGCAGCCACTTCTGGGGCGAGACGCAGCACATGTTTCACAGCGGCGAGCAAATGAAAAGTGCAAGGGGATTTAGGTAGTAGAATGGAATGATTGATGCCCCCGCAGGTGGTGGGAACCAGAGGCTGTCCAGAGCCAGAGGTGCACTGGGGTCTGGCTAGGGGGTGGAGAGGAGCAACTCGTGGGTGTGGGGAGCCAGCGGGGTCTCGAGGCACAGTGCAAGCGGAACAGGCCGGGGGCCCGTCTGAGCATGGGCCTGGTTCCATGGCGCCACTGGAGCCATCGTAAATCCTGCACTGTTTGTGCCCAGCCCAAGGCAGATTGGGGACACAGGCCACTGTGGAGAAGTTTCCCTGAGCTATAGCCCGTCAGTCTTGGACAAGAGAGCGGGAACTGCCCCGAGAAAGCCCTTTTGCAGTGCTGCTTGCTTCTAGCTGGGTGGGACTGGCCCGGCCCAGCGTCTCCAGCCCTACAGAGCTGCCAAAAGTGCCCCAAAGAGAACAGAGCTAAAGAACGAAACATTTTTGAATCCCTGACAGGAGCTTGCGGGGCAGGGTTGGGGGCTTCTTATGTCCCCAAACCAGCCGGCACACCCCTCGTTCAGAAGCTGCCCTCCACGTTCTGTCTAGCTTGGAGTTGCGGTGACACAAGCAGTGTGTTTTACTCTGTGTGTCTGCGAGGGGGGGATGAATCCAGTTTTCTTGCCTCTGAAGGACAGGTAACACTGGACCCTTCACCTCCCCAGGGGCGACAGAGATGTGGCAGCAAAGACGCCTCTTCTCAGACACTACTCCGGCAACGGAGAAGACTCAGGACTGCAGCAGAGGGAGCCCTTCCATAGCAGATGAGAGGCAATCAGAGCCACGCTGAAGCTGAGGTGATAAAACTGTGTGTGAGCTTTCTGGTGTGTCCCTGCCCGGCTGGGTTAACTAGGCCATATGGCGCTCCGCGGAGTTACACCAGCTGAGGAGCTGGTATCGTTAACCTGTAGTATGAGAATGCTGTGGTTTAGCACAGAAGTCGTAGGGAACGGGCACCAGCCGCTGACCGAGACAGAACTATAATCCCCGGTGAGATTTAATATAATACCCTCCCCCCCTTATGTTTCAGCACCTGCTGCCAGTTCGCCCTTTCCGAGAGCGTGCATTGGAAGTGAAGGCCTCTTTGCTGGCTGGAAAGGGGACTCAGCACATTCGGAAAGTCTGAGAGGTTGGGGGTGGGGGGTGGGCAGAGACTCACTCCTCCCCCCATTTCATCCCTAAAACAAAACAAACAACAGAACCAGAAGGAATCGGTCCCAGATTTTACCAATAGTCGAAGCATTGCAGGGATCGAAACGTGTGGCAGGTGGGTCTGAAATGCTACGAAAACCCACTTTTCACTCCTCGCTGAAGCGATGACCTACGTTGTGTTCTCCCTCTTCAATGGGTGGCCCCATGGCTTATTTTAACTGCCCACCAGTCAAACCTGGCTCCTGCTTCAAAGGCGGTTCTTAATTGCCTCATGGCATTCTCTGAGGCACTCATCAGTACAGTATTGGGGTGCTTTACCAACCCTAATTACTGTATCTTCCCAACACTCCGAGAGGGGAAAGGGTGCTATTAGGCCCATTTTACAGACACAACTAAGGCACAGAGAGCTTAAGGTAAAAGAAATTCACTAATTTGGGGTGCCCAAATTGAGACCCCCTAGTACCTCAATTTCCCAATACTTAGCATTGTAAAGCAATGTGTCCCAAGCACCGCCCCCTTCGACTTCAGCTGCAGCTCTCAGTGCTCAGCACAGCTGCGAATCAAACCCCAGGGGCTCAAGTGGGGTGCTCAAAAAATGAAGAACTCACAATTAGCAACTACCTGTGCCAAGTCTGGTATAAGTAACAGCTTCTGGCAGTCAGCGGCTTAGGGATACCAGGAGCATGGAGTTGTGTCCCTGACCATCTTGGCTGATAACCATTGATGGACTTGTCCTCCATGAATTTATCTAGTTCTTTTTTGAACCTGGTGATACTTTTGATCTTCACAACATCCCCTGGCGATGAGTTCCACATGTTGGCTGTGCGTTGCATAAAGACATACTTCCTTATGTTTGTTTAAAACCTGCGGCCTATTAATATCATTGGGTGACCCCCTCCTTCTTGTGTTATGTAAATGGGTAAATAATTCTTTCTTATTCACATTCTCCAAACCATTCATGAGTTTATAGACCTCTATCAGACACCTTGCTTTTCCATCCTTAGTCGGCTCTTTTCCAAGCTGAACTGTGCTAGTCTTTTTATTCACTCCTCATATGGAAGCTGTTCCATCCCCCCCGTCATTTTGTTGCCCTTCTCTGAACCCAGTAGTCAAAGGGTGGGTGTACCCTGGATTCATAGAGTGGCATTACGATATTTTCTGTCTCATTGGCTATCCTTTTCCTAGTGGTTCCTAACATTGTGTCAGTAACCTGCCTTGGTATTTCAGAATTGCTGATCACCCACAGCTCTCCTCCAAGAACTACTCAAAGCCTCTGAAAAACAGGCCAAGTAATTTAGGTACCTACCGTATTTTCAGGCGTATAAGACGCCTTTTTAAGACAGGAAAATTGTCTCAAAAGTCGGGGGGCGTCTTATACACCGGATATAGTCTTTAGGGTGGGTGCACTGTGCACTAGCAGGGCACCGGGACTGAAGGGGCGAAGCGGCCACTAGACGATCACCGGGGACAGAGGGTGACGGGCGGGCAGGCTTGGGGCAGGAGTCTCCACCAACTACGGCCCCAGCGTGACTCTCCCCCAACTCCGCAGCCCCGTCCACACTTACCGGGCTCGCGGCGCCTCTCTCCGCCGAGCCGTGCCCAGGCAGGACGCGCCGCTCAGGCGGGGTGGGGAGTCGCGCCCGCCGTGCTCCGGCCGGACCGGCTCGCTCAAAGTTTGGCGCCGTCGCCCAGCGCCCGCATCTCTGGCCGCCACCTGCTCGGCTGGCGGCGGGGACCCGGGGCGATGCTCCCCCGGTAGAGCGCGGCAGGGGCGGGCGGCGCGGCGATGCAGACACGGGGGAGGCGGCTCCCTGCAGCCAGCCCAGCTTGGGCGTCTTCCCGCGCGTGGGGAGGGGGCGGCTCCACCCCAGCTCGCTCCGGGTCATGGGTTGTGGGGGCTGCGGGGAAGGGGACGCCAGAGCCGGCTACACCAGGGCGGTGGCTGCTCGGGGCGCTGGGTAACAGCTGGAGGCTCTTGGGGCTGGGACTGCACCGAGCCCCCCCGCCAAAGGCTAATGGCTCGGCCAGAGGTGGTCGTGTGCGCGCATGGCAGGTCCGCAAAGCCCTGGGTCCGGCGGGCTGGCGCCTGCCAGTTGAGATCGGGGGGGCCCTACCGCGCCAGCGCCCCTTGCCCGGCTAGCAATGATGTGTAGCGGGGGCTGCTGCCTAGGAACGAGGGTCGGTTATGGGCTCCCCACCAGGCTGCAAAAATGCCGCTCCAGCAAGTGACCCCTGCCAGAGCTTGTCCTTAGCCGGCTTGTCCTACGCCGGCATATACGGTATTTGGTTCAGAATCTTTTTTTTCTAGATTTTCCTCCTTTAAAATTAGGTGCGTCTTATATGCCGGAGCGTCTTATATGGCGAAAAATACGGTAACTTTGGGCTTTTATGTTTCAAACTGTTGGCCTCAATCTACAAGTGTCTGAGGTTTCTCATGGTGGAGGGACAACTTGTAAGGGTGCTCTGAGGCTTAAATCATATTTGTAAATTCCATTGAGGTTCCCGTGTAAACGATGCTGGAGAAATACCAACCCTCTCCTCGCATGAATAGAGAACACAACCCTCTTCAGTAAAAGCTCAGCAACTCCATGCCCAAGAGACGCAGAGGCTAATGGGCCAATAGCTATCTGTCCTATGGCAGGGAGAGCTGTCAGTTTCACACAGCTGGTTTAACTATTCTAATAGATGTGGTAATCCTTTTGGTTTCCAAATAATGTTCTGGTCAAGTCGATTTATGGTAACGCTATCTTAAGCAACGAGGGCAATAAAAAGAGTCTGAAATGTGAAGGATTTTTTTCTTTTAACTGCCCCCGACCACCACCACCAATTCCAATTTTTATAAAAGCCTTTCCTGTGTTTGGAACCATCAGGAACGCCAGCCATGCCAACACTCCTCAGTCTGGAGTGGAGAGCACAGCCTGATTGTTACGTTATGGGCTTGTCTACATGGAGACACGCAGAACAATTCAAAGTGTGAATTCAAAGTGACTTAGCTACATTGCATTAAGCCCCCATGTGGGGACACTCACTCAGAATTAAGGTGGCCTTAAATAAGTTTAACTAACTTAAGGCCACTTTAATTCTGGAACGCGAGCATCCGCACAAGAGTTGAATGTGATATACCCTGTTTCCCCGAAAGTAAGACATCCCCCGAAAATAAGACGTACTTCCAGTTTTGCCTCTCGCTGTAATATAATGTAATGTAATTTTGGGAGCAAAAATTAATATAAGACACTGTCTTATTTTCGGGGAAACATGGTAACGAAGCCACTTTAAATTCACACCTTTAGTTAATTCAGATTAAGTTTCCTGAGTGCCTCCCTGTAGACAAATTCCATGATGCAATGTGATAAAGTCATCGCTGTGCCCCTCCCCGCCCCGCCCCCTCATTTAGGCCAGGTTTACACTAGCACTTATGTCAGCAAACCTTTTGTCGCTCGAGGTGTAAAAAAACCCAGCCCCTGAGTGACGTAGATTTGGCCGGCACAAACACTCATGTGTGTTGCACTACGTCAGCAGGAGACGCTGTCTCACCAACATAGCTACCGCCGCTTGTTGAGCTGGTTTTAATATGTCGACGGACGAGCTCTCTCCCGTCGGCATAACCAGCTACATGAGCCATCTTACAGCAGCGCAACTCGTCTCAGTACATCTGTAAGCTTGTAAGTGTAGATGTGGCCCAGTGACCCCTCCATGGCTAGGTGCCATTAGAGTAGTAACCGGGCTCACCTGACTCTACCCACCATCAAGGGGGTCTGTGGAAGGCAGGGGGAGCTCCTGTATCAAAGGCCTTTTTTCTTTTACATATGTGATATTCTGCAAAAAAAAATTAAAAAATATCAAAAAAACCCAGTGTAATTATTTTTTTGTGAAATGTCCTGTGACATTATTCAATGATTTTTTTTAAAAAAATGAAATTTTTTTTTTAAAAAATGAAAGAAATGAAAAAAATAAAAAAATGAAAAAAATAAAAAAAAGATTTTTTTTAAAAAAATGAAATTTTTTTTTAAAAAAATGAAAAAAATGAAAATTTTTTTTAAAAAATGAAAAATTATATTTTCTACTCACCATCAAGGGGGTCTGTGGAAGGCAGGGGGAGCTCCTGTATCAAAGGCCTTTTTTCTTTTACATATGTGATATTCTGCAAAAAAAAAATTAAAAATATCAAAAAAACCCAGTGTAATTATTTTTTTGTGAAATGTCCTGTGACATTATTCAATGATTTTTTTTAAAAAAATGAAAAAATATATTTTCAAAATGGAAAGTGGCTCATTTAATTTCCCTGCAAAATGAAAACAATGTAGAAATATTGGCAAAAACCAATCAACTCTATTGGCAATCTTAACCTGCTTGGAAGGTGGGTTTTATTGGTAAGCACAGCACATGGCTGGAGGAAACTACCTCGGCTGCCTTTAGTGTTGCTATCCAGGAGCAATAACAATACCCCACTCCTACATAGCACTTTTCATCAGTTGCCCTCAAAGCATTGTCCAAAGGAAGTCTGTATCATTATCCCCATTTTATGGGGCTGGAAACAGAGGCACAGAACAGGGAACTGCCATGCATAAGGTCACCCACCACATGGGGGGGCCGGGGCAGCACTGGGACTAGAACCTAGCTCTACAACAGCTCAGTCCAACGCTCCATGCAGTAGATCACACACCGCTGACCTGCAGCCTGCGTACATAAGTATGGCTCACTACGTGAAATTCATCCTTGTGCAGCAATTAAGATACTGGCTTGAGTGGATAAGTGCAACATCAGTGAGGCCTTGTACTGGGCTGTCACACTGAGATGGTTTCCCCCCAGTGTGAACAAGAGAAACTGAATGGGGTACTACAAAAAGGATTAGGGGGCTGGAGCACTTGACTTATGAGGAGAGGCTGAGGGAACTGGGATTGTTTAGTCTGCAGACGAGAAGAATGTGTGGGGGAGATTTGATAGCTGTTTTCAACTACCTGAAAGGGGGTTCCAAAGAGGTTGGATCTAGACTGTTCTCAGCGGCAGCAGATGACAGAACAAGGAGTAATGGTCTCAAGTTGCAGCAGGGAGATTTAGGATGGATATTAGGAAAAAAAATCTTTTTCCCTAGGAGGGTGGTGAAGCACTGGAATGGGTTCCCTGGGGAGGTGGTGGAATCTCCTCCCTTAGAGGTTTTTAAGGTCAGGCTTGACAAAGCCCTGGCTGGGATGATTTAGTTGGGGATTGGTCCTGCTTTGAGCAGGGGGTTGGACTAGATGACCTCCTGAGGTCCCTTCCAATCCTGATAGTTTATGATTCTCTGATTTCTGGTAGGATTCCCTACCCTGGGCCCGAGTTGCCTGTCCGTGGCTTTATTTCAGAGCAATTCAGGGTGGGGTTGGGGTGGGGTACAGTTGTGTCAGCATATAGATGATATGTGATTATATTATGGTCTGCAAAGCCAGCAGGTGGGGGGAGGGGATCCTATAGCTAGACTTAGCAGAATTTGACTTTTACTTTTTTGATACGTTTAACGAATAATGTCAATGTTTATTTTGAAGCATCCCCCTCCATTTTTGTCAGTGTCCGTTTTCACGGTGGTGGGGAGTGACAGGGGAGATCAGACACCGGCTATTCCATGGCAGTAGCAGCTGAGAGTTCAAAAGTGACAGCCGTAAAAACACAAATGGTCGACACCCCATGTCAAACTATAGCACATAAGCAGCCTTCCAGCAGACTCTTGGCTCTCTTTGCCTCGCTGTGAATTTCAGTGATTAGTGATGGAATTATTTTCCGTGTCGGTTTGCGTGGGTACCCTGAAATCGATGTTTACTGACTTGTGCCGATAAAGATCACATCTTTCCAATCCTATAGATCGACCTATGAACGTCTGGGGTGGGGTAACTAAGGACAGGGGGCGGGAGTCCCCCCCCCCATGCCCTATAGGAAAAGCCACTGTGGGCCCCACAAGGAGCGCTGGCTCCTGCTTTCAAAACCAAAGTGCTCCCAGTGTCAGACACGGGTCCTTTCCACCTCTGTCCAGCAGCCCATGTATGGGAAGGCTTATGGGGTGAAGAATGGAGGAGCAAATCCCTCCCCATTCCGGGAGGGCTGGGGGAGCACAGTCTGGCCAGAGCAGGCTTTGTCCTGTCTCTCAGCAGGCCCCATCTGGTGCATGCCTTGGCACAGGGGGGGTGGCTCAGCTCTCTGGTCTGCAGCTGCCTCTTCACCGTGTCCCCGGCACAGTCCCTTGGTAGAAGTGATTTTGTGACAAGTTCATTTAAAAAAAAATCTGTTTTCCTTGCTAGTGGTTCATGCGTTTTTGCCACAAGCCAGATGTATTTATCTGGAATGCTGTATTCCCTCTTCTAGCCAGACTTTGCCCAAGAGGGGACATGAGAACAGTCTCCACATTAGCACGGTGTCATTGTTGATGATGCCAGTAGCTGAATCCTCTGGTACTGGCCCCTGTCCTGTGTTCTGACCCGAGGAATCGAAGCAGACAAAGGGATGGAGATGAAACTGCTTTGCTATGGTCCCACAGCAGGTCAGGAATAGAATGACCCACTCCTCAAGGCAGGACTCCGCCCACTACACCACTTTGCCTTCCTGGCATGGCAGGCGGACTGGAAAGCTGCGCGGCACTCGGTGTGGGGTTTTCATTTCGGTGTTCCTCGTGGACCCCCGACTGGCTCTGTAACAATACCTATCCTGGCTTCTCCAACAGAATGGATTGTTTTGCTCTGTTCCAGTCGATCATTTCAAGCATCTCTGGAAGCTCAAGCAGCTGCTGAGAATGAAATAAAACAATCCCACAGTGCGAGGCTGGAATCAGGGGAACTGGCCAACACAGAGCCTGGAAAACCTGGCCTGCAGAAGCAGTAAAACAGCAGGCGTTCCAAAGGGCTGCTTCCAAGAGCCAGGCTCATAACCGGCGGGCCGGGTTACGATATCAGCTGGAGAGAGATTCAAGGCTGGATGCTGGACGATTGCAAGTTTGTAGGTGGGCCACAAAGCGCTCTGCACTGGCTAAGGGGCTGGATTATCTCCCCCAACTCCACCACACACACACACTCCTCCTCATCGCCATCTGTTTGGCTTGGAAGCTTAGTATCTGCTTCAGTCCGCAATACCTGCTCTCTGAGTCGCAGGGGAGAGGAATGGCTTGTGGCTATGCAAGTCTCCCAGCCCTGGCCCTGCCTGCTGGGCTGTCAAATCCATCCTCAACTTCCATTTAATCCTCAGCCGCTCCGTGGAGACTGGAGTCAGCTGTGATGTCCACTAAGAGCTGGATCGAAGCTCCCAGTTCAGGGTGTGCAGCTCATCACAGAATCAGGGCCAGTGGATTTTGTCTAGCGTTGAAATGGACCAGGTGGAAATCAATGGCAAAGTGGCTAATGGCTTTGCCCCCTTCCATTTTCAATGCCTCCAGGGTCCTTCCCCACTCCCCGCAGGTAAATCATAATGCCTCATCCTCAAGGGGGTTGGATGATTTTCTGAAAGAGAGCTGGTGTCCAGCTGGGCTGGGGTCTACATGGTGGAGCTGTATCTTCTTCTGGCAACAGAAGAGAAATTAGAAGCATCACTCTGGAGTGGGAGAATGAGCTAAATAAAGGCTTTTTCGTCTCCCTCCCTGAGCTCTGCTCACCCATCTCTTGATCTCCCCTCTCATCCTGTGCCCCACTCCTCAGCTCAGACTCACTTACCGCACAGGAGGTCCCAGGCCAGTTCCCCCCAGAGCACAGGATTTGCTCTGTGGCTCAGCCTTGTTATTCAGCGTGATGGGAATCCCCAACCTTCTTTCCTCCCCGTGGCTGGTAAACCAACGAGGCTAGAACATTTCACTTGGCTACAATTAACCGAGTGCTGGCGGCCCCATGCGCCTCGATATAGAACTTTAAAAAAAAAGAAGTTTAGCTTCAGCAGGAAATCTAATAACAAGCAGTAGCTGATATTTCAAGACCATCTTCATTGGATTTCATTCCCATCTTGTCCCAGTGCCATATGTGGAGCGGCGCGAGCCATTGCTCATTATTACGGAAGAAATTCATTTTGTTTGTGGATTGGGGAGTCGCAGAAGAACCCAATGGTCCTGCTGCGGGGAATATATTGTATATACTTCTGAGCCGTGCCTGACCTCTGGCTTGCTCTCTTCACAGCGTGGAAAGGAAAAATGATTAGAAAGAAGCAGCAACGTTCCACTCTAACGGGGCGATGTTATTCATTTTCTTTTGTTTTCACACGGCGGAACCAAAAGTAGAGTTTTTATCCATGCAAAACATTGACTGAAAGCTTAAGATTTCTCTCTCTACACAGCCTTGCCTGACCTTGGCTCAGGGGAAGAAATCAGGGAGTTGGGTTTTTTAAGTTATTTATGTCTATATCTGTCAGGGAAATTGGACAATTTGATAAAAATATATATTCATGGTTTTACCTGCCTGCCAAAGGCATCCAGCTGGCCAAATAACAGGTTGTTTTTTTTTTAACCCCCTGGCATTTCAGCATTTAGAGTAGCACCTAGTCTTTTCTCCTTTCACATGTAAAAAAAAATTGCCCCGGATAGACATGGGTGTAAAAAACTGGGATCTTTGACCAAAGGCAGACGAACTTGAACTGTCAGGAGGAGGTCAGCAGGTTATCCCATTACAGTTGGCTGCGCAAGGTGTATTTCCTATGGTGGTGTTGTTAAGACGACACATTGTGAATTCCGATTTACACCTTTGGGGGGGGGGAAGTGTTCATAACACAGCCTTGCCAAGGAGAAGTCGAGTGAGAAAAGTTGTGGTGTGTGCACAATGGAAACCCTGGCTGGATTTCAAGTAATCCCCCTTCCTGCGCTGTCCTCTTGGGTGCTTCTGTATTTTGTATGGGCCTCCTCCGGTCAGAGCTGCAGGGCACAGAATGTGGGGTGTGAATGAACTCCAGGAAGAGGAACATTTTCACCAAAGAAACATGTCCTTCCGGAGCTATGCCCTAGTCTCTCAGGAGAAATGTCTGGAAACCCAACCAGGGCCATCTTTCCATCGACCTTGTCTTCGCTAAGTATAAACATGCCCACACTGTGGTTGCCAGCTGTACTATGGTCTCAGCTTCTGGGAGGTGACAAAGAACATTCTACTGTGGGGTGTCTACTTCCCTTGTCTAGGGCAGCTCAGTCTGAGGCCTACCAAAGTTCAAACCCCAGGCTGGCACCTTTTATGTAACTAGCCCTTACCCGAGTCATCAGAAGGCTTGAATGGGGAACCTTCACAGTCAAAAGCATGAGCTGCTCCTCCTCAGGCCAAAGGTGTAACTCCTCCAGCTGGTAGCATTAATAGACTCTTATCTTCTTAGGTGGACCAGCCACTAGAGGCAAACAGAGACACACGGGGCCTGTTTTTCCAAATGGCCGAGCAAACGTAAAGTCAGTGGGAACTGGGTGTGCTCAGTACTTAAGAAAATCGGAGCCCGATGCGGTGACAACATGAACTACGTACACTGCTCCTACTCTGATCCCTTCATCACTGAGTTCTTTCCTCTCTGAGTGTGACCACCTCTTCCACTTCAGCATCACTCACGTACCTGCCGTCTCCTGCTGCTCCATTCAGCCCAGCAATGGAAATGGCCTCTCCGCCTCTCTTAGCCCCATTCTCCCTGCCCTCTCCTCAGCTGATTCAGTCACTGATCCCAGCCAGCACCCTCAATTCCTTTGCCTGTCTCTCCAACAACAAAGTCCATCTCTCCGGCCTTGCTTCATCCCTGAACACTTGATTTCTCCACTCCAGTCCCCATGCCACTGAGCACCACTGGAGAAAGATCTGTGACCACAAAGACTTCTTCCACCATCAATTCATCCTCTATGCTCCTTTGCCTCTTCCATCTTCATGGCCAAACAACACAGATACTCAACTGACTCCCAGTCCCAGCTGGCTATTCACCACCTTGGTCTCACACCTAAATCCTTCCCTCCTCTTCCTCCTTCTCCAAGCTCTTCCCACCCCGTATAAGATCTCGCCAACTTATTCCAAAGCAAAGTTTGTTCATGTGCCATTTGATCACCACTCCCATAGATTTCTCTTTGCTTTCTCCTACTCCACCCCATACATGGGGGGACATCTCCTTTCCCCTGCTTACAAGGCCACCACCTTCTCCGCCTTCAGAGCAGAACTCACCTTTGAAACATTACATCAAGCAGCCAACCAACAAGGGCTCAGTGGAAGGGAAGCTGGGGATGTCTTATATTTATGTTAAAATGAACATCCCCCGAGTCCCACTGATTGTTTTAATCCCTCTCCCTTGTACTCTTCGCTTGCAAGCTCTCCTGGGGCAAGACAGGGATGGCTGAAAAATTGACATTCTCCAGTCAGAAAAATGGGGTTTAATTGAAATTGAAATTTTCTGCAAGAAAAAATCAATTCTGGCAGAATTTTGCACCGGGAAAATTGAAACAAAAATGCTTCATTTCGGTTTGTGGAGCCTGAAACATAATGTTTTGTTTTCAGTTGAGCCTGATTGCTGGGTTTGCCTGAATGGCTGCAATACCTCATGGGACTTGTAGTTCTGGGTCCCGCATGCCCTCAGTCTCCACTATGGGTGAAGACCCCCAGGTAGACTACATGTCCCAAGATGCACCATGGTGGAACAGTTTTGATATTAGTTGAAATAGCTGAATTTCCCATGGGACGGAAATTTCATTTTTTAATCAGCTTTAGGGCAAGGACTGTGCCAGGTTGTTTCTGCATTGTGGGTATGATCGCAAGTAAAGATACTTATCGTCCACCTGGATTAATACACCACGTTCCCCCTCTAAAGTATCTGAGCACTAATGGGACATTTAAAGGGAGCACTGGAGAATCAACGGTTGAGAGCAGTCCTGCATTGGCCAAGAGGCTGGACTGGTTTCCAGATGGGAATGTTAAACATCTCCATAATTCTGGGATCTTTGGATCCAGGATTTTGGTCTGGCCTGTGATCAAAACAGGGGCCGCATTCAAACTTCAGATGCCGATGCTGAACTTTGCTGCATAGTCTGGGCTTTAATACAGTGTTATCTGTGTAAAAGGCCCCAAGTGAGATCAGGGCTCCGTTGTGCTGGGTGATGCCCAGCTACATAGTAAGAAGCAACCTGTGCCCCACACAGCTCAAAATAGACAAGATAGAAACAAAACTATAAGAGTTGCGAACAGTCACATGGTCGGTCAGGACTGAAACCCTGGTCGCCAAAGTGGGGGCTCTGTGCACCATACACTGCTCCTCCACTCTCTGCTACAACACCCAGATGAGTGACAGCATGCCCAGAAACCACTGAAACCGATGGTCATGGATGGGTCAAGCCCTGCTGTCAATGAGCAGAGCCTTTATCCAGCCTGTGACTTTTGCTCACCATGACTAGCATGGGTGGTCCGGAATGCCTCTTCGGTGGGAGCCTGCCAACATCTCCAGGTGAGTAGATGAGCTGGCAACAACTGAGAAGAGCCCAATGACCGTGCTTGTTTGGCCATCCCATGCAGAGATTGGTTCTAGATGGTGCCACCTATGGCCTAAAATACACCCAGTGAGGAGCAGTTCTCTTGTGAGTTAGCTGGTCCTTTCTATCCACGTAGGGGAATCTGTTTTCATGAAGCCATAAAACCACTCTTCAGCCCAGATCCTCAAAGGTATTTAGGCACCTAACTGATATTGAAATCAATGGGAATTAGGCATCTAAACGCCTCTGAGGATCTGGACCGGAGTGCTGTCAGCTCTGGCCAATGGACTGCTCTCTGCAAGGGAATAACGCCCTGTATCTGAATGAAAAGGGCGTAATCAATGCATCAAACCATTGCAAGATGAGGCACGCACTCCATGAGCATCACGGACGTTAAAGTCTGTGAGATGCTCAGGAAGGACTATAAGACATATAGCATCCTAGACTGTATGAACATGGGATGTGGGGGGGTCATTTCAACTCCAGTCATGATGGGGCAACTCCTGGAGTTCTTAAACCAGCAAATGCATCAAACCTCCAAGAGGCAGGTGTGCAATTTTTGCACGTGCCGCTGAGTGTCTCCATTGACGTCAACCGGATGATTTCTGAAAGTGCTCAGCAGCGGGTGAAATTCACCCCAGAGGAAAATCGATCCACCACTTCGAGGGGACATAAACCCCTACGCTTTGTGCTGGAGCCTCACATAGGAACTTATTTCACTGCAGCACAACAATTTCACTGCAGCTCCAAACGTGGGTTGTGCATAAGGACGTCAGGTGTGAGCCCACAGAAAGGTTTGCTTGGGCAAGGACTGGCTGCAGCTGTTAGTTCTGAGCCAATGACCGCCGTGTGGGTTTGATTTGTTGGGCACGTGTTAAACCCCGGTAAAAGGGTTTTCAGTACTCATCAGTCAGTGATTTAATGATAAGCAGCGATCCCTAAATTACATCAAGCTCCCATTTATTAAGGACATTTTCATGTTCAAGGACTAGCATGTGAGTATTGGAAACATATTCTATTGAGGTTTCACAGCTCTGCAAGGACGAGATTAGTTTGTAAACCTCAACCAATATGTTTTTAATAACCTCCAGCGTATTAAAATACCAGAAACGCTGACCTAACGAAGCTGAGATACCGGAGATAAGCCTTTGTGACCTTTCATGTCATGTCTGAGCCAGGGGAGTGTACAGCGCAGGGATTGGTAATGGGCTATGATGCCTTTTGCTCCTGGATCAGTTCCAAGCGGGGGTAGCTCCGAAGGGGCTGAGTGTCATTTCTATAGGGGTCTGAGTATTTTTGATTTGTACGACAGTGATGCCTAGAAGCTCAGGTTGGGAATCAGGCCCTCATGGTGTTACGTGCGGTACAGACATAGAATGAAAGTGCGGTCCCAGCCCCAGACTGTTTACTGTGGGCTCCATACCAAGTTGTGTTGGTTCTTAAGCTGTGCTCACCATGATAGCTTCTGAGCACCTTCCAGTTGTGAGTAACGCCCACCGTGTGTTGGTTCACTCATCCTCTCCCCGGAGGGAGCAGTGTGCAGTGCAGTGTTTTGGGATTTTTTAACATCTCCCTCTCTTTCTCTACATCAGGGGTCTCCAAACTACGGCCCGCGGGCCGGATGCGGCCCGCGAGGCCCTCTCATCCGGCCCGCGGAGATCTTTTTGGCTATTTAGGGAATTTTTGGCTCTTTTGAGCTTTTCGCTGGGACGGCTCCGCGCTGGGGCCTGGAAGCGCCGCGCGGGCCGCCAGCCGCGGGGCTGGGACGCGCCGCGTGCTCGGCTGCCGCCGCGGGGCCGGGACGCGCCGCGTGCTCGGCTGCCGCCGCGGGGCCGGGACCCGCCGCGTGCTCGGCTGCCGCCGCGGGGCCGGGACCCGCCACGTGGTCGGCTGCCGCCCCGGGGCCGGGACGCGCCGCGTGCTCGGCTGCCGCCGCCGGCCAGGACGCGCCACGTGCTCGGCTGCCGCCGCTGGCCAGGGACGGCTCAGAGCTGGGGCCGGGACGCGCCGCACAGCCACGCAGTTACAGGGGGCGAAACAAGGAGCCACCCACTGCCAGGCGGCGAACCGGTCTGTGGGGAGAGACCGGGTTGAGCGGGTCAGTTGAGGGGGGGGGGGGAGAGACCAGGCTGGGTGGGTCAGTTGGGGGGTGGGTTGGAGGAAAGGAGGTTTTGGGGTGAGAGACCTGGCTGGGTGGGTCATTTGGGGGGGGGTTGGAGGAAAGGAGGTTTGGGGGTGAGAGACCGGGCTGGGTGGGTCAGTTGGGGGGTGGGTGGGAGGGAAGGAGGTTTTGGGGTGAGAGACCGGGCTGGGTGGGTCAGTTGGGGGGTGGGTGGGAGGGAAGGAGGTTTTGGGGTGAGAGACCTGGCTGGGTGGGTCATTTGGGGGGGGTTGGAGGAAAGGAGGTTTTGGGGTGAGAGACTGGGCTGGGTGGGTCAGTTGGGGGGTGGGTGGGAGGGAAGGAGGTTTTGGGGTGAGAGACCTGGCTGGGTGGGTTATTTGGGGGGGGGGTTGGAGGAAAGGAGGTTTTGGGGGGAGAGACCTGGCTGGGTGGGTCAGTTGGGGGGTTGATGTGTAGTGTTCATGTGTAGTGTTCATGTGTAGTGAACAGGTGTTCATGTGTAGTGTTCATGTGTAATGTTCATGTGTAGTGAACAGGTGCTCATGTGTAGTGTTCATGTGTAGTGAACAGGTGTTCATGTGTAGTGCTCATGTGTAATGTTCATGTGTAGTGAACAGGTGTTCATGTGTAGTGTTCATGTGTAATGTTCATGTGTAGTGAACAGGTGTTCATGTGTAGTGTTCATGTGTAGTGTTCATGTGTAGTGAACAGGTGTTCATGTGTAGTGTTCATGTGTAGTGAACAGGTGTTCATGTGTAGTGTTCATGTGTGGTGAACAGGTGTTCATGTGTGGTGAACAGGTGTTCATGTGTAGTGTATCAATGTGTTATTAAATAATAACTGAATAAAATAATATTAAATAAATAATAAAAAACAACATCCATGTTTTGATTCTTTTTTATTTGGACCTCGAGTGTGTTGTCGGCCCCCGAACTGCTATTTGATAGCTAATGCGGCCCTCGGGCTGAAAAGTTTGGAGACCCCTGCTCTACATTCACACACATGCCTAGGTGCTTATGTTCAAGAAGGCAAGGTCAAAGAAATGCACCTTGCACTTAGAGTGGAAGGGCTCAACTTTGCAGGGACCTTGGAGATTTTTCACTGTTCTCTGCAGCATGGTGTGTGACCCACCCACTGGGCATGTCTCATCTAATCAGTTCCCCACCATTGTACGTGCCTCAGGCATTGTGGCACCTCGGTCTCTCCTGCTCCCTGCCTGTGACACAGAATGGTTTAGTCTCCTAAGGACTGATATGGCTTTAGTTCACCCCAAGATACTGGACCCTTCTGGCCTTAAATTCCGTGCCATGACTTATAAAGGTGTGAGTTTAAACCAGTTGTAGTTAAACTGGTGAACAATGGCGTGGGAACTATTCTGATTTAAACCAGGTTATGCCCGTTTAGTTGAAGCCAGTTAGGAACCGGGTTGAGCTAACCTACAATAAGCCACTCTGAAACTGAAAATAAGAGCATCCATTCATGGCTTGCCCAATTTTACCTCAATTGGTTCAAAAACAAATATAAGTTGAACCGGTGCAACTTTCTGAGGTAAACGAGGCTGGAGTGAGCTTGGTGTCCACATTTTGAAAGGAGTCCTGGGTCTCAGGTATCCCCATCCCAAGGAGCATGTTTGGGAGGAAGTAGCTCCTTCTCTGTCTGTCTCAACAGAGAGACCAAGGCCTGAAAGGGCCTCTCATCTCTGGAAATGGTCCCTTTGGTTAATGGTTGAGATCAGATGCTGAGGAAACTTTTCCTGCTGCTACCTGGTGGTACCAGCTTTTTCCTGGAACAGAGGAATTCAGTCTGCAGGGCTATATTAAGATGACACCTCGTAGCAAGCATTTCCCCTTCTGCCACACTGTAGCTGTGCATGCTATGCCCGCTGGGTGGGGAACTCTTTCCCCCTTTAGCGAAGACTGGGCCAGTTAGAGGTCGATGAACCTGCTACAGCCTTGGTTAACAGAGATGGGCCTTTTAGCTCAGGCAATAGAAGCTCAAGTATTAAACTCCAGTGGTTCCAGGTTTGATCTTTGCAGACAACCCACCCAGGGGTATCAGTGTTATGCCTACAAAGTAACTTGCAACAGTTAGACAACTGGTGCACGGAGACCCTGCCTACCATACTGTCCAACAGAGTCTGTTGGGTGTTTTGTGTGCCCTGGTACGTCTATTATTGCCTCTGGTCTTCTGTTTTGATTGGAAGCTCTTTGAGGGAACCATCTTTCTGATATGTTTTGAATAGTGCCTAGCCCCATGGGGCTGGTCCGTGAGTGGGGATCGCAGGTGCCATAGCAACACAAATAAGAAATAACAAGAAGAGGAAGGAGGCAGTGCCAGCTCCTATCAGTTCTGCAGGACAGCTAAGGTCTGGTCTCTGGGAACTTGGAGCTGTGTTTCTGTAATGCACTGGTGAGTGCATGCAACATACAGGTCCCCCTCTCTCTGCCTGACATGAGCCTGTTATGGCCCTCGCTAGGGAGTTAGCAGCCATCACAGAAGCGGGGGATTGTCCAGGATTTAACCTGTGGTGGAACTCGAGAGGTGCTTCCTTTGTCCAGAGGAAGCATGCAAAGCATGGTCCGTATGAGTCCGTTTCTCTGTGCTTTGTCTGTAGAGATGTCCCCTAGTGCTCCAATGAGGCCTCCTCTTCCAGGAGGCACTCAGGTTATAATGGTCACTCGCTGCTCAGCAGCTCTCCAGGCATCACCTGTGTACTGCTTCTGCCTGTGCCCTTTAAACTGTGGCCTACATTATCAGAAGCAGCTAGTGATTTCAGGTGCAACCATGTTCGGTTGTCCATCTTGAGACACCTTGAAGAGGTCTGATGGCCAGGCCGTATTGAATGCCCGTCCTCTGAAAATCCAGAGCCCTTTGGGAAATCACAACTAGGTACCACGTCTGAGACCTTAGCCCCAAGACCTCAGTTGTGACTGTGTTCCAGTTTGCCCAGTTATGGCACTTTTATTTATTGGCCTAAGAGATAAAAGTTACATACTGGACAAATTCAGCCCTGGTGTCGCTCCACTGAACTCCAGCGACGGACACTAGCAATGAACTGAGCTCCTGAAAATGCGGTCCTGTCCAGAAAAGAGATGGCGAAAACAGCATTGCCAGGCTCCATGCCTACCGTGTCTTGGTAGTTTCAATAGCAGGGGTTGATTGTCCTTTCCATTGCAGTGAGAATCAGGCCGCCAAACGCGCTTATCTTACACTCATAAAAGTGGTTTCGGTACTTTGCAAAACTGCAAGCTCAGTTTGGTCTCTGAGAATTAAACTGGGTTCTTTCCTACTTGCATATCCTCACCAGGGATAAAAGTTTTGCAGAATACCTGGTGCCCTCAGGACAGGTGCAGTCTCACCACCTCCAATGGCTTTACACAGGTGGACTGGATTAGAGTGTGGTAAAGAATTCTGCTGCTGAGGAACAAGATGGAACCTTTTCCCAGGACTGTGTGGCACAAAAACATACCAGAGATGCTGGTATCGGCAGATCTGACTCTGAAACACATACGAGGGAAGTATGGTAAGTAAGAAGTTAGACTTAAATGGTGCATAGACCTGGTGACAGCCCCCGGCACAGGGCTAAATAGTTGAGTTGGTTAAAAAAAGTGTCTTTTTCCTTTTTTGGATAGCTTACCACAGGGCATCATGGGAGTTGTAGCTGTAGCCTACCACAGTGCCCTCAGGGTCAGTCCTGGGGCCAGTTTTATTCAATATCTTTATCAATGATCTGGAGGATGGTGTGGACTGCACCCTCAGCAAGTTTGCAAATGACACTAAACTGGGAGGAGTGGTAGATACACTGGAGGGTAGGGATCGGATACAGAGGGACCTAGACAAATTAGAAGACTAGGCCAAAAGAAATTTGATGAAGTTCAACAAGGAGAAGTGCAGAGTCCTGCCCTTAGGATGGAAGAATCCCATGCACTGCTACAGACTAGCGACCGAATGGCTAGGCAGCAGTTTTGCAGAAAAGGACCTAGGGATTACAGTGGATGAGAAGCTGGATATGAATCAACAGTGTGTCCTTGTTGCCAAGAAGGCTAATGGCATTTTGGGCTGTATAAGTAGGGGCATTGCCAGCAGATCAAGGGACGTGATTGTTCCCCTCTATTCAACATTGGTGAGGCCTCATCTGGAGTACTGTGTCCAATTTTAGGGCCCACACTACAAAAAGGATATGGAAAAAGTGGAAAGAGTCCAGAGAAGGGCAACAAAAATGATTAGGGGCCTGGAGTGCATGACTTATGAGGAGAAGCTGAGAGAACTGGGATTGTTTAGTCTACAGAAGAGAAAACTGAGGGGAGATTTGGTAGCTGCTTTCAACTACCTGAAAGGGGGTTCTAAAGAGGATGGATCTAGACTGTTCTCAGTGGTAGCAGATGACAGAACAAGGAGTAATGGTCTCCAGTTGCAGTTGGGAAGGTTTAGATTGGATATTAGGAAAAACTTTTTCACTAGGAGGGTGGTCAAGCATTGGAATGGTTTCCCTAGGGAGGTAGTAGAATCACCTTCCTTAGAGGTTTTTAAGATCAGGCTAGATAAAGCCCTGGCTGGAATGATTTAGTTGGGGATTGGTCCTGCTTTGAGCAGGGGCTTGGACTAGATGACCTCCAGAGGTCCCTCCCAACCCTAATAGTCTATGATTCTATGGGAGTTGTAGTTTTAGCCTATCACAGTGCTCATGGGACTTGTAGTTTGGGAGTGTCATACTCCCCTTTATAGGTCAGGCTCCCTAGCTAGACTATACCTTCCATGATTCACCATTGTGTCCTCTCATGGTAAGGGGTGGAGGTCGCATCACGGGTTCCGCATGGGAAATAGAGTCTAGCTGGGGAGTGAGGCTCGTAGTGCTGAATGGGGACACAAGGAAACTGAACTAGGACTCCTATGCGGCACTAGGGTGAGATAGCTGAATCAGAAGATTTCAGGTGGTTGATTTTTGGCTGAAAAAAAAAAATCAACTTTTTCCATGGAAAGCCGGCACTTTTTGCCCAAACACTCATTTTACTGCAAACAGTTTTGATGGAACATTTTTGAACCGATCGCCCTAGTCAGTCCCCTCAAGACAGAACATGAGCTACCGTAGAGCCAAAGAAAAATCCTTCCATGATGCATTAAACAGACCAGGAGCGAGGTGCTCTGAATAACTGCCAGCGTGCATGTGCTTGCATTTTCGGTTTTACTGCTGAATAGGAGGCCGAGTGTTGGAAAGCATCAAAGGGAACGGAGCATGAGACCACCACCTCCTCCTCCTCCGGCGTGGGGTTCTGCAGCACATGACCATCTTTGATGTGCTGTGCCGGGCGTTCATTTCTGCAGACGCCTGGGAGACAGAAAGCAGGTCACCTCCTCTGGATCCCACCAGTGAAAATTTTGAGGCTGGACAGATTCCTTCTCTTCATTTACACTTCTATAAGCACCTCCAGCAAAGCCAGAGGAGGGATTTCCTGACACCAGCTTAACCCTCAGTAGCTCTCGGCCAATTCGTTATTGCGTTACTTCCACTTTAAGGCGTTCATGCTCTTTTAGCGACTCAGACCCTGAGAGCATCTCATTCTTTGTCACCATTTGAGGCTGGGGAGGAGAACTTTGGAAATGAACCTGTTCCCTGGTTCTCCAGGGCAACACATCTCCACAGCCAGCTGCAGCCTGTAATCTTTCTGATGATTTCATGGGATGCAGATGTAGTTTCCTCCTTCATTACAGCCCGTTTTCCATTCCCAACCAGGCATCTAAGGACTGGCCCGTTGCCACAACATATGTACATACATCCTCCCACCGCCCGCCACACACATTTAATTAAGGGTGTTGCAAAAGCTGCTAAAAGTCCGGAAATTCGAAGCTGAAGGCCAACGCTTCATATTCATGCTGTTTTTAAAAACAAACAGTAGACTGAGGGTGGACTTTTTTGAAAGATGAATTTCCCTTTAAAAAAACAAGAGAAGATATTCAATCGAAGGGGATCAAATCTGTATTTTACCAAGACTCAAATACTTTAATTAAGTTCACATCTTTTCCAGTTTGATAACTGCCCACCAGCGGCTCGGGAGTTTTCTCAAATTCGCTCGTGATACAAAACTGATTCACCGAATAAATCAGGTGAAAAATTCTCAGTCTGTCTGTTGTAGTTAGCAAAGCCCAGAACATTAATGGGATTTAGTTGCATTGATTTCAATGGGACTTTGGCACCTGTATGCACAGTGGGGTTTCAGTGATCAAAATTCCACATGTGGGTCAGGTTGGTTGACATGCTTGGGGTGAGATTTTCAGTTTACCACGCTCTCTCTCCCCTCCCCCCACCCATGTGTTTTCCCATCTCCAGCGATTGTGTCAAAGAACCGTGTTGAAAATTTGAGCCATAATATCAACTGATCCGGGGTGTCGGTGCTAGAGTGTAACATCTTTTTCTAAGGGGACCTAAAATGATCAGGTTGTGGATTATTTTTAATCTGTGGAAGTCCATGTCATAGGCATAGCAGATCTCACGTGCTTCAGGCTGGGCCTCGTGATCGACACAGCTGTCATGATGATTCGCAGAGTGAATTTTGGTCTTTAATGTGTTATATGGGACTCAAACGGTCTGATGAAAGTAGTTAGGAATTGCTCTGCTGTCTCCCGATCTCATGTACGTTGCCCCTTTGATATCCTTCCCCGATTCCAGCCTGGATAATTACACTCCGCCTCCCCAAATCCGCTCTTAAGTGCAGAATACAGGATTCTGCTTCACTTCCTGTCCTAAACTGTTGATTCTCCACGGCCTCGCCTCCTGCATGATGATTGACACCACTGCAAAAGTGGCCAGTAAAATGCTCCCAGATCGTGGTTCACACCCATCTTGCATTAGATTCACACAGCTGGGACTGACCGAACACATTCCACCTCCAGGATTCTCCGCCTCATGTCACGTCTCGGCTGGAGACTCAGCTTTGCTCCAGAGGGAGTGAGGATGCAGAAGGTGTTACCAAAGCAGATGACTGAACATTGCCGTCTATTTCCCATGCCATGTCTGTAGAGCACACTGTTGTGTTGTTTCTATTGCACGCACCCGCTCGCTGTCCTGTATTGCTTCATTTTGCAAAACAGGTTTCAGAGTAGTAACCGCGTTAGTCTGTATCCGCAAAAAGAACAAGGAGTCCTTGTGGCACCTTAGAGACTAACACATTTATTTGTCTTTAAGGTGCCACATGTACTCCTTGTTCCTTCTCAAAGCAGTTAGCCTGAGATGGGTTATCAGCCCACTGTACCCCAGGGCTTCAACTTTAAGATGAAGCTAGGACGGAAAGGCACTTCCAGTTTCTCCCCATCCAGCAGCTGTTTAGATTCACCTGGCTGTCTGTTCCGCACACCTGTGTGGCCCAGCTGTGCGCTCAGCTAGACACACTCCATCAACAGCTAAGGAGCCGGCACCTGGAAGACATAAAGTATTTGCAGTTCAGACCAAGAACAAAACGTCCTCAATAAAAATACTTGTAGGTGATCTGTAGTCTTTCAGTCGACTGATGTCGAAAACATTTTTCTTCGGCGCGCTGGGCTGGAGGGAGATGGAAAGCAAACATCTTCGACAGCCTGCATGTATGCTCCTGAGGCTTCTCTTGTTACAAGAGGTGGGGATAAGTGCCAGCGGCTGTGCTGAACATCAGGGAGTGAGCAGAATAATCTTGACGGAGAGGAATTCCTTAGCGTGTCCAAGAGACTAGTCAGATGCACTGGGTAAAACTCAACAAAAGGGAACCGAACTTTAAGACTGTCCTACCGGTGCCCGTCCTCCTACTCAATGGCATGAGAGTCTTTCCAAGGAAGATCTAGAAGCATCTCAGTGGCTTGAGTTATTTGTATAAGGAGAGCACCCCCAGACCCCGTCAAGATTGGGGGCCCATTACGCTAGGTGGGGTACAGAGACGGCGTGGGAGACGGTCCCTGCCCCCATAGGGTTTGCTATTGGAGGGGGAGAATTTCAGATGCACCCAAGTGAGTGAGGTGCCTCGCCTCCATTGAGTGTCACAGAACCATAGAATATTAGGGTTGGAAGCACTGTTCCCTCTAAGCTGCATGCGCACACAAATCCTAAACCCCGCGCACAGGCGGAACACCACACACACAAAAATTTGCACAGCACTACAAAAATTTACACAGAAGAAATTTTTTGCACATACGGCCTGTCAAAAATGAGTGGGAACATTGGTTGAAAGAGACCTTAGGAGGTCATGTAGTCCAACCCCTGCTCAAAGCAGGACCACCCCCAGCTAAATCATTCCAGCCAGGGTTTTGTTAAGCCTGACCGTAAAAACCTCTAACGAAGAAGACTCCACCACTTCCCTAGGTAACCCATTCCAGGGCATCATCGCCCTCCAAGTGAAATAGTGAAATCCAACCTTGACCTCCCTCACTGCAACTTGAGACCACTGCTTCTTGTTCCGTCATCTGCCACCACTGAGAACATCCGAGCTCCATCCTCTTTGGAACCCCCTTTCAGGTAGTTGAAGGCTGCTATCAACCCCCCACTCATTCTTCTCTTCTGAAGACTAAACAATCCCAGCTCCCTCAGCCTCTTCTCATGTGTTATGTGCTCCAGCCCCCTGATCATTTTCACTACCCTCCGCTCAACTCTCTCCAGTTTGTCCACATCCAACCCTTCACTTCCAGAGAGTGCTTTAGAAAGTCCCACCTTACAAAGAGGAGGTGATGAGTACAAACTCATTGTACCGAAGGGGACCTGAGCCTTAGGGAGATAAGGTGAGCTGTCACATACGGAGTCTGTAGCAGGGCTGGGAATTGAACCCAGAACCTTCCAGAACAATTTTTCTCCCTCCTCCTTGTAACAACCTTTCATGTACTTGAAAACTGTTGTCATGTTCCCCTTCAGTCTTTTCTTCTCCAGACTAAACAAATCCAGTTTTTTTCAATGTTTCCTCCTGGGTCATGTTTTCTAGACCTTTCATTATTTTGTTGCTTTTCTTTGGACTTTCTCCAATTTGTCCACATCTTTCCTGAAATGTGGTGCCCAGAACTGGACACAGTAATCTAGTTGAGGCCTAATCAGCATGGAGCCTGAAGAAGAATTACCTCTCGTGTCTTGCTTGCAACACTCCTGCTAATGCATCCCAGAATGATGTTTGCTTTTTTCTGCCACAGGGTTACATTGTTGACTCATATTTAGTTTCTGATCCACTATGACCCCCAGATCTCTTTCCGCAGGGCTCCTTCCTACGCAGTCATTTCCCATTTGTATGTGTACAACTGATTGTTCCTTCCTAAGTGGAGTACTTTGCATTTGTCCTCATTGAATTTCATCCTATTCACTTCAGAACATTTCTCCAGTTTGACGAGATCGTCTTGAATTTTAATTTTAGGTCAGTGTGTGGAGACAACTAGATGAGCTACGCATGACTGCGAGATGATCTAGACGTATTTCTTGCTGCAGGTGTACTACTTACAGATGTCTTAATTGGCAGCCACAAATGATCAGGGGGGTCTTATAGTTAAGACACTGTTCTGAAACTCAAGAGGGGTAAAATTAATTTCTAACTCTACCTTAAACTTTGTGGGTGTGACCTTTCTGAAGTCACTTAATTTTCCTGGGAGGTAGAAACCCCATCTGCCCAATAAGGATCATAAACTTTCCTCTTTTGGGTCATATTTGAAACAATTCAGGGCAGGAGCTGTTTCTTGCAATGTGTATGTGCAGAACTTAGCACAACTGGAAATTACTTTTTATGCCAAATGGTTGAATGAAAAAAAAAATTCACTAAAGTCACATTTGTTCTTCAACGCTTTTTTGAGGTTTTGTCAAAAATCCCAAACCTGACAACAAAAAATGTTTTGACTTTTAGCTACCAAACCGTTTCCATTTAAATCCCAAGGCTTTTTGACAAAAAATGGACCTTTTCCCACAAAAATGTTCATTTTGTCCAAAATGCCATTTTCTATTAAAAAATTTTATCAGAAAAATTCCTACTAGACTCTACTCCTGATCCTGTGTGGGTAGAGCTCTAATACAGAAATAATAATAATAATAATAATACTCTATCTAGATAGCGAGCTAATCTATACAGGCTCTTAAGTTTCATGCTTGTGGGAAATTGTTTAGATAACTCTAGATCAGCTGACACATGGAAAAGTCATTTAAGCAAAAAAGCCCTAAAAATACAGATGATACTATATGGCAGGAACTAGGATGAAGTTTGGCTTTTACAAAAACACCTTTCAATCCCAGAGCACGTAGCAACCAACGTAGAGGAATTGTGGCGCCCTTCACAGAAGTGCAGCCAATTCTGGGGTGGTCCGTGACAACTGTTTAACAATGCCCAGCAACATGGTGTGATAGCTTAAGATAAGAAGTGAGGCAGGATACTTTGTTGAGCTGGTTTATGTGACACTCAGGAAAATTGCTGACTGTCTCTGGACATTTACTAGGTAACAATCCTGTCTCAAATTTGGCAATCAGCTGATAACAGGTCATTCTGATGAAGTAATCCTTCTGATCTGGAACTTGTCTATTTAGCCCCAGAAGATGTATAGGTTGACTTCTCAACTCCCCTGTCTTTGACAAAGGACCTAAACCCTGTGCAAGAGGAATCACCTGTTCTAATATTTGGGGCTACAAATGTTCCCTAATTGTGAGCTCAGTGATAAAAAGTGAATCAAAGTTCATGACGGGTCACAATAACCTCGATTAATAAATGTTAATGGGAAATTTTCAAAAAGAAAAAAAATTGAATTAGTACAAACAAAAAGACCAACTCACGTAATTCAAAGACTACAATTTAATTGGGCCCGTTAAACAAAAACAACATAAGACCAAAATTAATAAACCAAAATTGGTGGGTCAAAAAATCAATCCCCAAGCGCTCTCCCCGTCGACTCCAGAACTCCACCTCCAGCAGAGGCATAAGTAGAGTTGATGGGGGAGCGACAGCAATAGGTAAGTCCACCTAAGGTAAGTCCACCTAAGATAGCCAAGGTAAGATGACCTAAGATATGTCTACTTCAGCTACGCTATTTGCATAGCTGAAGTTGCATATTAGGTCAACCGCCCCCACCCCAGTGTAGACCTGGCCTTAGACTGACTTAGCTTGCCCCTCCCCCAATGTAGAACAGATCTTTGTTCCCTTCCTCCCCAAATGTGAAATGTGTCCTTTTCCGCCCCTACCGTATTTCTTCTCTTTCCTATCTCTCTCCTCGAGTCTGGCTTAGCTGGCCAGGACGGCACAGTTTGCAACACTGCTGTGAAACCTCTGGCCAAAACAGCAGCCAAATGCAATGCCCTGAACAGCCTGATGCGGGTACAAGTTTTCCAGGTCTTGGCATGATTGATCAAACCATGTGCCAGGCCTGTGTTTTTCCAGCAATGAGGCTGCAAGTGAAAGTCAACACCAAAGACAGAAGCTGCATTCTCTATCTTTGCTGTTCTTTTCTCTCCCCTTTCACATGTGTTTGTCTTATTTTGTCTTCTTGGAAATGGGATCCACCTTCAACAACAACAATAACAGCAGCTCCCTCCCATCTCAACTAACTTCTCTTCGCTCCAACAAGAACACGTCTCACCATCTTTAATACTATACAAGAGACTGTCAAACAAGGGATTTTCCTTCTAAAGACTGTTCCCAGTGAAAAGGAACAGGAGATGGTGATAAAACGAAAGCCTCATTTAATAGCTTACATTTCAAATGCTTTAACTGCCTTTCCTTTTCTTCCTATATCTTTACTAAAAGGTTAAAATAATTTTTAATGGCGCGTTGGCCATGTGGTACTAAGCAGCCTATGGTCTTTGGCCACCAAACCCTGATCCTTGTTTAAAACTGTTAATATTGGACAGGGGCCGAGTTATTTAGCCCATATGTTCCATGTAAATTAATACAACACACTTTTAGGGCTGAGTTTGGTGCTCCATGCTCATAGACTCATAGAATTGTCGTACTGGAAGGCACCTTGAGAAGTCATCTAGTTCAGATCCTGCACTCAGGGCAGAACTAAGTATTATCTACACCATTCCAGATAGGGTGTTGGTCTAAACTGCCTCATGATGGATATTCAGTCCCAGGGATGGGGATACCTGGTCAACACCAGCTCAATCACTCCCAGCCAGGTCCTGCACTCAGATCCATGCAGGCAGATTCCAAACCTATTCCGGAGCCAATGGCAGGGTGAAGGCCAACCCCAAGCTTCTGCAAATTCTGCAGCTGTGCAGAGCTGGAGTTCTGGTTCTGTAGTGTACCATTGAAATCAGTTTCTGTACCAGCAGACTGGATGATAGCTAATGTGATGGCAATTTTTAAAAAGGGTCCCAGAGGTGATCCCAGCAATTACAAGCCAGTAAGCCTGACTTCAGTATAGGGCAACCTGGTTGAAACTATAGTAGAGAACAAAATTGTCAGACACATAGATTAATGTAATTTCTTGGGGAAAAATCAACAAGGTTTTTCTAAAGGGAAATCATGCCTCACCAATCTACTAGAATTCATTGGAGGGTCAACAAACATGTGGAGAAGGGTAATTCAGTGGATATAGTGTACCTGGACTTTCAGAAAGCCTTTGACAAGGTCCCCACCAAAGGCTCTTAAGCAAAGTAAGCTGTCATGGAGTAAGAGGGAAGGTCCTCTCACGGATCAGTAACTGGTTAAAAACTAGGAAACAAAGGGTAGGAATAAATGGTCGTTTTCAGAATGGAGAGAGATAAATAGTGGTGGCCCCCACGGATCTGTACCGGGACCAGTGCTGTTCAACATATTCAGAAATGGTCTGGAAAAAGGAGTAAAGACTGAGGTGGCAAAATTTGAAGATGGTAAAACATTACTCAAGATAGTTAAGACCAAAGCAGATGGCGAAGCATTCAAAAGGGATCTCACAAAACAGGGTGACTGGGCTACAAAACGGCAGATGAAATTCAATGTTGATAAATGCAAAGTAATGCACATTGGAAAACATAACCCCAACAATATATATAAATGACGGGGTCTAAATTTGCGGTTACCACTCAAGAAAAAGATCTAGGAGTCATTGTGGATGGTTCTCTGGACACATCCATTCAATGCACAGCGGCAGTCAAAAAAAGCTAATAGAATGTTAGGAACTATTAGGACAGGAATAGATAACATGATAGAAAATAACACAATGCCTTTATATAAATCCATGGTACACTCACATCTTGAATACTGCATGCAGATGTGGTCACCCATCTCAAAAAAGATATATTGGAATTGGAAAAGGTACATAGAAGGGCAACAGAAAAAGATTAGGGGTATGGGACAGCGTCTGTATGATCAGAGATTAAAAAGACCGGGACTTTTCAGTTTAGAAAATAAATGACTAAGGGGGGGATATGATGGAGATCTATAAAATCGTGACTAATGTGGAGAAAGTGAATAAGGAGGTGTTATTTACTCCTCATAACACAAGAACTAGGGGTCACCCAGTGAAAATAATAGGCAGCAGGTTTAAAACACAAAAGGCAGTATTTCTTCACACAACAGTCACCCCGTGGAACTCCTTGCCAGAGGATGTTGTGAAGACTAAAACTAAAAACCGGATTCAAAAAAGAACTAGATAAGTTCATGGAGGACAGGTCCATCAGTGGCTATTAGCCAGGATGGGCAAGGATGCAACACCATGCGCTAGTGTCCCTTCCCTGTTTTCCAAACTCTGTGAATGAGTGACAGGGATCATTTGATGATTCCCTGTTCTATTCATTCCCCCTGGGGCACCTGGCATTGGCCCCTGTCGGAAGATACTGGGCTAGATGGGCCATTGCTTGGACCCAGTAGGGCCGTTCTTATGATCCAATCCTGTTTCTCAGACAGACACATTCCAGCTCAGGTTTTCAAAAGCAAGAAGTGATTTTGGGGATAATTCGGTTTTCGACTGTCCAACTTGAGACACTTTGAAAGGGTCCAATTTCTGAAAACCAGGCCTGTTTAATTTACTGATTTGGCTGTACTGCGATAATGCCTAGGGACCCCAATTATAGACCAGCACCCCTTCCCCCCCCCTCCCCCGTGCGAGGTGCTGTTCAAACATATAGCAAGAGAGAATCTCTGTCCAAGGAGTTTACAGTTGGACAGAGACAACAGACAGATGCAGAAGCAGAAGGAAGTAAGGAGACTGTACTGAGCCGCGTAATAAGCATTGTCCACAGCTCACCAGGTGTTGGTTTTTGCAGGCCTCGTGGAGAGTTTTGAGGAGGACAATGAGGTGGCTTTGCAGAAGCCTCTGTGTTGACTCTTTCCCTTTATGCTGACCGCAAAACCAAGCAGCTTTAATGCTGACTGTTCCTCCACTTTGATATTGGGCCTATTTCACTGCTATGCTACTCCACGTTTACCCCAGGGTAACACAATCAAAATCGTCAGATTGATACCATCCGGAAACGGAGTCAGGCGGAAGTAACTCAGACCCAACGCTGTGTTCATTTCCATGTCCCTTAGTTTATGTTGATGAATCAGGGAAAAAAGCAAGCAAGCAAGCAAAGGAAGTTTACTACATGGCTGCCTAGCATGAGACCTGATAAATCTGCCAGACAATTTATTTGATCTGTGAACTCAGTGGGCCCTTGGAGGCTGGCTCTGAGGCCTGCGAAAACAATCAAAGAGAATATAAAAACCTAATGAGGCCTGGAGTTGATCCCCCTCTCCAGGTGAAATTTACAGCAGCTGGCAGAAAACCACAGAGGTTTCAAAGTGATAAAGTATATGTTTGTGTGTACATACAGGTAGTGTACAGGGGCACATAGAATCACTCACTCTGTTCACTGAGTGCTATTCTCTGTGGATATAACGTTTAATTCTAACATTAGTCAGTTTTTTCACAGTGCCCTGTTGCAGATGAGAATTGGTAAGAAAAAGCGGGTGTTTATTAGATTTAGTGTCTCGCTCTTGGGTCCAATTTGTAGAGGAGACCTCGTTAGTTTCTTCTGCATACCTTCCAGATCCATTAATTGGACTTACAGTCCAAAGTTTCTTAGATACTTCCGCAATATCTAACCCAGGATTCATAGCAACACGACTTAGGAAAACCAGGATGGCTGGCTGCCTATTTAATGGAGCTGGTAGTCTAAATAGGCAATGGAAATTTGGAACCTGTCCTCAGCTGGGAGAAGTTGTTATGAATAGGCCTTGGCCCAGGTCATGGATTACTGGGCACTGGCTATTTTCCCACAGTGGGGGCTTAGCTGCAGCAGAAGTCTGCCTGCTGGTGTTAATGCATTGCTGGGAAGTTTGCATGTTCACTATTTATTTATATTACAATACCATCTTCTATATCCTGGGGCTGTGTAGGTTGCATATGGCCTGAGATTGGGGCAGGAACTCTGTCTTTGTAGCTTAATGAGGACTCCAAGACTGATTGGCTCCTCTGGGCACTAAACCATTGTAACCAGGGTGAAGTGGAGGTGGAGAGTGAATGTGATGTACCAGGCCCCCATATTTCTCTTTATGGGCCTGAATGACTATAATATAAATACGAAATCATAGTAAGCCAGGGGGCTGCACTAAGGCTATTGCAATGTCCTGCAAACTATTACTCATCCTAGTGAGCATTACCCCTAGTAGTAAGTATTTGTAGGACCGGGCTCTCAATTAACAGGCTTGAACTACATTTCCAAAGCCGACCACCTCCAGGCTTTGGATCCAGATTCAAATCTCATTCCGTCTGCATGTCGTTTCTTTCTCTGCATTTGTGGGTGAAATGAAGCCAAATGCCACCTTTCTCCGGCGCCGGCACCTGACCGTGCTGCGCTGAGACAGCAGTGGCTGATGAGCGACAGAACTCAGGACCGGAGGCAATGCCTACTGAAGTCGGCAAGAGTCATTCTGTTGATGTCTACAGGCTTTGGATTGTGCCTGGAGAAAGAAGCTGGAAACATGAGTTCTTTAGTGAACTATCAATCCCATGATCTGCAGAGGGGTCCAAGTCCTTGACTCCCGATCCAAATTTCTTTAGGGTTCAGGGGCATTCAGATTGGGGCATTTGTCTCAGGCCTGTCTCTTTGGTCTAGTGGGTGGCGCACACAAGAAACTTGGGTTCTATTCCTGACTCTGATACTGACTCACTGGCTGATCTTGGGGAAGTCACTCAACCTGGCCAGGACCCATTCTCGTTACCAGCAAGTTGGTGGTAATGACACTCACCCACCTTGGCAAAGTGCTTGAAGGACTACAGAAGATCGGTGTGATTCGTGCTTTTCTCAACATTCGTGTATCTCTCATGGACTTCTAGCCTTTTCTGTGTCCCAGCAATTCCTTTCACTGCCCCCCTTCACAGCTCCTCTCTGTAAATCCTCCCCCGGAGGCTCCAGTTCGGCAGGGGAGTTCAAACTCCTCTTAAAGTTCCAGGATGACGTGCAATAAAAAGAAGAAAGGAACGAAGGAGGGAGTGGGGAGTCTGAGCAGACACCAGGCTGGAAATTGGCTAAACCACCAAAGCCTGGATTTTCTCAGGACATTGTAAAAACGCAAGGTAGTTTCTCAAGCGATGATTACTCTGCAGCTGCATTTCAGAAACATGCACTGGGAAGGGCAACAACTCCTAACAGTTCATTGGTGACTAAACATACCCAGCTAGTCGGGGTGTGAGGGAGATGAAGATGAGTAAAGTCTGTAGTCTCTGCTCCCATTTGGGTTTGTAACAAGTTCAGGTTCAGGCATGGGGAACTCCCTGGGGGGACAGGAGAGAGGCTTGCAAGCCAGAAGGGCAGCAGAAACAGACAGTATTTTGTGATCCAGTTACCATTTATTGATGTTCTCCAATACCTGTGAATCTCCTGTTGTGGTCCCCAGCACCATGGTCTTTGGGCATCTCAGAAACATTCTCAGGGCTTCATTGCCATGACAACCAGAGGGCTAAGCCCAGTGGTGCCTGCTTGACTCATCCCGTTGGCTATCGTCTTGCTCTACTGTTTGGGATGTCAGTGGGGATTTTGAGATTCAGACCCATTGTGGGCTGGCCATTGCTGCCTTCAGTCTGAGTGTTTTCACATATTTCCCCCAGCATCTGCTGGGGCAGCTTCAACATTTCACTGAGGGCCGTAGGCTTTAGCAAGGGAGTTTCTGGATGGAAGGCATTAGCTGCAGACTGGGGTTAGTTCCAGCGGCCTCTCCATGAACCCATAATCCTGATCTTTGAGTAACAACTGTGAAAAATCAAGGACAGTCATTTCCATTTTTCATGCCTCTGCTGCTGGATTGTAACCTCCTCCCTATTTTGTGTTTTTTTTTTTTCCTTCAGTGTCAAGGAAAACTGATGCTTAGGAATTAGGCAGTAAAGAGGCTTTAAAGAGCTATACATCTGGGGTTCTCATCAGATGGTTTTAAACCACACCAGGTCCTAAAGCAGGTTTGCGAGGTCTCTCTCAGCCAGGACTACCATCTATGGTACCAGGGAACAGGGACATTTACCCAAATGGAGGGTGTATCTAGTGGGGTTGCGCAGGGGCCGGTCCTGGGTCCAGTACTAATCAATATTTTCCTTAATGACTTGGATAACAGAATGGAGAATACGCGTACTTATAAAATGTTCAGAGGACACCAAGCTAGGAGCGGTTGCAAGCAGGATTAGAATTCAAAATGACCCTGACAAATTGCAGAATTGGTCTGAAATCAAAAGATACAACTCCATAAAGACAAGTGCAAAGTAGTATACTTCAGAAGGGGGAAAAAAGCCACACCACTAAAAAGTGAAGACTACCCGGCTGGGCGGCAGTACTGCTGAAAAGGCTCTGTGGGGTCAGAGAGGATCACAAAGGGAATAGGAGTCAACAATATGCTGTAGTTGTGAAAAAGGCTAACATAATTCTCGGGGGCGGGGGGAATAACAGGAGTGTCATATGTCAGTCATGGGAGATAACTGTGCCACTCTGCTCGGCACTACTGAGGCATCAGCTGAAGAACCATGAGCAATTCTGGGGGCCATGCTTCAAGAAAGCAATGGACAAACTGGAGAGAGTCCAGAGGAGATCAACCAACATGAGAAAAGGTTTAGAAAACCTGACCTGGGAGGAAAGGTTTAAAAAACTGGACATGTTGAGTCTTGAGAAAAGAGGACTGAGGGGGAACTGATCATAATTGTCAAATATGTTAAGGGCTGTTATAAAGAGGGTGATAATCATTTGTTCTCCGTGTTCACTGAAGATAGGACAAGTGGTAATAGGCTTAATCTGCAGCCAGGGGGATTAGATTGGATATTAGAATTTTTTTTCTAATTCTAAGGGCTGTTAAGCGCTGGAACAGGCTTTCACCCTTGGAGGCTTTTAGGAATAGGTTGGATGAACACCTGTCAGGGATGGTCTAGGTTTACTTGGCCCTGCCTCAGCACAGAGAGCTGGATTTGCAGATCTCTCAAGGTCCCTTCCAGCCCTACATATCTATGATTCTGTGCAGTACCACCTTGGCTGTAATTCTGAGATCTCATGTAAAGAACAGCTGGGGCTGGTCAGTGTTTGGGAGACCACCTAAGAAAACCGGGCTGTTGCTGCGGTCCTCTCCGAGTTTGTACTAACTAGAACTGACTGGAAAAACTCTGCCAGAAGACAAATGGGGAGAGTGAGGGAGCCCCACTTTTAGAATTCTTTGTGGAGGTCGTCAAGCAGGTGGGGAAGGGTGATCCAGCGGATACAGTGTAATAAATTGGACTTTATTAAAGTCTTTGAGAAGGTCCCTCACTGAAGGCTCGTAAGCAAATTAAGCAGCTATCGGATAAGAGGGAAGGGTCCCCTCCTGGGTTAGTAACTGATTAAAAGATAGGAAACAAAGAGTAGGAATAAATGATCAGTTTGCATAATGGAGAGAGGTAAATAGTGGTGTCCCCCAGAGGTCTGTACTGGGTCGAGTCCAGTTCAACAAATTCCTAGACGATCTGGAAAAAGAGGCAAATAATACAGCGAGGTGGCAAAGTTTGTAGACAATACAAAATTACTCAAGATAGTTATGTCCAAAGCGGACTGTGAAGAATTACAAAGGGATCTCACAAAACTGGGTGACTGGGCAACAAAATGGCAGATGAAATTCAATGTTGATAAATGCAAAGTAATGCACCTTAGAAAACATAATCCCAATTTATATACAAAATGATGGCATCTAAATTAGCTGTTACCACTCAAGAAAGAGACCCTGGACTCATTGTGGATAGGTCTCTTGAACATTTGCTCATTGTGCAGCAGCAGCAAAAGAGCTAATACAATGTTAGGAACCGTTAGGAAAATGATAGATAATAAGACAGTAAATATTATATTGCCTCTATAAAATCAATAGTACACCCACACCTTCAATACTGCATGCAGTTCTGGTCGCCCCATCTCAAAAAAAAGACATTAAAATGTACAGAGAAGGGCAACAAAAATGATGAGGGGTGTGGAACAGCTTCCATATGAGGAGAGATTACAAAGATTGGGACTATTCAGCATTGGAAAGAGATGCCTAAAGGAAGATATGCTGGAGGTCTACAAAACCATGATGCTGTGGAGTAAGTAAGTGTTATTTACCTCTGCACATAGCACAAGAACCAGGGGTCACTCAATGAAATTAATTGTCAGCAGGTTTTTAAAAATATAAGGAAGTACTGCTTCACAAAATGCACAGTCAACCTGTGGAACTCCTTGCCAGAGGATGTTGTAAAGTAGTATAACTGCGTTCAAAAAAGAATTTGATAAGTTCATGGATGGATAAGGTACATCACTGGCTATTGGCCAAGATGGTCAGGGACTTAACCCCATGCTCTGGGTGCCCTTAAACCTCTGACTCCCAGAAGCTGGGACAGGATGAAAGCAGATGGGATCACTTGATAAATTGCTCTGTTCTGTTCATTGCCTCTGAAGCGTCTGGCACCAGCCAGTCAGGAGACAGGATACTGGGTTAGACGGACCATTGCTCTCACCCAGTATGGCCATACCTATGTTCTAGTATATCCCATAGCTCAGGGGTTAGCATCCTCTCCTGTGAGGCAGGGGACTCCTTTTCAAATCCATTCTCCTTTGCTGGCAGAGAAGGGGAAATTGAACCTGGGTTTCCCGCTTCCCAGGCAAAGTGCTCAAATCACTGGGCACCGTCACCACTTCCTCCTCCAGCTGGGGTGTGAATGGGATCCGATCTGGTAGGTGACCTCTCAGCACCACCTACTAGGTCAGGCCCCAAATGTGACTCAGGCAGCCAAGTGCCTGTCTTCCCCCAGTGTGTGAACTGCTGTGGGGCTTAGCTGGGAGATAAGCATCTGGACACCTCGGGTATGTCTACATTGCATGCTAAGCCTGGGCAGGGACTCAGGTTTGAGCCAGGCCCCACTTCCGTCCACACACTAATCAGTCTGACTCAGGTCAGGAAGTACTCAGGACTGGGTCCGAGAACTCTTGCAGGGCAGGGCAGAGCCTGAGTCCCACCGAGATTCAAGTCCAAGCCCTGTTGTTTTGCAGTGCGGACCCAGCTCAAGCCACAGACCCAAGGCTGAAGGTTTACGTAGTGCAATATGAAAGCATTAGCACAACTGTGAGGTCCGACGGTTGTAAGCTCAGGTTTACAGTACAGTGCGGTTACTCTTGGACACAGAGAGTCCATGAGCTCGGGTCCCACGGGCCCGGGTTTACAGTGCTATGTAGACACACCCCTAGAGGGAGGCAGCAGTGCACATGCCAGGAGCCTGAAATGCAGGTGCTGAGAGAACTTTCACTCTGAAACCTTAGGTCCCAGTGAGTTTAGGCACCAAAACGGTTCAGCAGGAATTTTTGTGCATCACTCCGGAGTCAAAAACGGGTACGTAGGTGTGTGACGGGGCTGTTCCTGATGGGACCAACTGTGAGTGCCAAATCAGGACAAATTGTTTCCAAAAGGGCAACTAGAGCCCAAAGCTGGGGTTTCTCTACCTCTAAGGCACCAAACCAGCCAAACAGAAAAGACTTTGGTTTCGCCCCACTGGCTAACCACAAGTCACACAAGCAATTCCCTTAGACACTCCAGCTTCCCAGTATCATCACCAGCAGCCACCTGTCCCAGGGACCAATGGTTATGAAAACCAATGCCCCAAATAAAGAAAATGGTTCTCCCCAATTCCAAAGAATCAGGCCCCAGACCCAGGTCAATATACAAATCAGATCTTCCCACAAATCACGCTGTAGCCAATCCTTTAGAATCTAAAATCTAAAGGTTTATTATAAAAGGAAAAGGTCTAGGTGAGGGTTAAGAATGGTTAAAAGAAATCAATTACATGCAGTAATGGCACATCTCTTAGTTCAGGCTTGCAGCAGATGTAGAATAAATTGCAGGTTCAAATCAAAGTCTCTGGAATGCATTCCCTGCAGGGATGGGGCATTCAGTCCTTTGCCCAGAGCATCCATATGTAGCAAAGTCCCATCCAGAGGTAGGAACAAGCTGGCGACTGGAGACTGAAGATTAAGATGGAGGGTCTCAAGCAGCTTTTATAGTTTTCCCCCGCTGCAGGAATTCTCTTTGTCTTTTGCTGTGGAAACTTACAGCAAAATGGAGTATTGAGTCACATGGCAATCCCTGCCCACACAGGGTGTGTCCGCCCTCTCTCAATGAGTCCATTGTGTAGCTGATGGTCCTTAATGGGCCATCAACCAGGCCAGCCCAGCAAACAGCAGCTTGTTTGGGATTTCACCCAGAAGCAAAGCATAAGTTTGAAATATAACCAATATTCATAACTTTAGCTACAAAAAAGATACACACATACAGATAGCATAATCATAATCAGCAGACTATAACCTTGTCATAGACACCTTATATGAACCTCTTTACATAAGATTTGGTGCCCCTACAGGACCTTGGTTGCACCAATGATCTATATGATCCCAGATAATTTCAGTAATGTGACAAAGTGTCTAACTCCTTTTGAGCATTCAGGCCTAAGTGCCTTGCCCAGGGTCACAGAAGAAATCTGTGGCAGAGCAGGGAATCCTAGGCTAGCACTTTTCCCCTGCCGAATCACATCCCTGCTAGTGTTCACCAGTGATGTGAGGATGGCTTAGGGAAGTGTGTTTAATTCCTTTTGTACAGCCAGGAGAGGGGGCACAAAAGGAAACAAACATTGTTTATATGTAGGTCCTTCATAAACTGTGGCTTTTGTATGTGTAAATTCTGGGGCATGTGGGGAGGAGTATTTTTAAAGCACAATCCATGGTTTTATAGTTGGGAGTTAGATCAAATGCACGCCTTAGCTAATAGACACTTCCCCTTTAAATTCTCCGTCAACATTAATTAGGAGTCCCTTGCATGACCTCTGGAGAGGAATTTCCTCCCCTCCTTCCAAACTGTATTTTGTGAAAAATCCTTTGCCAGGGGTGACTTTTCCCAGGATCTCACAGCACTTGGATTCACACTGATGAAACCCTCTTAAGCTTCAGGAGAATTTAGATCCAAGCAATTTTTTCCCCCTGTAGTTTCCCATGATTTTCCATTCCGAGAACTGTCCTGTGCAAAATATTTATTTCAGCTTGTGCAGCGGTAGGGCCCGGAATTTGACACAACCTCTTCTGCCTTCCAGATACTTGTCAAGAGGAGCTGTGATTCTGCTTCCAAGGCCCAACATTTTATGGTTCAGGCTGTCCCTCAATTCATCCGAGATCAGGGATCATGTTCGCTCTGAATGTACCAAGCGGGGAACGAGGACTACCCCTTGCCTTTCACTTTCTCAGAGGAGACTTTCCACAGGTCGCCATTGCCTGAATTTCTAGTCTAGCTTCACATGGCCCTCAGATCGGGGAAGCCAAAGGAAACGGAACGATCCATCGAGCCTCTGAAAAAGTTCTCTCACGTCTGTGCCCTACCTAAACGAACCGTCTCGAAGCAGAATTCCAAATCCGCCTTTTTCCTGCTTCTGCCACTCTCTGAGACATCTTGGCTGGGAGACAAATTTCCCTCCAGCCAGGAGGAGAAATCAGAAACAGAAGAACTTCTGAACCAAAGAACTTCTGTGCTGCAGGCACCTGGCACCGTTACCATGTAAATGACACACACACCCAGCAGGACTCAGAGCCCGTCTCCTCTAGCGCCATAAACATTGTTGTCTATGTCACAAGACGGTGAATCACAGTCCTTAAATCAGGAGAGGGCACGTTCGTCAGCCGCTGTAAATTGCGAGAGCTCCACAAAGCAGCTGGGGTAAATTACCCCAGCTGAGGATCTGCCCTGAAGGGTCTAATTAGGAAAACAGTTGCAATTTGAAAGGCAAGCCACGGAGCTCAGGTACCAGCCTGGTTTCCTTTGTTGACCAGCAACCACACCGTGTTTGGAGTGCTGAACAGATCCCAGAGATATCCAGTGGCTAAGTGATGGGCTTTCCTCCACATAGCATTGCACTATTACCCCAGCCTACAAGAGACCTGCCTTTACTGAGGCTACGTTGCTAGACTGTGATTCCCTGCTGGTCCACACATGCACTGGTGCCAGCTCTCCTGGATGTTAATGGGTGAGATTTGTGAGAAAACCCGTTTTTGAGAAGGCAGCGCTGCTGCCAGCAACAATGCAGAAGTGAGGGTAGCAGTACCACAAACCCCCTCTGCAATAAACTTACAACACCCTCCCCACAAACACACACAACTCCTTTTTGGGTCAGGACCCTACAATTGCAACTCTGTGAGATTTCAGAGTTAAATAGCAGAAATCATGAAATTTACGATTTTTAAAATCCATTGACCATGAAATCGACCGAAAAGGGACCGTACATTTTGTAGGGCCCTAGCCATAGGGTAGGCTCCCCAAGTTTACAGATTCGTTAAAAATCCTTGCTCCTGGGATTGCAATTTATCATGCCACTTGCTTTAATATTTTGTTTTCATTTGCTGCTTTGGAGAGTCTGTGTTACATTCCACCCCTGGCTTGAGGCGCTATCTTCAACGCCTTCCGCCATGTTGTCCTTTCTCAGTGTCAGTCACATCTTCAGAGAAAATGTGTTGATTCTTCTAGCAAAAGGATCTGGGGTGTCATCTGCAACATTCAGCCTGCCAGACTTATGTCAAAACTTCAAACTTCCAAGCACTTGCTACGCGTATGTTGATGGATTTATGTTGCTCAGCCAAGAATCGCAGTTCGGTTGCAAAGAAGAGCATCGAGTAAACGAATCAGAAAGGCCAGCGTTTTCGAGCAGGCTTTCATTGTCCCTGAGGAGGTGGGGGGTAAATGTTCGATCACTGGCAATAGGAAATATTTAAAAAGGCTACTCTTCAGTTAGAGGACATCCGCTGTCTGGATGCTTTGTACAACCGTCGTTGTTTAGTGCTGATTGCAGCTAAGGCTGGGAATCTTTCAATGAGGCCACAGACGTCATAGATTCCATGACATTCCGGGATGTCTGGGGCAGCCAGGGGAAAACCGCACCGGCCACTGCTCAGGCAGCCCCAGGCAGCTGATCCGTGAGCGGCCCCAGAACAGCAGTTGGGGAGAAGCAACACCGGGGCCCTGGGCCGCTCCACAGCATGCCAGATCTCCCCCCACTGCCCCACCCCAGAGCAGCATCACCAGTGAACCTCCCCTTCCCCCCAGCACCTACCATTTAGTCAGGGGGGATTTATAGTACAAGTCATGGTCAAGAGCCATGACTCTGTTTATTGCCTGTAATCTGTCCATGACTTTTACTAAACACACCGGTGACTAAATCGTAGCCTTCATTTCAGCGCGCGTCCATGATCCAATGTCATATCCAAACACAGCCCATCCCACGTACCTTGCCTGGAATATGGAGGTGAAGTTGCGATACCAGGTCCATTTAGTCCAGTCACCTCCGTTCTATACCTGCGACTTCAGAGTCAAACAAAAAGAAAACAACATATTGGACTAAAGCCTCCTGAACACAGCTGAAGGTAGGGGCAGCCAATGTGCCTTTACGACACTTCCCTGCACCTCCTCCCCTAGTCCTGGGGAGGACTGGGCGAGGAAGCAGCCCCTGCTCATATGAGAGTAGTCTTTAGTGCTGATCTAACGTATGCTGGCTTTTAATGGCCCCAATTGGTCATTCTGCTGAGAGGATCCCAGAAGTACAGTATGCTCCACCTCCATGGCCTTTACTCCTTTCCATGCCCTCTGTGACTGGCGCAATAGGAGGTGGTGGAGAGCTGGCTACGTAGTCTTTAGATTAGTCAAGTTTCCCCCACATTCCAGGAGACTCCTCCTTTTCCCAGTTAGGGAAGTTTACAGTCCCTTTGCCCCACTCCAGCCATACAACCCCAGCCTGTATCCAGCCAGTTGCACAAGGTTATATGGGCCAGGGAAGTAGGAGGAATTGTCTCATGACGGCTCCAGGCAATCAACATGTGCCCTGAACCAAGCAATTTTTATTAGCCAGATCTCACCACGCAGAGCAAACATCAATCTTAATGCTCTTGTTGTTATCCAGCCCTGTTTAAAGCCCCACCAGCTGTACTCAGCTCAATGCCCTCCTGCTGCAGTGAGTTTCACAGATCAGCTATAGCTCCTTTGTGTTTTTTAATTGTGTGGGCTTCTTCTAGTAACAAATGCACCATGTACTGTGTCAATGGGGGTCATGGCGCAGTGAGTTATAACTCAATCCATTCACAACAGGGCATGCGTCTCACAAGGACAGGAGGTGTGATCCACATGGCAGGGACACTGTTCCATTCCCTGGGATAAAACCATAACCTAGTTCCAGTAAAGTGTGTGCTGCTTCCTACTCTAGTGGCTGGGCCTCCTAGAGGATAACACCCTACTACTGCTACTAGCTAATGGAGTTACACCTTTACCTCAAGGAGAAGCAATTTGTGTTCTGGTGACAGAAGGTCGAGGGGTCAGATCTTGCTGATGACCTGTGGTGAGGGAGGTTACAAACATGCTCCCTGAATAGAGATTTTTGAACTCAGCGGCTTGGGACAAGTCTCTACTTGCACAGGAAGTTTGTGTGTGAGTCATGTCTCCCTCTAGTGGCTAGTTCATGTCGTTTAACAGCCTACTAATTTCTGCCAGACAAGGCTGCATGCACATTTCAGTGTATATTGACCTCAGGTTTGGGTTCATCATAGGATACAGACAGTGCTCAGCCGGGACGTTAGATCCACATTGGAATTTTGCTGAAGTTTTTGGGGAGCTCAGACCCAGAGTGGGGTGAACTTCAAGAAGCTCTGAAGTCTGGCTTGGACCATCTGAACCGTCCAAGACCAGAAATGGCAGCTTCCCAGCATTCTGCTCTTCCATAGGGTCTGACCCCCGGACCCCATTCCTTGGCCCCCACATGCCCAGCTGGCTGAACTATACAGAGCAAATCATTTTGGGGCTGAATCCAAGCCCAGCTTAGGGGAGTGGTGTAGGTGTTTTGATTCCCAGGGGGGTTGGGAACCCAGTCAGATGGAGAGGGAGTTGAAAAAGGCCCTGCAAATGGGACTTCATATATAGTCATCTCCCATAGATGATCTTTTCTGAAATGAAGGCAATCTGCTGGATAGACTTAGGAAATTCACAGGGGTAAGCCAGCCCGTCTCTAGATGCCATGAGAACAGCCTTTCCTGGCGTATATTTCAGTGCTCCTGGCCAGAAATGGAAAGCGTAGAGACATATGAAAAATACTGGGGGATGAGGCGAAAGTTAGCTGAACTTCTTTGAACCTCCAGAGAAGTGAGGTTCGGAATAGGATCCCATGGAGGCTAAAGTCTCGGGTCGGATCTGTCTCCAGTCCCCGCCGCCAGCCTGTATCCAGCGCCGACGCCAACGGGGGACGTGCAGACAGTGCAGAATACCAGTGCCTCGCAGAACAGCGAATACGACTCTCTTCTTTTATGAAGGTGGTTTTTGCTGAGAGCCAACTCCCAACCGCAGGTTTAAGCCATTGGGAGCCTTTTCTTTTCTCTCCAGTTAACGTTCCTCTAGGATCGACACATCAGCAGGCCCAATTACATAGACTTTGCCTCTGCTACCCAAACCACAGCCTAATTGGACGTGTCAGCATACCCCACGATGGTGCATCCTGCTGATGGAATAGTTTAAAAACAGGAACGCTCTGCTGCAAAGTCCTTTTTTAATCAAATAAAAATGTAGGGAATAAATCTGGGTTAAAATTTAGGCGGTGCCCAGAGTCTGTCAAGTCATGTCTGTCTGTCTGTCTAATCACCATAGGACCTCGTTCTTGAGAGGTTCCATGGCTTCCACCTCCTTGTGCCCAACACAAGGCAGGATCCCCGAGGTCTACGGTTCCTTCATTCTCAACAGGCCCCGGGGACCTTTCCACCTCACTACTGGGAAAGCCGGCACAGTTCAAGGGACTAGCCTTCAGGAAATTAACTCACAAGTGTGCAGTCATCTCCCCTTATCACCCATGAGCCCCTAGCTGGTTACATCTACCACCTACCTGGCCGCCACTGAGCAAATAGGAGGTGCGCCAGAGTGGCTTCCTAGCTCAGACCATCGGCACGTTAGCAGGCTAGCCAGGTGGCTGACTTACTTGCCTAAATTTTTTGTCCGCTGCTCTGAGATTTAATGTCTGCCTGGGTTCTGTGGGAATCCGAAACCCCACGCCATCTGCTGAAAGCTAATCTTTTTGCAAGTCATTTTCCCCCCCCAAAAAGTAAATCGATTTCTCCTTCAAGCTTACTGGAGACTGCTGCCCTCTAATTACAGTATTAATAAGTTGCATTTCTCCAGCATCTTTCCCCCTGCCCCCCAAGAATGCCACAGCATGTTACCCACCCCAAGCATGACATGGCCCCTGTGAGAGAGGGAAGTATCAGCCCCACTGTACTGGTAGGGAAACTGAGGCACAGAGCGGTGAAGTGACCATATCAGGAAAGAACCCAGAGCACCTGACTCCCATTCTTGCGTTAAGTACAGAACAAGTTAAAATATAAGTGTAAGATGCCCTGCCACGGCCCAGCTGAACCCTGACTACTCTTCACCATCGAGGCCTCGGTACTAATATGACCACACTCTCTGCGCGCCTTACCCTAGTTCATGTATTTGTCTCACCATACCCCGGTGCAGTAGGGAAGTGCTGGTGTCCCCATTGGAGGGATGTAGAAGCAGGGGTGAAAGTAACTCAGGATTCTTACCGGTATGGGGCCTGGGCTGGGGCCAACTCTGCCTCCCGGAAAGGGCCGGGACTCAGCCTGAAGGGGCGGGGCTGGGACAGAGTCAGCCCCAGCCCAGCCCCCATACTGGTAAGAGGTCCCGTCCTGGGTGGTTAAGCTGAGTATGGGAAGAGTGTGGGTTGGTTTCCTTGAACCCATCCAAAGCATGGCCAACTGGTATCCATGGGGACTTGTGGGAGATAGGAACCGTTGTCCACTAGGAACCTGATCGAGAGTCACCCTACAAGGCCCACTGAAAAAAATGAGGTGTGTAGAGCGGGGCGGTGATCTGTCCTTTAATTAGTCTGCAAGAGCCATCAATTCTCCTCTCTCGTCAGTGTAAATCAGGAGTAACTCCATGGAACGCAGTGGTGTTACACTGATTGTGTCGGTGTGAGAGGAGAATCAGGCCTTCTCTTATACCAGTGACATGCAGCATACTGTGGCTGTTGCTACGGGAGTCTCTAGTTTATGGGTCTATGGGGTCCCGTGCTTTGTGGATGAAAAAGCTCTCTCGTCCCTCATGGAAGTGTTCAGCCACAGAAGCTGCTGTCCAGAAAGAAGCTGAGATCCCCTCAAATGGAATAAACCAATTTGTTCATACCCGGAGCATATTCTTTTCACTGAAGTCATACTGTGGTTTTGGCTTCATCTCGTTGACTGCCCTGAATTACAGAAGCTGGCAAGTCCCAACCGTGCGCAGGCCCCCTTGAAATTCTACCAGTTCTCTATTGCTGGAGCAGCCTTCAGAGGGCAGAAAACTGCTTGTGAATGTATTGGCGATGTAGGAGACAGGCCCTCTGGACAGGGCTGCAGGATATGGGGTCGGTGACTCGGTGGGGCACTCTCCCACCTGAGTCAGTACAGAATTGATGCCCTCAGCTGGCGTGAGGAGGCACAGTCTGCTGGAGGGGAAGAGAAGACCAATGTCCTAACCACCAGTGCGTGGTCAAAGATCCTGTGGTGCTTTTTCGCATGTGGAACGGTGTTAACCTCAGTGTCCTGGCAAAAGTCCCCCTGCCACAATTGCATTCTCCCTAAACTCTTCAGAGAGTTTCAGTTGCACAGAGTTTTTTTGCACTTGCTAACCTACACTCTTTTGTAGTGTTGCTGGTGTCCATTATAGCAACACACTCCTGTAAAAACCCCGGGACTCTACTACTTAAAGCTTGAGCCTGTATTGCTGGGGCTAAGGAATTAAGTCCCTTAGGCTGCTCCTGTAGCAAATAGGAAGTGCGCCAGAGTGGCTTCCTAGCTCATACCCTGTTTCCCCGAAAGTAAGACATCCCCCCAAAATAAGACGTACTTCCAGTTTTGCCTCTCGCTGTAATATAATGTAATGTAATTTTGGGAGCAAAAATTAATATAAGACACTGTCTTATTTTCGGGGAAACACGGTACCATCGGCATGTTAGCAGGCTAGCCAGGTGCCTGACTTACTTGCCTAATTTTTTTGTCCGCTGCTCTGAGATTTAACGTCTGCCTGGGTTCTGTGGGAATCCAAAACCCCACGCCATCTGCTGAAAGCTAATCTTTTTGCAAGTCGCTTTTCCCTCCCCAAAGTAAATCGATTTCTCCTTCAAGCTGACTGGAGACTGCTGCCCTCCAATTACAGCATTAATACCTTGCATTTCTCCAGCATCTTTCCCCTCTTTGTGAATGCACACATGGTAACTGTACGTAGTTTGCACAGGGCCCTCAGTTTCTCAGAGTTTCAGCAGCCAGTACTACTACGCATCATGGATCCAGAGATTCTAAGATCAGAAGGGACCACTGTGACCATCTAGTCTGAACTCCTGTATAACACAGGCCAGAGACCAGCCCCCACAATAATCCTACAGCAGAGCTTTTAAAAAACCAGCCAACCTTGCTTGAAAAATTCCCAGTGATGGAGAATCTACCAAGACTCTCGGTGAGTTTTTCCAATGGTTAATTGCCCTCCCTGTTAAAAACGTACCCCTTGTTTCCAGTCTGAATTTGTCTAGCCATTGGCTCATATTAGCCTTTTCTCTGCGAGACTGAAAAGTCTATTATCAAATATTTGTTCCCCGTGTTGGTCCTTACAATCCTTTAAATTAGAAAATAAATCAGTCACTGTCCATGTCTGCAATGTTTCCAGCAACCGTGTCATCTCTGGCTCTTTATCAGGCAGCTGACAAATGCAATGCCAAAGTCTGAGCATATTTTATGGCTGATTTTCTAAGATTTTCACCTCTAGTGTCCTGGCAAATATTCCCTTCAGAGCCTGACTTCAGAACAAGCTAAGGAGGCATAATCCCTGGAAGCTCAGAGGCAGGGCAGCTTGAAAACATTCGGCTGAAATCATTTTTCAGGGGAAAATTGTTTTTTCAACTAGTCAAAATTTTTGGAGGGTGTCTGCTTTCTGCAGGGAATATGGACTTTTCTTCAATTAGACAACGCCCCCAAACCTGAAAGCTTTTTATAGTTTTCGGCTGAAAACCAAAAAAAAAAGTTCAGCTGAAAATGGTGATTGGGAGATGTTGCTCTAGTGCCTTATGGGAATTGTGCTTCATATGCCTCATCCCACATTTTCTTTTAAGGCCCAGGCTCTCCGGCCAGACTACATCTCCCATGATGCACCATGATCTCCTGTCTTGCTGAACTGCCAACGTGTAGGCCAAACACAGAGGTGAATGAGGGCATATGGTGGGGTGTCCGACCTGTGGCTCCGGAGCTACATGTGGCTCTTCAGAAGTTAATCTGCGGCTCCTTCTCTAGGCACCGACTCTGGGGCTGGAGCTACAGGCGCCAACTTTCCAGTGTTCCAGGAGGTGCACACTGTTCAACCCCTGGCTCTGCCACAGGTTCTTCCCCCATGTCACCCCTTCCCAGCCCTTCCCCTGAGCCTGTCATGCCCTCGCTCCTGCCCCTCCCCCCCCAGAGCCTCCTGCATGCCACAAAACAGCTGATTGGGAGGTTTGGGGAGGAACGGGGTGGCGCTGATCAGCGGGGCTGCTGGTTGGTGGGAGGCTCTGCAGGGGGGTGCTGATGTACTGTGGCTCTTTGGAAATGTACCTTGGTAAATTCAGGCGCCTTCTCAGACTCAGGCTGGCCACCTGTCCTATGGCATCCAAACGACATCGATATTTTCAGTTTCCAACCAAAGGTTTTGGGTTTTCGACTGGAGCATTTCAGTTTTGATTCAAAATGTTCAGTTTTCAATTTTTTTTTACCAAGGAGTTGAAAATGTCTGTGGAAACCCCCACCCCTTCCCACCCCTACACACCTTCTGACTCAGAAGTGCCAGGTAATGGGCATCACAGAGTCCCAAGCTATAAGGAAGCCATGAGTAACACGGAACTTTTCAGTATTAAAGAAGAGGAACCTTTAAAGAGAAGCTGCAACCGACTCGCTATCAGTAAAACTCTCCAACTGCCCCGCCCGTGATGCACAAGGTCTTGAGAAACACGGGATGGGTTATCCAGGGGATGTCTCTTTGGTTATTCCCAAATCCCGGTAAGGAACATGGAGGCTGTATTTGGATTGGTGGTGAAGCACTGGAATGGGTTCCCTAGGGAGGTGGTGGAATCTCCTCCCTTAGAGGTTTTTAAGGTCAGGCTTGACAAAGCCCTGGCTGGGATGATTTAGTTGGAGTTGGTCCTGCTTTGAGCAGGGGGTTGGACTAGATACCTCCTGAGGTCCCTTCCAAGCCTGATCTTCTAGGATTCTAGGATTCTATGTAATGCAAAACAGACAAAGAAGCCGCCCCTGCGGGTAACTGAGATGACTGGCTCCCGGGCCAAGTACAGCAGGAGGCCGACAGAGAGACATTATGATCCCAGGGAGGCTCTCATCCATAGCCATTATGCGGAGCAAGATATTGTGGTTTCCTTGGTAGGTGGGAGGCAAGAGCACAGCCTCCCTCCCCATCGGTCTGAACCCTGAGCCTGCAGTGGAAGAAAAGACCCAGCCAGATGAAACCTAGAGCCAGGGAAGCCAAAGACAGGCCAGGGCCCCCAGACTGGATGATGAAAAGTTAAGTACAGGCTTCCTCTCCCACCGAGGAAAGGCCTCAATGACAGGCTACCTCCTCTGGAGTTGAAATCTGGCCCTGAGGTTTTGAGGTGGCTCAGGGCAAAAGTCAAAGCGAACACAAATACATTCTCCAGCTCCCAGGTGAGCTGCCATTAGCAAGAGAGAGGCTTTCTGTGGTGGCAGCATAATTACTGGGTGGGTATAGGATGGGTTCGTCCGGGAGATGAACCATTGACATGAAACACAAAGCCTGCTGTCCTGCGCTCCGTTCCTCCCACTCGGGATAGGCTGACAAGGGAGCAGGTGAAACTATTGAATTATTATTCTAGGTGGCGTGTTATTGGATCTCCTACTCATTGGCTGTGTGGTGGTATTTTCTACAGGGTTACCTTTTTATTCGGTAGGATTATGCAGGTGCAGTACAATAAAATCAAGTATAACACAAGGGTTTACCAATAGGTGGTGCTGCTGGAACCATAACGGGAAGGAACCAATGTGCAAATCTGTACCCCAACGCCACCATTGGGTGGGACAGGACATGTGGTGAGCTGTCGTGATAAACTGGACAAGTCGGTGGGCTGTGTGTTGCGTTCTGGGGACCAGGTCACGCTCTCTTATTTCCATAGCTCCGTTTCTCCCACTTTTCAGGCTCCCATTCTTCTCTCTCATCTTCCAGTCCCGCCCATTTCCCCACCTTCTTCTCCCTTCTTTTTCCAACCTGACCACTCACAAAGCACCATCTGCTGCTTCCAGGGTGTCCAGATGTCTTCAGTCCACCCGTCTTCAACAAGAAGGATTCTCACCCGCCCATCCCCATCTCTAAGGATGCTGTGGAACCTCCCTGAGCAGGCACCACGCCGCGGGTAGCTTTGGCTTTACCACGGCTGCCGAGGAATTTTTCAAATCTAGAACGAAACAGCAGAGTAGTTTCCCTCTGAGGGAGATGGGCTCGGTGATGGCGCTAGAATAGAACCAACGAGAGCCGGGGTCATTTCCTGGTTCTGCCAATTCCTGTGAGATTTTGGGCTGGGGTTTTAACTGTCCCAGTGTCTGTGACGGGGTTCAGGTTCTCCAATAGCTCAGTGGCTCTTATTCTGACATGAAAATCGAGACTTTCACAGTGCCGAGTGCTTTTGAAAATCTGGCCTGGATTGTGGGTGCGGAGACTTTTTCCAAATGTGACCCCTACATCTCCGTGTGCTTCAGCCCCCCTCTGCCAAAGGGAGATGAATAATCTTCCCTTTGTCTTGTCTGGTTAGATTGGAAATGCTTCAAGGCAAGGGATTTTCCTCATACTAAGTGCACAGAGAGGGTCTGGCACGACAGATCTGGGTTAGGGCTTCTAGGTATTGCTCGAGGTTACCATAAATCAGACAATTAATAATAATAATCTCAAGCTTTATATCAAAAACTAAAAGGTAAAAATATTTGCTCCCTTTAGCTCTGAATCTCTTCAGAGAAGGAAGGGGGTGGGGGAAATCCCATTGCCTGGGATTTGCAAAGGCCTGCGTTAAATCACAGTCTGGAGGCAGGCAAGGGGCCTGTAATATTTTCATTATAATCAAATGATTAATCTGAACCATGTGGTCTAATGATCTGACATCTAAGATGTTACACTCTGCCACTTAAGACGCTGTGGTTTGAAAGAACACGAAGCCCAGCTCAGGTTCCCCCTTTGTTACATTTATAGCGTTTCGCTGGGTAATAAGTTTAAACGAGCTCATGTGGCGTTAACAATGATGGATGAGAAGCTACAAGATATTGAAATAACATGCAACGTGTGCAGGGCTTGGAGACATGGCCTGCTCACGTGGTGGGTGCCTGATGAAGAGCAAATCTTCTTAACTCCAGCCGTTCAGTGTCAGAAAGGCTCCTGTCCATCTGGCAGCTTATGAGTGTGTTATGAGCACAGGAGCCTTCTAAAATCTCTCTGTTTTCACACGCCTCCCCCACCCCATAATACCTCAGCTCCTCATAGATCTCTTAATGGATCTATCCTCACAAAACCTCCGGGAGGTGGTGAAGTATTGTCATGGGCTGGATTAAACCTAGTTGAGACGGATGGGCCCTTTGTTTAAGGTAGCTGTCCGAGAGAGTTAAGAAGACTCACCTAGAACAAGAGATAATGGAGTCTGTCCGGACACTGGCACAACACGGGCAGAGAGTTCGACTGGGTGTTATCTGACCAGGCGCATGTCTGGCAAAGAGACAGAAAGACAAACTAAAACAAGACAGACTCTGGTAGGTAGACGGAGCGCAGATGAACACAAAGTATAACCCTCGAAGACACTAGAGAGGCGACTGGCTAAAGAGGCTTGAGGCTGTGAGCAAAGAAACCACCAGCTTTTTAGTTTTGGTTCCTCCTGCATTTGCAACAGCTGGACTCTGTACATTTCTTGTAAGTAAATAGGATTGCATCAAAGAAAACACCCAATTCCATCCTCCATTCTACTCCCAGCTGGAACGGCTGCAGATCCCCTAACTTTGACTAGCCATGCAGATCAAAAGAGGTAACAGTGTTGTCACTGGAAGATATTGCATCGTTATGGGTGGGGCACCCGGCTAAGAGTCGGGAGACCTGCATTCTGCTGCTAGCACTGCTGTGTGATCCGGGGCAAGTCACTTCCCCCCTCTGTGCCTCAATTTCCCCTCCAGCTGATGTGTAGCGCAAATCCATGGTTATCCGTGGATCATTTTTGTGGATCGGATGCGGATACAATTTTGTATCCGCGCAGGACTCTACTGACGTGTTTGTACAGAGTCCAGCACAACGGGCCCTTGCTTGGAAACTGATGACAAACTTTTGGGGATGTTTTCTGAACATGCGAGTTTAGAACAGGGAGAATGGCGTTGCTCATGTTTTGTGAACATTTTCATCGAGAATTTTCAGCTTCCAAATTCTGCAGCAAAATGTGCACACACTCCAGTCCTCAGAGACTTGAATGTGTTCATGAGTCTTCCCCGCAGCTTGATTGGTTAAAACATAGAGCCACCTGATTGACGACATTTGCAGTTCGATATTTGAGACCAAATAACCAAGTTCAGCCAATGTTTTGCCTAGAGACAAACCAGAACAATACAAAAACAGGAGCCATACAGAACCTCCTTCCGGGAATCAATTCTTATCCCACACTGTGTTCTCTTTAGACAGTAGCTGTGCTTCAAAGATACAAAGATTACCTCTATTTATAGTAGGGTTGCTTAGAAGCTAAAAACACTTTATACAACACATAAAACCCAACCAGTTTCTCCCCTTGTTTTTCTGTACTTTCCTTTATCTCTTGTTGACCACATTTCAGACACCAACAGGCAGGAAAACACCTCCAAAGCTTGTACCAGGGCAAAACAATCATATATTCTGCCTTTTGCCAGGTTTTCTATTTGTTAATGCCAAAGCCTCCATTTAACTTGGCAGCATATTCTGGGGTATATATCTCTAGACATAAGCGAAAAAAGGTGTTAACAGAACTGCCCCATGCTGTATAGAATATAATCTTTATTTGGGGTATCCTACGCCTAACACATATGGTTGGCTCTCTTGAAGAGGAACAACGACCGTCCTACAGTAACAGTAGCAGACTGGGATTTAGACATGCCTGTGTATTCCAAGGTTGAAACTGGCTCACTTGTGATGGTGGAACTCATTGCCACATGATGTCACCGAGGCCAAGAATTTATCAAGCATTACAACAGCAAGGACTAAAAAATAGACTGTGTGTTCTGGAAGGGATATAAAATTGCACGTTGCAGGTCTTAAACCAATCCCTGACTAGGAGTTAGGATGGAGAGGTGGGTTTCTTATCTCATTTTCTGAAGCAATTGGTGCTGGCAGCTGCCAGAGACAGGATGCTGGGCAAGATGGACCTCGGGGCTGATCTGGTCTGGCAATTTCTCTTTGCATTCAGGGCACAATGGAAAGGTAGATTTCTTCTCTGTTCCCACGGGCCGCTGCATCTTGGGGATTTGCTCCAACAGAGGTCAAGTGGCTTCTGTATCTTCCATGGGCAGGGACCTGGGTTACCCTGCTCGAAGAGGGACATAGATGATTCCACCCCATATGCCATCCAGCTTCTCCGTGTCCCTCAAAAACCCTCCTCTGTGCAACATTCCTGAATCCATTCCCGGCAATTTGATAGTCTTATATTTAGCCTGGATTATAGTTAAAACATCATATTTTATGCTGTGCTTTTCAATTGTCCTCCCCCCACTCACTTGTATCCATTCCCAGCAGCAGCAGTTGCCTGTTTGATGCAGGGCAGGTTGCCTAGCCGTAACCGTATAATTATGGTCAGAGCCACAAAGCTATTTTTATGTCCTGCCAGAGATTATTCACTTATCAGGAATGTGTATTTAAGTGGCAGTCTCTGAAACAGCCACTATAAATAGGAAAAACCCATGGCGCTCGGTGTTTTCTTTCAACTCTCTCATCCATCATGCCTTCAGCTTCGGTGACCACATCAATGTGACGCGAAAGGCGAGAGAAGGCTGCCTAGAAAGGGGAGGCCGGGGACCGCTTTTGAAAGAAATCCGGATAATGCTGCCTTAGCTCATGTGTGGTTACAGCCCCAAAAGCCAAGCGAGGAGGTGAAGGGTCTGGCCCCAAAGTGCTCCCAAGTCAGCCTGGCTCAGCTAAACCCACCAGGTACCCAGAATGCTTACGCCTGCCTTCAATGTAGGGCCATTCTGGCTCCCGGGGAGAGAGCTGCGCTCCATTGCAATGGTAGGTGAGAATTTGCATGGTTACTTGCATTGTAGCAGAGTCTGGAGGCCCTCGGTGAACTGAAGGATGGGAGGAAGGATGGTCTAGTGGTTAGAGCACTAACCTGGGCTCTGAAAGACCCAGTTCCAAGTGTCCGCTCTGCCACAGACCTCTGGAAGCACCTTGGCAAAGTTACTTAGGGCCAAGGTTTTAAAAGGTATTTAGATGCCTAATGAGATTTTCAAAAGCACCTATACACCTAAACCGCATACCTTTAAAAATATGGGCTCCGTCTTTCTGGTCCCCTTCTCTAAAATGGAATAGTAACACAGCCCTATTTCACAGGGGGGTTGTGCAGTTAGATACATTAAAAGACTGAGGTGCTCAGATACTACCTTAATGAGGGCCATATAAATACCTTCAAAGTCTCCGCTGTGCTAGGTACTGTACATATATGCAGTGAGAGACAGCCCCTGCCCTGAAGAGCTCACATTCTGGACAGACACTGGACAGGAGGAGAAACAGAGCCCGGAAAGGGAACCTGCCTACCTCAGGATCAGTGGCAGAGCTAGGGACAGAACCTACCTCTTCTGACTCCTGGGCCGATGCATTAGCCACTAGGCCTGCCTGTCACTAAGCTACCTGAAAAAGTACCTAACCTTCTTATGTCTGCTGAAATGGTAAGCGTGGCTTCTTGCAAAGCTTCTGGCACATCCTGCTTCTGGTCGGGCAGCCGGTTCTTCAGACACCGTGGAGAGGCGCACATCGCAAACAGCTAGATTACCATCTCTATCCATGGACAGGTCTGCATTGCAACCAGGGAGGATGGCTGCAGCTTTCAAACTAGCCAGTGACACTGCAGCAGAATGGACCAGAGCACAGGCTATACAAGTCTTCCCAGAATCCTGAGTAATTATCTGGGTGGGTAGCACGTGCTGTGACCAGGACCCAAGCGAGGTAGATCCAAACTTGGGTATGTCTATCTTATGCAGGTTAATAAATAAAAAGGAAGTATTTCTTCACACAACTCACAGTGAACCTGTGGAACTCCTTGCCAGAGGAATGTTGTGAAGGCCAAGACCATAACAGGGTTCAAAAAAGAACTAGATAAGTTCATAGAGGATAGGTCCATCGATGGCTATTAGCCAGGCTGGGCAGGGATGGTGTCCCTAGCCTCTGGTTGCCAGAAGCTGGGAATGAGCGACAGGGGATGGATAACTTGATGATTCCCTGTTCTATTCATTCCCTCTGGGGCACCTGGCACTGTCCACTGTTGGAAGACAGGATACTGGGCTAGATGGACCCTCGGTCTGACGCAGTAGGGCTGTTCTAATGTTCTTAAGGGTCTGCAGCATTTCCTAGAGGGGTTCTCACTCTGTATCTGTCTTATCTCCAGCATTGACTTCCCCAGCAGGACTGACTGAAATGGACTCATTTCTGGTGCTCATTCACTTCACCATGGGTTCTCAGAGTGCCCCTGTTCCAGAGATAACTGGCTCTGTGGACACGGGGAAAACAGTGGACATGATATATCTTAACTTGAGCCAAGCTTTTGATATAATCTCCCACAGTATTCTTGCCAGCGAGTTAAAAGAGTATGGGCTGGATGAATGGACTATAGGGTGGATAGAAAGCTGGCTGGATTGTCGGGCTCAGTGCGTAGTGATCAATGGCTCCATGTCTAATTGGCAGCCGGTATTGAGTGGAGTGTCCCAAGGGTCAGTTGTGTTCAACATCTTTATTAATGATCTGGGTGATGGGATGGATTGCACCCTCAGCAAGTTCGCAGACGCTACTAAACTGGGGGGAGAGGTAGATGAGCTGGAGGGTAGGGATAGGATACAGAGGGACCTAGAAAAATTGGAGGATTGGGCCAAAAGAAATTTGATGAGGTTCAACAAGGAGAAGTGCAGAGTTCTGCACTTAGGAAGGAAGAATCCCATGCACTGCTACAGACTAGGGACCGACTGACTAAGCAGCAGTTCTGCAGAAAAGAACCTGGGGATTACAGTGGAAGAGAAGCTGGATATGAGTCAGCAGTGTGTCCTTGTTACCATGAAGGCTAATGGCATATTGGGCTGTATTAGCAGGAGCATTGTCAGCATCTCGAGGGAAGTGATTATTCCCCTCTATTCGGCAGGGCTGGGACAGCATACAGAGAGTACTACCCTCCGATCTGGCGGTAGTATAGAAGTCTCCTGAGACTTACTCCAGTGCTCAATCTACTAGGCCCCATTGCCTGCCCCGTGTTGAGGACAACTCGTGCTAGTCCAACTCTGCTTATTTTCCCCCACGAGACATTTCAAGCAAAACACTGCTACCATGTCTGTATGCGAAGGGTGACGCAGGGATTTCCTTTCCTCAGACGATGGGGAATTACACACGACCTCTCACCAGAGAGCCAAAACTGGGCCCAACCCTGGGAGACTGTCTGAGCCAGCCCCACACCACGACGCAGCCTGCCCTCCGGGTCAGAAACAACGACGAGACCCCCGGGTTTGAAGTCCTCTTAGAGCACGGGAGCACAGTCAGGGTGGGCCGTCCCTGTCTCTATGGCAACACTTGTTTAGCTTGCCCCGGGGCCAAGGCCCCTTGCTGGATTGTGTCTCTCCACTTCAGGGAAAGGGTTACATTGAAATGAAATAAAACGTAGTCGCTGACATTTTACACCGAACAATCCTGACGTTTCTCATCCATGGCGACCTGTGTCGCTTTCCCCCCGGTAACGGACACCTGCCTTTTTTAGGAGACTGCACTGCGGCCAGTTGTGAGCACCCCAGCCGAGCACACTCTCTCTGGGCTCAGGCCAGCACACTCAGAATAGCACCTTGGGCAGAGACTCACACTAGCCACAGAGGCTCTGATACCGGGGGGGCCTGGACAGCCTGAGCCATGACAGGCTGCTACTGTTTGCAGTGTGCTTGCTCAAGCCGAATTAGCATGCGTCTGTCTACACCGGTAGGGAAGCTTGGTGCCAGCTACCATGTAGACGTAGTCACAGGGGCCTGGACAGCTTGATTCTGTCCATCTAAGGATAAGTCTGCACTGGTCACGGTGCAGCTTAAAGCTAGCTCGGGTAGGAGTGCAGCTGGGCTCCACTGTGGCTGGCAGCCTGGGGAATTACCCAGGGATCTGAGTACAGCCCGCACTGAGGCCTGTGTGCGGCCCATGTGCCTATGGCTTCACTGCTACCCATACCCAAGCCTGAGGAGCCCTACCCCAACCCTACCTCAGGGAGCCCTGCCCTTCGGCACCCTCACCCTGCCCCTGGCAGCCCTACGCTTTGGAGCGCTAATCCTAGACCTGGGAAATGCTACCCTTAGCAACCTTAACTCTACCCTGGGAAGCCTTACCCGTTGGAACCCTGACTCTAGCCGGGGAAGCCTTCCAAGGGGAGCAGTGGGGGAAAAGACCTATCTGGCTTCAAGACTAAGCTTGATAAGTTTATGGAGGGGATGGTTTGATGGGACAGACTAATTTTGGTAATTAATTGGTCTTTGACTAATAGCGGTAAATATACCCAATGGCCTGTGATGGGATGTGATCTGAGTTACTACAGACAATTCTTTCTGGGGTGCTCAGGGTTCAGCTGATCGCCATATTTAGCATGGGGAAGGGATTTTCCTTCAGGGCAGATTGGCAGAAGCCCTGGGGGGTTTCACCTTCCTCTGCAGGGTGGGGCATGGGCCTCTTGCTGGAGGATTTTCTGCACCTTGAAGTCTTTAAACCATGAGTTGAGGACTTCATTGGCTCAGACGTGGGTTAGGGATTTATTACAGGAGTGGGTGGGTGAGCTTCTGTGGCCTACGTTGTTCAAGAGGTCAGACTAGATGATCATAATGGTCCCTTCTGACCTTAAAGTCTATGACTAACTCTCACCTTAGCTCGGGGAGATTCAAGCTTGCTCAGGTATATCCATGGGCTCCAATCACACCTTGTGATCACAGTGTAGATTCCCTATCTCAGGATTTGTCCTTGAGTATCTGGGCTTCACACGAGTCAGAACCCACACAAGGGCTTGATCCTGCTAACACCGGCTGTTGGGTATCTCCACTTCCTCTCAAGAGAAATCCTGAGAAACGTTGGGCAAAAAAACAGATTGTGGACTGTAGCGGGGTGACTGCCCCACTCCAGCAGAGAAGGTTTAAAACAGCCTTGGGAAGGGCTGTGGCTGGGGGCAAGCAGCTCCCAGGCTGAGTAAGGAAAGCTGGGCTGATTGGGAAGCAGGCTCAGCTGGGTGGCCACGCCCCAAACAGACCAGGCCCTTATAAAAGGGCTGAGAGGCAGGGGCCAGAGAGAGAGAGAGAGAGAGTCTCCTCTGTCTGCAGAGGTGGACAGGCCTGGCTGCTAGGAGCTTGAGTAGGTACCTAGAGGGAAGCAGGGCTGGGGCAAGGCAGGAGGAGCTGGGGAAGCTCTGACTTGGAAACCCCCCAGGCTGCAGGGCCTAGGAGAAGGCCCCACAAAGGGTACTGGGGTTGCAGGGGGCGGCCCATGGCTCTAGAGGCAGAGGCAGCAGGCCAAACCCACCTTGCCAGTGATGAGTGGCAATTATACTGCAGTCTGCCGCAGTGAATGGGGGCAAATGGTGACTGGCAGTTGCCTAGACTGAGGCAAGGTGGGGATAGAGGGTGGGGGCTCCCCAGGGAGGGGAGACCCTAAGACCTGAGGGGGGGCTCCCCAGGGAAGGGAGACCCTAAGACCTGAGGGGGGGCTCCCCAGGGAGGGGAGACCCTAAGACCTGAGGGGGTACTGCAGGGGTGCAGAACCTCGGTAAGAGGGCACCGGGGTCCAGGGAGGGACTCTGTCCTGCTTGCTGCTTTGGCCCATCGGCCTGCAGAGGGCGCTCCGGATGGTGGTGAGCTAATTCCCAGACAGACCAGCAGGAGGCACCGCAGGGGTGAGTCGCCGCCCTGCTACATGGACGTAACACACTCCACTCGCTGTAGTCGGTGTTTGCAGGGTCAACCAGACTCAGTATTTTCTTTATGACCAACTCACCCATATGGAGATCATCAGAACGGAGTCTGGTTCTGATTTTCTGACCCAGGCCAGGAAGCAATATATTGGGTTTGATTCCTACTGACCCCAGTCCAGCAGAAGTTTCTTCTAAGGGTGTTAACATTTAAGAATTCAAACTTGTCCGTTAGCCCAGTCCTAATGGTTTCCCATAGAGATTCCCTGTGGTATACTCATTTTCACTTATAGTTAATAAATATCCACCCCCATTTTATGGAAAACTCTGAGCAGTAGAGAAATGCCTGGGATATGTTAAAATAATTTAATCCAAGTTATGTTTCATGTTTCTCTGTCCTTTAGAATGTGTGGGACAAAACTGCATGCAAAAAAAACCCCTTCATTACAACTTTTCCCTGCTTCAAACAAGCTTGCATAACTTTCCCTTCTTCCATTTATTTTTCATGCCCACATTCCTTTTGTATTGTAACCACCTTTCTGGTATTTAAACCCACAACTTTCAGCACCACATGAGCTCATGAAACAATGTATTTAGATAGCAGTAGTAGGTTATTATCTACCAATGAACCAGTAACTAAAAGGGGTTGTGATAAGCACACTTTGCAAGTCTATTACATCAGTCTGTCCAGGTTCTGATCTGATCCCCGCAACAAAACCTGTACTGGTATTCTGGGCTTGAATGGAAGCAGCAGGTTCCAGAACTCCTTCACCTCCCCCCCCCCCCAAAAAAAAAAGCATAGCTGAAAGCTATTTCCACCCCAGTTCTGCAGACCTGAGAAGTTGGGATATGAATTGAACCCACAGACATTCTTCATTGGTTAAAATGTCCCTCAGTGGCCTGCCTGAAGATGCAGTGGGGCAAACACGCGTGCTGATATAACATAGATAATATCTTCTCTCTCACAAAGAAAACTTAATTAAGGGAAAATGGGACACATTTGTTTGGGGAAAAATAGCAATGCTAAATCAACAATATATATATATATATATATATATATATATATATATATATATATATATATATATATATATGAATAATAACTAAAACACCCAGCCCTATAGTATCTTTGGCAGTTGTCCTTTGCCTCAGTTTCCCCACCTGTTCCTGTGAATGCTGGATGAACCAATGTCTCATTTTACACATCATTTGCCCTTTTGCCCTCCCCCTCTACTGTACCTTACTTACAGTTCGTTGTCAGTGGTTAGGAAAGACCCAGAATCCAGGAGCATAGTGAAACAAGGTTCTCTTTGGCTCTCAGGAGAAATGCTGACTAGTCAGAACAAGAGTTCATCATATCCAGTGAGCTCAGCATTGCCAATACCAGGCAGAAAAGCTGGAGTTCACTCAGCTGTGCTGATGTCTTTTATCTCTTTGGGGGGAAACTACCTCACCACCACCTCATAAAGCTCTCAATGAAGAAAAATTAACATTATATAGGACACTCAAGCAATAGCCCTGCCACCAAGCATATATTAACTATACAGAACAAAATATCCTCTCTCTGGCTTGAGGCCGAGCTCCACTACACAGTGGTAAAAGACTAAGGTTTTGGTTATAGTGACTCCTCCCTCAGGGCCTGTTTGATATAATTCTGTTACCCCTTTGACACACAATCAGGATAATAACATTTCATTGTCCTGACCCCCAAAACATAAATGTATTTTAACCAAAATGACCAAAATGTTTACATTGGGATACTGGCCAACACACATGCAAATGAGGCCTGGTTCATTTGGTCTCTTTCTCTGGTTCACCAGTTAATGGCAGCAGAGAACTCCTTCCCTCTAGAACTTCAGACCTTAAAGAATATGCCGTTTGGCGCTATCTAGACGGGTCAGCCAAACCTCATAGTAGATCAGGTTAGCAGGGGCTGTGCTTAAGCAGTATTACACCTGGAGCGTCGCTGTGAGGCTACTGTTGGCCAGGAGCTAAATATATCAATGGGGCCAGGAGACAGATATCAATGGGGTCACCATCAACACAGTCTGGGGCAGGTCTTTATACCCAAGTAAGAAAAGCAGTGCTGAGCAATGTTGGTTTAGGGTTTTGTTGGGTACTGTAGGATCCAATTCGGTGTGAGTGACTTGACTTTAATTCCCACTGTCTTCAAGGGGAGGTCAGAGCACTCAGCCCCTGTCGGGGTCAGATCTGTAATGCTCAGTGTCTGGTTGCAGCTCACTGCTTCGGAGATGTGAGCGAGTGTGAAAGAGTTAATGAGCCCAGAGCCGGGCGTACTCTTTGCTGCAACCCCCCCCAATCACAGCAATTCACTTGCTCAGGTGTTCTGTTACCAGCCGGGGAGGTCCGCAAGCAGGTTCACTGAGGTTTGCAATGCCCTGGGGTGAACCTGGGGAGCAGGTAGTGGCTAGAGCCTTCCCCTCTTGCTGCCTTGTGGAGGGGCTGGCTACAGGCTCAGGCTGGGGAGCTGAGACATGGCTCCCAGATAGGGTGGCCCACGGTGCTAAGAAGGAGGCAGGTTGAAGATGGAGTCATGGCCCCACCTCTTCATGCACACCAGCCAATGGACTCTCCTCAGTGCAGAGGAGAGAGCAGGCCACGCGTTTTCGAAGAGCAGTAGAGGGGCCTCAGGAGTGATTTGAGCTGTGCCAGCCAGAACTCCTCCTGCTGCAGCCTGGCCTCCGTTCCCCTACAGGTGCGAGGCTGAAAACCAGAGAGCCCTCTCGCAAGGAGCTTCTCGCAATGCACTGTACTGTACATCCTCGTGAAACCACGTCACAGCCCGATGGGCCACACTCTGGCAACTTGACTGGGGGCAAACGGGGCCTGCCTCCTGAGCTTCAGCAGGGGGTAGGCCGAGCCTTCCACCTTGCTCACGCTTGAGCCAGCCCTTGTCCAAAGAGTACAAAGGCAAGGGGAGGGGGCAGGAAACTCTACAAACTCTGGAGTTGGTCTCCAAAGAGCCCATGTTCTTGGCAGCTGTGGGACCCACCAAAGTTTCTCCTCAACCGACTGTGTTGCTCTCCAGAAGATCAGGCTTCCAGCTCACATAGGAGCCTACCAAGGCGAGGTAGAAAAACCAAGGCCAGCATGGGGCTGGATTAACATTTCTTCAAGGGCCCAGTAAAGCCTTCCCTCCCCGGAGAGGTGGCCACTTGGATCATTCCTGTCCTTAATTGTTGATATACGAGCGCACATTGCAAGCTTTTGTTATTCTTGGCCATGCCAAGAGGGAGACCTTTCCAGCAATGTGTCAGGCTCTCCTCACAGAGCTGCAAGGAGGGAAGGCTTGGGCCCTTGTCAGGAGGTAGAATGATAGTCCAGGGCTGGAGGCCATGTAGGAATCAATAGTGCCGTGACTCCTGTTGGCATTGGCGGGGGGGCCACTGGTACCCCACATTTTGGAATGGCTCCTCCTTTTGGTTCTACAGTTACAAGGACAGATACTGGCCTCTGCTTTTTTTCTAAGGGCACTCAGGGACGTAAATTATGGATGTAAATGGGGACAACTGTAAACCCCGCCCCAGTTTTGAACCCACAAAGATGGAGGCCTAGTTAAGGCCAAAATGAAAACATGGCCCCTATTCTTTTCTGGCATCCTTATCCCACTCTACCGAAAGCAACAGACTATCCTATGCCTTTCCCTTTGTGTCCTGTATCATCAGTGTTTGTATCATGAGAATATAAGGACTAGGGGAACTGAGGGCCTATCTTAGCCTGGAAGAGCCTGGGTTTTTAGTTGAGCAAAAAGAAGAATGAGAGGGAACACGATAACTCTCTATGAATAAATGGGGGGATACATACCAGGAGTGTGAAGCTCTATTTAAGATAAAGGCCAATGTTGGCAAAAGAACAAATCAATATACACTGGCCATGAACAAATTCAGGCTGGAAATTAGAAGCTGTTGTGGAACAGTCTCCCAAATGGCATTGTGGGGGCGACCCACTTAATTACTTTTTTTAAAAGAGCTGGACAAATTCTAGTGTGATTTAGCGATGGGGGAGGGAGGAGAGGGGGAAAGCAGGGCTCAGCAGCCCGGGGCCTCACTTCTAGTTTAGGTCTTGTGTTTCTAAATGCTCATGCTTCAGGGTTACAACTACCACTGCAGGGGTCAGGAAGGGATTTCCCTACCCACCCCAGGGGAGGTTTTTTTAAAAAAAAATCTTCTTCCTCTGAAGCATTCGAGATGGCCACAGCGGTAGATGAGACATTGGACAGGATGAGCCGAGCTCTGAGATGGCACTTGGTATTCTTTGTCCCTCCCAGGAGAGTGGACACCATAGCACCAGCTCCCCAGCCCTGGAGTGCTAGGAAGGCACTGCAGCCCCTGGAGCTGGGGGACTAGTAGGAGGAGCATGGGTGGGGCCACACCTGGCTGTTTGGGAAGGCAGAGCCTCCTCCAGCCTATGGTACTTGCCACCCATGGGAACAGGTAAGAACCCTGAAAAATTGGATGCTGCTTACCTAATTGGGTCTGTACAATTATGCTCTCTCATGACATCCCCAGTATCTTCAGCATCCACTCAAGCCAAGAACACCCAAGAGAAGAGATTTGTTTGCACAATTTTGGCACATTTGCTTACAATCCTGGCCTGAACTGGAAAGCAAAAAGGTGCCATGAAAACAAAGAGAGGAAAAAGATTATCCAAACTTTTGAAACCTCAAATAAGATTCAGTTTGGATTCACTTCAAGTTACATACAAAGGTCTGGCAGAGGGATAATTCCTATTTTATTACAATAAAATTTAGCACTTTTGTAGTAATTCTTGCGTGTAGGGATCAGACTGGTTCACAAAGTTGGACAGGAAACACTACTGTTAGCCTCAATTTTGCAGATGGGTCACTGGAGGCATGAAGTGGTGAGGTGACCTTCCCAATGTGTCATACTTTGCTTGATGGAACTACAACAATGATAAATAAGAATGATCATTTGATGCAATGCATTATTAGCCCATGAAACTCACTGTCCCAAGATATATGGAGGCCAAGAGCTTTGGAGGATTCAAAAAGGGATTGAACATTTATACAGAGAACAAGATTATCTAGACTTACATTGTAAATACAGAAAGTAATAAACAAAAGTTTTAGAAATGACATAAATCATTATGCCTCGGGGCATAAGGCAACATCTAACTAATGGGAGTCAGAAAGAAACTTTCCCCAGAGGCAGGTTATCCTATCACTACATGTTCCTCTGAAACATCTAGATTTTGCCACTGTCAGAGAAGGAATACGGAACTAGATAGACCTCAGCTCTGATCCAGTCTGACTATTCCTATGTTCCTAATAAATAACTAAATGCAAATTCTTGCTGTTATGGGAGCTGGTCAGACAATTATTTTTTCCTCACAAAAAATTTGGATAAAAATGGCATTTTTTTCATTTTTGTCACATTTAAAAATATATATATATATATATTTGTGCCGTTTTGTCAAAAAAACAAAATCTGGAATTTTTCCATTTGAAATGAAAATATTTGGGTTTTTCAATAAGCACCCCAAAATGTTTGAGGAAAGCTGAATTTTTGCACAAAAATATGTCCATTTTGTTTTAAAAAGACATTTTTTATCAAAAATTATTTTGACAATAAATTTCTGATCTGATGTGGTCCTTACTCTTGTATCCTGGACTGACTAGGCCAAGCTGAACAATTCCTTATAAGTGGCTGTTTGGTCTAAGCCTTGGCCATCTTCAGGGACAGCTTATTTTCTCACTTTGTACCATTTTCTAATTGTTCTTAAACTGTAATTGTATTTTCCTGATTTTTATCCTACACTTTTCTTGCTACATAAGAACATAAGAATGGCCATACTGGGTCAGACCAAAGGTCCATCAAGCCCAGTATCCTGTCAATGCCAGGTGCCCCAGAGGGAATGAACAGAGCAGGGAATCATCAAATGATCCATCCTCTGCCGCCCACTCCCAGACTCTGGCAAACAGAGGCTAGAGACGCCATCTCTGCCCATCCTGGCTAATAGCCATTGATGGACCTATCCTCCAGGAATTTATCTAGTTCTTTTTTGAACCCTGTTATGGTCTTGTCCTTCACAATATCCTCTGGCAAAGAGTTCCATGGGCTGAAGTCTTTTGCTTCTTGTGCTATCACCAATGATTGATGAGAGTGACACCTGCCTTATTATAACTTCCGTCCATATACATGTCTGTAAACAGTTTCACATAGAGTTGGTCGAAAAATGCCAATTAATTCTGGTGAGAAATTTCTAACAAATGTCATTGGTGGGGCTTTTAATTTATTTTTTTCAATGCAAGTCTTTTGTACTTTCAATAAAAGGTTTCAGGGTTTTGGTTTGTTGGCGTTTCCAGGAAGAGATGACCATTTGTGATGAAAATACAAATGTTAAATGAAAACTGTTTTTCATTGAGAAATATGGTTGATGATTTTTTGGACCAGCTGTAGTTACATGTCTCTTGTTACGAACAATTGGCTATTATGGTTTGGAAATTACGTATCGCAGTCATGGATCAGGGCCCCATTGTGCTTGGCGCTGTACAAAAGAGAACTCCTCTCACACCCTTCATTTCCATTTTGAATGCACCCCTCTGTCTTGCAAGGCTTTCCAGCTCCCGTCTGAAGGCACAAGTTATGTGGATAGTTTTTGCACTTGTGGGAGCTTATCCAAGCAAAGCTTTTGAAGTTCACCCAACACTACCACCAAATCATTTTAGAAGAGCCACTAAGCCTTCAAGTAGGAAAAACCTCCATGTCCCACCTAGGTGAAGATTGAATCAGAAAGTCCATCTCTAGAGAGATTAAGCATTGAGGTGAGCATGACCTTCAGTTCTGAAAGGAGAGAAACTGCTTTCTCCCTTAGGTTACCCGTTGTCTGCCATTCCTGTGGGTGAACACACTCCCTAGAATACTGGTGCAAAGTGAAGGCAAACACGAAGTGAAATTTTTATTTTTCCATTCAGGTGAATAGTCACTGAAGAGCAAGTGGACTGGTGGATTCTCCATTTCTTGTAGTCCTCAAATCAAGACTGGATGTCCTTCTGTCAAATACACTTCAGCCAAACAGGAGTTATTTGGGCTCAGGAGCAGCTGGATGAAATTCTATGGCCTGAATTAGGCAGGAGGTTAGATTACATGATCTAATGCTCTCTTCTGGCCTTAAAAAGAGCCATGAATCTAAGTTTATCTCAACTTTTTGGGACTTCAGAATTGGACTGGAAATCGCATAAGCTCAGTATTTTCTGGGAGATCTTTCAATATTTCCTGTGTCTGCTTTCTTACCAGAAATCCCACAAAACCATGGTATTCTGCCACTTTTATTCAGGCAAAACTAAGAAGTAGCAGGAAAAAAAAATGTATCTCAACTTTTCAGACTTCCATCAAAAGCTCCAGATTCAAGATTTTGATGAAAATCCATGTCAGTTCTTGTTTCGTCTAGAAATAAACCACAGCCCCCGATTCAAACATTCTGGGAAAGCGTGGCCCTGATCAGATTTTTAAATTTGGGCCGATTCTCCAGTTTGCAACCAAATCCTGCATCTGGATGCCAGGGAGTTTTGGCAAAGTTTGGATCCAGATCAAATCTGAACCATGCAGCTGAAACCACGTGCTAATTTGCTCAGCCTAACTGGCTGGGGGCACTGCCCCTCCCTTGGGATCTTTCAATTAGAAGAAATAAACAGATCCCAAAAGTCACTCGGCCAGCTGAATAATTATTTCAGAATCGGAGGGATTAGTCAGTGGTTTATTTTTATTTTCCCACACACACCTTTGGAATTTTTAGAAATAAATCTACTGCTTGATTGATTCATGTCCAGCCTTTCTCATCATCTCCTGCCATGCTATGACCTTCTGATGTCCTTGGCAATCCAATACTACCATCCTCTCTCCCATAAGCATAAGTGCATGGGTCTTTTCCATCTCCGGTTTCTATGAAGTCTCTAGTTAGTCAGGATATGGAAGACAGGAAGGCTCCATTAGAAGGAAATATTTCATCCTGTACAAAGGAGACGGTAAGGAAAACAAAACCCATTTACCTTATTAAATAAAAGTGTAATTAGCTGGAAGGAAACGTGAAAGGCGTTAAGAACAAAAAAAGAAACCCTATTTCCTGAAGTTGGCAAGACCACCAATGGTCACCAAAGTGGAGCGAATTTATGGCAGAGTGGGGGAGAGCCTGTTTAGAGATACTTTAATGGTAATTTTTAGGAAGAATTTACAAGCATACCCTGCTACTGAGTGGAAAAATACATTGGCCACAAAGAAATTGCTGTTTGCCAAGTCTAATGATTCATTTCTGAGTCATAAATAATAGGTCCCTAATGACAAAGAGTATAAGAGAGGTTGTCTCTTGCCAAATATTTATTAGAAAATAGAGCTAAATCATTAGCTGGGAGCTCTTTTACCGGAAAGCTCAAACCACATCGCTCTATGAAAGGTCATAAGCTATTTCCACAAGAATTTAGACAAAACATTATTGCATTTTAAATCTTTCATCTTGAGTACAAAAAAGAAAAAAGAATGGATTGGTTCACCAGAGAACTCCAATCTGTCACAGGGGGATCCCTTGGGATCCGAAAGGGTAAGTAAAGAACACAGGGCGTTACGAAACGCCGGCGATAATCTCTCCTGACGGAAACTGAAATGAATTAACCTCAACCCCTTCACAGATCCTCTTCTTATTGCCCTTCATGCTGAGCTGATAACTTTAGAGAGCAACAGGAATCTGTGGCTGTTGACTCATGACAACAGGCCAATGAGCCATCTAGTCTAATCTTGTGGCCAGGGCAGGTGGCTTATGGCATTACAGATGCCAACATGCCTGAAAAGGGCCCTAAGACTAATGACTTGGGGTGCAGCTTTCAGCCAAGGTTCTCAAAGCACTCCAGGGCTTAATTCATTAGGCCCTGATTCAGCAGAGTACTTAATTTCAGTCGACTTGAATGAGACTTAAGAATGGGTATGAAGTGAAACATGCGCTTAAGTGTCTTGCGGAGTCAGGATCTTTGGTTCAATTATGCCCTTTGGGGGAAGAAAGATTTGCATTCCATGCAAGACATTTTACAGATGGGGAGACTAAGGCAATGATAGAAGACAGCCAAAGCTTCCAAACTGGGGTGCCTAAAGTTAGCCACCTAAATCCAGGTTAGCACCTGTAGCTGCTCAGCTGACTTGAAACTCAAACCACTTTTAGAAATGTCTAACTATAGATCTAGATGCCGATCTTTAAGCAATCAAGTTTTAAAAAGTTTGGCTTAAATGACTTGCCCAAGAGACACAGTGAGTCAGTGGCAGGAGTCCTGATTCTCAGTCACATGCTCATACCATGGGGCATAATCCTGCCTGACCCCATGGCCTGATTGATATATGCCCTGAAGCATCTGGATGCCCTTTTAATGTTGTATCCTAGCAAATGCATCAGAAAACCATGTCACTTTCTTTGGAACTGACTAGCAAGGCAATTGAGATGCTGGCCCTGTTCTCCTCATTTACATTAATCAATCCAGTGATGTAAATCCTGATTTACACCAGTTTAAGGGTGACAACAGTTTACTTTTCAAAGTCAGAGTGTGCTGGTATCTTTATTTTTGACTCAATACTGCACTGGCTGTTGGTGAATTTAACTTGTGTGGGAACCCAAAGCCTTCACTGCCAGTGCAAGAGCTAAATGAAATCACTGTAGGATGGAGTTTCATATCATCTTGTAATATTTGATGTTCTACATATAACCCCAGCTCCTGGAGTCATGTGACTATGTGAGAATCCCAACTTTCACTTTTGTAAAGAACATTAAGTTTCTAGCTTTCATGGGAGTGGAGAAAAAGCTTGAAACTATGATCTCTAAAGACTCAGAACCCAGAAGGCAACTAAAAAGAACCCAGGAATCTATTAGTTTAAAAATCTCATGGCAAAACCGGATCCTTTGTTTAGGTTTGTACATGTCAGCAGGCAGGACCCTTGAGAGAAGAGAAGGGCAGAATGGTGAACAGTTTTCTGTCAACTTCTGAATCAGCTAGTTCTCTTTTGGTTTCAAGTCCTTAACATTTCGTTTGCTTAATTTTATGGGGAAATTTGGGGGGGAATCCTGTTTCCACTACACATTTCAAGATTTCACCATCTCTCCTGTTCCAGAAATCAAACCAAAATATCCGAGCAGTTGTCACTTTTAGGCTTGTGTGGAGTAGACATGAAGGACAAGATAAGCTCCTTGGGTTGGGACTGACTTTTTGGTCTGCGTTTGTACAGCGCCTGACACTATGGGTCATGGTCCACAATTGGTGCTTGTAGGCACTAATGCATAATAATAATAATAACGAAATATGAAGATGGTCACATACATATTTAAAGTGTACAAGATAGTCGTGCACATAGATAAAAACTGGGCAAACTAGATATTTGTTTTGAATTTTCAAAAATGTGCAAAACTAGATGACTTTGTTCCACTGAATTTCAGATTCCTCCCCCCCCCCCCCAAACGTTTCCTGTTTTGAAAAATCTTCCCCTTGTGTCTACGCTAATGAATCAAAAGGGAAAGGGCTTGGGTGGGGAAAACCAGTTACATTTTAAAGGGTTCATCAAAACCTGGGAAATTCTGAGAAAATTCAACAATTATATTTGTTTGGCAAAAGCTTCCTTTTTTTTTTAAAGTGGCTCAATCTCATTGGAAAGAAACTCCCTTTTCATGGAAAATGTGGAAGGTCATCAGACCACGTGGGGTTAGAAGCAGCCAAAAATGTAGGTGATCATACTTCTCCTCCACTCGGGGAGCGGGGTACTTCCAGCTCCTCTGTTGTGAAGGACCAAACTGAGCTTCTGACCCGTCAGCAGCAGACCCCTTGGGAGTAGGCGGTTGGTCAGGATACAAGAGATGTCCTCTCTCTTTGGGGTATGCGGCTGCTATTGTCTGGGGAGATGCCAGGTGGAAGTCCCAGACCCTTCTCCGCCCCCTTACATCTGGTCTTCCTGTGCCTCTCTTTTTTCACTGCGTCAGACCTTTTATCCACCCGCACTCCTTGGAGCAGCTTTTCCAGTGGGTCTGAGCAGGCAAGAGGCCTGGGTGAGGAATGGACTCCCGGATCTTTGGGGTCACATGGGAACCCGCTGGGAACCAGCTCTGGCTCTCCCGCCGTGGGCCCTTGATGATCGGGAACTCTGTGCAGGGTGGGAGACGTGAGCCCATCCTGTTGCTGTGCAGTCACGGGCCGGTGGGACACGGCTGGCAACGCTGCTGCCCAGGATGCTCTCTGGGGCCAGGGATGAAAGTAACGTAAAGGACTTACCGGTACTCCAAAGTCCTGAGCAGGGGGCGGGGCCTCAATGGGAAGAGGCGTGGCCTCAGTCAGAAGAGGCAGGGCCTCTAAATCTCCGAGCCCTTTAAATATTAGGATTTAAAAGGCCAGGGGCTCTCAGCCACCACCAACACAGTGGAGCCCTGGGCTCTCTAAGTTGCCACTGGAGCCCTGGGGGTCTGGCTTAGGGGCTCAGGTGGCGATTTAAAGGGCCCCGGCCAGTAGTGTCGGCCAGAGCCCCGGGCCCTTGAACTGGCTGTCAGATTCCTGCCACTGCTACCCCAGGGCTCTGCCAGCAGGGCTCAGGTGACTATTTAAAGGGCATGGAGCTCCAGCTGCTGCTACCACCCTTGAGCTTTGGGGCACCCCTTTGGCAATGAGACATCAACCCTAGATGTATCTCACCTGCCCACAAGCACTGCCCTCCTGCCGTCCACTCAGGGGAAGGAGCGATGGCCCTGAGCAGACACACCATCTCTGGAGCTCCTCGCTTCTCTGAGCAGGAACCCCACTTCGAACGCATCAGAGCCCAATTTTGGCTGCTCCTTGTGTGAGTGCAGTGGGCTGGAAAGTTCTCTCACTGCTCTCCAGGGCATCTGGGCCCTATAGATTTGGACGCATGTCTGGCTAAATTCTGCCCTTGGATAGCATGCTGAGGAAGCCAATGGGAGTTAGGCGCAAGAATCTGTTTCTAAACCAGTTTGGGTTACACCTGGGTGTCAGGCACTACGTAAACAGTCCTGGCTAGAGATGAGTCCTGGCTGACAGCCTTTTGATGGCCTGATGAGTAAGGCAATGAATCTGGAGCCTCGAGTCATCCCACCAGGCTCTGTACTTAGCTCTGCTACTAAATTGTCAAGTGACTGTGGGCATGTTTTTATTTCTCTTCCAACTCTCGTCTGTCCTATCTACTCACGCTAGCACAAAGACAAGATGTTGAGAACAAAATCAATCCAGGAACCAAAGGACGCGGAGAGAAGGAATTCTTGAATTGCCCGTACACCAAAGCTAGGAGCCTGGGTAACACATAATTGGTCATTTATGAGCATAAATTTAATGTAGTTGGCATCAATGAAACCTGGCAGGATGACTCCCATGGTTGGAATGTTAAAATCAATAGTTGCAACCGATTTAGGAAGGACTGAGTGGGCAAAGGGGCTGTGGAGTGGCACCTAATGTCAAAGGTGGCATTACTTCTTTCGGAGTCCCTGATCAACTGGAAGAAGAATACTGATGGACCGATGTTCTAACAAGAAAACCACACGATGGGGTATTAGATAGTTTCTGCTACAGACACCCCATCACATTAGGGAACAGAGTGACCGGCTCTTTGCACACATATCTACAATGTGCAGGGAAAATAGCCCCATGATCATGGGGGTTTCAGCTTGAGTGAAATATGCTGGTAGCCTCATGCTGCCAGTCCTAAAACATCCTTGAGATTTCTTAACATTATCCATGACAATTTCCTAACTCACAGAAGTGTTGCATCCAACACAGGGGAATTCTATATCAGGTCTTGTCTTGACAGATAAAGAGGAACTCATCACAGAGCCAAAAATGAATGGCAGTGTAAGTCTACGTGGTAATGACTCGATCCCATTTACAATGTGCAAGCTGAATAAAGTCCAGACCCGTGAGATATATACTTGATGCTTTAAAGGGGCTAATTTCACAAAACTGAAAACAAATATGAGCCAAATCAGCTGGGAGGAAGGATTTAATCAGAAAAATGTGAATGATAATTGGGAATTGTTTAAGAGACCTTTACTAGATGTCCCCAAAAGTCATAATCCTACAATCAAGGAAGAAGGCCATATCAGATTTAAAAACTACCTGGTTTAGGGGGGGAAGTATTGATAGCTATAAATAATAATAATAATAATAATAATAATAATATATATCAAATGACATATATATATATATATATATATATATATATATATATATATATATATATATATATATATATATATATATATATATATATATATATACATACATACATATAACAAATGAAGGAAAGAAATCAGAAGCTAGGAATTGTAAAAAATTGATAAGGGAAGCCAAGAGACATAAGGTGAAATCTACAGCCAGCAGAGGGAAGGACGATAAGAGGGAGTTTTTAAAGGATATTAGGAACAAAAAGAATCCTAATAATGGTATTATTCCATTACTAGATGGAAATGGTAGAAATATTAATAATAATGCAGAAAAGGCAGAAGTGTTCAATAAATATTTCTGTTAGGTACTTGGGGAAAAAACAGATGATGTAGTCTCATCATATGGTGATGATAACATTCTTTCCATTGCACTAGTATCTCAGGAGGATGTTAAACAGCAGCTACTAAAGTCAGACATTTTGAAATCAGCAGGTCCAGACATCTTGATGTCAAGAGCTTTAAAAGAGCTGGCTGAGGAGCTCACTGAGCCCTTAATGTTAATTTTCAATAAGTCTTGAAACACTGGGAAAGTTCTAGAAGAGTGGATGAAAGCTAATGTTGTGCTAATGTTTTAAAAGGGTAAATGGGATGACCCAGCTAATAACAGGCTTGTCTGCCTGACAGCAATCCTGGGCAAGATAATGGAGCAGCTGATATGGGACTCTAATTATATCACCCTCCTTTAATTCTTTATTAATAATGCCATCAATATGGGTATATGGAAAATAGATTCTGTCAAATGAACTGGATATCTTTTTTATTGAGATTACAAGTTTGGTTGATAAAGGTAACGGTGGCAATGTAATATACTTAGATGTCTGTAAGGCATTGACTTGGTATCACAAGATACAGTGGAACCCTGCAATACCGCGCCCCGCCATAGCGCGAATCTGCTTATAGCACGGGGCGCACGGGGCTCCCGATGGCAGCGGCGCGTGGCATTTTGATGTGGCGCGACCCCGCGTTTACCACGATTGGGTATTTTTGGATCCCGATCGTCGCGGTATTGCGGGGTCCAACAGTATTTTTATTAAAAACTAGAAAGATATAAAATATAATGACACACACTCAATGGAGTAAAAGGTGGATAACTGATAGGTCTCAAAATATAACTGTAAATGGGGAATCCTACAGCGATAGACTCAAGGAGTTCAATTTATTTAGCTTAACAAAGAGCAGGTTGAGGCATGACTTGATTACAGTTTATAAGTACCTACCTGGGGAAGAAATATGTAGTAATGGGCTCTTCAGCCTAGCAGAGAAAGGTCTAACGTGCTCCAACAGCGGGAAGTTGAAGCTAGACTAAATCAGACAGGAAATAAGGTGTAGATTTGTAACAGTCAGAATAATTAACCAAGGGTTATGGTGGATTCTCCGTCACTTACAAATGTTTAAGTCAAGATTGGATGTTTTTCTAAAAGCTCTGCTCCACAAATCATTTCAGGGTTTCTCTGGCCTGTATTATGCAGGAGGTCATAGAATGATGGAATCATAGACTATCAGGGTTGGAAGGGACCTCAGGAGATATCTAGTCCAACCCCCTGCTCAAAGCAGGACCAGTCCCCAACTAAATCAGGTCAGACCACATGATCACAATGGTCCCTTCTGGCGCTGGAATCTAAGAATTTAGATTGTGAGCTCTTCAGGGCGGAGGCTATCTCTTACTCTGTGTGGACCCCATACCTAGCACAATGCAGCCCATCTCTGACTTCTAGGCATTGCTATAATACAAAGGACAATAATCTCCCAATAAGCTTCGGCATTTGGGCCTATTTCTAGCTGCCATCCCAATCGGTAAGTGTATCATGATGTGAAAATACAGCCCACACTTCTAAAGAACTGGCTGTGTAATCCACTGGCACCTGCTAGTGGCTTGTCTGTAGGAAAATAACAGCTTACTGCTGCTGACAGTTAGTGGAGTTTGTCCTTTAGGTCAGGTGGGAGAGCTCTGTGCTAAGAGCACTAAGATCCAGCCCTGCTGCTGACCCGTGGTGGTTCCACCTCCGTTAATCCACGCGCTTCCTCTTTGTCATATTTACTCTTGGCTTTCGGAGTGGGGCAGCATGGTCCCGTGGAGAGGATCTGAGTGAGGGGACCTGAGCTGTGCTGCTGACCAACTGGGTGATTTTGGGCGAGTCCCGGCGTCTCTTCCTACCCTCAGGTTAGAAAAACAGCAGCAGCAGAAGACCCTGCCGACTGAGGAATGAAAGAATCCTCCTTCCTGCATTCTGTGTTGTCTCTTTCCTCCAGGCAGAATGTGCAGGGTTGTTTCAGGAACTCCTTCTGTGCAGGTGTAAGCCACACAAGTCCTGGGTGTGGGGTTCTGTCCCATCCAGCAGCACTGAGACCTCTCAGAGAGAGAGATAAATGAGTCTGCTCTATAGCTTTAGCTAAGAGCCCGTTGACTTTTAGCTCATGCTGTAGACACTCGAGCTCTAAGTTCCAGAGCTCCCAGGTTCGATCCCTCCTGCTGACGACCGGGGTCTGTTGGTGTCACACACGCATGTGTGCAAACTCACAACCTGTGGCTTTTCCACCAGGAGAGCAAAGTGCAATCTGCATGGAATAAAACGTAGCCGCTGTATTTGGAAACCACAGGAAACCTTGTAAATCTTACAGGAACCATTTACCGAGCTGTTTTGTTTCTGGTTAGCCCTGATCGCGCTGCAGAGCTGGGGGATCTGCCAGAGGTTTATGAGGGCTCCAGAAGAATAGAACGCAGAGCAGGGTCCTGGCGATGGGTGTTGCTCGCCTTTCTTCTTTGCAAAAGAAAGCGCTTTGCGCCCGTCTTGACAAGCGAACTGTGGTCGGCTGTTTCCTGTGATCCGCGTAGCTGGAGCCGAAGGCATTTGCCATGGAGTTGCGCCGTATGGAGATGCTAAACTCCTTGTGAACTCTGAGGCTTCGGTCTTTACAGAGTGAAAACCAGAGAGGGCCATAACTCATGGGAAAGGTAAAGAGGGGAAGCTGGCTAGCATTACCGCAAGGGCTCTCCAGAACATCTGGGGTGTGCAGGATGGAAAAATGCTCTCAACGCAGCACATCCCTCCCCCCCCCCCCCGAGTTTCAGTAAGAAATGTCACCCAGATAATAAATCATCATATATCAGACATAAGGAGATGTCCATCCATCTACTCTATACAGAACCAGCTAGCTACCCATCTTAGTATTTGTCTAGCTATTCTATACTGGCCCTTCTATCTATCTCTATACAGTCCCTTTTATCTCTCTCTCTGTACACACTCAAAGGAATGCCGGTCACCACTGAAATTCAGCCTTCCCCTAGATGAGAAGCACAAATCACTGCAGAACATGGCAAGGCAGAAGAATACCACATTGTTGTAACAGGAGAAGGAATTTAGGGAGACAGACTGTAATTATTTAGCAAAGATGTTTTCATTTAAGCCAGCCAATGTTGTGCATGCACACAATAGATCGTTAATTCCATTGTTGTTGGGAGCCAGTACAATTCTGGGGCTGGCCAGCCTGAACGCCTAAGGGGCCCTGTCTCTGGATATTGTCGGGGGTGACTTTCCCTCCAAAGAATTAGGTCGGTGGTCACTTGTGTCTGAAAACACACTTTATTCCAGAGCATGCATGCATGGGTAATTCGCAAGGACCTACAAAATACAAAAGCATCGTGGTGGCCTTTCATCAGAAAACACAATACATAGAATTGTAATACAGGAAGGGGTCTTAACCAGTCAGGGGCTAGCAATCTTTATCTCTAACCAATCATTGCACAATTCAAACTGTTCACGTGCATATCAGGCATCTTTCAGGCACTTTTCACATATGACCCAAAGGCCCCTCACTTATGGCCTTGTTTATAACATTCTAGATCTATCTCGATGCAAGGATGTTGAGGCTCTGTAAAATAACATTTTCTTTTGTGAGACAGGGTGGCTTTTGCTAACCAGCATGTATATTTATCTGGCCTTCAACTAAAACACTCTACTGTGCACATTCTCTTCTGGGAACAACCAGGGAAAAGGTGAAAAGACAAGAAACAGACAGGGCAAAGATCTTCGAGTCAGGTTGTTAAGGCCTGTAATAGCTAAACCTAAAAACCAGCCTAGAAATATACATTTTACCCCCATAATTCCCCCCTTTGACACTACTATGTAGTGTCATTTAAACTTCAATATGCTTGGAAAGGAACTGTCTTGTTAGGGTCAAAATATTAAACACTAATTCTTAATCCAATCCACATATCAGGTGTTATTCCAGGCGCACTAACAACAAATTGGCTAGGCATACCAGGTGATACTCATCCCCAGACCAGTGGCATGTGGATATGCACAGTGAATACACCTCAGCCCCGGTATTTCAGGCCTGATATTCTAGGAACAGAACACAAGTACAGTCAAATGAATGAGATGGGAGACCAGGCCAAGGCAAACAGCAAAGTTACTGTCATACCTGGTGTTAAGGCAAGATTTGAACCCGGTTACCCAGAGCAGCAAAGCGAATTCACTAAGGAATGGTTGCAACCTAGATTCCAACAGGGACCCCCATCACGTACACACAGAAACACTGGGCCAAATATATCCTTAGTGTAACTTCAGGAGTTACACCAGAGAAGTGTGTGTGCCCACCTTTCGCTCTTCTTCTGTGCAACTGAGATAGGAATGCCCAGCATCTTTCCACACATGACACTTTATAAGATTAATACACAATCTCTGTATACAGATTGCTTCACTCAGCACTGAAATGCAGACAGCTCTGGTGTGGGACATGGCAGCTTCATAACAGCATGCCACAGTGCTATACTTCACCACAGAGCAAGAGGAGAAGAAGAATGCAGTGGTTAGCTGAAAGAGCAGGGGGACATTACATTTGGAAGAATATGATTCTGCAGGGTGGACTTGGCCAAGTCACCAGGGCTAACGCTTGCAAAAAATGCCCAGGGATCATAGACGTGTAGGACTGGAAAGGACCTCAAAGTTCATCTAGCCCAGTCCCTGGCACTCAAGGCAGGACTACGCAATAACAAGAGCATTCCTGGTGGGTGTTTAATCTTTAGGACCTTTACTTACAACAGCTGACCAGGCCCTCAGTTTTATCTGCCATCCAAAAGATATCGGGAGAAATCCTGGCCCCACTTAAGTGACTTCAGCAGAGCCAGAATGACATCTATTGGCTCTAGTAGTGCAATACTCTCTACTGCCGCAAAGAAATGTTGGCTTAATAATGGACAAAGGCCACCTATGAAGGCTAAAATGTTCCAACCTGGGAGCTTAAAGTGCAGCTCCTGAATCACGGTATTTAGGCATTTAAAAGTGGTCTGATTTTCAGGGGTGCTCAGCACCCACAAACCCCACTGGAGTCAATGGGACCTGCAGGTGCTCAGCACTTCGCCATATTTATTTAGGTGCGTGTATATGGTAATTTGGGAGCCTCACTTTAGGCCCCTGGGTTTGCAAATTCCTGGCCCAAATCACGAGTGCTACATCATACGGGGACCAATTCCCAAAAGGATTTATGAATGCCTGGATAACACTTGGTCCTGCCTTGAGTGTGGGGGACTGGACTAGATGACCCCTCAAGGTCCCTTCCTGTCTTGCCATTCTATGATTCTATGTGCTTAACTCCTGTGTTAGTCAATGGGACTGCAGCACCCATGGTTTCCTGACTGGGGATGGATTGAGGCGCCTGTTTAAGTGCTTCCCTGACTCAGGGCCATAGGTAGCTTTGGAGTCCTTCCCTGCAAAAAGCGATCCAGTCGGAGCCTACAATAGGTAACAACTCTATAAGGCAACGTGGCATGGCTAGACCCGTGCATGAAAAAGACCAAACCCATCAGTAGTACAGAGGAAAAGAATCTTCCAGTATTGTGCTGTAGAAACAGATCCAGATGGATAAACATCAACAGTGAAACTAGTCGCTGGTGTGAAAAATGAATGGTCCTTTGCAATGCTAAGAGACACCCAGGTTTATTCAAGGATGGGAATAACTTCATTCCAGACCTGAGCCATTTGCAGAACACGGAGAAAAGCACAGCAGGGTTCCTTGCAAAATGCTGAACCGAAGTTGTCAGGCTGACCTCCCAGCGTAATCTTTCAAAACAAGTGGAGAATGCTCTGCTCGGGGGCTGGGCCGGTGACAAAGAGAAGAGCTAGGCTAGCGTACATGCAGTGGGACTCTCCTCCAATTGTAAAAGAGGATACGGGTATTAGCTGACATGTGGAAAACACCAGATGCTCAGTTAGGTCGTTTGCCAGATTCACATTGATTAGGAGCAAGAAAGCAGCTTCTTGGCTTTCAGGGAGGATCGCGCCAGTTGTTAAGCCTTGTAAATTTTGGCTCGGCTGAAGGTCCTCTCATCTTTGAAGTGCACTGGTGGGTCAAGCAAAAGAAATGAGAGCCAGGTGTACAACACCTTCAGATGTCTGGGGCAGGAGCAGGGGAGGGAGAAAGCAAGAAGTCTCCAAGAAAGCCATCAGCACAGGGATCTTACTGTGGAAAGCCCCCGTTTTGTCTCTCTCCCTGGATGCAGTAAGATTGTGCCTTGGTGCTGAAGTTCCTTTCCCCCACAGAGGAAGCAATAGAAGTTTCTCTCCCAACCCCCCAACCCACGTGACTCATATCTCACCGCACAGGATGCCTCTTGGCAGCTTCTGGGTGCCGATCTGGCCCTTGTAAAGGAGCCCAAATGGGAGCTGAGCTCGTCTGAGAAATCCGGCCTCAGTTGTGAGTTTGGAGCACTTCCAAACGTGTCCTCCCCCCACCTACGTGATCTCTCTGCCTGAGATGAACCCCAGTGGCGGGGTTTGTGACAGTGAGATTGGTCCGGGCTTTGTCCGAACAAAGTAACTGCACTAAGACCCACCAAACTCATTTCATGTCGGCTACTGGAAAGCAATGGCTTTGGGCCATGACTGTCCAGGCCTGGGCTGGAATGATTATCCTAGAACAGAAAGGCTCCGTTTCTCAAACCATCCAGCCCTCCAGGAATATTGCCATGTTTGCCTTTATCTGTAATATTGGTATATTTTATTAATTATGATTGTATTCAAAGCCCTCCACGCCTTCTTGGCAACAAGGGCACACTGTTGACTCATGTCCAGCTTCTCATCCACTGTAACCCCTAGGTCCTTTTCTGCAGAACTGCTGCCTAGCCATTCGGTCCCTAGTCTGTAGCAGTGCATGGGATTCTTCCGTCCTAAGTGCAGGACTCTGCATTTGTCTTTGTTGAACCTCATCAGATTTCTTTTGGCCCAGTCCTCTAATTTGTCTAGGCCCCTCTGTCACCCCTTCACATGTGGCTGGAGAGTTGACCGCACAGTGCATTGGGGTGTTTTGTCTATCCTGGAGCCACACAATGCCACAGGGGAGACCAGATCTCTGCAAGACTGACATTTCACTCGGTGTCAAACCACTTTACCCTCAGGATCTAGTGCTGATAGAACATATGGAACGCATCTAGCTGCTCCAAGTCTGCCTGTAAGAGGGTTCAGGTTTCTGACCCATAGAACAATATGGGTAGGGCACAGGTCTGACAGACCCTGAACTTTGTCTCAGTGCAAAGAAATCCTGGAATACTTTCCCCTTAAATTCTTGAGCAAAAGGAACCCATCTCTACCTGTGTAGATCTTGAAGTTAAGGAATATAACTGAAATGCTGATGGGTTAATATTTATTCCAAATGCCAATTATCTATAAAGTCAACCCAGACCTAAGTGCAGTCAACACACAAGCAGAAGAGGGAAAATTTCATACAATAAACTATTCAGTGGAATAATTTTCATAGCACTGGTTGCTTCACGGTAACCCAGCCACATTGACATTCCCTATGAAGATTGGTGAAGCAAAGATTCACCAAGAACTCAATTAGATTGAGTCGGTAGAGAGACGATAATTATCAAGGCAAAGCAGCCTTAACTGTTATCCAGAATTAGAACCTGAGCCAGATTAGATGATAGATTGATAAGAAAAGAAGATCGTTTTGAATCTATCTACCTATATGGCCCCTGGGACTCAAATACGGAAGTGTTTAGCACAGGGGTCAGCAACCTCTGGCACGTGAGCCAGTTTCCCCTGGCACGCGGTGGGGAGCTCAGCCCGCCACCGCTTTGGGGTTTCCCCGGATGGCCCCTTGCCAGACAGGGTCCCACCACCCGCGCCACTCAGCTCCCGCTGCCAGCCTCGGTTCCCTCCACCCAGGCTAGCAGCGGGAGCTGACTGGGGCAGGTGGTGGGAACTCGGCTCCCAAGGGGCCAGCGGGGGAACCAAAGCAACAGCGAGCTAAACGCTTAGCCCACCGCCGCTTTGGGGTTTCCCCCGCTGGTCCCTTGGGAGCTGGGGTCTCAGCCTGCTGCCAGCCTGAGTTCCCTTCACCCAGGCTATCAGCGGGCTGAGATCCTGGATGGCAATAGCCTGGGGGGAAAACCCCACAGCGGGGCGGACTGACCCCCTCAGTCCCTCCCCTTCTGCCCAAAGCCCCCCCCCCCTTCTGGACTGGCACGCAAAGCCCTGAGTAAATGAAGACTCTGGCACGCCATCCCTGAAAGAATGCTGACCCCTGGTTTAGCAAATGATCTTCCCCATCTCAAGCTAATTATAACAGGGAGAACCCAGTACAGCCCCTAACTTCTCTGAGGAGGAAGTGAAGGGTTCTGAGTTTTTATTGTGCTAGTCCCCTACATGGGGTGAATTTTGCCTTCTTTGTGTCAGCTGTGTCCTGTAGAAGACATTTGTGAGGGGAAAGCAAAGTGTTCTCAGAACCCTGGTACTTAAACTAGAGAGAGAGAGAGAAGGTCTCAAAACTTCCCACTTCTGCCGCGCCTTTTGCCAGACGATCTCTACACACTTGATGCCGGCTAGTTAAGATAACAACATTTTTCTGATGGAAGGGTTTTTTCCGCTGGCAAATAGGGTTTTGTTAAAAATGACATTTGTCACTGAGAAATCTTGGTGGGTGAGGGTTCTGACTGGGTATGCGGGCTCTGGGGTGGGGCTTGGGATGTGGATTACAGGAGGGAACTTTGGGTTGGGGACAAGGGGTTCAGAGTGCGGGAGGGAGTGTGGGCTCTGGGGTGGGGCCGGAATGATAGTTTTGAGGTGAAGGAGGGGGCTCCGGGCTGGGGCAAGGTGTTGGGGGAGGGGCAGGGTACAGGCTCCGGGAGGGAGTTTGGGTGAGGGAGGGGACTCTGGGCTGGGGAAGGGAGTTGGGGGGCTGGAGCAGGTTCGGGGTCCCGGCGGCATTTACTGCGGCTCCCAGGAAATGGCCGCCAGGTCCCGGCAGCGGAGCCTTTGGGTGTGTGGGCTGCCAGGCAGGCTCCCAGCACCACCCTCGCACCCGCAGGTGCCACCCCCGCAGTTCCCATTGGTGGTGGATCCCAGCCAATGGGAGCGGTGGTGCCGGCACTAGGGGAAAGAGTAGTGGGCGGAGCCACTCTGGCCGCCCATGCACTTAGGAGCCTCAGGGACCTGGCGGCTGCTTCCGGGAGCCACGCAGAGCTAATGCCTTAGCCCCGGGCCCCCGTTGTGCTGATGACTGGACTTTTACCGGCCGGGTCGGCCGCAAAGGTCCCTTTTCGACAACGGTACCTCAGGAGTTAGTGCTCTGAGAGGAGTGAGATGAAAGGGGAAAAAGACCTTTTGTTTATTTTCCTTTCGGGCTATCGGTGAAGGCGGTATTGGTTTGGGGACTTGGCGTCCCCTGGTAGGGGACTGAATGTTTAGGTGACCTGGCCAGGGGGCTAGGCCACAGATGACCCAAATGGAGGCGATCCATGGGAAGACCCAGCAACTCATGCCTCCCAGCCACAAGGGGGCAGTGACTTGCTTCAGTGCACATGGGACTTGCTCTGGGGCAGGACCCTATAACAATTACTATTCCCATTTTTCAAATGAGGCTGAGAGAGGTGAAGTCATTCGCTCCAGGAGACACGGCACACAAATGGGACTAGAACCCTAGATTTCTGACTCCCAATTCCCCTCTGCTACTCTAACCACTAGACCCCACTCTTCTTCCAGAGCGGGGACTAGAACCTGGGCATCTCCTGCTCCACTAACTAGGCACACCCTTTTCCTGTGATCTTCAGGGCCAACACGCCACATTTAATATGGAACACGCTGCCTTGTCTTAGAATGGCATCTGTTGCTTCAGCTAAATCAAACACCGTGAAACAAAGAAATCCTTCTGAAATACGTCTATCCGGTAGTCACTCTGGGCCATTCATTCTGCTGGGAGAAGACCTCTTCCCCTGTGATTTAAGCAGTCTGTGATGTTGCTCCATCTTCTCTTCCAGCATCAGAAGCATGGGGTTATCCCAACACATTATTATACACTCTAGGGTGTCTTATTACTTGAAATATGCTGAACAAATATAACTGAGTAGCTTATCTTGGCAGGGGCACCTTCCATAAAAGCCTCCCAGCTTAGTTCTCAGAGGCTCTCTCCTGGTTCAAGGAAAGTCTATCTCCCCATTCTGCCTCTTCCATACTCTTTCCAGGCAGTCTTCATTCTGTGCTCTGCTTATTAGTTTTTCTCATCTACCTCCTCCTCCATTTTCATTCTGGGGTTTCCTTGCTTCGCTTGTCATTTAGAGCAGGTTCGTTTTACAGAAAGATTCAGGATAAGAATGAGGATGTTGATGGATGATTTATTCATTATTATTTCATAGATTTTAACCCCATCTAGTCTAACCTTCTGCATAGCACAATCCGTGGACCCTGACCCAGGGATTTCTGCAGCGGAGGGAATTTTTCATTCTGTGTCCATACAAACTCTCTTGAGCCCCATAACTTTTGGTGGAATAATAAACTTTATACTGGTGTAAAAATCTCGACAAGTTAATGTACAAATTCCAGAAGGATCACTTTGTCCAGCACCAAAGTGCAGCCACCTCTGGGGGAAAGCAGGGCAACTGTTTAGTACAGCACAGCAATGCTACCTGAGAGCACAGGACAGAAAAAGGAGAAGAATTTCTCTAATTCCATCTTCAGGGACAAAATAGAGAGGCAAATAGTACACCAACACCAGAATTTAGTGAGAAAGACACTGGGATTAATTTTACCTCTTACCCCTCCAAAAATACCAAAGTTCAAGGACAGAAATAAAATAAGTTACACTAAGAAAATTCCCAAATTCCTCATTCATTCATAAATTCCAAGGACAGAAGGGACTGTTGTGATCATCTCGACTGACCTCCGGTATAGTCCATGCCAGAGACCTGCCACCACAATAATTCCTGGAGCCGAGCTTTTAGAAAAGAAACCAATCTTGATTGAAAAATGGTGAGTGATGAAGAATCCACCACAATCATTCCAAGGGTTAATTACCCACACCATTAAAAAATTACACCTTATTTCCAGTCTGAATTTGTCTAACTTCAACTTCTAGCCATTGGCTCGTGTTAGACCCTCCTCTGCTAGATTGAAGAGACCATTATTTAATATTTGTTCTTATAGACTATGATCAAGTCACCCTTTAACCTTCTCTTTGTTAAGCCAAATAGACTGAGCTCCTTGAGTCTATTGCTATAAGGCAGGCTTTCTAATCCTTTCATCAATCTCGTGGCTCTTCTTTAAACCCTCTCCAATTTATCCACATCCTTCTTGACGTATAGGCACGAGAACTGGACACCGTGTTCCAGTAGTGGTTGCATCAGTGCCAAATATGGAGGTAATATGACCTTGCTAGTGCTACTCAAGATTCTCCTGTTTATGCGTCCCAGGATCAACTCAAACAGGAAACTCCAATACCTTGTACTGCTTGGCAAAGTGGTGACAATATTGAACTAAGACTTAAAGAAAACAAAGATTGTTTATGCTAAGATCATTGCTCCATCTACCTGATTTTCTGATGATCCCATTTCTAGAACCTTTTCTGACCCTGCTGTGTGCTTACTCCCACTGACTACCTCTGAACTATCAGACTACACAAAGTAGTATGGGTGTCCATTCTAGGACACACGTAGACCACCTTTGGCCTAGATTCCATAGCTCTAAGAGGCGTAAAATGTTTCTGTTCATCTCAATAGTTTGTTGACTCTGGAGCCTAATGATAAACATGTAAATGTAAATGTTATTAACTTTGACAAATTGCCATGAAAATGTAGAAGCCTGGGCACAAAATCTACCCGCCCACCCTTACTATGACAACGATGGTGAGTTGCCTTTACAAATACCATAAATAGACAGGTTAGAGAAACAAGACTGGATACTAGACAGTCTTAAAAGCAATGGAGACTGTAGCAACAAAGAAATGAGGTCAGGCTTTTGGGCACAATCTCTTTCTTCACAGTGTGTTTCATCTCAGGGGCATGAGGTGGCAGCTGTGAGCAGAACTGTTACCACTTTTTCCTAGTTTATAGCTCAGTGCTGATCCTTGAATTCTTAATAGCAAGGGGCTAAAATGATTTATTCTCTGGAAACACTAGCAGATTTCCACTGTGAGCTTTTATCATAATTACAGGTATAAAATGTCAATTGCACAGATTACATTTCTCTTCCAAAACACGCCAAGCGTTTTATGTGCAAATGCAGTGATTTTAAAAGGCACTTGACAGACAGCCCCAGAAGCGTTGTCTCCTATGCACCCCGCGGGACACGGGCAGCAGCAACACAAGTTTCCCTAATGCCAGCCTGACCGGGCCACCGGGCCAAAAGGGGGAGCTGAGTTTCCATGACTGCTACAGTCCAAAGGCTCCCTCCTTTGGGACCACAGAGGGCACTTCTGTGATGCCAGTACCTGTCTAGTGATAACTGGATTGGGAGATGCCGGGCAGTCAAACAGCTATCAGCTGATACTAACTCCTAGTCAGGTACACCCCTGGGTGGGTTGTCAGCAGTGAGAATTGAACCTGGGGTAGCTGGATCTTAAAGCGTGAGCCTCTACGGCGTAAGTTAAAAAGATCCCCGCGGTTAGGCAGAGCTATAGCAGGTGCCTGACTTCGATATGTGCCCCAATCACCACTAGAGGGAGACAGCGCACCGCATTGAATGCGTGTGGGTTACAAACATGAGGCACTGACCCGGATTTGAACGGGAGAACAAATGCTTCATTACCAGCTGCCCGGTCCTGCCACCCCAACCATTTCCCAGCAGCGCGCCTGCTCACTAGAAACCCAGCAGGCAGACGCAGCTCCTCCAAAGCCCAGCTCTCCCCCCCGCAAGGTGAAACGGGGAAACTAGTTCAAGGACCAAAGCCCTGTGGCTGAGGACAACCTGCCGCCGTCCCTCCAAGAGGCTCAGACCTGGGAGAGGGTTGGCTCCAGACCCCCAGCCTCACTCAGTCCTTGGGGTCGAAGGTCTCTCGGGGGCTTAGGGCTTTCCAAACACTCTTTGTTGCTCTCAGCGCCAAGCAGAGGGGCCGCGCCGCAGGACACTCCCTGAACAACAGATCCAAGTGTTGTCTCATAGGCAGCATGATGCTACAATCCAGCCTGGAGCTCACCAAGGCCCAGAGCAGAGCTGGCCATATCTAGTGGTGGCAGGGCCACATAGAGAGGTTGACCAGCTGGCCATACCTTACCGTAAGGAGAAGGATCTGCTCGCTCAGGCAGCAGGGGTTCCTCTCTTCAGATTCCCGAGGCCCCAGCTTTGAGCCACAGCGTTGATAAAACCTGCCAAAGGGCGCAGTGTCATGCGTTGAATGACTGGCCCCACTGCAGAAGAAAGAGGGTAGAAGGTGTGTTCCCTTTGGCTTAGCAACCTCTGAGCTCAATGAGACTGTACCGGGGGCCAAAGTTAAAGAAGACAACCCATCCGTCGAGATCAGTGCCGCCTGCCCTGGATGGCGTCACACGCTGTGTTTGGGGGTCCGGATCCAGCGCCTTCTGCTATTACTGATGTAGTAGGTCAGATGCAGGCTCCCCCAGCAGAGATCCCCCCACCCCGTTCTGGACAGCTCCCTCCCACTGAGGATGGGTGGCCCCATAGGCAGACAGCCGCTGAGGTGGTCCCTCCAACGGCGTCTCCAAATTTGAGAAAAGCACCAGAAGCGACTTTCACTCAGTTGAGCTTGAAATTGTAGCAAGAGGAGCCGAACCCAGGGTCGTCGAAGACAAAATTACTAAGTTCAAGTTAAATATATATATCAAAAAAGGCGACATGGCCTAGTGCCAATGCAGTCAATTGGCCAGAACGTCCGCTGGCCGGAATCAGTGTCTCTCCACTGGAGTCAATGGGTGGGTGGCTGGCTCCTGAAGTGATCTGCAGCGCCTCATCCTTACGCCTTCCACACCTGACACTTCGTAACCCGTCCTTCAAGACCCATTGCTGCAAACACAGTTAGCTGGGTCCCCCGATCCCGCAGCCAGCTTTGCGGGGAGAGGTGCAGAATCAGAACCATGGGACGGGCATTAGCTGGGTTATTTTGAGCTTGGCTTGAAGCCTGGAGCTGGTTTTTGGTAGACCCTAAAGACCCAAGGTTGCTTAATGATTCATAGATGCCAAGACCAGAAGGGGCCATTGTGATCATCTCACCTGACCTCTTGAATGGCACAGGCCAAAGACCTGCCCCACAATAACCCCCGTTTGAACGCTGTGGGGTTGAAGTGAAATTTGCCCCCTTTGGAGCTTTGCCTGGAACGAACGGAAGTGGAATTGTTCTAATGAGGCTCACTGAAGGCGTCAGTGACACCTTAAAAGAGAAAAATCCCAACGTTCTGCCCTTAGCTACACTTGCCCCTCTGCACCCAAGAAGGGACATAAGGCTGGAGCGAAGGACCTGACTCCCCCGCCTCCCTCTGACACTTTGCTCCCTGCTTTCAGCAGATTGTTTCTGATTTCTGGTTTCTGGATGGAAAGCCGCTTGCCACTGTGGCTAGTGTGAAGCCAGAGCTTTGTGGTGCAGCTCTGGTAGCTTATAGGATGATAAGCAGAGATAGGAAAGACCCAGCTCTGGCGGTTACCCTCATGTAGAGGTAAAGAAAGATGGCGCATTGGTTAGCAAGCTGGCCTGCATCTCAAGAGAAATGGAATAAATTCCTTCCTCTGCTGCAGACTTCCTGTAGTTCCTTGGACAAGTCACTTAGCTGCTGCGTGCCTCGGTTTCCATCTATACAATGGGGAATAGCAGCACTGTCCTGCCGCATAGGGGTGTAAATACAGTAAAGAGCGTGAGGTCGGCTGCTCTGGCTTTGGGAGCCAGAGAAGTGTCTCTGATAAACAGCTAAAAAGTGCCGGAGTGAGGTGATGAGGTATTGTTATAAATTGTCCCTAATGCATCACTGTCTGGAGACTGTATCCAGACCTATTAGTGAGCATTACCTTTTATGAGCAGCGGCTGCCAAGCTCATAAACTAAAATCTCAAGCCCTTTATTTATTGTTTGTGTGTCATTAGGATCCTGGCCGAGAGAGACGCATCAAGCCATTGGAAACCACCTTCCTGAGAAATCCAGTCGAACCCGGGCGCCTTGCTGGGAGCCAGCTAATGGACAGTTCCCAACCCTCCTCCACCCCCGCTCCCGGCCCCGAAGTATTTCATTCCTGACGCTCCAGAGAGCAGCACAGTTAATAGGGCGGAGAGTGGAGAAGAGACAATCATAGATCAACGCTGCGGCACTGGTGCATTAGCTGGGCGACAGGACATGCCTCTGGAGTGGTAAACAATGATGGATGGCCCAGCCGAGGACAGTTTCCATTAAAGTGCTGTTAGGGGCCGGAAAGCAAGGTTGGAAAAGTGGCAGCGTTGCCAGCCGCGTTTCTCCTCCCCGGGAGATCGGCTCAGCATGCCCGGCTTGGGAAGGGGCTTCTGCCATCTAGCACCATCCAGTCCGCCTGGCCAGCTGAGTCCTTCCAGTCTCACCAGCAGCACAGAGCTGCAGTGAGCAGGGACCGCGTGAGCCACAGGGCAACAGAGCTGGGCTGGCCCTGCAGGGCTAGTGGGGATAAATCCTGGTTCCTTCCCTCAGAGACAGGCTCACGCCGCAGAGACAAGAAGAGAAAAATCTTGCTGTTGCCAGTAAATTCCTACACAATGTCAGATGGAACCCCTGCACGCAGGTCCCTTCAATGATGTGTATAGTGGGGGTGAACCAAACTGCAAATCCCGTATATAATGGATACCCCTTCCAGCCGGGGGTGCAGTAGCACCTCCCCACACACACACACTGATACCAGGCAGCTCTGTGTTTTTGGGAACCAGGGCACAGTTTGATACTAGTCCGCTCTGTGTTTTTGGGGAACCAGGGCTCATGAAAGACACTCCCCACCCAGCCTCTGTTTGAACCAAAACTGATCAGAGAAAAGGTCTGCAGAGAACAATGAAGGGTGTTGGGAGACACGCCTGGACCCCTCCTGACAAGGTGACAAGAATAAGACATCTCGATTAGCATAAGGAATGGAGAAATGAGACCACTCCCCATGCCTCATCTGCATGAAAGATGGACAGGAATTAGCATGAAGAAAACAGAACCACACTGAACTCTGGGACCTAAAAAGCAGGGATGCACTGCATTCTGGGAATCCCTGCTCCAAATGCTAATGAACCTAAGCCTGTACACACCCAGCTCAGCAATTATCAGACCAATTCTAGCAATAGAGCTTTGACTGATATCCCAAAATACTGAAGCAACCTGGTTACATTCCGAGAGGTAGCCGTGTTAGTCTGGAATAGCAGAGGTAACAAAGTCCTGTGGCACCTTAAAGACTACCTATAAAGTATTGAAGCATAAGCTTTCGTGGGCTAATACCCACTTCGTCGGATGCAAGCAGTGGAAGTGTCCAGAGGCAGGTACAGAAAAGTAGGCAAGAACCAGGTGGGAGGTAAAAAGGTTAGTCCAATTAGGCTGAACCAGCTTGTTATCTCCGATCAGGGAGGGTGGGTTGTTCTTCTAGCATTTGAATGGGGGGTGTGGACATGGAGAGAGGAGAAACTAGTTCTGTAATGAGCGAGCCATTGTAGGTCTTTGTTCAATCCGAGATTGTTTGTGTTGAATTTGCAAATGAATTGCAGCTCTGCAGTTTCCCTTTGCAGTCTGGACTTGAAGTTTTTTTGCTGCAGTATGGTGACTTTTAAATCTGCAATTGTGTGTCCAGGCAGGTTGAAGTGAGCTGCAATTCATTTGCAAATTCAACACAAACAATCTCGGATTGAACAAAGACCTACAATGGCTCGCTCATTACAGAACTAGTTTCTCCTCTCTCCATGTCCACACCCCCCATTCAACTGCTAGAATAACCCACCCTCCCTGATCGGAGATAACAAGCTGGTTCAGCCTAATTGGACTAACCTTTTTACCTCCCACCTGGTTCTTGCCTACTTTTCTGTACCTGCCTCTGGACACTTCCACTGCTTGCATCCGACGAAGTGGGTATTAGCCCACGAAAGCTCATGCTTCAAAACTTTATAGTTAGTCTTTAAGGTGCCACAGGACTTTGTTACCTCTGGTTACATTGTGTGCTCCCTGAAGAAAACACCTCCCATAGCCAAGAGTGATCAGCTCCTATTGTCTATGCTAAAGAAAACCCTTGAATCCCCAGTTTACTCCTAAACAAATCTTTGTTCTCCCTTGAACTTTTGTATTTTCTCTATAAAACCCCCTACCTGTGCCCCAGTCAGTGTTCTGATGCTAAGACCCAAACTCTGCACCAGTTTCACTCCATCATCACCTAACTGATCATGCTGGGGGCTCTGCCAGTCTCCTACCTTCAGGACCCTGAGCGGCTACCATCACCTGGGAACCCCGACTAATTCATGCTGCAGGAGTGGGGAGATCCCCTTTTCTCTCTCTCTCTCTCTCTCTCTTTTTCTCTGTTTTCCTTCCTGTCTCAGGAACTACCCTTTAATAATGGATGCTATGCTGGTTTAGGCTCTCTTTGTATGGTTATCATTATTATTCAATAAATAACCCTTATGGTGAAGTTGGTTGTTTCTCTCTCACTCTCTGAATTTTACTCATTTGTCTCTGTAGCTTCCCCCATTTACTCCTCAGCAAGGCTTCTTTTACCTCAGCTAAAAGATCCCTGTGGTGCCCTGTGACGGGGTCGGTCACTCACCTGGCAGCGCCCCTGTCTGGTCGTCACGGGAATTAGCTCTTTGACCCCGGAGCGTCCTTGGTCGGCCGACGTCCGCCTCTTCACTCTGGCCCCGTGTCCCTCCCGGACCCCGGAGCCCCTTGCCGAGGGGGCTACCCCCTGCACTACCCCCCTGGTCCTAGGGTCCCCCTCCCGGGAACCCACCACCCACTATCCCCAACTCGCCTCAGAGTGTGCCACTGTCAGTCACCACTTGCCCCCACTCACTGAGGCAGACTGCAGCATCACGGCTTCTCATCCCAGGCAAGGAGGGTTGGCCTGCTGCTGCTGCTATCTCCAGCCCTAGGCTGCCCCCTGCAACCCTGGTACTCCTGGGTCGGGCCTTGTATCAGGCCCGGAGGCCTGGGGCTCTTGGCTAGAGCCTGCCCAGCTCCCTCTGCCCTGCCCCAGCTCTGCCCTAACCCAGGTACCTGGCTCAAGCTCCCTGCAGTCAGGCCTGTCTCCCTCTGAATGCAGAGGAGACTCACTTCCTCTAGATGCAGAGAAGCCTGCCTCTCTGTCTCCCAGCCCTTATATCCTGGCTGGGCAGTGTTTGGGGCGTGGCCACTCAGCTGAGCCCAACTCCCAATCAACCTGGGAGTTTGCAGGCTCCCAGCCACAGTCCCTTCCAGGCTATTTCAACCCCCTTTTGGGGCTTTTCCAAGCCCCTTCCGGTAGGGGGTGGTTGGTCACCCCGCCACATGCCCAAAGATACTGTGGGGTTTGCTCATCGAGTTGATTACTGTGAAAGTGGGATAGGGACGTGTTCAACTTGGGGCACATAAGGGGGGGGGCAGCTGAGAGTGCTGCTCAACTCAGCCCAGTGAGACCAGGAGCACATAAGGGGATCAGCTTGAGAGTGCTGTTTAACCCACTCACTGAGCACAGGGACACATAAGGGGATCATCTGAAAAGTGCTGATTGACCCAGTCCGCTCAGACTTGCTCTGTTAGTGTGTGTGTGTGTGTGTGTTCATCTAGTTCTAGGGCTGGAGAAACCCAGCCCCGGGGAACCTAGCAGGATAGCTCCCCTGGGAGGGGACTTGCAGAAGGAAGGAGTAGAGCTCCATATGAACACAAGTAACATAAGCAGCACATTAATAGAATTACAGAACTCCCCCCCCCCAGAAGAGTAACCCGAATAAATGAGCATCCCCCAAAGTAAAGGGCACATTTGGTAACAACACACACACACAAACACAGCTCCAGCACCTATCCCTCTGTGATCATCTACTGTAGACCAGAGGCCCCAGAACTTCCCAGCAGTCATTCCTGCTTGAATTAAAGAAAAACATCCCTTCTCGATTCAAAATTGCCAGTGGTGGAGAATCCAGCATGACCCTTGGCAATTTTTTCCACTGGTTAATTACCTTCCCTGTTAAAAAAACCCCAAACCTTACACCTTTTTCCTGGTCTGAATTTTTCTAGCTTCAGCTTCCAGCCCTTGGAGCATGTTGACCTGGTTCTGCTGGACTGAAGAGCTCATTATTAAATATTTGTTCCTCATATAGTTAGTTACAGACCGTGATCAAGTCGCCCCTGAACCGAGCCTGTGTTAAGCTAAACAGGTGGAGCTCCTTGAGTCTCTCACTATGAGGCAGGTTTTGTAATCCTCTAATCCTTCCTGCAGCTTTTCTCTGAACCCTCTGCAATTTACCAGTATCCTTCCTGAACTGTCGGGACCAGAGCTGGACACAGTATTCACACCAGTGCCAAATACAGAGATAAAATGACCTCTCCCCTCCTACTCAAGATTCCCTTGCTTAGCATCCCAGGATCGCATTAGCTCATTTGGCCACAACATCACACTGGGAGCTCATGTTCAGCTCATAATTCTCCAAGACCCTCACATCTTTTTGTTGAGTCCCTACTTGCCAGGGTAGAGTCCCCCATCCTGTGAGTGCAGCCTCCAGCCTCTGTTCCTAGAGGTACAACTTCACATTGTTGCTTAATATAGTAGGCATCCAACCCAAGTAGGAACCATTTGTAACACCCATGCTGAATCCACATTCTCATTCCAACTTGTCCAAAGGTGGCAATCCATCCTGGTTCTCCAGACCTCTTCTGTCATTTCCCCCACCCCCAATATCCAGCTAAGCTTTCCATTTATTACTTTCATCCCATCTCTCCCATTTATATGTCTTTGAATTATTTAGGATGGAGCATTCTCTTTAAATACCCCTAGGCTGTTCTCTCATTTTCTCCCCATAATCATTGGTGAGCTAAGCCCCACTTCACATACATGTATAGCTTTTTTTATTGTTTATGAACCTCTCCTCCTCCACCCCTTACTAATTTTTATTCCTCTTTATTCCTCCCCACCCCCCAGTTTATCAGTATCTTTCTGGTACCAAGATATCCAGAGCCGGATGCAATGTCCCAGGTGAGTTATTGCCTGACTGCTCCAGAAAGTGATGGGGCAGCATGAACTCTTAGAGCAGAGATGCTCTTCCTATGAATCTGTGCAGGGCCCGGCACAATGGAGCACTGATCTCAGGCTTGGTCTACACTAAGGGGAGGGTTCGACCTAAGATACGCAACTTCAGCTACGTGAATAACGTAGCTGAAGTCGGCACATGTTACGCCAACTTACCTGCCGTCCTCATGGTGGCAGCGGTCGGCAACCGGCTCCCACATCGACTCCAGCTTGCGCCTTTTGGCGAGCTGGAGTTCCGGAGTTGACGGGACCATCTTTGGCGATCAATTTATCATGTCTGGATGAGACACGATAAATCGATTGCCAATAGATCAATCACTACCCACCGATCTGCTTCTAGTTGCTAGTGCAACACAAGTAATGAAATATAAAGACTGTGATCATAGGAATAGCCCTGGGAGTTCACAATAGCTACATGATGTTCTAGCATTTTTATGTGTTGCTATACTAATGTGATTCTGGATCACTGTGCTCGATGGTTAGAAATTCCTGGAGTGAAGGATCTGTTCGGCTGTATGGTCCTGTAATTAAGAATGAATAACAGTGTTTGAAATCCTAGGAAAAAGTTTGTTCTGCATATTCTGGTGAAGTTTTCCAAGAAGTCTTTTCCAAGGCAGATGTTCTCCAGAACGGATCTAAAAGCGATTCTCAAATTTTCCCACCCCGTGAGCTCACAATACAACTGGGAAAAGCGGTTTGGGGGACCCTTTCCCATACATTTTTTGACATCCCCTCTCAAAACTCCCACAATGATTGGTACTAGAGCTGGTTGGGGGAAAAAAATTCTCCGTAGAAAATGTTGACTTTGTGAAAGCACCGAAAATCCCAAAGCTGAACATTTTCTGATAAAAATACTGAAATTCTGCAAGGAAAGCAGCCACTTTCTGTGAAAATGTTCATTGAATCAAAACCCCAGCGTTCTTTGAATAAGTTTCAATAGAAGGTTTTTGACTGACACCAGTTACGACACTCCCACTCAGTTGTGTTTACAACCCCCCCTGGAGGAGTGAGAAGAGTTGGGTGGGAATATTTTGACAAAACCTTTTTTCAATCGAAAGCGCTAATTTGTCAAAACCAAAACTGTGGGAGAGAGCGTCAGTTTGAATGAATTTCTTGAGTGAAAAAAATGTTAGGAGACAAGTATGAGATTTGTTGAAATTGGACAAAGTCCAGCTTTCTGGTTCCAAGTGACTTTTTATTTAGAAATTTCAGCTAATTGGTGCTAAAATATTAAATAATGGTCAACAGTGAAACCAAACCTTTTGCAATTACAAAAATGAATTATTCTTGAAAGGATTTGAATGAAATGTTTCCACTGACTGTAATTCAGCTAACTAACAATGAGAGGGTCCAGCTGAAGATGTCCACAAACCCATATGCAAAGGAGCTATGCCTACCCTAAGCAGAAGGCTGAGAAGGGGAAAACACGAAGGTTGCTGTGTGGGGTCTTCTTAAGGAATCCCATTGTATCCCTAGTGCCCTGAGCCTCCCATTGAAATTGTCTCGGGAGGCTGTGGAATCTCTGTCATTGGAGGGTTTTAAGAACAGGTTAGACAAACCCCTGCCAGGGATGGTCTAGTTATTACGTAGTCCTGCCTTGAGTGCAGGGGACTAGACTAGGTGACCTTGCAGTCCTTACATTTCTCTGATTCCCCTGTGGTTACTGGCACCATTACTGGGACACCTGACTGAGTTCCAAACCAAACCTATCCGCTCAGGAAAAAAATGTGGCAACTCACTGCAGATAACTCAGTACGACCACAGGGCAGTCAAAGATGCAAACGGTGATGAATGGGATGGAGAATAGGGGAAGATATTAGAATACTGTATGTGAATCACGGGCTTGCCTTCATTCGGTGTGGAGTACTGGTCAGCCCAGCTCCAGAAAGATATTGCAGAATTACCGGAGGTTCAGAGGAGGGCAACAGGGAGGACTGGGGGGCCTGGGAAAAGTCTCACATGGAAAGAGACTGAAAAACCTGGGTATCTAGAAAAGCCTAAAGCTGCGGGGTGAAGGCTGTTGTCAAGAGCTTCACACCTGTGGCCCAGTGGGTAGGAGACAGAACCTTCTGCACGGCAGTTTGAGGCTGTGAAGTGAACTCCCCCAGGAGCTATGGACATCACAAACCTCCCCATTTTCTGCTCCGAGTGCGACGGGCCTTCGCTAACAAAAACAGAGCATTGGAAAAACAAAGCCAAATAAAAAAAATAATCCCTACCGCAACTCAACACCCCGCTGCATGCAGTTTTGCCCCTTGGGAGAGAAGGAACCATGTGCGACATGTCAGCTGTGGCACTTAAGGCACGGGCTATGCTCAGAGTCGGCAGGAAAGGAGACAACACGAGCTTTCCTCTTCTCAGCCAGAAGGGCGATGCTGCGGGGCGAAGCGGCTAAGCAGCCCAGACACCAGTCTTTTTGCAGAGCGGTCAGCACATTTCACTGAGGACAGAACCCTGGCCGGACTGCATTATCCAGCCCCTCCGCCCTAAAGGAGTTTGGCCCCAGCACACATGCAGAAGCCCTGAAAAAAAACCAACCCCAGAGTCACAGCCTGTGAAATGACCCCCTGGCACTCTGGATAGGTGGAGCCAGTAAAGAAGAGCTTTGCTCCCGACGAATGGGAATAGCTCGTTCAGAGACACACACCTCCCCAATGCCCTGGAAAATGCAATCGCCCGCCCAAGCTGCAAGAGGCCCAATACTCAACCCTGAAGATCCCTCCATTTTTTCCTCTTATGTCTAGATCCATCAGATCCCCACTTCTCTTCAAATATTATGATGATGGGCAACAGTACAAAACCGCAACATAGGTAGATACTAGGGTGATGAGGGTGGTATAAGTACCTATATAAAATAGAATAAGACTCTCACTGGCCCAGATTATCCCATACTGCCTAATGTCAGATTCTTCCCCCTTCCTCGGAAATACCAGGTGCTGGTAACTGTTGGAGACAGGATATTGGATTAGATGGACCATGAATCTGTGGCAATCTGACAATCCCCAGGTCTGGTTTGCCCTGGAAGTTTATCAGTCCACGGAATAACCAAGGAAGAATTTGGGTCATTCAAAACTGGACTCAGACAAAACACTAACGAAACAAAGGCAGAGAAAATCCTGCATTGGTCAGGGATGAGAACAGCCTAGACAATGGAATAAATTCCTTTCCATGTAAATGTAATGCACTGGCTGCATGTGTGCAACTATGTCACCCCCTAGTGGTTGGGCCCAGAGAGTATAACAACCTGAGACTGGCTCACAACAAGTGAACTATCGATTGCACACACAAAAAATGGGAAATGACTGCCTAGGAAGGAGTACGGCAGAAAGGGATCTGGGGATCATATTGGATCACAAGCTAAATATGAGTTAGCAGTGTAACACTGTTACAAAAAAAAAAAGCAAACATAAATCTGGGATGTATTAGCAGGAGTGTTGTAAGCAAGACACGAGAAGTAATTCTTCCTCTCTACTCCCCCTGATTAGGCCTCAACTGGAGTATTGTGTCCAGTTCTGGGTGCCACATTTCAGGGAAGATGTGGACAAACTGGAGAAAGTCCAGAGAAGAGCAACACAAATGATGAAAGGTCTAGAAAACATGACCTAGGAGGGAAGATTGAAGGGGAAAAAAAAGGTTTGTTTAGTCTGGAGAAGAGAAGATTGAGAGGGGACGTGAGAACAGTTTTCAAGTACAATAAAGATTGTTACAAAGAGGAGGGAGAAAAATTGTTCTCCTTAACCTCTGAGGATAGGACAAGAGCAATGGACTTAAACTGCAGCAAGGGTGGTTTAGGTTGGACATCCACAGACTCCAGTTGGTAAGAAACACCATGAGACAGGGAGTGCTGACCCGTGGAGGGGCCCTTTGACTACAATGCTCCAGCTGGCGGCATATCAGCACTTTGAAGCTTGTATATGAACTACTCTGATAGATACAACGATGCTCTCTTTGTTGCTTTCAGAAGCAAAAGGCTCCCTGTCTCTGGAGTCGTCCAGTCCCGTAGCACGTTCTTATCGAGTATTCTGAACTGCATTACCAGTCCCCGCAAGAGAGAGCAATAAATCCCACATCCCCTGAGCTTTACTGCGCGCTGGCCTGTTCAGATATCCAGAATCGACAAATCATCCCAAGAAATATTGTTTCTTTCACGGCATTGCATCAAAATAGTTTATGGTGGTGACAGCTGGGGCGTGGATTTATAGCAGCTGCCGCTTGGTTACGAATCTGGGTCACCTCATTGAAATTCCCCCCTTTGTAAAAACCAAAGCCAGTGACACTGAGTTTGAAGAGTTCCCCCCCCCCCCCATCATGCCTCGGGAGAGGCAAAGTTTTTGGACTCACCAGAACGGACTTTGGTTTGGTTCATCCTAACGGGGGCAGGCACAGTGATCGGATGAGGTATTAGTCTGGGCAGCAGATCCACTGCACAGCTGGCGTTCTCAGGCTCAGCACCAGCCTAACTCTGCTTCCAGTGAAGTCAATGAGAATTTTCCCATTGCCTTCGGGGGGTTCTGGCGATGCCTGGTGCATTTGCAAATCCCCACCCCCCTTTGCACCGTGTCTTCCCTGGGAACACCTCAAAGCATCTGGAAAAATAACAAGTCCGTCCTTACAATGTCCTGGAAGTGGGGGGAGCCAAGAAGCTGTGGGACATGGCCATGATTAAAGAGGAAATCTCTAGAATAACCCAGGTGTCCTGATGCCCAGGACTGTGGCATTAACCACAATCTCTCTCAATAAGCTCACTCCTTGAGAGAACCAGTGTTGCTCAAAAATCTCTTCCTATGCACATGGGCAGCATGTAAACACGGCTCATTTATCGACACAGCAGTGTGGTTAGACACAACAGCAAGATGCAGACCCTGTGTTGATTTACACAAAGCCATCATCTGATACACAAACATACCGCACGTGGGCACATGCAGACACACAACTGTGAGGACTAACAAGGGTCTTTCCTGCAAAATGCAACCTGGGTGAACTGATCACACAGCCCACAGCACAGCTCCACATCACCAGGACTAGGGCTAGTTTGGGAATTTTTCGAGGAGGCATTTTCCCATCAGAAGGCAGCTTCGCCAGAACGGAAGCTGTTCGGGGGCACAGGCGGGGTTGAAAAGTCTCTCGACTCGAAAGAATGTGGCAAAAAGTTGCCAAATCATCAAAACGTTCCGACATTTTCAAAATAAAAAAGTTCAGTTCCCTGCTTCTAAATGACTTTTCATTTAGAAATTTTAGCTAATTATAGTAAAAATAAAGAAACAGTGGTTGAAATTGCAATGAAATGTTTTTGTTCCACCCAAATCAAAGTTTTTGAGTTTGTTGGTTCCTGGCGATTTTTGATCTTTCATCCTGATTCAGGATGGGGAATTTTTTTAAAACCTTGAATATTTTGCCAGGATGGGAAAAGTTTCCTGCCCAGCTTTACCTGGGATTCATGCAGTAGGAGAACAGGATGCCCATTTCACATTGCTTCCTCTCACCCGCAGCCACCCACAGGAGGTGGGGTTATGCAGAAGATCTGATCCTAAGCACATGCTGAGAATCCTTCCCTGCTGCGATTCTCAGTAGATTTCCATCTGAATGGAGACTTAGTTTTGCTCAGTGTTACTAGGCTCAGCACCTCAGGGCCCATCCTCCCCTCAAACCCTCCGATGGCAGCAGAATCAGGCCCGTAGGTGATAAGGCCCAGTTCAATGTGCATAGTTTAGATACAATGGAATGTTATTTCTCCCTTTTTAGGGATGCTGCAAGTCTGGTTATTATTTCTTCCTCTGTGAAAGGATCCCTCTCTATGGGGATCTATCACCCAGCCCCTGTAGCATTCCACTGCCGCGGAGAGGCACCATCCCCTGAGCGAAGCTGGCAAAGCGACAGAAACGTCCCTTCCCCGAGCACCGTGCAGTGTTCCCACAGCTACACAAGGTGTCCTGTTTTACCCGTCTCTGAGGCAGTTCAGCTCCTCTGCACCAGTCCTCAGAGGTGCCCGCACTGATCCTTGCCAGGCACAGAGCACCCTCAACTCTCCTTGAAGTCCACGTGTGACTACAGGGTGCAGAGGAAGGACACGCAGAGGCTCCTAGACAGCAACCGCTCTGTCTGGAAACCCCTTTCCCTTTTATGAGCTTAATTACAGTGGAGCAAACGCGGCGGAGGGGATTGCCACTTGAGCATTCTTGTCCGGAAGCTGCCTTTATGGGCCAGCTAGTAGCTCGTTAATTTCCCCCTTAGTTCCTCTCAGCCCCACTTGGCTGGTGGCATCGCGCGGCAGAGAAAGGACACGACATTTGCAAGATATAAAAATGAAATGCATTTCCATAACACCATTAAAATCGTTAATGCTGTCGTAAAGACAGAAAATATCCTTAAACCACCTAGAGCTAACAGGCCCATTCTGGCTTTTGGCAGGGCTGTGATTCAGATGGGGGGACTTTTGGTTTCCAGGAGTTTATTACATTCCTTTTGGGGGGCTGTTTCTAAGCAATTTTCGAGTCCTCTGGTGATGTCAAGAAACTAGGGCTTGGGGCTCCGTCTTGGATACTGTAATAAGAAGATTTTCTCATGTGCTTCCCAAATTATCTAAATAGGATCTACTTTAATTGGTATTTTGCATATGAAAATGACGTACAGGTGAGCTGAAGCTTTGAATCCCTGTTACTGAGCCCTGGTTTAGTGTGTTTGTTCCTTAGTGCATTTAAATATAGTAGTTTCACACAGCACTATGTCCACATGCACTAGGGAACCTTTGGTGTGCACACGGACCAATTAATACACAACACTTTAGTGTGCATTTGGAATCACACACCTATAGTCTGCATTACTGCTCTGTGTAGACAAGCTCTTAGGTAAAAGCCAGGGAGTGGGAACATCACGTATATAAACCAAGTGCACTGGGAAAGGAGTGAAGTCAACATAAGGTGCGTAACCAATTCAAACCGTGTCACGGGCTCCACTCACTGCTAGGGCACCTCCTCTTGGCCACACTGGGAATTAGGTCTTTCCAGGTGCTGAGCCTTCTCGTGGTCTCCACCCATCTTCTTCTCTCACTCTACAGCTCCTCTCGGTCCAGCTTACTGCTCATGACTTGGCCCTCTGGCCAGGTCACTAGGATCCTCCCCTTCCAGGGTATCAAAGTCTTTCAGTGCAAAACTGTCCCCGGCAGTCTGCTCTCCGCTGTCTGGTCTGTACCACTTCCCCAGTGGCTGGTAGGCCCCCCGCCCCACACTTTGGGTTCTAGCTCAGGGACGTTCACTTCAGCAGCCAAGGTCAGCCCAACCCCATCCCTTCCTGCTTTGCCCCTGAGCCTTTCCTAGCTCTCTGGCTCTCCCCCATCTCTGGGTTAGCCAGCCCAGTCTCCCTCCTCCCAGGGAGTAACTGTACGCTACCTATCTCTAGGCCCAAACATGTCTCCCTTCTCCCATGGAGCAATTACAGACTCCTTCCCCACTGCCCCCTTCTGCTCTCAGCTCCTGGGCTTTAGAGAGGCCCCTCCTGTTCTTGCCCAGCTGAGTCTCTTCTAATTAATCCCTGCTTCCTGGCTCCTCTGCCAGGTGAAGTCTAAGGAGTTAATTGGCCCAGCTGGCTACCTTAACCCTTTCAGGTCTTGTGTGGTGTGGACATCCCATCACACATGGATCATCATCAATCATCAACATCATCTTTCTTCGTCTTCTTCTTCTCCTCCTCTTCTTCTTCTTCTCCTCTTCTTCTTCTTGCAGTGGTGGTGTTTTATCAGTGTTTATTGGTTAAAGCCTAAAATCAGAAGCTCTGCTCTGATGGTTAGCTTCCTACAGGGAAGTGAATGGACATTAGGCAGGATTGATTGGGAAGGTAAAGAGAGGGAAGATATGAGCACTCATTTTAGCACTGAACGAAGATGTTGAGAACAAAATGAACCAAGAAACCAAAGGACATGAAGAAAAGAAATCCTTGAATTTCCTGGACATCAAAGCTAGGAGCCTGGGTAACAAACAAGAAGAATGAGTCTTGCTCTTTTATTATGAGCATAAACTTGATATAACTAGTGTCGCTGAAACCTGATGGGGGTAATTCCCATGATTGTAATGTTCAAATCAAGGTTATCACCTATTTAGGAAGGATCAAGTGGGCAAAAGGGAAGGGGGAGTGGCGCTCAATGTCAAAAACAACGTCACCTGTTTCTGAGTCACTGATAACTCAGAAGAAAGTCTAATGCATCAATGCCCTAACACAGGGGTCTCCAAACTTTTCAGCCCGAGGGCCGCATTAACTATCAAATAGCAGTTCGGGGGCCGACAACACACTCGAGGTCCAAATAAAAAAGAATCAAAACATGGATGTTGTTTTTAATTATTTATTTAATATTATTTTATTCAGTTATTATTTAATAACACATTGATACACTACACATGAACACTACACATGAACACCTGTTCACTACACATGAACACTACACATGAACACCTGTTCACTACACATGAACACTACACATCAACCCCCCAACTGACCCACCCAGCCAGGTCTCTCCCCCCAAAACCTCCTTTCCTCCAACCCCCAACTGACCCACCCAGCCAGGTCTCTCCCCCCAAAACCTCCTTTCCTCCAACCCCCCCCCCAAATGACCCACCCAGCCAGGTCTCTCCCCCCCAAACCTCCTTTCCTCCAACCCCCCCCCCCAAATGACCCACCCAGCCAGGTCTCTCCCCCCCAAACCTCCTTTCCTCCAACCCCCAACTGACCCACCCAGCCAGGTCTCTCCCCCCCAAACCTCCTTTCCTCCAACCCCCAACTGACCCACCCAGCCAGGTCTCTCCCCCCAAAACCTCCTTTCCTCCACCCCCCCCAAATGACCCACCCAGCCAGGTCTCTCCCCCCAAAACCTCCTTTCCTCCAACCCCCAACTGACCCACCCAGCCAGGTCTCTCCCCCCCCAAACCTCCTTTCCTCCAACCCCCAACTGACCCACCCAGCCAGGTCTCTCCCCCCAAAACCTCCTTTCCTCCAACCCCCCCCCCCCCAAATGACCCACCCAGCCAGGTCTCTCCCCCAAAAACCTCCTTTCCTCCAACCCCCAACTGACCCACCCAGCCAGGTCTCTCCCCCCAAAACCTCCTTTCCTCCAACCCCCCCCAAAAGACCCACCCAGCCAGGTCTCTCCCCCCCAAACCTCCTTTCCTCCAACCCCCCCCAAATGACCCACCCAGCCAGGTCTCTCCCCCCCAAACCTCCTTTCCTCCAACCCCCCCCCCCGAAATGACCCACCCAGCCAGGTCTCTCCCCCCCAAACCTCCTTTCCTCCAACCCCCAACTGACCCACCCAGCCAGGTCTCTCCCCCCCAAACCTCCTTTCCTCCAACCCCCCCCCCCAACTGACCCACCCAGCCAGGTCTCTCCCCCCCAAACCTCCTTTCCTCCAACCCCCAACTGACCCACCCAGCCAGGTCTCTCCCCCCAAAACCTCGTTTCCTCCAACCTCCCCCCCCAACTGACCCACCCAGCCAGGTCTCTCCCCCCAAAACCTCGTTTCCTCCAACCTCCCCCCCCCCAACTGACCCACCCAGCCAGGTCTCTCCCCCCAAAACCTCCTTTCCTCCAACCCCCAACTGACCCACCCAGCCAGGTCTCTCCCCCCCCAAACCTCCTTTCCTCCAACCCCCCCCAAATGACCCACCCAGCCAGGTCTCTCCCCCCCCAAACCTCCTTTCCTCCAACCCCCAACTGACCCACCCAGCCAGGTCTCTCCCCCCAAAACCTCCTTTCCTCCAACCCCCAACTGACCCACCCAGCCAGGTCTCTCCCCCCCCAAACCTCCTTTCCTCCAACCCCCAACTGACCCACCCAGCCAGGTCTCTCCCCCCAAAACCTCCTTTCCTCCAACCCCCTCCCCCAAATGACCCGCTCAACCCGGTCTCTTCCCCCCCCCCCAACTGACCCGCTCAACCCGGTCTCTCCCCACAGACCGTTTCGCCGCCTGGCAGTGGGTGGCTCCTTGTTTCGCCGCCTGTAACTGGGTGGCGGTGCGGCGTGTCCCGGCCCCAGCTCTGAGCCGTCCCTGGCCAGCGGCGGCAGCGGAGCACGCGGCGCGTCCCGGCCGGCGGCGGCAGCGGAGCACGCGGCGCGTCCCGGCCCCGCGGCTGGCGGCGGCAGCGGAGCACGCGGCGCGTCCCGGCCGGCAGCGGCTGCGGAGCACGCGGCGCGTCCCGGCCCCGTGGCTGGTTCCCGACCCCTGCCGTAGAAGACAAAAAGATCTCCACGGGCCGGATGAGAGGGCCTCGCGGGCCGCAGTTTGGAGACCCCTGCCCTAACAGATAAAGCACAAAACAGGGTTTTAGGTGGTGTCTGTTACCGACCACCAAATACTAGGGAACAGGGTGACCAGCTCCTTATGCACCTGTCTACAATATTTAGGAAAGAAAGCTGCATGACCATGGGATACATCAATCTGAGTGTCATACACTGGAGGGCTCATGCTGCCAGGACTAAAACACCCTTGGGATTTCTAACCATTACAGATACCAATTTCCTAACTCAAGAAGTGTTGCATCCAACACAGGGGAATTCTATATTAGACCTTGTCTTGACAGATAGAGAGGAACTGGTCACATACCTAAAAATATATAGTACTTTCGGTACTAGTAATCATATTTATAATCTGCAAATAGAATAAAGTACAGGCCAGTAATATATAGATACTAGCAAAAATACCCGGCGTTGCTCGGGGTATTTGTAATTGGAAACTGGGATGTAAAAAGACTACAATGTTTTTTATTAATACAAATTTTGTTCAGAAGTCTCATTTTGTCTAAGTAATTTCATTCTCTTGCATTTAGATGTGGTTTCTCTGATACATTTTCGCTTTTTACGCGGCATAACGAATAGGGTCCTTTTAAAGAAAAAAACAGTGTATTTAATTATGTTTGCGCTACACAACACTAAGCTCGCTGGGTATCTGTATTATTACATCATAACTATGTCACAGACAACAGCATGTGTCAACCTGCTGCCCAGATGATGTTATGTGAGCTGTGTAGTTGATGTTAATGAGCTTTAAATAATTTTACCCTTATGGGATGTAAGAGGTGAGATTTTAAAAATTTTCGATTCTTACCCTGATTAGGACCCTAAAGCCTATAACTGTACCAAATTTCAAGTCTGTAGCTGAAACGGTGTGGAAGTAGTAAGGGAACATACATACACACATACATGCATACACCATTTGACTTTTAAATATATAGAAGATATACTTGGCACTATATAAAAATGACCAGTTCACAAAGCTAAAAACAAGTATGAGCCAAATCAGCTGGGAAGAAGGATTCAATCACATAAATGTGAATGACAATTGGGAATTGTTTAAGAACACTTTACTAGATTCCCTAAAAGCCACAATCAAGGAAATATGGCCATTGGTTTAAAAACTGACCTGGTTTAGAGGGGAAGTGAAGGCAACTGTAAAAAAGTTTATAGATGGAAGAAAGGGGAAGGGTATTGTAGAAAATTGATAAGGGAAGCCAAGGGACACACACAAAAAAAATCTATGGCCAGCAGAGTTAAGGACAATAAGAAGAAGTTTTTAAAATATTTCAGGAACAAAAAGAATCCTGACAATGGCATTAGTCCATTACTAGCTGGAAGTGGTAGATTTATCAATAATAAATAAGCAAAAAGGGCCGCAGTGTTCAATAAATATTTCAGCTCTGTATTTGGGAAAAAACATAGATGATGTAGTCTCATCAGACAATGATGATAACACTAGTATCTCAAGAGGACTCTACTAAAGTTAGACTTTTTAAATCAGCAAGTCCAGGTAATTTGCATTTAAGCATTTTAAAAGAGCTGGCTGAGGAGTTCTCTGGACCATTAATATTGATTTTCAATAAGTTTTAGAACACTGATCAAGTGGCAGAAGAGTGGAAGGAAGCTAAGGCTGTTCCAATATTTAAAAAGGTAAAATGGGATGACACAGGTACTTACAGGTCCTTCAGTCTGACATCAGGGTGGTTAAGAACTGGAATAAATTGCCTAGGGAGGTTGTGAAATCTCCATCATTGGATATTTCTAAGAGCAGGTTGGACAGAACACCTGTCAGGGATGGTCTAGATCAGGGGTTCCCAAACTCGTTCCGTGGCTTGGCCAGGGTAAGCCCCTGGCTGGTTGCAAGATGTTTTGTTTACCCGAATAAATGTAGGTTTGGCTGCTCATAGCTCCCACTGGCTTGCAGCTCCCACCGGCCAATGGGAGCTGTAGGAAGCGGTGGCCTGGCCCGCGCTGCTTCCTACAGCTCCCATTGGCCGGGAATGGCGAACCACGACCAGTGGGAGCTGCGAGTGGCCGAACCTACGGAGGTAAATATGTGAAAAGAAGACTGAGGTGTTCATATATCACGTTAATGAGGGTCAGATAGGTACTGTAGACATCTAGATACAGCCGGCCTATAGTGCCTGGCTCATGTAACCCACATGCAGTGAATCCTGCAGCTGAGGTCTAGTCATGCACAAGTGGTTATGGATGGTCTCTATGCCCAAGGGAATGGAACAACTCTAGGAGGTCCCACATCCATCCTAGGTGAAGGAAAGTAAAACGATCTTTCAAATTAAGAGCGAAAGCAAATCTCACTTCTGCTCTGCTCGGCTCAATGAAAGCACTGGACATCTGAGAATATGGCTTTACCAAACCCCAGGTATTTTATCCCTCAGCCGCCATCCCACCAGCTTGCCCACACTAAGCAGGCGTGTGCTCCAGCAAGACTTGGATGTGAGACCTCCAAGACACACGAGTGATTGTTCAGTAGACGAGGTCCTTCCCTGTGAGACAGTCCTCAACCAATGTCTAGGATGGTGCCAGAAACTGAGAAGTGGATGGTCTTGCCTAGTGGTTGAAACAGTGGCAGTCAAGTCTAGTGGATGAGCCAGGAATCAGGAGAAGGAATCAGGAACCAAGAGCAGGGTTGGAAGAAGGCTGGAGCAGGAAGAAGGCTGGAGCAGTCTGTTAGAACAAGCGGTAGAGGAGGCTGCTGGCGAGGTAGTGACATTGAGCCAATGGAAGTGGCTGCTCTCATCGGGAGCCTATATCCTTGGCCGTAGGATCACCTCGTTAGACCTACACCTGTGGATTGGCTGAGCCTGGGCTGATTGGCACAGAGCCCTCAGGTAATCAGGGAGAAAGATGACTCAGGCTCGCAGCACTTATCCAGCTCAGAAACAACTCATTAGAGATAGAAAGGTTAAATGACTTGCCCAGGGTCAGACAGTGAGTCAGTAGCAGACACACGAACATTCCCAATGACGGGAACTGTGCTGCTGAAGAGGCCACCTGTCATATAAGACATAAAAGCAAGGTGGTGACCACTTGCTGTCATTAAATTGACTCGTAAGAATTAAGGTCTTGGCTTCCTCGTCTTGGTCATTATAGAGCAACGGCAGGGTCGTTAGAGCTGCTACCCAGGAAGGCTGTGCAGAAAGTCTAGAAGACCGGACACTCAAAAGCTATTCTAATTCAGCAGAAAAATCCTACTTCAGCCCTAAGACCTACCAAGTTTGAGGCCGATATTCCTTTGTTTGCAGATTTCTTGGGAGGTGAACAAAACCAGGTTTATAACGTCAACTCAGCTGCATCATTAACTGTGGATTGGTGGTAGCCACTCCATGGTGGGACAAATTAAATCTGGGGACTGCTAGGCCAGGAGATGTAGGGGATGATGTTAATTTCAGGATACGGTTACAGCCTAATAATCAGACCAAAGCCACACAGTCCGTGCTGAGGAAATGTTTCCCATAGCTGCTTAATTAATGACAAACAGACATTAAAAAAACTGAACAAAGCCAGATGTGTCTTGCCACATGTGCGAGATACATTCCTGAAGATCGGTATTAATGAGGCTTTGTGGCACGGCAAGTAACCATTGCGCCACCAATGCGTTCCAGGCGCTTGAGATGGGCAATGGGGCGTAATGTACCAAATTAGTCATCGACGCCGGGGCTGCATCCGGACCGCTGGAAAACGCCCCAAAAGGGCTGGCAAGAAACTCCTTCGGCCCTCGCATGTGTCATCTGACTTGCTCTGTTGCATTAATGCGGTACCGAGCTCTCCTGGAAAGTCTTGACACAAACCATGGTCATTCTGTACAGGCAATTCTGCTGCCTGGTCATGGGCTTCCTGAATTCTTCATCCCATGTATTATTTATTTATTACTTCCGCCCTCATCTGTCCTCACTCATCTCCTGACATCTCAGACCTGGGTCCACAGCATCGTAATTGCCTCCCCGGCACCAGGGTGATCCAGCCAACGGGCCACCTCTGCCTCAGACGCACTGGGGGACTTTGAGCTCCTCTCCGCAGCTCCCTTTCCCCTTCTGTGACATGCTAAAAATGATGCCTCCCCTCCTTTGCTGAGTGCTTGGGGATCTCTGGGTGGGACGTGCTAGATAACTCATCCCTCCCTGCTGCCCCTTGCTGATGAGGGCCCCATGGCATTCACCCCATACGCCATGCCAGAGAACCGCCACCTGCGTCTCTCCCCCCTCCCTTGCTCTGCCATTGTGCGGGCAGTGAAAAGTCTCCATTGACAGGGGTTCTGCTGACCTCGCTAATGTTTTCCCAACACAATGGGCCGAGTGAATGGGGCTGGATTTGGCAGAGCCGCGAGGCAGTCCAGGGGCATGGACCCAGTCCAATCTGCAAAGCACCCCTCCCTGGGCTCCCCATCCCTGATAAATGATCCTTTATCAGACAGTGACACACTAACTCCCATCTCAGCTCCGACCTGCTCCAAAAATGCCACAAGGAGGGTGGGGGAGAGCGGCCCAACTCCGCTGGGACCTCAGCCCTGTCTCCTTTCTGCTCAGGTTTCCTGCTCAAGTCCTGCCAGCCTTTTGTTAAGCCTCAGAAAGGCAACATGATCCCTCCTTTGCCTGGACCCTTCGCGGGCAGGGCTCTATTCAGGGATAATGAGGTTTCCCTGAGAACAGATCTGATAATGTCACTTTTCAGGCAGAGAGGCTTAGCTCTCACCTTAGCCAGAACACAAGGGCCCTGACTGGTCAATCGGAAAGCCCCTGCCTGCCGCGCTGCTCTCTGCGCATCCCTGTTCTGCAAGGACAGACGGGGACTTTTCAGACGACGAAGGGGGGATCAGATCGAGAGCTATAAAATCATGACTAGCGTGGAGGCTCAGAACCCAGCTAAGACACTTGGAGGAAATATTGAGCCCCCCCCCCCCCCCCCGCCCCTTATTTCCATAAGTGGAGTTAGCCCGTCAGAGGTGGAGTGTGGGGCATGCATGCTTTATGCAGCGCTCAGACAGCCACCGAATCCTGAGAGCCGCCACTGTAATAAGCCGAATGGCCAGACAGCTGTTGCCCAAATCAGACTGGCCTCTCTGTGGTCTGTAAGATCCAGGTTTGCGGGTTATGTGTTAAATAGGTAACTAGATACCAAAGGGAAGAATAGAGACACAAAGCTGGAAAGGGCAGATAAAAACTGTCTCCACTCAGTCAAAAGATCGGCCTTCGCCCAAATGAACCGTCTCTTTCCATTCATTCCAGTCTGAGACAGCTCTGCCCTTCATTCACTTCATCCCTGGCCTGCCCTCCCCTCAAGGGCTGTTTGCAAAACTCATGTGGCTTCCCCTCCCTCTTTCATTGCAGCCTCTGTCTCCTCTCTCTTACCTCTTCTATAGCAAAAGTCATTCACAGTGCTACAGTACAGGGGCTATGGCCTTAAACTGGGACGTAGGAGAGCTGGCTCTGCCCCTGGGTGACTTGGGGTCAGTCACTTCTCCTGTGTTTCCCTGTCTGTTTTGATTGCACAGGCTCTGGGGCAGAGACTGTCTCTTACTGTGGTTGTACAGCACACAGCACACTCGGGCACTGGTCTCGGAGCCCCCAGTCACTACTGTAATATAAATAAGGGTGGTGTGGAACCGACCACACACACACAGTGTGTGGCTGGCGGAGGAAAGGCTGACAGAACTCGAGCTTAGCATCTGGAAAGCAACACTGTCCCCCTCCCCCCCCCCCCCCAGCCAGCAAATATAGCCCAGCCCACCCTGCAAGATTCCACTCTCAAAGGGCAGATAACCAAGAGTTTGCAGCTTTTATCACAGGATCTCAAAAGATCCCAGGGTGGGAGGAACAATGTATTACTCCCTTTAACCGCTGGGGAAATGGAGGCATGGAAAGGTTAAATGACTTGCCCAGGGTCAGACAGTGAGTCGGTAGCAGAGACACTAACATTCCCAATGTTCAGGCTCGCGCTCTGACCACTGGATCACTCTACCTCCAGGCACACCCTTGCTCTCTGGTAGCAAAGCAGCTTTAAGCCCCCACCCCTGGGGAATAGCTGTGACCCAGAGGGCCGTCAGGGTAGATGTAGCATGGACACAACCAAGCCCCAGCCTAGGATAGGAACTTTGCAGCCCCCTTCGGTCAGAGATACCATGCTCAGGAGCAGCACAAGGCCCTGAGTCACCTGCTTTCTGGATGCTTGCACAGGGGCGAGTTCCCACCTGCCACACCCCATGCCTAGGGACGAGCGGTCTGGGAACCCCGTTCCTGACGGTCGCCAGACAGCAACGGGGTGAGAACTGCCGAGAAATCTCGAGAAGGACGGGGAAGGGAATCAACTGAGGCCAAATCTTCTAGAGTTTCCTATTTCATTGCCGGCAAAGGCCACATTTGCCTCTGCCTCCCACAACAGTGCCGTCCATTTATCTGCAGCGCAGAGCCGGACAAGAGGACTTGTTCTCTAGGCCTTGAGAACAGAATCTTCCCAGGCTCGGAGGATGAGCCCAGCTCTGTGAAACCCCCTTTTCAGTGAGAGTCATTAGAGGCAGATAAAGGTCTGCGCCGCTTACGATTTCTCTTGTCATGCTGGCGCACCTTCGCCTCCCTTGCGACAAAGAGCGGGACTGTTTTTAAAGGATTCCTAATTATCTATTTCCTCCCATTGCTGCCACTCAGAGAGGGAGCCGGGGAGAAAGAAGTGCCTATTTCAACAGGCCTTATCTGATGAAAGCATTCAAGTGGAGTTTCTTTCTTTATCTCTACCGCCTCCTGTCCTTCCTCTTCTTCATTCACTGGCCTTCTGATGCCGGGTGGTGTTTTTTTGGCCCGCGAGGAATACAGGCCCAAACGGTGTGGGTGGATGAGTGGTGGCAGGCTCACAAAGGCGACCTCACTTTGCCGATAATGACTGGCCCTCCAGCCTTCGGAGCCGGGCCCCGAAAGCTCATAGTACCAGGCTGTCTTTCACGCTCGTCCTAGCTCAGAGGCATTGTCCCGCGTTTTTCTAAAGGCGGATGACAGTCGACATCGGCTTTCTATCTGCAACATTTTTCTCCCTCTATTTGAGATCCACCCTCAGAATTTCCTGGTTTCTGATGCAAACACTGATAGGGCCTTTTATTGACCGGAAAAAAACATACTGGCTTCCAATGAGCGCAGTTAAGATGCAGACTGGAACTAGCCCAGATTTGATGGCTGCTTTTTCAGTTTGGCAGGTGGTTTGCATCCTGTGTCTTACTTTGGCTCTTCATTGTGTGGAGCCCGAATGCACTTAGCAGCAGCGTGGAAGGACCAACCCTCTGCCCTCACAGCCATGGCTGGCTAGAGGCCTTGCTTCCTGTTCTTCTCTGATCAGAGAAGGCTCTGGGGTGGGGCTGGGGATGAGGGGTTTGGGGTGCAGGAGGGGTCTGCATCTTGAGGATGGTGGTTGGGATACGGGAGGGGTGAGGACTCAGTATGGGGGTGCAGGCTCTGGGGTGGAGCTGGGGATGATGGGTTTGCAGGAGGGGGCTCTGGGTTTGGTGGGGTCCAGGGGGTTGGGGCACAGGCTTACCTCAGGTGGCTCAGTCAGCGGTGCTGCCGGGCTAAGGCAGGCTGCCTGTCTTTGCTGGCTCCTGCACCCCAGAAGTGGCCAGCAGGTCCGGCTCCTAGTCAGGAGGACCTAGGAGACTCTGTGCGCTGCTCTTGCCTGCAGGCACCGCCCCTCAGCTCCCACTGGCCATGGTTCCTGGCCAACGGCAGTCTGGAGCCAGTGCTCAGAGCTGGGGCAGCGTGTGGAGGCTCATGCCCCCACACCTCCCGTCCTGGGAGGTGGACCTGGCAGCTGCTTCTGGGGCGCAGTGCAGTGCCAGGACAGGTAGGGACTAACCTGCTTTAGCCCTGCAACACCGCCGACTGCACTTTTAACAGCCTGGTCAGTGGTGCTGACTGGAGCCGCCAGGATCCCTTTTTGACTGGGTGTTCTGGTTAAAAACCAGACAGTGACATGGGGAAGAGGAGTGGATGGGGCGGGGCCGCAGGAGAAGAGGCAGGGCAGGGGTGGAGTTTTGGGGGGAAGAGGCTGGGCAGGGGAGGTTCTGGCACGCCTGCTGGAGTGTCCAGTTTTTAAATTTTACCAAGTTGGCCGCCCTCGAGAGTGTCTGAGCTGGGGGACAGGCCCCAGGGATGTCCTGTGAGCATGGTGGTTATGTGCACACAAGACCTGGCCAGAGACCAGAGAGGAGGCCCCTAATCCAATGACTAGGGGATACTGGGACTGTGTGTTTGCTGCAGAAAGTTCCTCACAGAGCTGATTCCTTACTGATACAGGCGCCGGAGTGGTTTCTGGGTGAATTCCTGCCTCTTCATGGCTGTAAGAGGGGTCTCTACCCCAAAGTGGGTGGGTCGGTGGGGCAGGGTGGGCAGTTTGCAACTAACTCCCCACAATAGAAACCAGCCATGAAGCTCACACCCTATTGCCAGTGTTTTCAAGGTGCGGAGGTGTTTAGCTCTTGCGGAGTGTGGCATCACAGCATCTGAACACTAACAGAAGCAGACAGGAGAGTTTAGGGGTCTACCTGGTGAGGATATAATCACCCCCAAGGAGGGAAAACAAACCAGATAATCTAGGAGCAAAGGACAAATCACCACCACTTACATAACAGGTGTCACTATACTCAGCTTTGAAGAGAGACAACGAAGGGGGGATATGATCGAGGTCTATAAAATCATGACAGCTGTGGAGAAAGCGGAGTAATAAGTGTTTTTTACTCCTTCAGATAACACAAGAACCAGGGGTCCCAAGGGACAGGGACAAGGGCAAGGGAGGGATAGCTCAGTGGTTGGAGCATTGGTCTGCTAAAGGCAGTGTTGTGAGTTCAATCCTCGAGGGGGCCGTTTAGCGATCTGGGGCAAAAAAATCTGTCAGGGGACAGTACTCGGCCCTGCTAGTATAGGCAGGGGACTGGACTCAATGACCTTTCCAGTTCCATGAGATAGCTATAGCTCTATATTTATTCAGACACTGTAAGCCCTGCGGCAGGGATGTGAGGCTTCCAGGGGCTCAGAGCTGGCCTGGAAACTCTTTTGGGTGGGAAGGCATTGGTCTTACCTTTTTTGGACTCTGTTGCTCCGTAAAGGGGTGGACTCCAACGATTACCTGGCCAGAGGGCTGAGTTGCTATCTGCCAGAAGAGCTCCCACTGCACTGACTGGGGATGCCAGAGAGCCATTACCCAGGAACCTAAGCACTAAACAGTGGCACTGGTAAGCCAGCCCATCACAGACCAAACTTCCTGCTCTCTCCTGGTCTGGGCGGGGGAGCTGGCATCCTAGCTCTCAGAGCTACCTATGGCCTAGCAATGGGTAGAAGACGGCTGTATCCCACCACCTTCCACCAAAGGGAATCGCTTCAACTTTAAAAGGGAAAAATGTGTAACAGGATGGTGGCATATCAGGCCAGATGCAACAGGGAATATGCCTGTGTGGTATCTCGGTGATTTGTACATCCGGAGAATGATTTAGCTTGACAGGTAGCCCTCTAATGACCTGCACTCCCTGCGGCTATCCAGAAACCATACGTCAGGATGGAAACAACTTACGGGCCAGTGCTTATTTAACTTCAAAATCGCCCCAGCGCGAGCCCTTTCCATGGGAGAGAGTTAAACTGGGACTCATGCTGGGGAGCTCTCATAAGAAAGACCTGACCCCGAATCCTCTTCACGTTGTGCTGGCACCGCTGGGGCATGTAGAGACATAAAGGACCCTCTGGCCAGCTCCACCCCTGTTACAGAAGCCCGAGGTAGGAGGTGCTTTGATGTGGAGCTCCTGGCAAAATCAGAAATAGAGATGCACATCAGGTAACACAGTGGGGACGCCTGCAGAGCCACTTGCTCCTTGGTGACCCAGTTAGACATCAGTTAGGAAGGAGGAAGTGGGAGATGATTGACCATGAAGCTCCAGGAACGGCGAGTCAACGTGGTTCACGTCTGGTTATGGCTCAGAAATTTCTGGCTATCACGGCTCATTCTGTCTTCTGACCTAGCTGTTTATTGTCTTAAGTTAATTTTGTGCCAGTTCAAGGTGCGAGATGGAGGGCCCTGCACTCTGACTGTGCTAGATAGGTGCCCAATCCTCAGCGGGGATTTATTAAACTATTCTCTAGGAATTATTTGGGGGCAGTTCTCCAGCCCGTGTCAGACAGGAGGTCGGATTAGATGATCCCAGGTCCCTTCTGGCCTTGAACTCTTTGCATCCCACATCAACATCTCCTCGTTATCCACAGAACAAGCATAGCCAGGGCAGCAGCTGTGTGCGGCTCTCCAGAAAGCCTAACCACCCTCGTGCCTCGACCCTGACCTGGAGGCATCCCCTCTAGGGATGAAGGGAAGTTCCCATGTGCCCTGCCACCCGTGGCTCCTTTGCTGAAACTGACGACAAGGGAGCCATGTAAGATGGTGCCTTTTGTGACGTGGAAACCTGCCCGCTGGGAAATGGAGTGAGATCAAGTTATTTCCACATAGGCCTTCAAACAGCCATCCACACTAGGCTTCCGGACAATTGCAGTAGCTGTCGCTTGCCATGAAAGACTCTGTGTATTCCCTTGGTTTTGGTTAACATTGGCTAGCTTTTATTCCGGTAAGGAGCACTAGAACAGGGCGGGGGCCGGGGGCCATCCCCCCCCCCCCCACTCTTTTAGAAGTGGTAGACGATGTCCTCCTATTTATTACCAGCTGTAAAGGCGAGCAACAAGGGGCAGCATGAGGGCAGAGGTTTGGGGAGAAGAGGCAGTGTGGGGGCATGGACTCAGGGGTGTGGCATAGGGGGCGGCGCCACAGTTCGGATGCCTGTGGGCCCCCTGCTTTTAGGGTGCTTCTGCCACTCCTGGCCCCCACTACCTTGAGACTAAGGAAGGGGGGTTTACACTCCCCTCACAGGTGGCTGGTAGGGGAGTCTATAAGGCTATAATCAAGGCACTACTGATTGTTGTATACAATGCACCAGCTGCTCCTGTGTTACAATTGTGACAGGTTGGGATCACAGAAACCCCCGTAGAAGCTGCCACCCGAAGTACCAAGGCTACTCCTGCCTCTGTTTTCCTGCCCAAACAGCTTAGGACCTCAGTACCCTGCCTGGTTTGAGTCAGACTCGCTAGCCTGCTGCAACACCAGACCCAGGTCTGAGCCATGTCCCCCAACAGCTACGGGCTTGCCTGGAAACAGATTAGGAAGTATTCCTGCCCTTGGCTCTCAGATACTCAACTCCCAATGGGGTCAGACCCTGAATAAATTAGTTTTGCCCCGTATAAAGCTTATACAGGGCAAACTCCTAGTTTGTTCGCCCTCTGTAACACTGATAGAGAGATATGCACAGCGGTTTGCCTCCCCCCCCCCCCCAGTACCAACACGTACTCCAGGTTAATTAATAAGTAAAAAGTGATTTTAATAAAGACAGGAAGTAGGAATTAAGTGGTTCCAAGTAGTAACAGAGAGAACAAAGTGAATTACAAAATCAAATAAAATGGAATACGCAGATCTATCACTAATCCAGTAAAAAGCCTCACCCTCAGATGTGTCAGTGAATTTCCTCTTTCAGACTAATCTCCCTTTCAGTCGGGGTCCAGCTATCACTCACACCCCCTCCTGCAGTCACTGTCCTCTGTTCTAGCTTCCTTCAGATCTCCTTGGGGGGTGGAGAGGCTGTTCTGAAGACAAAATGGAGGGATCTCTCCGGGGTTTATATAGACATCCCCTTGTGGGTGGAGACCCCCTCCTCCTTCCTATGCAGAGTCCAGTTGTATAATGGAGTTTCAGAGCCACATGGATCAGTCACATGTCTCTCCAAGATTCAGTTCCTGACCAGCCAGGCCACATTCCTGGGGAAGCTCAGGTGTGGATGGATGTCTACAAAGTTCATTGTTAGCTTAATTGGTTCTTGATTGGGAATTTACTGAGAATAGTTTTTTCTCAGACAGCTGCCCAGCTGCTTTCCAAAGTCTACTTACAACTGACCAGGCACATAGCCAATATTCAAGACTTTGAATACAAAACAGACACATACATACAAATGGGATGAACAGCTCCAGCAGATCATTACCTTTACATAGATATGTTACATGGCATATGTAGCAAAAGCATATTCCACTTGTAGCATACACACATCTCTAGGCACCCCCTCCCCCCATAAAGCCTTATGGGGTGCACCGTCACAACGAGGACCAAAGCTGGGAGAACCTTTTGAAAATTATTAATGCAGAGAATGAACCTCAAAGTAGAGTTAGAAAATCTAGATACAATCACCCCAAAATCTGGCAGTGTTAGAGAGTTGGAGTTTTGGTGAGGCTTGTTATTGAGATAGATTCTAGGGTGTATCTGAATTTGAGCTTCAATCACCTCCCAAATCCAGCTCCGGATCTCTGGTATGGAGGCATCACTATAGGAAAAGGTTCAAAAGTTCAGATAAAGAACCAAAGGTTCCAGTGTATCAGAATCTTGTGTGTAGCTCTTGGGCCTGCTAAATCTGGCCAGAAATCTTAACGAAAATGATTCTTGTGGGCTTTCCAGTGCTATCCGTGTACGGATTGCTGTCTCTAGCTATCTGATATGATAGTCTCCGAGGGCCTTCTTCCAGCTGCGCCTGAATTACCAGTGTGGAGAAGGAGCCGCCTTTTTTGATATCTTGACTTTCTGATTCTGCCCCCCCCCCCCAAATAAGAGGCAACCATAACAATAGGAAATAAATAAATAAGACTTTGAGTGGGTGACGTTATTGAGCGATTTGGTTTGAACTGAGTGTGTGCTAGGATGGGGACTATTCAAATAGGAACCAAGGTGAGCCCTCAGTTCCACCATGACTCTGAGTGCTGATGTCTCTTCGCACCCCTCTATTTTCCTTTTGTTTTCACACTGGATTTTTTGCCCTGTCTCTCTGCTTTTCCACTCCTGTTTCCTCGCAGTCTCTGTGGGACGCAGGCCCAATAGCAACGAAGCCCAGTGTAGGAAGCCATGATGTCTGACTGGGTTCAAAATCAGCTAAAAAGTGATTAGCTTTGAGAGAGGAGTAATAGATGAGAAAGACCACACAACTATCTGACTATAGACTGTGAGCCAGAGCAATAAAACATCCCACCTGTTGCTGACCTGGAAGGGTCCCGTGAGTCTATTTGGGTCTGGAACAAGAAGGTGGAAGAGAGGAAGGAAGGACCAGTGGTTAGGGTACTAGCTTGGAACTTGAGAAATGGATTCAATTCTGTGCTTTGCCACAGAATACTATGCAACCTTGCACAAGCCACTTAGCCTCTCTGCCTTAGTGATGCAGAGGTATTGGGAGGATAAATACACCAAATGTAAGTACAGCTGATCAGAAAATGGATTTCCTATCCTGTGAAAGATTTCAAGATTTAAAAAAAAAAAATCCTCTCAAGTCAGGAAAAAGTTGAAATTTTTCACAAAACAAAAATCTGAAAAAAAATCATTTGGGATCAGTCAAAACATTTCATTTCAATTTCAGCAATTTTTTCTAATGGATATAAAATTTGATTTCAAAACAAAAATCTGTTTCAAAATGAAAAAAAGCAACCTTTTTATTGCAAAAATGGGACATTTTGACATTTAATTTTTTTCCCAGGAGCTTCAAAATCAAGACTGCTTCAAAATCAATTTCATTTTGCAAAAATAGTCAGTTTTGTTAAAATTGCATTTTTTAACTGAAAAAGACGGTTTCAACAAAGGGTTTTTGCCCCAGCTCTGACTGTGAGCTGCTCAGATATTATGGTGATGGGGGCTAGGAAGCACCATAGACAGGGGTAATTGTGTCCAATCCCCAGAACCAACTTGTTGACCTTTCCACCGGTCATTGGATTTGGTGTCGGTTCTGACTGAGAGGTTTGTCCAGCTTTGTGCTTTCTGTCCAGGATGAACATGGAGCCAACACATCGATCCCATTCATCTCCTTGTGCTTTGGATTAAGCCTTCGGCAAAGCTGTGTCAGTTCCCATCAATACTGAGATGATTCCCCAAAATGTACTTGCCTGGGTGGGAATCTTCTGTTCAGTCTCCCACTCCCAGCCAGCTTCTCCTGACCTTTGACCTATCAACTGACCTATCACAGGTGACCACACTAGCAGGAATAAGGGGGATTTTTGCCCATTCTCACCCACTGCCACCCAGTTGTCTGGATGCTTTGTTTGGAGAATATATTTGCCCTGGACTTTGCAGAGGAGCTCAAAGAAGTCCACTGAGTTGAATTTCAATGGGAGTTGGGTGCCTAGTGTCCTTAACCTCCTTCAAAATTCCCAGCTGCAACGAAAATGGGGCAGTTGGCGTGTGGCCGCTCCACCTGCTGTTCCCGTTGCTCTATGAATGCACAGAGCATTCAGCCTCCAGGCCTGCTTGCAGAGTGCTACTTTATCCCAAAGAAAAGTAACCTCCCCCCAAATAAAACCCAGAGGCTCTTGGGCAGCAGTTCCCCTGCATAAGCACACATGCTAGTCAAACTCACGTACACAATCCCATCAAAATCACACAGAGATAAAACACAAATATACACACACAAACTGATACAAAACATATCCACAACACACCCACGCCCCCAGCACACCCAGCATCCCTTGCAGAGAAAAGCACACATCACGTAGCATTTTCAATTCCCAAACCACCCTATTTCCAAACGCCCATGGCTTAGTGGTAAAGCATCTTGAGTTCACCCTGACAGATCCCATACAGCTTGGGCCTATTTTGATCATTTGCCATCCTGTTGACCTTTAAACTATTTAACGGCGATAGAGAGGAATCTGAAAGCTTTATTGCCACAGCTTTTATGGTGCTACTCTTAGTATTATTCCATCTGTAGATCATTCCTGAAAGTTTTTCTCTCTCTCTCCTCTGCCTCCAGAAGGTTTGTGCCAAAGGGACGCGGTACAATTCCCATTCACAAAACCCTGCTCTCCAAGCTCTAATGGCAGCCCTAGCTCTGCCAAGAAAGCTCTTTAGAAACTTGGGAGCTTACTTGGCCTTTATTAAAGACATTTCTCACGTGCAGCCTGCCATGTTTTCGTTCAAGGACTCCTGTAGATTTTGTGTATCCAAAGCAGTTTCTTCCCTGCCACTGTTTGACTCACAGAGAAAATTCCCCAATCCCCAAAATATCAGTCACATGACAGGGAAAAGCGACGGAAACGTGATAGGGACTGGCCAGGCCTCTGTGCCTTGGAACATGTTCATGGAGCTAAGCTGAGTGATACCACCAGAGGACATCAGAAAAAATATGCCAAGGAACCACTGTTGAGGTGCTGATCACTTATACTTCAATAGACGGAGAGATCGACTGATCCTCTGGGGGCTACCAATCTTCTCCAGAGTCAGGAACATTTCACCCATCTCCTGTTCCTCCCACGTTGACCAGTTGTACCTTCCCTCCCATCCCCACCTGGCCTGTCCCCTGCCTCCCCTCCCACCCCCACCTGGACTGGTCCCACATCCACTTCGGTGCCCATATCACCCATCCTTGCCTCCCCTCCAGTCCCCACATCTTTCATCCTCACCTTTCCTCCCCACAACTCTTCCATTTCTACCCATTCTCCATCACTCGCCTTCCTGTTGTTAGTAGCTATCAGTGGGGTGCTCTGCTCTTGTTTGGTGATATTATCAGTTGGCTGTGTATGTGTTCCCTCTGTGTACTGTCCCAGCAGGGCCGGTGACAGAAATTTGGGGGCCCCCTACTCTGAGCGTTTGGGGGCCCCTCCACCCCCCGCCAAGGGCTGGCCCGGCTCTTGCAGGTGGGCGGGGGAAGCACTGCAGCCGGGGGTGCCTCGGGAGCGGCGCGCCCCGCCGTCCTCTGCAGCCGCCGGGGTGGGGGAGGCGATGGAGCCGGGGGGTGCCTCGGGGTGGCTCCTGGGGGGGCGCGGGACGAGCAGCGGCTGACGGTCTCGGGAGGCAGCCGGCCGTGGCGCCGGACACAGCTGGGGAAATGCGGTGCGGTGCCCAGGGGGGACGACTACGAATAGAGCTGTGTACCGGTCCCCCTGAAGTCCGGGGCCCGGTACAGCTCTACCCGTTGTACCCCCCCTGTCGCCGGCCCTGTATCCCAGCTCTGCAGATTGCTGACACAGCAGACCCTGAGAGAACCTCCAAAGACCACAGACTCTAGTAAGGTACGAAGGCACCCGGCCAGGTTTATTGTCAAACGAAGCACAGTGATCGTTTCCCGTACACTCTAGAAGACATACTACGAATTTGTGCCCCTGCCCTGACAATGAACCAGCTCAATCGGGACCCTCCACTGCCCCCTCAGCTGGACAAAGATGTAGACTCCGAGACCACTTTTATACAGGTGCAAGACAGATTACTCATCCCTGCTGACGTATTGAGGTACAGCCCTTTGGCTCATTACTGCCTTTCTCCTGGCACATGTACCCAACACGTGCCTTTAGCAGCCCTCTTCTTGCCAATTTCTGCAGGCAGGGTGTGCCTCTGGCTCACAGCCCAGCGTTGCTTAGCAATGCCTTGGCTTACTTTGGTTCAGGCTTCAGGCCTCATGCTAGGCCTCAAGCTAGGCCTCTGATGCAAGAGTTTATGTTTCAGGGCCTCATCTAACTACACTTCCCACTCATGATTATACGGACCCATCCACTGATTCAGTGTCTTAACGCATCTCTGTGTGCACAGGCTTCTCCAGCGATTGCTTCCATGACCAAATAACAGCAGGAAAGCATTGTGTGGTTTTAGTGTCTCGTAAATGTCAATTAGCAGATGGAAACCAGGGGGAGGAATCAGTGCCATATGACCAGCCCCTGGGCAGAGCTCCACAATCCAGCCTGAGTATCAGTGTATTAGGTAACGGCCAGCCAGAGCCCTCACCTCTGTAGCATGTGGATATATACAGGGAACATTTCGCCCACCATTGACATTCAACCAGCTCTGGGCACTGCTTGGACTGGGGGAAAAAGTCACAATGATAGATCCACCGCAAGCCCTGTTGGACTGTGTCTGCAGGATTCTCAGCCCTGCATGGCTGTTTTATATTTTAACCCCGAGAAACTACGGGGAACATTTCCCCCCAGCTCTATTCATGACCTAATTAAGTTCCAAACACTCTGCAACAGCCCCAAGTAGAAGGCACTAAGGCTTCAGGGCTGACCCTGGGATGTGCGGGGGCCTCAAACTGGTCTAAAAAGGGCCAGGTTGTCAGTTGCCGGGAGGGGGTGGTTAGCCGTGAAGATTCACCTCCCCACTCCAGCATGATCGCCATGGGACAGGGAGTTGCCTCCTGCTGCTGAGCAGTAGCAAAGTGATGCTCAGTTGTCAAGTCTGTGCCGGATACCTCAATGTGTAACAACAGTTTCTATTTTATAGCATGTTTCATGTCTCCCACATGTCCCCTTTGTAGATTTATATACAGGAATCACTCTGCCCAACAAAGAAATGCAGCCACTGTTTAAACAGCCATGCAGAAACACCAGGCAAAAACTTAGGACAGGAAGTGAAGAAGAATTCTAGGTTTTGATCAGACGCTAGAGGTTAATCCCCTTAATCTTATAAAAAGCCCTATGGGATCTTTCTTCAACAACCACAACTTGTTAGGCCTCTCTGTTTCATCAGTTGTTTCGACATTACTCTATAAAACCATGCTGGAGTGGACTGAGGGTGAATGTCGTCCACCATGGTACTAAGCCACCATCCATAGTACCACAGCTCCAGTGCCCCTCGTAGTCCCCTGTGTGTTAGTTGGTGGTCTCCCATCCAAATACTGAACCCAACCACCCCGCTTAACTTGAAGGAGCAAAGAGCTGGGGGACAAGCACAGTGAAGCAACAGGCTGGAGCCGCTCTTCACTGCTTGCAGTAATCTCATCCCTTTAGCGGGGTGTTTGTGTGGATTTTTTTTTACTTGCCTCTAGAAGTGCTTAGAACCAACAAAAGCAATTTTAAATCCTGGGATGAGGAAGGGAAATGAATGTAGGGAGAGCTGAAGGGCAACTGGGAACGCTCGCACGAGCAGCAGTCTTGACCTAAAAGCCTCCGTCTATTTAGAAAAGAACCACACTCGTCTGACCATGCGAGGGCACAATCTCCTTATTTTTGGGATTCCCGGCGACTCTACAATGGATATTGTTTGATGCCTCTCACAGGGCTTCGCTGGCTGGAATCAGTGCAAGAGAATGTGTGTAACCGCAGCAAGCCCTGGGAGGGACACTGGACAGCAACAGGAGTGGGTCAGCTGGGGGAATAGCTTGTGTCCCAAGCCTTGGCAGTAATGGTGGAGGAGGGGAGAGGACTTTGGCCCAGAAGAACATGCAGTGATTTGCAAGGGGGAAGGGTGGTCTTGCAGTTAAGGAACTAGCTCGGCCTTGCAAAAACGGGCGTTCAAGTCCTGGCTGTGCTACGACCTCCCTGTGTGACTCTAACCCGGGCTGTTTAATTGCTTGGTGCCTCAGTTTAACCTCTGTAAAATGGGGACAATGGTATTTCCTTGTTTATCTGCTCTGTGGACTGTCCGTCTCTGAGTGTTGGGGCCTCTAGGTGAAATATGTCAGGGCAATACTAGTGACAGGAGTTTTACTGTCACTTTAGTGAAGATTGCAGTTTGATCCCTTGGGCGGAGCTTCCTTGCCTTCCCCACAGGCTGCCCAGCTGCCCGCCGAGAGAGGAATTTGATCTCTTAATCACTCAAATGCCCTTAGGGTAGATGACTGTCAACTCGTTTGACAAAGGTGCCTTCAAGCAGCAGTGAGCGTTGGGTGTTCTCAGCATGGGGTGTGCTGGGGGAGAGGTGAAGGTTCCATGGCCCCCTGCCCACACCTTGAGCCATCTGCTCTTTCCCTGAGCAGAATTCACTTATGTCTTCACTCGCTGGGTTATAGCACTGGAATGGGTTCCCTAGGGAGGTGGTGGAATCTCCTTCCTTAGAGGTTTTTAAAGTCAGGTTTGACTCAGCCCTGGCTGGCATGATTTAGTTGGGGTTGGTCCTGCTTTGAGGAGGAGGTTGGCCTAGATACCTCCTGAGGTCCCTTCCCACCCTGAGATTTTATGATTCTAGGATTTGGCACCTGCCTTCTCTTTCTCCATTCTCACAGCCTCACTGATGCTGGCATGAGATTCGTCGCCAACTGCATCTTCTGCCTTCTGGGATCACCTCGCTGCCTCACCCATCCTCTGTTGGTAGCAGAACACAGCTTTTCATCTTCCCCTGATAGTACTGAGGTCTGAATTTCTTTCCCTTTCTGAAATTATTCTAACCCCGAGAAACTATGGGGGAACATTCCTCCCAGCTCTCCTCATGACCTAATTAAGTTCTGAACACTCTGCAACAGCCCCAAGGTGAAGGCACTAAGACCCTGGAACATGCAGGGGCCCGATTTAACCTGAGTTGCCCGATTTAACTCAGCGTTGGAAGCTAGATTGTCCTCAGCACTCTCCATGAATGGCTCAAACCATGATGATGACTTTGCTACCGTGTGATGAGATAAAAGGGAAGGGAGGGGAGCACACAAGACTGGGAGTTCGAAGATCTGGGGTTCTCTGTCTGCTCAGCGGCAACTCAAACTCTCTTTGCCTCAGTTTCTCTGCATGATGGGGATGCTGATTATCTCTGAACTCACTGCAGGAGTTCGAGGCTCCATGCATGGTTGTTTTCAAAGCACTTTGAAAGCCGAAGAAAATCCAGTGGCTGAAAGATGAGGTTACACAAATTCATACTGGAAATAAGTATTCCATGTTTAACAGGGAGGGTAACTCTCAATTGAAACGGCTCCCCAAAGACCCCAGTAGATTGCCTATCACTGGAAACCTGTGCATCAAGACTGGATGTCCTTCTAAGTGATATGCATTATTTCAAGTGTAGATTATAGGGTTTAACGTAGGAATCAGAGGCGCTGGCTCCTTGGGTGCTCCAGGACTGGAGCACTCATAGGAAAAAAACGGTGGGTACCAAGCCCACACCAGCAGCCTCCCTATCAGCTCCTTCCCCTCTGCCCTCCCTCCACTGGCTGCCCTGCTGATCAGCACCTCCTGCCCACCACGTATAAGCTGTTTAGTGGCATGCAGGAGACGCTGGAGCAAGAGTGGGGCGCACTCAGGGGAGGGAAGAAGCGGTGCGAGAGTGGAGCAGGAAGAGGGGAGGTGGGGTTTTGGGGGAAGAGGTGGAATGGGGACAGGACCTGGGGTGGAGTGGGGGACGAGCAACCCTGCCCCTCCTCCCCGGGAAAGGACAAAGTCGACACCTCTGGTAGGAATCACTGGGTGGAATTTTCTGGCCTGTGTTATGTAGGAGATCAGCCCTGACGATCAAAATGACTTTTCAATCTATGAACCTTTGCTGGAAGGTGCTATCAAAGTACAATGTACTATTATTTTCATAGGAACCATCATACCCGATCCGACCAGAGACTAAAGTGACCAGATGTTCTGATTTTATAGGGACTGTCCCAATTTTGGGATCTTTTAATTATATGGGCTCCTATTACCCCCCATCCCCGTCCCGATTTTTCACATGTGCTGTCCAGTCACCCGAGCAGCGACCCAAGTGAAGTGTAGTATCACAGGCAGTGGTCAGCACCAGAAAAGCATATTGTAGTCTTTTTTAAATATGGGTTAATCAAGAACAAGGGCCTATGAACATAAGGGGAGAAAAAAACCAAGGAAAACTGCCCAGCTTCTGTGGAGTTAAGTGTCTGGGAACAGAACTATTCAATGCGAATCAGGTTTGGGGTATTCCTCTTTTCTGCCTTGTGCCAAAAGGACGGCTTCTTTAGCAGCATCATCCATTCTGCGGATGGATGAGTCCCCGGGGCTCTGCGGGTTGTTTGTTGGTTGGTGGCACTTTGACCGCCTCCAAGGTGGCGCGTAGTAAAGGTCAGGAAGAACTGGAACAGTGACTCAGGCCAGGGGAATAGGAAGGCATGCAAGGGAAGCCACTGCTTTTCCAATTGAAAACCTGCCACCGATCCGGCATGATTCATCGGCAGAATGAATCCCAGACTCTGTGTATTGTTGTTGACGTTTTCTTAGCGGGAGGGTTGACTGGCAGATTTAATAAGGCTGGGATGTCTCACGGCTAAGTCCAAAGGACCAAAGCGCAATATTAAAAAGGGTTGAAATGGGAACCTTGGCAGATGACTCATTGGCTATCGCCTCAAGAAGCCATGTGGTGAACCGAAAATATGCTGCATGAACGGCCCAGCTCTTTTAAGGAATGCATCGGTTTAGCAGAGACGGGATGTGTTGCTAAATTTAAGAGCCAGCCCCGCTCCGGCTGCCCGGGAATACCGTTCCCTTGCAAGGCCGCAGGGTTAGCTAGCAAATGTCACTGTGCCTGCTTCGCAAATGGCAGGCCGGGTAAATAACACCTCTGCGGTGAGAAGAGCTTTCTGCCCCGGGGGATTCGGGCAGGATTCCTCTGTACCCTGCGCTCACTCGCTCCTCAACCTTGGCACGCGCCTGTTATTGCCACACAGCAGAGGAGAGCCAGGCATACTTGTTTTGCAAGCATCTACCTCCTCCCCACGCCAGGCAATGTCCTACAGTCAGCAGGGGTTTGACACACTGTGCTTGAGCTCCTATCAGCCAGCCCGATACCAGCATCAGATTGCTTTATGAGCTGCCAGTTATGGCCACAGACACTATAAGGCCTTATACAGTGTGCCGAGCCCTCCCACACCATCCATCAGGTGCTGAGCATCCGCACTGCCGACTATAGCATATTGCTCCTTTAAAAGAGAAACTTTTCTAGATTCATAGATTTCCTAGCCTCCAAAGCCAGAAGGGACCACTGTGATCATCCAGTCTGACCACCTGTATCACACAGGCCAGAGAACGTCCACGGACTAATTCCTAGAGCAGAACTTTTAGAGAAACATCCCATCTTGATTTTAACATTGCCAGTGATGGAGAATCCACCACGACCCTTTCCTACATCGTTCCAGTGGTTAAAATGTGACAAAGAGTCCTGTGGCACCTTAAAGACTAACTAAGTATTGAAGCATAAGCTTTCATGGGCTAATACCCGCTTTGTCGGATGCATGCATGTGGTTAAAATGACTCTCACTGTTAAAAATGCATGACTTATTTCCAATCTGAATCTGTCTGGCCTCAATTTCCAGCCATGGGCCTGTGTTAGACCTTTCTCTGCTAGACTGAAGAGCCCATTGTTAAATATTTCTCCTCTGTTAGGTACTTATAGATTGTGATAAAATCACTCCTTTACCTTCTCTTTGTTAAGCTAAACAGATGGAGTTCCTTGAGTCTATCACAATAAGGCAAGTTTTCTGATCCTTTAATCCTTCTGGTTATGGCTCTTCTTGGACCGCTCTCCAATTTATCAATATCCTTCTGGAATTGCAGGCACCAGAACTAGACACAGGATTACAGCAGAGGTCACAACAGTGCTAAATATCAATGTAAAATTACCTCTCTGCTCCTACTCGAGATTCCCGTTTACACCTTCCAAGATCGCATGATCCCTTTCAGCCACAGCTGGGAGCTGCTGATTACCCACTACGACCCCCAAGTCTTTTTCAGAGTCACTGCTTCCCAGAATAGAGCCCCCCAGCCTGTTAGCCTGGCCTGTGTTCTCTGTTCCTAGACGTACACCTTCACATTTAGCTGTATGAAAACACACATTGTTTGCTTGTGCCCGGAAAAGGAAGGAAGAGAAAGAGAACCACGGTCATCTTAAGTAATGCAGGAAGAGTCAGGGATCAGGGTCCACAGCAGAGCCAGTCTCTGGGCAAACAAACAAGTGCAGTTGGCCTGTAGTTGGCTGCCTGCTTGGCTACCCCCTGATTGGTGGAAAGGATGGGGGTGGCTAGGTAGGTAGGTAGGTAGATAGACAGATAGAGGGGGTGTATGGGAATGGATAGATAGATAGAGGAATAGCGGGAGAGATGGGTACATAAAGGGATAAAAAGATGGATGGATGCTTTCAGCTGGGAATAGAGAGATATTCCAGGATGGACCCATCCCAGGCTAGCATCCTAACCGCAGGACTCATATACCATTAGTCCACCTGCTGTTTCATCTACCCAGGCTCGTGTGCATGAAGCACACTGTACCCCTAGTACATGGAGTGACTAGTGTGGTGGGGGAGCATTGCAGTCGAGTCCCAGGGACTTCTGTTGTGAGGTCTCCTCCATGCACCAGCGCCACCCACCAGCAGAGGCATTGTGTTTGCAGAGCGCACAGGTGAGGATAAAGAGTGAGATTTACCCCTCTAGTTTAGAGGCTGCAGCACGCACTCCTCACTGCACTGGCTGCAGTCGGCCAGCAGGGGCAGAAGACAGCCCAGGCCCTGGGGTAGCTAAAACCCCCAGCCCCACTGTGTCTCCCCTTTTCCTCGCACTCAGTACCAGGACTTCAGCTGCCCTTTGGGAAGGTGCATGATGGGAATAGGGAAGCCCCTTTTGCCTCCCCTCACCCTTAGGTTCTGCTCAGAACCTGCCACAATCTGGTCCGAAATCAACAACAACAACGACATGCTTAGACAGTGGAAGTCTGTAGTGCCAAGTGTCCATGGCTTTATTCCAGGTATCTACGAGCTCCACAGGGTCATAACTGAGCCTGTAAAGCCAGATTAATCATGGGTGACCGGGTGGTCACTGCCAGTCTGTGTCCGGGCAGGGTCCCCTTCTGACCTCATGTCCGATCTTCAGAGCTCAGTGTGTGTGGACTTTGCCTCCAAGGAGGGCACCATGACCAAAAGGCCAGCCACTGGCGGCCAGTGGTGATTTCAATCCTCTTGAGGCCAGTTCTCATAGCCTTTAAGGTCAGAAGGGACCACCATGATCACCCAGTCTGACCTACTGCCCGTTGCAGGCCACAGAACCTCACCCACCCACTCCTGTAATGTGCCCTTAACCTCTGGCTGAGTTACTGGAGTCCTTAAACCTGGACTTAAAGACTTCAAGTTACAGAGAAATCACCATTTCCTCGAGTTCAAACCAGCAAGTGACCCATGTCCCACACTGCAGAAGAAGGTGAAAATTCCCTGGGGTCTCTGCCAATTCGATCTGGGGAAAAATTCCTTCCCTACATAGGGTGATCTGTTAGACCCTGAGCCAGGGGTGTGAGTTCCACAAGTCAGACACCTCGGTAAGACTTTTCTGTAGTAACTCGGAGCCCTCTCCATCTAGTGTCCTATCTCCAGCCATTGGAGATATTGGCTAAAAGCAGTTGCGGATGGGCCACATGCCACTGTAGGTAATCTCATCATACCATCCCCTCCAGTCAGGACCGCCATTCCTCTGATCGTTAGAAATCTTTGTCCAAGATCAAGCCTAAATTTATTGATGGCCAGTTTATGTCCATTTGTTCTTGTGCCAAAATTGGCTCTTAGCTGAAACAACTCCTCTCCTTCGCTGGTGTTTATCCCTCAGATGTATTTATAAGAGCAATCATATCTCTCCTCCCCTCCCCCCGGCTTCATCTGGTTAGGCTAAACTAGCCAAGCTCCTTAAGTCTCCTCTCATAAGGTAAGTTTTCCATTCCTCTGATCTCCTAGTAGCCCTTCTCTGCACCTCTTCCAGTTTGAATTTATCTTTCTTAAACATGGGAGACTAGAACTGCACACAGTATTCCAGATGAGGTCTCACCTATGCCTTGTATAGTGGTACTAACACTTCCCTGTCTCTACTGGAAATACCTCACCTGAGGCATCCTAAGATTACATTAGCCTTTTTCATGGCCACCTCACATTGGTGGCTCACAGTCATCTTGTGGTCAACTAATACACCCACATCTTCCTCCTCCTTCGTATCCCATTTATAGCAAAAATTCTTGTTGTTAGTCCCTAAATGCATGACCTTGCACTTTGCACAATTAAAGTTCACCCCATTTCTATTATTCCAGTTTTTCAAGGTCAACCAGACTGACTTGTAGGTTATTCCGGTCCTCCTCCATAATGGCAATACCTCCCAACTTTGTGTCATCTGCAAATTTTACTGGCCCGCTCCCATTTTTTGTGCCTAGGTCATTTATGAGGAGGTTAAATAAAATTGTTCCCAAGACCGATCCTTGAGGAACTCCACTAGTAACCTCCCTCCAACCTGATCACCTTTGAATATGACCTGTTGTAGTCTCTCCTTCATCCAGTTCATTACCCACTGATTCTCGTATTGATCCCCATTTTATCCAATTTAATAATTTCTCATGTGGAACTGTATCAAATGCCTTATTGAAATCCAGGTAGATTAGATCTGCATTTCCTTTGTCTAGAAAATCATCCTGAAGAAAGAGATCAGGTTCATCTGGCATGCTCTATCTTCTGTAAAACCATGTAGTATTTTATCTCAATTACTGTTTACCTCTAAATCCTTAACTGCTCCCTCTTTCAAAAAAATGTCTAAGATCTGGCATACAACTGAGGTCAAACTAACAGGCCTGTAGTTTCCTGGATCACTTCCCCCCTCTCTCCCCTTTCTTAAATATAGGTGCTATATTTGCAATTCTCCAGTCACAGGGTACAACCCCTGAGTTTATGGAATCATTAAAAATCCTTGTTATTGGACTTGCAAATTTCATGTGCCAGTTCCTTTAATATTCTTGGATAGAGATTATTCAGGCCCTGCAGTTTGGTCCCATTAAGCCATTTGAGTTTGATTTCCACCTCAGATGTGGTTATTTCTACTTCCATATCCTCATTCCCATTAGGCACCCTGCCACTACCCCTACCCTCCTCATTACCCATATTAAAAACAGAGGCAAAGTATTCGTTTAGGTGTTGGGCCATGCCTAGATTATCTTTAATCTCCATCCCATCTTCAGTGTTTAGCGGTCTCATTTCGTCTTTCCTTATTATTTATATGGCTATAGAACCTTTTACTATTGGTTTTAATTTCCTTTCCAAGGCCCAACTCTGCTTGGCTTTTGGCAGTTCTCACTTTTCCCCCTACACTTTCTAACCTCTATGAAAGAGTTTTCCTTGCTGATCCAACCGTTCTTCCATTCCTCGTAGGCACTCTCTTAACACCTGTTTGAGATGCTTGCTCATCCATTTTGGTTTACAACCCTTCCCTACAAACGTTTTTCTCTTGCTTGGGACGTAGGCTTCAGATAATTACTTTAAATCAAAGTTGCAGAAATTCTAAGTCTCCTCCACCTTCAGATCCATGACTTCCTTCAGTCCAGTCCACTAGCTAATTCCCTTCATTTTGTAACATTTGCCATTTTGAAATCAAGGACCCTAGTTGCAAACCTATTTTTGTTTATTCTTCCATTTAGTTTAAGCTGCATTAACTCGTGATCACTCAAACCAGCATTTCTTCAATGAGACCCTGGCTATTTCCCGATCCTAAATCTAAAGTGGTTTTGTTGGTTCAATGACTATTAGGTAAAGAAATCTGGTGGCTCTCCTATCTGGGCCCTACTATTATTAGTAGCACTTGTCCTTCCATCTATAGCTGGGATTAAAGTCTGTGTACAAACACTGAACAAAAAAACCCAGTTCCTGCCATCAAGAACTTACACTGGAGAACAGGATGTGGACAAGACTTCCTGGGTTGGAGGTCCCCATCTCTGAAGCCCCCTAAATCTGTCAGAATGCCTCACCACCTGTTCTTAGGGTTTAATGCAGTTTGGCAGGTTTATCCCTCCCCTTTCTCCTTCTTATCTCAGCCTTTTTCTTTCTATTAATTGGGAGTGGAGCGCTTCGGCTGGAGGATAACGGGGGTAGGTCTTCTTCCAGGCTCGGTGGTTTGGCTTGGCCTTCTTTTGGGGCTGGCTGGTTCTTCCTGTAAACATGTGCTCTGGTTTTATTCTGGGGCACGAAGGTGCGTATCGGCAGGCACCTTCCAAACATGCTAGACAAATGAAAGAGGAGGCATCTTCAATAGGCAAGCCAAAATTATGCCTGTGAGAGTAGGGTGACAAAGATCCTATAGGGAGGGCCTTAGAGAGGAGGTCTGAGGATGGCAAGAGACAGGCAGAAAGAGGGCCTGGCAGAAGTGTGTGTTAAATACAAAAACAAGAAGTTTCAGTCTATTATTAGCAGAGGCATCTGGATAAAATTACAGCTGTACAGCACCAGAGAGAGAGGGAATAAAAAACCCTTTATTAGAACCACTGACAAGTCTCGCTCTGTCTGAAGCAAATGTAAGGAAGAAATACACCGATCAAGGAGTTATTTTTATTCCCGGATTGAGTTTGTTTCCCAAATGAAAGACTTTCTTCACCTCTCTTTATTTCTATTCCAGTCCTGTGGAAAAATCCCCATGATCCCAACTTTATGAAACCCATTAAAAAAAACAACCTTGGAAATCTATTCTGGCAGATGGCGGTGGGACTGGTGCTTAAGGCATAAGCTGATTGGTTCTGATAGAGAGAGGGAGAGAAGGTGGGGAAGGCAGTGGGAAAAGCGCTCCGCTTGGAAGTGTTCGAGAAGGCGTGTTACTCTGCTTAAAGGTCAGCGGGATGGAGTCATAGCGAGGGGAAAAAACACAGCAGCAGAGGAGTTTGCCTGTTGGCTGCAGCTTTGGTTCCCAGTGGCGTCTCAGCAGACGAGAGGAGTGGAGGCTCCAGTGAAAACGGTTGGGCGTCCCGGAAGACGCGAGTTTTGGTTTTTAAACCTAATGCTGGGAGCCTCAGGAAGTGCGGTGTCCATGATCAAGGGAAGCTGAGCGCCAAACCCATCTGCCCGCAGGCTGCTCTAGAAAGCCACGCCTAAACCCTCGTATTGGGAAAGGTCCCAGAGGAAAAGTCCTGCGGCTACCCCACCCCACAATACACGTGCCGGGCCATTCCCTCAGAGGGAGAAGAGGTTCCATTGATCTCGGTACTTCATTGGCCTGCATCCCCATGGGGCTGCGATCCCCACATGAGACATCTGAGCTGGGCCAGGAATTGAATCCTGGTCCCCTGATTCCTCGTCTACTGCCCAAATCACACGGCCCTGCCCAAGTCGGTCATCTCACCGGGACGGATACCGAGTGGGCCAACGATGCATGTGGCTTCTGTGCCTCGACCCCTGTCCCCTAGCAGGTGGGGTGAGATTATTAATGCACCAGAAAGAAGTTTGCTCTCAAGTCTGGATCTGAACTCTTCTTTCTGTCCCCAGGCATCCCAATCGATCTATCACCTTCCACACAAAACCAATAGCAAGAGCGACGTCCCTGGTGGGGACGTGAAGACTCTAGCTCTCTCCCGCTCCAGAGTAAATCAGCTTGGGGAAGGGATTTGGGTTCCGACGTTTTTAGGTCGGATTCATTTCTTTCTTTCTGTTGGTTGAGGTTTACTGGGCGAAGAGGGTGCCAGAGCTGGGAACGGCATTCTCATGATGGAAAGCCCTGCTGCTCTTAAGAGCAAAATACCACTGAGCCAACTTCTGCACTCAGTTACACCCATGAAACCCACTCTAAGTTTGCTGGGGTGGCTTGAGCGGGACCAAGGGCAGAATACGGCCTGCTGAACACGGGATTCCTACTACAAGTCATAAAACCATCGGCCCGGGAGGGAGCTCCTGGGTCATCAGGTTCACGGTCCTGCTATTGCAGGCAACTCCCATGATATAATCTCATTCATAATCATGGACACTAGTGATGGAAAAGTCCTGTTAGACCCTGTCAGCACAGAAAATGCTTCGGATAGCCCTGGCTCAGTTCACATGGTTGGGCTCCATTGTGCTGGGCTCTGCATAGACAGTCCCTACACCTTCCCCCCCCCGCCCCCCCCCGGCAGCTGAGTCTAAATACACAAAGGGAAAACAGAGTGGAAGTGACTTACCTAAGATCACCCAGCAAGTCAGTGGCAGAGCGATCTCTGGAGCCCAGATATTCTAACCAAGTGCCCTACCCAGCGCTTCCTGATAGCAGTTACAGGGTGGATGGGGCTGGGTGCAATATATCGGTTGCACATCACGGTCTGTTCCTAACCTGAGTACCGTGTCCAGCTCTGTCTCCTCTCTCTCCAGTTCTCTCCTTTTCCCCTGTGAAGGCAGAGCTGGGTCCTTGCTCTTGCACTACTGGCTTCAACGCTAAGCATAACGACAGAACCGGATTTTTATTTTCCATCCTATTTATAAAAAAATATTGAGGTTCATTTTTAAGTAATTTTTTCAATGTTTATTTCCATTTAAATTGGCAGCTGCAGGAAATCCTAGAATCTCAGGGTTGGAAGGGACCTTAGGAGGTATCTAGTCCAACCCCCTGCTCAAAGCAGGACCAATCCCCAACTAAATCATCCCAGCCAGGGCTTTGTTAAGCCTGACCTAAAAACCTCTAAGGATGAAGATTTCACCACCTCCCTAGGTAACCCATTCCAGTGCTTCACCACCCTCCTAGTGAAATAGTTTTTCCTAATATCCAACCTAGACCTCCCCCACTGCAACTTGAGACCATTACTCCTTGTTCGGTCATCTGCTACCACTGAGAACAGTCTAGATCCATCCTCTTTGGAACCCCCTTTCAGGTAGTTGAAAGCAACTATCAAATCCCTCCTCACTCTTCTCTTCTGCAGACTAAATAACCCCTGTTCCCTCTGCCTCTCCTCACAAGTCATGTGCCTCACCCCCCTAATCATTTTTGCTGGGGATCAGACAGTCCTCACTTAGTGACAGTAGATCTTGAGATTCAAAAACAAAGCTGCATAACCATTAGAAAAACAAATTGTCAACATCACAGGCCAAAATGTACAAAGTAAATAGCCTTAAAACAAACTCTAAGAAGTTCTCATTCAGCATACATTTTTTAAAATTTGGCCCCTCTGTAAATTTCAATCATCATCAGAGGAAATATTTTTTGTTGGGGGTGAAATCAATGTTTACTGACATTTACTGGTAAAAATCGAATCCTTCCAAGCCTGCATATAAAAGATGTCGGAGGGAATAAAATATAAAGAAAGGGTGAACTCATTCCTCCCAAGGACCAGCTCCCTGGCATTTATGCTTCCGCGGTCCTGGGCACTGCATGGTGCTTATGACACAACCTGAGGCTTCCAAGAGACCTGCTGTCGTAATGAAACAAACATGCTAACCTAACCCCTCCTGTCTCCACTTATCCAGTCAATGTGCCAGGCAGGCAAGCCGGATCTGATTAGACCGCGAAACCTCCCCGAGCTGTTCCAGTCACACCTCCAATCTTCCAGCTAGAAACGTTTCCTACGAGGCTGCCTGAGAAGTTTTGTGTGAGGGAGAATTCCCGCTGTGTTTCAGGAAAGACTAGCTGGGCATTTCTTTCCTTGCTGAGTGTCAGAGACTATGGGCTGGTTTCTCTTTATCAGGGATATCCCCTCCTTGGGGATATTCACCTGATGCAGAGGGCCTATTCTGAGCGTTAAGGTGTTGCAGAGGCTTTGAGATGGCCTTCTGCATGGTGGTGGTGGGGAGGAGGACTGTCTAATTTGTGTCCTGAGTTTCATTCTGTGACTGTTGTGAAGCTCAGACACACCTGGAGGAGCTTTGCCCAGCCAGGGAGTGTGTAAAATAACGGGTACATTGTGTACACACACCTTCGCACAACACATTCCTATGGATGCTTATGGGGATAATATACCCCAACTTTGCTGGGGAGTTTTGAAGGGACACAATGCATTCCTGGTGTGATGGGTTCCCCCTGGGGTGCCCCCTGGAACTGGAGTACTAGTGACCCCTCTGACCCACCAGCCTGGGCTCCCTCTCAGTGGGCCATTAACATTGTTTGGCCTTTTTACTGCTGTACCTCAAAAGCTGCTTGTGAGTGTTTTCAACCTCACAGCACGTTCCAGTACCACCTACCTAGCCAAACATCACAACTCCACATACGACAAAAGCACATACAATCCAACCGGATATTAATGTCTTGCAGATCAAGATTTTTAGAATGATACCTTACAAGGCGCACTTTGCACAAAACACGTCCAAATGACATGCCAGTGGTGAATATTGGGGTGCCAGGGTGTCACACGAGGGACATGTCTTGTGGTAAGGTATTACTCAGCATGGGGTTGGGTGGCAGAACCTAGCCCCACCTCACCTATGTGCAATTTACAAATACAGTATCTGCCATTGCAGGAACCGCACCAATTTACACCATCCAATGTCTCTAACCTTGCTTTAAAAATGACTGAGCGTGTGTCCAGGACTTCCTGGAGGGCTGGTTTTTTGCTACTTTGAGAGTTTCCTTCCTATTTGTTTTTCATTCTTGCAACCAATCTCTGCCCAGATAATGTTGCCTTTGACCCCAGATCAGTAGGAATGGTCAGTTTTTTCCTGTTTGGCTTATTTCACAGGGACAAACAAAAAAGCAACATTCAGTTATTCTCTTTAGCTCTACCACATACATAGCTTCACTTCCACAGCAGGATGCGATGAAACTGGAAACATTCTACAAGAATGTTTGGCTCTGGGGTGCAGTCCTTTAGAAAGAGATTTTGCAGGTCTTCTAAACGTTTATCTCCGGGCTTCTAAGATTGTAACAAACTACTTAAATGGGGGGGGTGGGAGGAGGGTTAGGTTCCAAGGAATTTTTTTTCACCAGACAAAAGACTGTATATACACACACATACATATACACAGGATACATTTTAAACAAACAATTGAATACTGTACACAGCAATGATGATTGTGAAGCTTGGTTGAGGTGGTGGAGTCAGAGAGTGGAATATTTCCCAAGAAACGTCTTACTGCTAAACAATGAACTCGCACTCAGCTGAGCCCTCAAGAGTTAACATGTTGTTAATGTCACCTCACACGCTACAAGGTAGCAGGAATGGAGGGCGTGGAGACAGCATGGCAGAGAGAGATGAACATACACCAGGTGTGTGAGTGAGAGATGCGCATTGCCCCTTTAAATATGCTGACCCCACATTAAGTACACTGCCCTTTTAAGTAGATCAGCAAATTGAGACAGGAATCAGAGAGGTAGCCGTGTTAGTCTGGAATAGCAGAAGTAACACATCTTAAAGACTAACTAAAGTATTGAAGCATAAGCTTTCGTGGGCTAATACCCACTTCATCGGATGCAAGCCAAATTGAGACTAATGCCAGCAAGCTCCTTCCATCCTGAGCTCTTTTCTGTCCCCCCGGCTCTATGGAGATGGGGTAAGCCGGGGGCAGGTGCAGGGGGGAGGAGGACACCCTCACATTAGCACCCTTCTCCCCCACCCCAAACAGGGAATTTAGGGGAGTAGGGAGTTGATAGTGGGGCTGCCGGTCCACCCTGGTTCCAAGCCCACAGCAGCTAGCTGCAACAGGCTTCTCTTTCTGCAAGCAGTGGACAAAGCAGGTGGCTGCCAAACAACATTATAAGGAAGCATTACACAACTTTAAATGAGCATGCTCTCTAATTGATCAGTAACGTAACAATGAAACAAGGTTAAACCTGGACAACTGTAAGTGAGGAGTTACTGTATTATGAAATCCGCCTCCTCCCTCAATGTGGAGGAAGGTATGCATGGCCTCCTACCGCCCTGCCCCCAATTGTGAATTGCACAGATGGGGTTATATTATAAACAAGAAATGCATTGATTAGCTACAAAAGGTGAATTTTAAGTGCTTAAAGAGACAGCAAACAGAACAAAGCAGATTACTAAGTAAATAAAACAAAACACGCAAGATTTGAGGGGCCCACAATGTTTCTACTCTAAACTCCCCTCTGAATAAGTCCCCCAGTGATTCCACTCTCACAAAGGTGAGATGTTGTCTCCTGTAGTTATGGGAACCACGGAGGTCTTTTCTGTACTGGCCCCATTCCTGCGTGATTCATGTAGCACAGGATGGTGGAGATGTGTCCTTCAGAGTATATATTGGTTAGCAATTCAGAGAGCGCTGGATCTCACACAGAACTGACTGGGAAATGATTCCCCCCCCCCAACAAAAAAGGTTGACAATTTTTTTTTGTTTTTGTGTTCTTATACATTTTTCAAGGTGCCATCAAAAAAACCTCTATACAGTACTGAATTTTTTTTTGCAAATTGGTTGATTGAAATTTTTTGACGAGTTGTACTCCAGGTTTTTGCAGAGGTCAGTTGAAATCTAATTATAATGGAAATACTCCAGATTTACATTGGTAAAACTGACGAGAGAATGTGATCTTTTGCATGATGGGTACGTGGGAAAGGGAGCAGTACTTTATTTTTGTATGTACTGTTATGAGTTGTCAATGACTCTAGGCTCCAAATCAAGCATTGCATTGAAAAAAAGTGGTTTCCTAAATTTTAAGGCTAGAAGAGAGCTTAAGAACGGCCATACTGGGTCAGACCAAAAGTCCATGTAGCCCAGTGTCCTATGTTCCAACAGAAGCGACAAAGAGTCCTGTGGCACCTTAAAGACTAACAAAAGTATTGAAGCATAAGCTTTCGTGGGCTAATACCCACTCCGTCAGATGCATGCAGTGCATACCACTGCCTGCATCCGACGAAGTGGGTACTAGACCATGAAAGCATATGCTTCAATACTTTTGTTAGTCTTTAAGGTGCCACAGGACTCTTTGTCACTTCTGCAATCCCAGAATAACACGGCTACCTCTCTGATTCTATGTTCCAACAGCGGCCAATGCCAGATGCCTCAGAGAGAATGAACACAACAGGGAATCAAGTGATCCATCCCCTGTCACCCTCCCCAGCTTCTGGCAAACAGAGGCCAGGGACACCCTCCCCCTGCCCATTCTAGCCATTGATAGATCTAGATTGATGAACATTCTGATCTAGTCTGACCTATATTACACAGACCATAGATTTGATCCGGTGAGTCCTGCATCAAACTCAACTGGCTGAACTACAGCAGACCTTTTAGAAAGACATCAAGTGTTGATTTAAAGACTCCAAGTGATGGAGGATTCCACTGCACCCCTTGGGAATCTGTTCCAATGGTTAATAACCCTTCCTGTCAAAACGGACATCTTTGTTCCAAGTTTGAACTTTGCTCTTTTCAACTTCCAACCGCGGCATCTTTTTCTGCTGTTGTGTGTTTGGGGGTTTTAAACTAAAACAATGTAAATGAGGAAAGATTAATTGAAAATATTTTCATATGTTTTGGCTTTTTAAAAAATTGGATGGAAAACAGGATTTTCTTTTCATGTCAACATTTTCCTCCAGTGTTGGAAACTCCCAAAATCAAAGAAGCAGTGGCCAGGAGAGTAGGGAAGGGATATGGAGAAAGGACGGGATCTCTCCTACAGCTAGTTACAGCCTGCTCCACACACAATTTTGTACCAGTGTAACTATGGTCTGGGGTGTGGATTTTTTTTATCCTGATCTCTATTATCCCTAGAGTGAACACAGTTATAAAGATGCTGTACCAATGTTCTGTACTCCTGTAAAAATCATGCCCCTCACTGAAATAGTTAAATCAGTATAAAAAGTGTATAAACAAGCCCAGTGTGAAAATACTCCAGTTATTCTTACCTCATTCACCCATCCCAAATCCCCTGGTTTTAGTCTCATTCACCTGTTGCATTATCCAAGACTCTTTGAATGAGGGACCGCCTCTCCGGCCGCATGCTTGTGCAAAATCCACAAAATGGGACCCTGAATGGTAATTAATAATTTGTCATTATTATTAGTGAAATTGACTAGGCTACTATCAGTCTGCAAGCTGAACAAATTAGAAATGCTAAGCAAAATATCTAGGTGGTGAACATTTCCTTAATTTCAAGCAATCTTGTTTGGTTTTAATAAGGTTTTATTTAGTAACACTTGGACATGGTTGATGTCATCAGGTACTGAACCCAGCACCAAAACACAGAGCAAAGGGCTACCTCCATCAGGTACCAGCAGTAGTAGGCTGCAATGTAGGCCCAGAGAGCCGCCACTATGGAGCCATGACATAGTCTTTAGCCGTGTAATATTATGGGAGCCCAAACGTTTCAGCAATGTGCTCCAATAGCAGCTGGAAGCTGAATTGATTAGAAACCATCTATGAACAAAGAGGAAAGTGACTAGTTTTTCTTCATCGCTCAAGTGGATGTAAGGTGCCAAAAGTAAACAGACAAGTTGGAGGGGGTGCAAGTTAACTAGATTATATTTGTGAACGCCTCTGTCCACTGAATTCAGTGCCAACACCCCCCCTGGCTTGAATGAGACGAGGATTCACCTTAAAAGTCTTTAATTCATGCTGTTGTGAGCAATGTAGATAAGGACTTTTTTTAAAGTATCCAGGCTCTGCCTCACCACTGCCTTACTCCAGCTGCCCAGCCGTAGAACTCCACTGAAATGAACAGGGCTGTACTTATCTATGTAACCCTTCTGCCAGCAACAAGCCCCAGGTTCAGTATCTCAGGGTTCCTCTTAACCACAGAAAAGAGACTGGCTCGAGCCTCCACCCCATAATCTGGAAAAACCTAAAACTGCCTCCCAGTGCCTCCCCGAGGCAACACTTCCCCTCTTGCAAGCCCTGAGTCTGTGTATAACAAAGGAGAACGTCTCTTAAAAAGCAAAGGGAACCCAACATTAATATGGGAAAACATCACAACCACATTCAAAAGTTTGTGACCATAAGCAAACTTGACCCCACAGTGCCTTGGGCAGAGTCCTCTGCCTCAGTTTCCCACCTTGTGGGAGAGAAAAGGGAAATTTCCCTTTAACACATGACCTCCCTCTCGTTCTACTGCACCCCACTCAACATTGCAAGCGTTGGTCAGTGAAGACCCAGGGCTCACAGCTGCTGCATTCACAGGACTCACCTCTGACTCCTGAGTGGGGGTTGTTGAGCAATGCATCTGCTGTTGCTGCCGCCACCGCAACTGGCTCACAGCTGCTGCTGTTTCTCTACTGCTGCTTGTCATCTCTCTGCTGCCCCTACCCACTGCTGATTACTGCTCCAAGACCATTACGTTCTCAGGGTCCACCACAAAACTCAGCCCTCAGTGATTTCAGCAAAAAGTGAGAAATCTCACACTCAGGATAACCTCAGCATCTCCTTTCATTTCCACACACAAAGTCTCTAAGACTTAGCTCCTCCAGGGACTTGAGAGCACTATCAAGCTCTAGACATCCCTCTAAACATCAAAGACTCTTATGTGAGTCTAACAGCCTCTACTATCAACTACTAAAGAAAAGCAGCTCACATCATGCCCAATGTTCTTTAAGGAAGGGCACTCACTCATCTCGATTGGGATTTGGCATCCCCACCTGCTTACCAGGTGACATTCAGTTTAGGGTGACCCCCCTCAATCAGGGCTTGCTAATCATGGTTCTTTTGCCCTTTACTGGTACAGTAAAGATAGTAATACTTCATTACTCTTGTATTCAAACACTAGAGTGATTTATCATCCCAAACCAGCCCATTTGGCAAAGCAGCTCCATCAGCTGCACACCTAAGGCAGAGTTGGCGTGTCTATGTAAATACGGTCTGCTCCTGGAGTCTTCCCTCCCCCCCCCCCTGTAGATATCAGAAAAGAGCTCATTCAGAGATATACAGATCCAAATGTAACCCTTCTGCCCATCAGAGCTGGCAGCAACAAGGGCCGGGTTCAGTATCCAGGGGTTCCATTCCAATGACACAATACAAAACCGGCTCGAGCCCCCACCCAGTGACCTGGGACAACCATATACCACCCTTCTGGGCACCTCTAAGAGGCAATACTTCCCCTCTCGCAAGCACAGAGTCTGAGTGTATCAAAACCCTTTTAATGACAGAGAGAAACACTGTGGCATATTATTGGGTAACCACCACAAACAGAAGTCCAAAACCAAACCATGAACCAGAATCCCCCCCCCACACACGCAAATGGGCTGTGTCCTTTCCCTTGGGTCCTTGAGTCCCACAAGCCCCAAAGTCACCCAAGGTCCCAAAAGTCCAACAGCCCCAGCAGAGTTCAAAAGTTCATTAGCAGAGTTGTACCTCCCCACCGGGGTGGAAGGGGGGGCAGGTTAAAGGGCACCTTACATGGTCAGAGGCCGACTGCCCCGCCTCTCCATGGGGTCGTGCTGCAGTCCTCACCATGGGCCGTTCCATCAGGTGCCCAGGAACTGCTCTGCTTTCTCCAGCCGCTCTGCTCTGTCAGCCGCTGTACGCCGCCAGTCACTCCACTAGCAGTGACCCAAATGGCTCCGCTCCAGCCACAGCCGTGGCTGCTGCTGCTGCACATCACCAGCTACTCTGCTAGCAGTCACCCAAACTGCTCCCGCTCTGTCTGCTGCAGCATCTACTGCTGCTGTTCATCACCAGCTACTCCACTAGTGGTGACCCAGACAGCTCCGCTCCATCCACTGCTGCTCCTCACCAGCTACTCCACTAGTGGTGACCCAAATGGCTCTACTCCATCAACTGCTCATCAATACAATTTCAGCCCCCCCTACAGGGCTTAGTGATCTCAGCTCTCAAGTGATTTCAGCTCATAGTGGGGGGGCCTTAGTGCAGAGGCACCACCAGACCCAAAGTGACTTCAGCTCCGTGGGCTGAAGTTAGACTCTTAATGGAAGCAAAAGTCAGCTCTAACATTCCACAGGGGAGAGAGGCCAGGTGCACTAGGCCAGTAAGGCCCACACCACAAGATATAGACACCTGTCCACAGCCTCTCTCAATTCAGTGGGTTTTGGAACCCCTGTCCCTTGGCCAGTGAGTGCTACCCAGCCGATGGCGAGTCCCTCCAGCATGCCAAAGGCCAAATACATGTCCCAACCCCTCATTCACATAAACAGGTTAATCAACACTATCATTCTTGCCCCAATACCAGAGAAACTGGGGGTCCCACAGTAGCCAAAGTGACCATTTGGGCTGTTAGAGTGCAGGCTAAGTGCAGTGGGTGTGTCTATGCAAATAAGATGTTATTTTCCAAAAGTCACTGCAATTCCGGCAATTCACCACCAGATGTCACTCATCCTGACACTGCTTACACACAGATTTCACAACCAAAAGGGCTCATTAGACTTCTTGCGTCCCGTCCTCCCCGCCAACTATGCACCTGCATACAGGCCATGCACAACCAGACCTCATTTCAACTAAGACAAGGGCCCCACCCCTGGCCACCCAGACAGCTCATCCCACTGGAACAGATGCCTTCTACTATGCCCATTACCTGCATTCGGGAAGAAACTACCGAGAGTTTCCCCAACACTCCCGCCAAGGGAGTCTCCAGAACAAGGCAGAGAGAGGCCAAGCAGTGCCCTTTCCCTTGGATTGCCAGCCTTTGGCACATGCCTTCAATCTAGCCCTTGGAGAGAATCCATGTATACTCGGGCCCTGTTGGGAGCTGGGTGCGGGGGAAGCTGTGGGGAACTGGGTCCACTACCACCTCCCCATCCTGTTCATGGCGCCGTGAGGTGGGAGCGAGTTCCGGACTGTGCTACCTCACCAATGGCCCAGGTCACCGAGCTGCGTCTGAAGGGTAAACACTGCCCTCTTTTCTCTAAATGGGTGGCTGCATTTTTCAAGCGATTCTCGCATTTCTTTTGCCCCTGTCCAAAGGGAAGCGGGTCGGCTTTTGCCAAGTAACTTTATGCCTAAGTATTTCCTTCTGCGTGTTTTAAAAACGGCTCAGCCTGGACGTTACCTCCGGGTTGTGGGGTCACTGGGGATTGGCAGAGGCTCTGAAGTGCTCTGAGAAGCGCAGCTCACTTCTGCAGGCCTGTTCCTAATCGTCCAGCGGAGACAGGGGGTTTAGGGAGCCGATCCAACAACCGCAGCGGGGTCGCCCGAGGGTCTGTCCGCTTGGCAAAATAGGTGAGTGGTGATGCCTGTTTGGCTGGCTGGATCCAGAGGCAGGCGCAGGCCGGGGGAGACACCCAGAGTGCTGTTCACTTTTGAAAATAAGCCCCGCTTTGCAGAATTGGGAATAAAACCACACGGTGCAAGAATGCTGCCTTTCAGAGTGTGGCAAGATAAGGGATCGCTCCTTCCCTGAATCCCTGTCTGTTTATTTGAAGGGAATTTAGTGCTGTTGACAACTCTGGAGAAGCAAGGGCTGTTTATCCACAGGATGGGTACGGCATGTGTAACCCGCTGGCCAGCGTGTGTTGTGTGTGCCATAGAGGGTGTGAGTCAGCTACAGCTCACAGCTCTTTAGTGGTGACTTTTGTCTTTAGCTCTGGAAGTTCTCCAGCTCAGGTCACAGAGTGGCCTAAGATAATAGCTGTCACACATGGACAGCTTGATAAAGAGTGGGAGGGGAAACTGAGGCACGGAGTGGGGAAGTGACTCACTCAAGCTTACATAGCAGGCCAGTGGCAGACAGATCTGCTGAGGTGTATTCCAGTGTCCTACCCACTAGGCTGTGCTACCTCTTTGGAGCCTGCTTCCTAATCACCCTTTTGCCCCATTTTGGAAAACGTCCCTCTTTGATCTTTGCTGCTCTCAGATTCAACTACAAAGTGTCCTGAGTGTTTGGAGGACAGAGAGAAGATTTCAAACGCAGCCCTGAAGGACAAACACACAAATGTAGCAGTCCTACAGCCCCGGACACGGCTGCTAGCTAGCTAGCCATCCTAAAGAACTGTGACAAACAGCTGTGTTCAAAGAGCCACCAGCCCCGGGTGGGAAATATCCAGAAAAGTTTTTAGAAACAGGGGGGCTCAAAGCAAAACGCTGCAGCTGGACACAGTGGATTTGGGGATAGGGTGGAGTTGGGATCTCGGGTGCATTCAGCTCTGAAGTGCTCACAGAACGTGCATAGAAATTACCCAGCAGCTAATTTGTAACAACTGGTGTCTTACGATGCTTCATCTCGTCAGGGCAAGGATTTGTACAGTATCCAGTCTAGGCTGCCCCAGCACCGCTGCACTATCAGAGGGCAAATATGCTCTAGTTCAACCACAAGGTATGGGCTAAATGCAGGAATTGCTGGGGGGAGTTCTCCAGCCTCTGTTATGCAGGAGGGCAGCCTAGTAGAGCCCCATTCTCCTCTAGCATGACAAGGTCTGACTCTACGAAGTCTCTTCCCCCCCACCCCAGGGGAGGGGTCTGTTACCTGCTCAGGCAGGGACACGGTTGGCTGGGCTCGGAAGGCGCTTGGCTGTGTAGGAAGGAAAGGCAGACGAGCCGGGGGAAGCGACTGGAAGTTTTTTTTTTTGGTTTGAGAAAATATTTTATTTAAGATGGGAAAACGTAAATAGACTCCCAGTCTCTTTCTATGCTCCTGGTGACCCCACAAACTCTGGGGAAAACCAGGTTTGTTTTATGCTAAGAGTCGTTTTTTGTAGGAGCCTCTTGTTCAAATACTGCCATTACATAAGTGCTTCCAGTAAACAGTGGAAAGGTCTCTGAAGCAGGAGAAAAGAGTTCTTGTCCTGTCAGAAGGGTTATCTGAGAGCTACCCAGGGAGGGAAACTCTTCTGTCATTGTTGCTTGAGGGGCTGTGTAACGGGGTCACCACTCACCCCCGCGGCGCCTCCCGCTGGTCGTCTGGGGAATCAGCTCCTTCAGCGTCCAGAGCGCCCTCCGCAGGTGGATGCCCCGGCTGCTGCAGGCATCAGGCCAGGAGCCTGACATGGGTCTTAGAGACTTTGCTGTTTTGACTATAAGTCTGGTTGCTCTGAGCTAAGGACCTTTAGTGGGTTAAGTGGCTCCCCCCACCTCCCTACCCCCCCCCCCCAGACCTGACACCCAGGGGAAGGGGAAAAAGTCCAACTGCCACCTTGACAGTTAAGGAAACTGCACTCTGCCGGCGGGTTGACCTTAAAAACCTCTAAGGAAGGAGATTCCATCAAATCCCTAGGGAACCCATTCCAGTGCTTCACCACCCTCCTAGGGAAAAAGTTTTTCCTAATATCCAACCTAAACCTCCCCCAATGCAACATGAGACCATTACTCCTTGTTCTGTGATCTGCTACCACTGAGAACAGTCTAGATCCATCCTCTTTGGAACCCCCTTTCAGATAGTTGAAAACAGCTATCAACCCCTTCCTCAGTCTTCTCTTCTGCAGACTAAACAATCCCAGTTCCCTCAGCCTCTCCTTGTAACCCAGCTATATAATCCTGTTCAGAAACTTAGCAAACTCCATCTTCAAACTAGTTTGGTTGTTTGCTTCCACTGCTGCTGTGCAGAGGCTGTTCCCGACCCTCTCTCCTCCGATGGTTAGACACCCTCTAATTTCCAGCCTCAGTTTACTCCTGGCCAGTTTATCTCCATTGGTGTTTGTGCCAACATTATTTTTTGGCTTAACTAGCTCTTCTGCCTGCCTGGTATTTATACACAGCAATCAAGTCCCATTTGTAAGTCAGCTGCAGAAAGTATCCACTTTTCACCACCAGACACTTCCTAAGGGTGCTGTTCAGATCTTATTAATACATGTATTCAGTGCATGTCTATGTGTTTTCTAACTGGCCAGAAGGTATCAAAGAAGGCCAGAACCTGCTCCCAGTTACACCGCTGTAGATGTGGAGTAACAGTGCACCTGAGAGCCGAATCAGGCTCGGGAGTCAAATTTTGCCGCACTCACTGTTGCCTCACTAGAGAAAAGTGGGAGTCGAATGATTTATGCCTATAAACAAAGGCCATTGTTAAAATGTACTTAAGGATTTTCATGGAGACAGCATCAGGTGTCAGGCTTCCTGCACTGGGCTCTGTGGAGGCTGCTGCTGTCTCAGAGCGCGCAGAAAGAAGAATTGTTAGTATGTTAAAAATGTGCCCATGATCTTCCCTCCCTGCAGGATCAACTCGCCTTGAACCTGGGTCCAACACGCCCACCAAACCGAAGAGAAACACAGACGCTCGCTCCGTGGCATGAAGACGGCCTCCAGGCAGAACGATCTGGGTAGGTATTCATGGTACAGGCGCCCCATCCACCTGGGCTATGCGGGCCAAGGAAGTAAATGGAGGTGAAAGTTACACACCGAGCGTAATTGGTCAGGAAACGGGTGTAAAGAAAAGTAAACCGAGCCGCTTTGGCGTGCGGTGGCCATGCAAAGTGAGCCAGTGGGGGCTGTATCCATTTGCACCAGGGTTGCATTTGGCTCTAAGTCGGGGGAATGGTTCCAGCATAAATTAAAGTCGGGGCAGGGGGGATCTACCTACAGCCTCCTCTGAGCTGCTTCTCTTGCCCCTCTTGGTGGGGAAGATGCACACGTCTTCTTCCCCCCCCCATAGCACGAGCTATGGTAGGAACGGTGGCAATGGAGAGGGAGCATCAGGGTGCAGGGGGGACTGTTCGCTGTGACCGTGGGAGGTCCGGGATGCAAGGCAAGGCCAGGCTATTGCTGTACAAACGGGAGTAACTCAGGTCTCTCGGCAGGCCCAGTAAAGACTATTCTCCTCCAACGCTGCTTGCCACCCCTGCGCCCCCTGCTGGTGAAACCCAAGTGACACCGCAGGGCTGAGAGGCCTCGCAGGGAGTTACGCCACTTTCCTCCCTCATCCCCCGCTGTATTTCACTTGTCCCGATGCATCTGAAAGACCCCTGTGCACCAAACCCAGAGCGGACTCATCCCTCTGACTCCATTTAAATCAGCGGAGTCACCCTGGTTCTACGGCAGTCACTCCATTCCTGTAAAGGGGGGAACTCCTGATTCTCACCAGCGTGAGAGGAGGACAGTGGGACAGACGGCAGCATGCTTGTGGAAAGTGCCGCGCCGTCTTCAATAAGGGGTGTCCGTGTTGCATCGCTTCTTCAGCAGGTCAGCATCTCCTAAATAGCACGTTGGAGGCACCTCCCTGTGCATTGATCCAAAGGCAAGAGTACCGCACACCGGATCACCCGCACAGCTTCCTGCTGCCCACAGCTCTTTCTTGGACGTGCTCCATGCGACTACTCCTGCAGCCTCATTTTCCAGCTGAAGGAACCTCGGAGCAAGTGTCTAAGTGCTTAAAGGAAGACGAAACGGTCTCTTTAAAAGCCCCGTCAGCACTGATCTAAACCACATTGGCTGGTGAGACCTGAAAGGCCCTACGCAGCGAGGGACAGCGTGAGCAAAAGTGGTGGGATTTTTTTTTACTGGTTCTCAACATTCGTAACCGACACCTGTGTGGGGTTAGATTCAATCCTGACTGCTTAGCCCCTGGATCTGTGCAGCCTCTTTCACAAGGGGTTTAGGTTCCCAGTGTCTAGAAAGGAGCCATCAATCATTCCCCAAGAAATCCCCCCCGGACTCCAAACATGGCCCATCACTGCAGCTGCAGAGCTCATCCATTAACCCCCCCTCTGCACGAACAGAGATTCTGTTGTATTTTTTTTTAAAAGCCACAAACCCAAGATCGAGACACGCTCAGTCTCATAACATGCACGTGGCAAACATCCAAGTCGATATGACCTACGGGCCACGCCCTCCATGGGACTAACCATCCAGTTCCTTCCAGACAGTGCCATTAGCACTCCACACCCATTGATCATCCTGCTGGCTCGCCCACCGTAGGCTCTGCGCTCTCCAGTCTGGTCGGTCTCGACGCCGGCGGCTGCGGTTCCCCCTCCCCCGCTTCATCGCTCAACTCTTCTCCTCCGGGCCTGGAGCTCATCCCTCTTTCATTACACGGTTTGTTTGGCCTTTTCCTTTTCGCTCCCAGGCTGCTGACGTGTAGATTTATAGCCACATGTCAAGAGCTCCGGGGCTTGGCCCAGGTCTACTGACCCTGGGAAGCTTCTGGAAAAGAATTCAGGGCTGAAATTCATCCGTGGCGTGTCCAGCTCCTCGGTGTTAGCACCCTTCAGGATAGTTGAATGCTGGCCAGCTCTGAGGTTTGGGTTTATTTCCCCTCCTTTCTCCCCCAACAAAAGAGATTCAGCCTCCTTAGGTTTTCATTCTATCCCTTTCATTGTCAAATCACCAGCACTTCTAAATCTTCCCTTCCCACCCTCAACAGTCTCCCTACACAGGTTCTGTTGCTCCCCTGACTTCTCTCCCGTCGGGTTGATGGTGGGCACGGCTACTGTCATTTGATTCTCCCCGGCTGTTCTGTGGAAGTTCCTTCAAAAGCCAAAGAGCAAGGGGCTGCCAGCTGTCGGGGTAATGATCCGTAACTAGAGTCACCTTGTTCATGGACAGTTTAACAACTTATTTTGTTTCCAGAGTGGCTCTCTCCTGCACAGCTTTCAGCGATCCCAGTGTAAGTTCATTTTAAACTGTAGAGAAAGCAGACTTTTTTTCACCAAATGTCACTCCCAGTGAAAGCTAGGCTGCCCATTCCCCTCCTCCCCATGCAACATTTTTGCCTGCTGGAAAGATGTGAATCAATGTATTTAAAGATTCTGGACCCAATCCTCTGTTTCCCTGCGTCTTGTGCTGTCACTGGTCCCTGTGCAAAGTGTGTGTTGTGAGGTGGTGGTTGTCCTTCAAGTTTGAGGAGGGCCATGACATCACTGATGGGTTTGGTTTCCGTGAACATGTGAGCGGCTGATCAGGCCGATTGGAGCTTTGAACTGCCCATGGCATCTCTTGGTCAGTGGACCACAATGGGTGACTTGGTTAACAGCGGACAGGCTGCTTTAATGTCCTGATTAGCGTGGGAATTGGATTTAAGTGAGGGAAAGAGCGTGAGAAACTCTCGCGCTCTCTCATCCAGGCCTGTCTGAATCCAGTAGCCTGACGATGTTGAGATGTCTGGAGATAGGTGTGGGTGCAGTGGAAGGCCTGTAGGTCCTACTGTGCCTGAACTGATGCCGTAGGCTGTCCACACTGCTCTTATCATCGAATCATAGAATATCAGGGTAGGAAGGGACCTCAGGAGGTATCTAGTCCAATCCCCTGCTCAAAGCAGGACCAATCCCCAACTAAATAATCCCAGCCAGGGCTTTGTCAAGCCTGACCTTAAAAACTTCTAAGGAAGGAGATTCTACCACCTCCCTAGATAACCCATTCCAGTGTGTTATGTAAAGCCTCCGCTCAAATGCAATTGTAAGATCTGTAACTTGTATCATTAAGTTCTGCAACCTTTTTTGCAGACTTTGTAAGCTTGCATCCGACGAAGTGGGTATTAGCCCATGAAAGCTTAGGCTTCAAAACTTTATAGTTAGTCTTTAAGGTGCCACAGGACTCTTTGTTATCTCTGCTATTCCACACTAACACGGCCACCTCTCTGATTCTTTGTAAGGTCAGTTACTGTTAGCATAACCTTTTAAGTTTTGTAACCTTTGCAAGCTCTGTAACCTTTTCAAGTTACCACTTGTATGAACTGCCAAGCTTTGCAATACCCCATCACATCAGAGAGAGTGTGAACGAGGGAGTGTGAACGAGAAAGTGTATGGGACTGGGAAGAGAGGAACTGCAAGGAAGAAGAGCCCAGAGCGAGGAGCCAGGTGTATCTGATATAATTTGCCCTGAGAAGGCAGTCACGAAGGGCTGTAAAGGAAAGAGGCATGAAAGGAACAGGGATGAGGGATGCTTCTCGGTGACGGACACAGAAGGAAAAACTCAGTGTACGTGACAGGAGCTGCCCATTTCTAAAAGAAGCAGCCACACACACAAGAGGCTGCTGCTCCTTGACCTGCTCATCTGCCTGGATCCATGACTGCAGGCGGACATACCAGATCTACCAGGCTTCGGCTTCTCGGCTCCTCATTCTGTCTCTGGTAACTCTCCGCCTGTGTCAGTGTGTGGGTGCCCGGGGGTATGAATGTGGTGAATGTGTATGTGTGTATGAATCAGCTCCTTCCCTTTTCTGTCCAACCTAACAGTGGCATTGTAATAAAATTAATACAAGTGTGACCCTGGGCTGGTTTTTAGGGCAACAGAAGTAACACAGTGCTTCACCACCCTCCTAGTGAAAACGTTTTTCCTAATATCCAACCTAAACCTGCCCCCCCCCAACTTAAGACCATTACTCCTTGTTCTGTCATCTGGTACCACTGAGAACAGTCTAGCTCCATCCTCTTTAGAACCCCCTTTCAGGTAGTTGAAAGCAGCTATCAAATCTCCCCTCAGTCTTCTCTTCTGTAGACTAAACAAACCCAGTTCTCTCAGCCTCTCCTCATAAGTCATGTGCTCCAGGCCCTTAATCATTTTTGTTGCCCTCCTCTGGACTCTTTCCAATTTTTCCACATCCTCCTTGTAGTGTGGGCCCCAAAACTGGACACAGTGCTCCAGATGAGGCCTCACCAATGTCGAATAGAGGGGAACAATCACGTCCCTCAATCTGCTGGCAATGCCCCTACTTATGCAGCCCAAAATACTGTTAGCCTTCTTGGCAACAAGGGCACACTGTTGACTCATGTCCAGCTTCTCACCCACTGTAATCCCTAGGTCCTTTTCTGCAGAACTGCTGCCTAGCCATTCGGTCCCTAGTCTGTAGCAGTGCATGGGATTCTTCCGTCCTAAGTGCAGGACTCTGCACTTCTCCTTGTTGAACCTCATCAAGTTGCAGTGGGGAAGGTTTAAGTTGGATGACCTCCTGGGGTCCCTTTCAATCCTGATATTCTATGATTCTCTGGGCTGTGGATCTGATCCAGTCTGGCCGTTTCTATGTTCTGAAATCCATTGACTATAGAGATCTACAGCTGTGGTGAATTGACATCAGTATGGTCCTGCAAGGACTCAAACTGAAATTGAGCCATGTTCCCCATCAGCGATGGAAGTTGCACTAACTTGTTCTTTCCAGCAAAAAAACAGAGTGGGTCAGGATTTTTTGCTGGTTTTGTGACAAGTTCATTAAAAAAAAATATCAGTTTTCCTTGATACTGTTTCATGCGTTTTTGCCACAAGCCAGATGTATTTATCTGCCTGTGGATCTCTGGAAATTGTTTGTGCCCCTTAGGGGGTATAAAGAGACTGAAAATGGGCTGGATCTCCTTTGTGGCATGGAGGAGTAGTCTGTTGATGTAGTTCCCATGCTGCCCTTCCCCTCTGGCTCCAGATGAGGGAGCAGGAGAAGGCATCTGAGGACAAAGCCAGAATGTTACTTCACTCTAGCTACTCTCAGCTGATGGCCGCTCCTAAGGACCAATACCAGCACCCTGGTATAACAGTGCTGAGACTGGTGAATAAGAGCTTCAGCCAGATCTTCTGCACTGACTAACGAGTGCAGCAGAGAATCTGGACTACAGTGCCCAAGAAGCAGCTGAATTAGACTGTGGCTAAACTCCTGGGCAGGATTGCTCCCCTCAGCTCCTCCAAGATGTTTGACTTGTCCATCACCAAGGACAGTATCTGCCTCTATGAAATCAATGTCGGTTCCCCTCCTCCTCCAAGCCAGACTTTGGCTGGCGTGGACTCGGCGAAATCCTAGCCAAGGTGCTGAACGCAAACAGCTCTTCTCCTCTCCTCCACAGCTGAGCTGTTTCAGCCTCTCGAGGGGAAGCAGCAGGCTTTGAACCATGGCCACGTTTCCATCCAAAGGGAGAGCAGGGGCATCCCGTGCCATGTGCATGTTACATTTGTGCTTTTTGATGTGTTCAGACTCCTTCTGAGCGGGAAGAATTTCCACACACACCCCCAACCCCCTCTTCTCGGGAACCATAGTGAACAAAATGAAAGGGAACCAGGCATTTGACTTCAGTTGATGCTGTTCCATCCAGCCCGCATCTGACTCCACATCTGAGGCAAGCCTGTCTGACTAGGCCCGGCCTTGGTTCACCCAGCGACTGCATCCGAAGTACCAGCCGCCACTGCCTGTGTTAATCGATAGCCCAAGTGTGAACTGATTGCCTTCCTAATGACAGCCCTGTCAGCGTCCCAACCGGCTTCCGCCGAAGGAGCCGGCTTATTTCAAAACCAACCCCCGTCTTGCATTTCCGCCCGGTAGCTGTTGCTAATGGCGGCGCTTTGCCTGAGCCGCTGGGCTCGAATGATTGATTTTATATTTATTGCTGGGCGCACGATGGAGCCGGTTCGGCTTTCCGCTTCCCACTTTCACCCTCCGCTGAATCCGCCTTTCATTGCGCTGACATCCAGATGCGAATTTGCTCTGCCCGTGACCTTGCTCTTTCCCCTCCTGATTTGAAATTAGCTTACTAAAACATGTTTTCTTTTAAGACTCCACAGCCTAATCCAGAACAAACAAAACACATTTTTTTGCAACCCAAGGGCATGAACTTCTGCCCTGGCCTTGACCGCACATATGCACAGACTTCACCACCCCCTCACCCAGCCCTCCCTCCCCCTGCCCGTCACCATCCAAATGAGGTTTCCAAGGAATTTTTTTTCCCTGACGAATACAGTTGCAACGACTCAGAAACTGTGGAATTTTTTGGCAGCAGCCAGAGATCTAACTTTATTTACTTTCCTTCTGCCTGCATGGAGCGGGGGTTGGGATCAGAGACGCGCAGAAAAAAAGACAGATTTACCCGCCTGTGCTTTATTCCAAAGACTCCGCTGTTTGCAGGGCTACAGCCAAAGGTGGAACATCATGTGTGTAGAGGGGGGAGCTTCATTCTTATTCACTAACTAAAGTATTGAAGCATAAGCTTTCGTGGGCTAATACCCACTTCAGCTTATGCTTCAATACTTTAGTTAGTCTTTAAGGTGCCACAGGACTCTTTGTCACTTCTGCTATTCCAGACTCACACGGCTACCTCTCTGATTCTTATTCACATTAGGTCTTAGATGGTTTGGGGCTTCAAGCACTGGATTGGGACCAGGGCAGAGCCGCTTGGATAATGTCAGTTATTTTTTTTGCAAGAATTTGCTGTCTTTAGTTGATTTTTTTTTTAATTTTCCCTGATTTTTACTTTTTTTTTTTTAATGGAAAAAAACAAAGTCAACCCCCCCAAATGTTCAGTATTTGAAAATGATTTTTGGTGCAATTGTTTTTGGTTTGTGTTAATTCAAAATTTGTTTTTTGAAACCCCAAACTTGAAAAATGGCAATGAAAAACTGGACCAAATCCCATTTAAAAAAACCCAACCAAACGCTGGTTTTCTCTTGAAGAAAAACAGAACCTTTTCAACAACAGTGGAACTTTTTCATTGTAGTCAAAAAGGTGCACACACACATATGTATGTATTTGTGTGTGTAGATGTATGTGTGGGGGTGTATGTATGTGTATAAAAATGTTTTTGACAAAATAAAAAAACTCTAGAGTTCCGTCTTGGCTTTTCCAAAGAACTACTCAAATGACATTTTGTATTTTAAATCAAGATTGACTCTTTTTTTTAAAAAAAATGGATATGTTCTAGTTCAAACAGGAATGAATTCAAGGAAATCCTAAGACCTGGCTCGTATTAATTTAGTGGACAATTCAACTCCACTGAATCAAGGGCTTGTCACTGTCCAACATTAAACTGCTTTAAAGAAGGGTCAAGGTTTAGTATACAGAGATCTTGGTTTGCTGAATTCCATGGAAAACACACAAACAAATTCATGCCAAAGTTTGGAAATGTTTTAAGAAGACACCAGAGCTAAAACAGACTCAACTTACGCAAATTTGCCCTTACGGAAAAAGTTCCATAAGCCAGAAATAGGATTTTCAAGATGCTGAAAGTTTTGTGTAACGTACGGGTACACGTTTTCGACGTACGCAACATTCGAGTGACGCAAAGCTTTCCGGGATGGAATGATTGTGTAGGTCGGGGGGCATCTGGGTACAGCAATTTAAAATGGAGGTGAAATGATCCCATCCAAACCCAATCAAGCTCCCCTTTGAAAGAGAGGATATCTGTTCAAGTCCCTTATTTGTTGGATAACTCTTCTTGGTGGGCAGGAGATTAGTTTTGTTGCTGAGGCCTGAGATGTGAAGGATGGCCATTTTTTCTGCTCTTGACAGACAGATGCAAGGGAGAGAAGAGACAGGATAGTAAAGGTGGGAGAAATGCAGCTTTGGTTGACATGCTCAGGATTCCAGGTGGCAAGTCAGTTCCAGCTGGATGCTCTGGGTGGGTTGGTCAGTCATGTCAGCAGTTGCCCTGGGTTGCGACTCATCTCTTGATCTGGGATCCCTGACCTGGTCCCTCTCCTTGACTGGTCTCTCTCAGGGAGGCGCTGGAGGGGCCATCTTGTGTCATTGTACAGATGACCTCGGTCTCAAATGGAAAGCTGAGAGAGACAGGACAGGAGGAAAAATGGAGGTGAGAGAGAAGGGCAGAAAGGAATGCACAAGGAAGGGGAGTCAGAGCAGGATCTTGGGTGTCTGGCTGCAGTCTCAGCTTGTGTGGGTGGTGATGGCCAGGTGTCTCTGCTGAGGTCTGCATGTCATGAGGAACACTGGTTTGCTAAACCCAAGGTTGTGAGCTCAATCCTTAAGGAGGCCATTTAGGGATACAGGGCAAAAATCTGTTGGATGATTTAATTGGGGATTGGTCCTGCTTTGAGCAGGGGGGTTGGACTAGATGAGGTCCCCTCCAACCCTGATATTCTATGCCCTTCTCCCTCTTTCAGGAACCCCTCAGTTGGTTTGAGTGCACCTCTGTCACGGGGCGGCACAGGCTTCCTTCCCCTGTGCCCCGTGCTTAGGCTGGACAAAGAAAGGTTTGCAGACACTCCTCTGGTGCTTCACCCGTGCTCTTTTATTCACAGTGCCTTCAAAGTCCCCACGTCCCCAACGTCAGGCCCCTCACAGACCTCTCCCCAGGTCCTCTGGCCCCTCGAGGCTTGTATCCCCCAGCAGAGACAGAGCTAGGTACCCCCTGTCCTCCTGCCTAGCTAGCCTCCCTGACTGCCCCTGAGTCAGGGCTTTTCTAGCCCTTTCTGCTCCCTGCCCCAGCTGTGGTCAATCTCTCCAGCCAGGGGCTGTGAGCTAACCTTGTAAGGCATAGATTGTAAGGCAAGTAGGGACCATAGCTCAGGCCAGAGAATTGCAGTAATTCCTGCATCATTGGCAGTCTCTGAAGATGATCTTTGCACCACTATGCTTTTCCTGTAATATCTGCCTTTCTGTCTGTCACCGTGGGCAGTACAAAACCAATGCATTGCAATGGAGAATACAGTCTCTCTTGCTACATAACTCTTAAACAGACTGTTTATCTAGCTACGATAATGGGATGATAACATGACTATAATTAAGGTGAAGACTGGTTTGCCATTTCACAGGTGATCTAAACCAGCAACTGACAGCCTAGGTGGCCAGCAATGAATGAATGATTCAATTAATATCTCAGTCTCCCTTTACAATATTTAACCCTTCTGCCCATCAGAGCTGGCAACAACAAGGGCAGGGTTGAGTATCCAGGGGTTCCATTCCAATGACACAATACAAAACCGGCTCGAGCCCCCACCCAGTGACCTGGGACAACCATATACCACCCTTCTGGGCACCTCTAAGAGGCAATACTTCCCCTCTCGCAAGCACAGAGTCTGAGTGGACCAAAACCCTTTTAATAATAGAGAGAAACAGTGTGGCATTATATTGGGGAAACACCACAAACAGGATTCACAAACCAAACCATGAACCAGAATCCCCCCCCACCCAAACACACACACAAGCAAATGGGCTGTGTCCTTGACCTTTGGTTCTTGAGTCCCACAAGCCCCCCAGTCACCCAAGGTCCCAAAAATCCAACAGCCCAAAAGTCTCTGGAGGGTTCAAAAGTTCATTAGCAGCGTTTTACCTCCCCACCTGGGCAGAAATGGGAGGGTGCAGGTTAAGGGGGACCTTAGGTGGTCAGAGGCCAACTGCCCCACCTCTCCATGGTGTTCTGCTGCAGTCCTCACCATGAGCCGTTCCATCAGCTGCCCAGGAACTGCTCTGCTTCACCAGATGCTCCGCTCTATCCGCTGCTGCACATCGCCAGCTACTCTGCTAGCGGTCACCCAAACTGCTCTGCTCCATCTGCTGCTGCTAGCCAGGCACTCCACTAGGGGTTACCCCAGCCAGTCCACTCCATCAGCTGCTCAGCAATACAATTTCAGTCCCCCCCCTACTTAACACAGTGCTCAGTGATCTCAGCATATAGTAGGGGGGGCTTAGTGCAAACACCCTACATGGCCCAAAGTGAGCTCAGCTTACTAGGCTGAACCTAGACTCCTAATAAAATCAAACTCTGATATACCACAGCAGAAAGAGACAGGGTACAAGAGGCTTTTGTGGGGTCCTCAGCCAACACCCTCCCCCAAAAGCTATAAAAGCCTATCCATTGCCTCTCTCAATTGAGTGGGTTTTAGAACTCCTACCCCTTGGCCAGTGAGTGCTACCTAGATGATGGTGAGTCCCTCCATCATGACAAAGGCCAAGAATATGTCCCAGTCCCTCATTCCCGTAATTAGGTTAGCAACATTTTATCATTCCTGCCCCAATAACAGAGAACCCGGGGATCCCACAGCAGCCGAAGTGACCATTTGGGCTGCTGTGAGCTCAGACTAGGTGCGGTGGGTGTGTCTATGCAAATAACATCAGCTGAGGTTATTTTCCACCGTTCAAAGCAATTGCCACAATTCCCCACCAGATGTCAGGGTGGAGCTCATCCTGACACTGCTTACAAATATAAGAACACAGGACAGTGGCCAGCACCAGATGACTCAGTTACTGGTGTCATCAGTAATAACACCACGCTAATGTGGAGACTGTTATCATGTCCCCTCTTGGGCAAAATCTGGATAGAAGAGGGAATGCAGCATTCCAGGTGTGGTTCTACCAGAGCTGTATAAGGAGAAATTATTGGTAGAAGTCAAAAAGAAAAAAAGTCAACCCCCAAAAATGTTTTCAGCAATTATTATTTTTTTGCAGAAAATAAACTTTTCATCAAAAAATTGAAACACAATGGTCATCCAAACCCCCAAAAGTTATTTTGTTCCATTGGAACAACCACCCAAGGGATTCTCCATCTGTTGACATCTTCAGATTAAGATTGGATTCCTTTCTAGAAGAGGATTTTGCTGAACAGACTTTACTGGGGTGGATACGGGGTAAATAGCTGATGTATAACAGGCTGTAGAACAAGAGGTCAGACTAGATGATCTAATTGCTTCTTCCATCTTTAAAATCTGGAATTTATGGGTAAAAATGGGTTGTGAGTTTTTGGCTTTTTGATGAAAGCTTGACACTTTCTGGGGGAAGTGGACACTCCGCCCCCCCAAATATTAATTTTGTTGGAAATCCATTTCTGTTCAAACGTATGGAAACCCACCCTAGTTATTACCACCCTGTTGTATAATGTGGTGCCACTGGAGATGCATTGGGGAGAAGGGTTTGGATGACATGTTGCATTGCAAATTCCTGACTAATTTGTTGTCAACTACCATTCCTAAATCAATTTCAGAATTGCTTCCCGGATTACTGCTCTATGCTGAATAGCTGTTTCCGATAATTCCTCAGATGCGTTAGCTTTCATTTTTCCAAGTGGAAGATATCATTGAGTTATTTCCCGCCTATATTTTTGATCTTAGTAGACCTCATTTTTCTACCCTCGTTGCTATTGGCCTGATTATCCATGAATTTCATTAATGAGATTTCTTTCTCTTGCTTCTAAATAATTAATGAAGATACTAAATAAGAACAGATCAAACATCTCTTGCACCTTCTGGTGGAGTGGAACGGATTAGAACATTAGATCGAATAAGACAGCTGTTGCCAACTCAATAGGTTGATTTATTAGCATTTCCCTTTGAAACGTGATGAAGACTGGCTGGGGGAGATATACCATAAGAATCATTGATATAGTCAGCATATTCCAATATGGGAATAGCTATACTGCTATAAGCCACATTATTAACTGTATAACTTCTTCCACATGCAGGTGGATTGTATAAATGTAACTATGCAGGTATAGTTAAAGCCATATGACTTTTGTCTGTAGGTGAGTCACAGATAGAAACATAGAGGGAGGGAGGGATAGATACGTATAAGAACAAAGGCTGCAAGGAATTCAGGGCAATGGAAACAGTTGCAAAGGGATTTTGTGGAGATCACTTGACAGCCTTCCACTAGGCATGATTTAGGGAGCCTGGCCTGAAATCTGTTACACTGAGGCCCCTTGTCACCGTCTTGGTAGTATAGCCCTGAAAGTGTTTGTAAATGGTTTACACTGCCAGAGTGGTGAAAAGGGGTTTCAGTGTAAATGAGAACCAGGCCCAAGGAGTTTGACGTTCCTTGTACTTACACCAGCATAAGCCGAGAGTAACGTCCCTGAACTCAGTGGAGTTCCACTTGAGCAGCGATTAGTTGCCTGAGAGCATTCACGCAACCGCGCCATGAAAAAGTTGACTCATCCCAAAAGCTGAACATATTTTAATGGCCATATTCGTGGTCCTTCCTTGTATCCCTCTTTTGTAAATTTTAGTCCTCCAATAAGGGAACAAAACAATCCCACGTGACACAAGTGACCATCCACAGAACACAGACAATGACTAGTGAGTGTATAGTCAAGGTGAGCTCTTAGGAGATGCCCCCTAAAGCTTGGCAATGCTTCGGCCAAACTGTTTGACAAGTGCTTGTGAATAACGAATGTGCTCGAAAACTAGCAGGATAAGTGTTTTCTGTAAAGGATAGTTCAATCCGCCTTTGGTTCAAGGCAGCTATCAGAATGCAATGCCATTAGACTCTTCACCATGCTTGTAACTGTAAGCAGAGTTAAGATGAGCTCTACCCTGACATCTGGTGGTGAGTTGTGGTAAAGAATTTCAGGGACTGATCTCGTTTGCATAGGCACACCCACCCTGCCTAGCATGAGGCCACAGCAGCCCAAATGGGCACTTAGGCTGCTGTGGGATCTGCAGTTTCTCTATTATTGGGGCAGGAAGAATAAACTATTGTTATCCTGCTTATGTGAATCAGGACAGTGGAACTGTACTTGGCTTTTTGTTACGGTGGAAGGACTCGCCCTCATGTAGGTAGCACTCGGTAACCAAGGGGCCTGGGTTCCAAAACTTAGTGCAGTCAGAGAAAATAGGAGCAGATATTTGTACTTGGGTGAGGGCCTTAAGTGGATGTCTTTCTCTTTCTATTATAAAGTATCAGAGCTAATTTTTTTTTCCTTTTAGAGTCTAGGTTTAGACTGCTGAGCTGAATTCAATTTAGTAAATATTGAACCTGTTAACATAAGCTGCAATCATTGTGTACTAAGTTAAGTAGTGGGGGGGACTGAAGATATATTCTTGAGGGGTGGCTGGCAGGGCAGAGTATTCATGGGATAGCAGGAGCAGCTGATAGGATGATTGGCAGAGCAGAGTGACTTGTGGTGAAGGCTGCAGCAGAACTCTATGGAGAAGCAGGGCAGTTGGCCTCAGACCATGTAAAGTGCCCCTTTACCTCCTCCTCCATTTTCACACAAGCTGGGGAGGGGAAAACCAGCAGATGAACTTCTGAACTCTGGGTCTGCGCTGATCAGGGACAGAGACTTTTGGGTAGTTGGACTTTCGGGACTTTGCATGAATTTTGGGGTTGTGGGACTCAAGTACCAAAGGGAAAGGACACAGCCCATCTGCTTGTGGGGTGGGGTGGGTCTTTTGGTTCATGGTGTGTTTCATGAATCCTGTTTGTGGTGTTTCTCCAATATAATGCCATATTGTTTCTCTCTATTATTAAAAGGCTTTTGCTACACTCAGACTCGGTGCTTGGGAGAGGGGAAGTATTGCCTCGTAGAGGCGTCCAGAGGGGTGGTATATGGTTGTCCCAGGTCACTGGGTGGGGCTCGAGCCAGTTTTGCATTGTGTTATTGGAATGAAACCCCTAGACACTGGAACCCGGTGCCTGTTGCTGCCAACTCTGATGGGCAGAACGGTTACATAACCACTCTGTCCTTGGCATCCATTGTTATTGGCAGTGTTGTTGTAGCTGGATAGGTCCCAGTCTATTAGAGAGACAAGGTGGGGGGAGGTGAGTGAGACCTGCTTTTGAGTTTGCACAGACCTGAAGAAGAGCTCTGCATACAGTAGACTCTCGATTATCCAGAATTGGGTTAACCAGGATGTGGATTAACCAGGACGTCGAAAAAGATAATACACGTAACTCGCAGGGCCGGCTTTGGCTTTGTTGCCGCCCCAAGCACACACAAAAAAACCTCCCAGAGCGCAGGGCAGCCAGTGAACCAACATCCCCTCTCCCTGGAGCAGGGTGGCTGGTGAACCAACCCCCGCTCCCTATATTTCCTATGGATGGTGATTATCCAGGATTTTATTAACCAGGATTAATTTTTTCCCTATGATCCTGGATAATCGAGAGTCGACTGTAATCGCAAAAGCTTGTCTCTTTCACCAACAGAAGCAAGCCCAATGAGGCATTAGCTTGTCTCTCAGCACCTAAAGGAGGCAGAATCAGTAGGCAGACGTATTCTGGGTGCAGAGAATGTGGTTTTAATGAACTCAGTGGGCAAAAGAAAAACCCCAAACATGACTTAAGCTTGGTCTTGCACAATCCTGTGTGAACTCAAAGGCTGTGAAAGGAAATGAGAGGTTTTATAACCACTCCAAGTCCTGCTCTCAGAGAATTGGTGTCCTTTTGACCTCAATATTGTGTCACCGCTTTTCTTTGCATTTAGAGGAAGCCTGTGAGTCAGTTTATCAAGTGCATATCACTCAGCAGCTGGGATGGTAAGGTCATCTGGTAAGGTCAACTGCCTGGGATATATATTTTTTTGCAGCCGAGGGATTTTTGGGGGTGAAAACATTTCCTCGGTTATAATCTACCAAAGACTGTGAGTGAGGGGAAACTTTGGAGAGTGGTTCCCAGGCTCAGATTCACACAGTTACAAGCTTGGATGGTTAGACACAGAAAATCCTGCAGCTTGGCCGGGGGCAGGGCATGCCCAGCCATGTCTGTCTGTCTTTGTGCGCAGAGAGGAAATGTCTCTCTCAGCCACTGGGGATTTGTCTTCTCTCTTGAAACACAAATGACTCTGTTAGGTTTATGTCTTTGTATTACAGTGGCACCAAACCGAGATCAGCACCCCAGTGTGCTGCATGCAATATTCCCACATAGCGAGGACAGGTCCTGGCTCCAAAGAATTTACAATCCAACCAGACAACAGGTGGAAGGGGTTCAGTGTTTTCTTGGATGCCCCCCTGCCTAGCCCCCTGGTGCCTCTTGACTGCAACCCTCAGAGGAAGTTCTTTGGGGCAGGTGCGGTGTTTTGATTTAGTGAGGTTGTGGCGAGCAGGAGGTAGATAGTGAATCAGACCACTCCCATGGGGTCAATGTTCCTTCTACTTTTTCCTATACCTGTGCAGAATGAATCTTGTTATGTGCACCCAGATGGAGGTGATGTGTGGTGGGGGGTGGGGCATTTGGGGTGCAGCAGGCTGGGTCAGAGGGTTGGGGTGTGGAAGGAGGTGAGGACTCTTGGGTGCGACCCAGGATGAGGGATTTGGGATGCAGGTTGCCACTGGACTGCAGCAGGGAAAGAGGACTCCCGCAAGGCCTCTCTCCCTGCGGCAGGACTGGGGCTAGGACCGAGGGAGAGGCGCCTCTCCTTACCTGCATGGCCCTTGATAGGCTGCCGCGTGGCTGCACAGTTTAGAGGGAACTTAGGTCTGGGCTCTTGGATCTTTATTGTGCCGCTGTCCCCTTGCTCCAGTGGCCATGGGGACAACCAGCAGCCTAAGCATCCTTTAATGGAGATAAGTCTATTCACTCTCACCGTTAAAAATTGACTCCTTATTTCCAGTCTCAGTTGGTCTGGCTTCAAACTGGATCTTGTTAGACCTTCCTCTGCTAGGTGGAAGAGCCTGTTATTAAGTATTTGTTCCCCACGTAGGTACCCACTGTGATCAAGCCACCCTTCCACCTTTTCTTTGTTGAGCTAAATAGATTGAGCTCCTTGAGTCTCTCATGATCAGGCATGTTTCTAACTCATTGATCATTCTCCTGGATCTTCTTTGAGTTCTCTCCAGTTTATCAGCATCCTTCTTGACTCATGGACACGACAACTGGACACACTATTCCAGCAGCAGTCACACTGGTGTCAAATACAGAACTAAAATAAACTCTCTACAGTAGACTCTCGATTATCCAGGATGATAGGGAAAAAATTAATCCTGGTTAATAAAATCCTAGATAATCACCCTCCATAGGAAATATGGGGGAGGAGGGTTGGTTCACCAGTGACCCTGCGCCGGCAGGAGGGGGTATTGGTTCGCTAGCTGCTCTGTGCCCTGGTGGATTTGGATTTTTTTTTTGTGCTTGGGGAGGCAACAAAGCCAGAGCCGGCCCTGCGAGTTACGCGTATTTTTTTGACATCCTGGTTAATCCACAACCTGGTTAACCCAATCCTGGATAATCGAGAGTCTACTGTATTTCCACTTGAGATGCCCATTTATGCATCCAAGGATCGCATGAGCTCCTTTGACCACAGTGTTGGTCGGGGAGCTCATGTCCAGCTGATTATCCACCAGGACCCCCAAACATTTCAGATTCTCTGCTTCCCAGGATAGAATATCCTATTCTTTAATTATGGCCTGCATTCTTTTTCATAGAACTATAGAAAGGTAGGACTGGAAAGGACTTCAGTAGGTCATCTAGTCCAGTCCCCTGCACTCAAGACAGGATGATGTATTATTTAGACAAGTGGTCTTCAAAGTGGGGTGCGCGAGACTCCGCCGCCACTGCCGATTCCGCCCGGGAGACCGCCGAACTCACTGTGACATTTCTGTGGACATGCCCCGGCCACCGCGGGATCGGGCTGGGATGCCGCGGAAACGGGAAGTTCTATTTGTGTCCCGCCAAAATGCCGCCAACCGCGGAAGCTTTGCAGTCAGCGGCATTTCGGCGGACACACTCCCGGGCCACGAGAGGCATGGGGGAAGAGGTAAGGGGCCACGGTAATAAATCTTTGAGAGATGCTGATCTAGACAAGTGTTTGTCTAGCCTGCTCCAGTGATGGAGATTCCATAACTTCCCTAGGCAATTTATTCCACTGCTTGCCCACCCTGACAGTTAGGAAGTTTTTCTTAATGTCCAACCTAAACCTCCCTTCCTGGAATTTAAGCCCATTGCTTCTTCTCATTAACCTCTGAGGATAGGACAACATTTTTTCACTCTCATCCTTGTAACATTTTACATACTTGAAAACTGTTCTCATGTCCCCTCTGAGTCTTTTCTCTAGACTAAACAAACCTTATTTTTTCAATCTTCCCTCATAGGTCATGGTTTCTAGACTTTTCATCATTTTTGTTGCTCTCCTCTGGACTTTCTCCAATTTGTCCACATCTTTCCTGAAATGTGCCACCAAGAATTGGACACACTACTTCAGCTGAGGCTTCATTAGCATGGAGTAAAGCAGAAACATTACTTCTTGTGTCCTGCTTACAGCACTTCTGCTAATACATCCCAGAATGATGTTTGCTTTTTTTTGCTGTAGTGTTACACTGTTGACTCATCTTTAGCTTGTGATCCACTATGACCCCCAGATCCCTTTCGGCAGTACTCCTTCCTATTTTGTATGTGTGCAATTGATTGTTCCTTTCTAAGTGAAGCTCTTTGCATTTGTCCTTATTGAATTTCAGCCTATTTACTTCAAACAATTTCTCCAGTTTGTCCAGATCATTTTGAATTTTAATCCTATCCTCCAAAGTACTTGCAACCCCTCCCAGTTTGGTATAATCTGCAAACTGTGTAAGTGTACTCCTCTATGCCATTATCTAAATCACTTCTATTAAGTACAGTCTGACCCAGGACTGATCCCTGCAGGACCCCACTCAGTGTGCCCTGCCTGCTTGACTGGGAACCACTGATAACTCTGGGAACGTTCTCTGGGAATGATTTTCCAACCAGTTGTGTACCTGTGGTGACGCTGCGCCCCATATTCCTCATAGAGATATCATGATTATAACATAATTATGAAGAAACTTGTATAAAATGTGTCATGTGAGTTGTCTATGGAAAAGTTATTTGCTGAATATGATTGTCCTATTTGTGTGCGTGTATCATTTTTTAATTGGAAATCATGAATATTAACTATGTATCTATATTTCAAATGTGCTTGCTCTGGGTAACAGCCACAACTAGCCTTTCAGGTACAACCATGAAAAAGCTAGACAGTGCTAATGACCCATCGCCAAAGACAATGGCCATGGAAAAGATTGTCCATAACTGGAAATATTTCTATGACTCATCGGGAGCATGCAAGGGCATGTGACCAGATCACATGACACTAAACTCCATTTTGGTACGTGTATTTTTTCACAATCTGGGGTGGGAACTTAGTTTAGAACACAGGGGTTTCTGCCACATGGAAAGGCTATAAAAGATGGGGAGCGATGTCATTTCTTGGCTCACTCTCCACACAAGAGAATGCCTGAGGAACAAAGACCAAATTGGGGGAAGTGCTGGTCCCAGGCTAATGGGATTTCCAGCCTGTGTATGGAAGCTTGGTGAACTGATTGTGCTATCTAACAGGGTCAAACACTGTTTAATTCAAATCCTGTCTAATATACTAGATAACATGCTTTCATCTGTTTATCACTTAACATTTATCTTTCTGTAGTTAATACACTGGCTAAGAGAAAACAGAAAATAAGTTTATTTTTGAGTGAAGTGTTTGGGGGGAGGGAGGGAAATCTCAGCTCAGTTAACAAAGGTTCTGTGCACATATCTCCTCACACTGAAAAAGGGTGAACTGGGTAATGGTAATAAATTTAGACTGGTCAGTTTTTGACCAGGACAGGACGGTAAAGTTCTGGGGTCCTAGGTTGTTGTGTTTTGGCTGTAGCCTTTCTATTGTTGGTACATGCAGTGGCTGGTACATGCGGCAGCTGGGTGTGTCCCTACCTGTGTGAATGTTGATGGGAGTGTAGGACTGAGAGCCGTCTGCAAATTTTAACAGCACAGTGTGAGAGGGAGCCCAGGCTGGTGAATCAGAGGGCTCAGCTGTACCCCAGGTCCAGGGGGGTACATCGGTCACACCCATTTTATAGCAGCTCCATTTAGGCTGCATTTCCCTAGTTTGTTTGAGAAGATCATGCAATACAGTATCAAAAGCCTTACTAAAATCAAGAAACACCACATCTACTGCTTCCCCACCATCCAAAAGGCTTGTTATCCTGTCAAATAAAGTTATTAGGTTGCAAAGGCTGGTGGTAGCAGGGCCAACACCAGAGCCAGTTGGCTTCTAGTCAGGTCCCTGACTGGCTCCACAGCCTGGTTGGTGGGAAGAGGCAGCAGACCACATCTTAAATCCACCAGCAGCAGTTCAATGGCTGCTCAAAGCCCTCACCCACAGCTGCGATAGCTGTTGCCTCTGTTTGTTCCCAGCCTTGACCCATGCCAGGTAACCTGGTTCTGACCCTGGGGTTCCGATTCCTGGATGTTTGACTGTGGCTCTGCCCCCTTGCCTCTGACTCCAGCTCTGACCCTGGGCTCCGATTCCTGGCTACCGACTCCTGCTGTAACCACTTGGCCTGATGGCCCACATCCTGGCCACATGACCGGTGGGGCTGCTGCTGCTCCCTGGGAGAGGCTGGGGAGGTGTCATGCTGGCTAAGTTGCCCCGAGACCTGTATACATCTCCCTCTGACATCCTCGTCTGGGACCCCCGTTTGACATTCACGTGGTAGCTGAATTTCAGCCCAGAGCAATGCAGGGAAGTGGGACGAGGGATGTTTTCATTTCTTGTCCCTGCTCTGCAGATGAAGTGCAGGGCCCCAGATCTGAGCACTATCCATTCAGGAGCAATGACTGGCTGTAAGGAGATCTGCTCTCTCTAGCTGTGGCCCCATTCCAGAGCTTTAGGAGTGTGTATAGGACATGACAAGTATGGAGTGATCCACCCTGCTGGCACTCAGGGTCACCCCAAGGCTTGGGTTGCATCCCTGCTTATCTTGGCTAATAGCTATTGATGAGCCTATCCTCCATGAACTTATCCAGTTCCTTTTTGGCCGTCACACCATCCCATGGCAATGAGTTCCACAGGTTGTGCATTGTGTGAAGAAGTACTTCCTCCTGTTTGTCTCAAACCTGCTGCCTATTAATTTCAGAGGGTGACCACAGGTTTTTGTGTTGTGTGTATTCTATGTTCACTTTTCCCACCCCATTCAGAATTTTTTAGATCTCTATTATCTCTCCCCTTAGTCGTCTCTTTTCTAGAGACAACTACATGTACTGGGAACAAGTGGCAGAGTGGGGGTGAGTGCAGGTGACTGAGAGGAAGGATGGCCTAGTGGTTAGGGCATTCATGTAAGACATCAGAGACTTGGGTTCAGTGCTCTGCTCTGCCACAGACTGTGTGGGACCTTGGTTAAGTCATTTAAGCCCATGTCCAGAATAATAGTTAGGTTGCCCACTTCCACTGAAATCAATGTGTGAGGATAAATAAGTTACATAGAGTGAAGTGCCCAGATAGGATGGCCACAGGGGCTAGATAGCTACTGTAGCTAGAGTTGTGGATACAACTCAGGCCCCTGAATTCTAGCCCAATTTCTTATCTACCAGACCTTTCTGCTTCTAGGTTGGCTGGGGCACTGGGAACAACACCACCTCTCAGCTTGGGGGTGGGGGGAAAATCTGCCTTGGGGTCTTTAATGACTAGGGGTGGCCAGGGCCTCAGTTTCCCCCTTTCCCTCATAGGAAGCTGCAGTAGTGATGCTGGGGAGGGAGGGAAGGGGCTGGCTCGACTTTTGTCCTCGAGCACTTCTTCTTGCCAGCTGACAAACCGCTTTGAGGACTCATCCTGGCATCACGTTCCCCTCTATCCGTCACCCAGCCTTGCATAAGGAGCGCTCTCATTCATGTCTCCTCTGCCTCCAAATTGCAAACAGCTGGAGCCCAGCTTGGTTGTTTGACGGAGCGCTGAATCAGCAGGAAGGGTGGCGTTCGGGAGCCGTGTCTCTGGACAAGATCCTCTGTCTCCACCACTTCTTGGGGGGGGGGGGAACGGATGCTGAGGTGGGGGAACGTTCGTCACCTCAGGGCTTTGTCATTCGTCTGTACCGATGACTATGTGTTGGGCCATCGGAGTGAATGACTGGGAAATGCCGGTTCTCAGAAAATCAGGGCAGTGGGATGTAACAGGGGACAGGACTGTCATCCTGGGAACACCGTTCATGAGGGGACTTTTTAAAAGGCCAGTGCGGACATAGCAGAAAAGATTTATATTCAGAAGCAGCCTGTGAACACGTGGCTGGCTAACTCTTCCTTAGTCTCCCAACTACGGCTGAAATCCAGGCCTCGCGGAAAGCCATGGCAAAACTCCCATGGGGCCAGGACTTCCCCTTGGGCTGAGGAAGGAGCTGGACAGCTCTGAGGACTGGCAGTGGGCCCCGGGGCCTTCGCTACCCCGTCCTTTATGGACAGACTGTCAGTTTGCATCCAGTCAGGTGGACTCAGCGGGGTGGGTCTCAGTCCGGCTCCTCAGTTGCAGGTGTCCACGCTGAAAACCATGCCATTGCACCAAGTGGACCTCATTGGATGGTCTCCTCAGAGGCCAGGGAGGCACGGTCATCTCCTGATGTGCCCGGGGAGGGTCAGCGAGCATCCTGTATCTGTGTCACCTCAGTCAGGGACTAGAAGCACTTTCTCTGTTTCACCACTAGAGGGACATCCCTTCTTTATCAGCCTGCTTCAGGGACCAGCCTCAAGGACCGCAGGGGTTAGTATCTGTCTTCCTTCCCATGAGCCCTGAGCCGTAGCAGGACAAAGTCTGCTGTCGGCGGAGCCAGTGGGGCTCCCCGGGAACCGGAGCGAGCCCAGCGCGGGCCGGTTTCTTGCTCAAAGCTTTTGTTCAGTTTTCACGTAGTCATTAGTTACGCAGGCCGAACGTCGCCAGATTGGACACCAGGAGCGGGCCCCGGGGGCTGTACTCAGGGTCAGTGTCATGGAAGTTCTCACAGCTCCGTTGCAGCTCAGAGACGCAGGCCCCAGCCTACCAGGAGCCACGGGTTAGTTTGCAAACACATCTCGGCCAGGCACGGAATTGTGCGCACGCTTCCCACGATGGCCCAGAAAGCGCGGGAACCCTTCCGGTAAAGCTCCAGGCTCCGCACGGCGCTCTCTCTGCCATTCAGAAAACGCCGCCAAAGCCTGACCCACCCTGGTCACCATTCCTTGTCAATGACCAACTCAGAGCTGCTTCTTGCAGTATAACCCCAGGCAACCCAGCCCCCCGTCCTGAGGCAGAAGTTAGGCCCAGCTCCTGAATTCTCTCCTAAGCACACGGGTCAGTGTGGTGCCATGCAAAGGGGCATCTCCTGGCAGAGTGTGCCAGTGACACTGACTGTGGACCTAGGGGGTCACCGGAGAAGAATGTGGGGTGTTGGCTCTGAAGGCTGCAGTAAAGGGCATTCAAAGAGCCTTCTGGATGCAGGAGTCGATTTGCATTCTTAGCACAGGTGTCACCGGGGGGCAGAGCAACGGCTTCCTGTAGTCTGGGCTTGGTACCCAATCTTTGCACCACCTGAAGTTCTCCCCCCGAGCACATCTTAAAACATGTTGCAAATGAAACAGGGACGGGAGGGAGAGCGAGGAGTAACCCTTGCACCCCCCAAGGCTGCCCGTGCCCTGTATGGGCCAAGTTCACAGCTGCCGGAAGGGGGTGCTGTTCCACGGACTTCAGCCGGGAATTTCATCTTCCTCATCAAATGCAAACGGCAGGTGTCCGTCACTCAGTGTTACTGCACGGGATTTCCATGGGAGATGGGGAGTGAAAATAAGGCCTCTGTTTGAAAGTACAGAGGGAAGGTCAGGTGCACCGAGCGCTTATTGCTTAGATAGGAATTAAGCCAGGAAATGGGTAAATACCCCTATGCTTGTGAAAAATGCCATGAGATGTTTATTTGCCCCCAAGTTTCCAGGGCCTGTGCTTTACAACTTCCTAAGCTAGCACCTCCAATAGCACAGGGCTCTCTAACGACCGGCTGGCTCGTTACTTCGGTACTGGCTGAGAGAGAAGAGTGCCACCTACTGGGCTACCGGCACCACTTCCTGCGGCAATGGGTTGGCCTTTGCGTGTTCTGGAAAACCCAGATGTATGGTAGCCTTAGGCTGTAACAGACACAGATCCAGGTGGCCCTGTAGCACGCACTAACCAGTGGATTCCACAAAAGCACTCAAAGACAATACAGCCATTGCGGAAAACCTAAATGAATTATTTGCATCAGTCTTCATGGCTGAGGATGTGAGGGAGATTCTCAAAACTGAGCCATTCTTTTTAGGTGACAGATCTGAGGAGCTGTCTCAGACTGAGGTATCATTAGAGGAGGTTTTGGAACAAATAGATAAATTAAACAGTGATAAGTCACCAGGAGCAGATGGTATCACCCAAGAGTTCAGAAGGAACTCAGATGTGAAATTGCAGAACTACTAATTGTAGTTTCTTAAAGACTAACTATAAAGTTTTGAAGCATAAGCTTTCGTGGGCTAATACCCACTTCGTCGGATGCAAGCAGATGACTGCTTGCATCCGACGAAGTGGGTATTAGCCCACGAAAGCTTATGCTTCAAAACTTTATAGTTAGGCTTTAAGGTGCCACAGGACTCTGTTACCTCTGCTATTCCAGACTAACACAGCTACCTCTATGATTCTTAACTGCAGTTTGTAACCTATCATTTAAACCAGTTTCTGTACCAGATTACTGGAGGACAGCTAATGTCACACCAATTTTTATAAAGGGCTCCAGAGGTGATCCAAGCAATTACAGGCCTGTAAGCCTGACTTCAGCACCAAGCAAACTGGTTGCAACTATAATAAAGAACAATATTGTCAGACATATAGATAAGCATAATTTGTTGAGGAAAAGTCAACATGGTTTTAGTAAAGGGAAATCATACCTCACCAATCTACTAGAATTCTTTGGGGGGGGGGGGTCAACAAGGGGACCCAGTGGATATACTGTACTTAGATTTTCGGAAAGCCTTTGACATGGTCCCTTACCAAAGGCTCTTATGCAAAGTAAGCTGCCACGGGATAAGAGAGAAGGTCCTCTCATGGACTGATAACTGGTTAAAAGATAGGAAATAAAGGTATAAAGTATGGAGAGAGGCAAATAGTGGTATCATAGAATATCAGGGTTGGAAGGGACTTCAGGAGGTCATCTAGTCCAACCCCCTACTCAAAGCAGGACCAATCCCCAACTAAATCATACCAGCCAGGGCTTTGTCTAGCCTGACCTTAAAAACCTCTAAGGAAGGAGATTCTACCATCTCCCAAGGTAACCCATTCCAGTGTTTCACCAGCCTTCTAGTGAAAAAGTTTTTTTCTAATATCCAACCTAAACCTCCCCCTTTCCAGGGGTCTGTTCTGGGACTAGTCCTATTCAACATATTCAAAAATGATCTGGAAAAAGGGGTAAACAGCAAGGTGGCAAAATTTGCAGATGATACAAAATTACTAAAGATAGTTAAGATTCAGGCAGACTGTGAAGACCTACAGAAGGATCTCTCAAAACTGGATGACTGGGCAACAAAATGGCAGATGAAATTTAATGTTGATAAATGCAAAGTAATGCACATTGGAAAACATAATTCTAAATATACATATAAAATGATGGGGTTAAAATTAGCTGTTACCAGTCAAGAAAGAGATCTTGGAGTCACTGTGGATAGTTTTCTGGAAACATCCACTCAATGTGCAGCTTCAGTCAAAAAAGCGAACAGAATGCTGGGAATAATTAAGAAAGGGAGAGATAATAGGACAGAAAATATTATGTTGCCTCTATATAATTCATGGTACGCCCACACCTTGAATACTGTGTGCAGATATGGTCGTGCTATATCAAAAAAATTATACTGGAATTGGAAAACGTTCAGAAAAGGGCAACAAAGCTGAGTAGGGGTATGGAACGGCTTCCATATGAGAGATTAATAAGACTGGGACTTTTCAGCTTTTTAGGAAAAGAGATAGGTATGGGGAGATATGACTGATAAAATCATGCTAGGGTAGAGAAAGTAGAAAAGGAAGTGTTGTTTACTATTTCTCATAACACAAGAACTAGGGGTCACCAAATGAAATTAATAGGCAGCAGGTTTAAAACAAATAAAAGGAAGTATTTCTTCACACAACACACAGTCAACCTATGGAACTCCTTGCCAGAGGATGTTGTGAAGGCCAAGACCAAACAGGGTTCAAAAAAGAGCTAGATAAATTCATGGAGGATAGGTTAATCAGCCAGAAGCTGGGAATGGGCAACAGGGGATGGATAACTTGATGATTCCCTGTTCTGCTCATTCCCTCTGGGACACCTGGCACTGGCCACTGTCGGAAAACAGGATACTGGGCTAGATAGACCCTTGTTCTGACCTAGTAGGGCCATTTTTATGTTCTTATGTTATGTTCTTTCCATAAGCCCTTCATGCCTCTGGAAAACCACCCAATGCAGCTGGGGATTTGGATTCTTACTAATGAACTGCAGACCAAGAACTATTGCTCCTCTGGGAATCATTTCCAGTAACAAACACGAGCAAATCCTATGTTAGTGATTTGAAAAAGCCATGACATTTCTCTGAGAAAATCATTCACTTAGTTCTGCTGATCAGAGAGCAACAGCTTATTATCAGAAATAGAGTGGGCAGCATGGCATAGTGGTTAGGGTGATGTGCTGGAGGACCTGGGTTCAAGTCCCTATTCTGCCACTGTGACACCTTGGGCCAGTCATGTAGGCTCAGATTTCCACACGCATTTAGGCACCTGACTCCCTCTAAAATTGATGGGAATTAGGCACTTAAAAACTTCCAAGGATCTGGGTTGTAGTGTCTTTGTGCTTCAGTTTCCCATCTGTAAAATGGGGATTTAAACACATTAAAGATGGTGTGGTTCTTGGATGCTCTGGTGATACCTGCCACGTACCTCCCTAAAGTTGTGAGATACACTCGAAACCCCACTCTAGCCATTCAGTTCTTCTGAATAGACTGGGACACCGTCTCTGGTCTACCTTGGTAACTCCTATACACTCTCCCTTCTAGGGTTCACCTTGACCAGTTAACATGGGTTAAAACTACACCTGCCTTGCCTTGGCTAGGATTTGAAGACAGCTTTGTTAGCAGGTTAAAAACGTACTTTTATTCCTAGTGAAGACACATTTCTATGTACGAAGCCGTAGCTTATGCGTGGATAGTCTGAGGGATACCACCGCTTGATGCTTGCTGGATTCCATATACTCTGCTTGATCCTTTATCTTGTGTTCTTTCCATCCTCCACGTGTGTTTTCACACACAAGCCTGGAGCAGATGCTTTCTCTCCTCATTACAGAGGAAGTTCTTTCTAATGACAGGCAGCTACCTGAAGAGGGAGGAAATGCAGAGCCTCTGGGGTAGGTAGGATTGGACCGAGCTCTCCGCTGCTCTGATGGAGCCACTCGGAAGCAAAGTGCAGGAGGAAGAGTCTGTAAGTGGCTCTACAGCAAACCAATTTTCCTATCAGGGCCTCGTTACCTTGTCCAGCATCACAAATGATTTCCTTGTGGAAACGTACCAGAAAATCTGTTTGATCTGAAACAATGCCCCCTCAAGCCCCCTCCCCCTCACCGCAAAATCCAGCTGGCAAGAGACTAGATGAGAACAGAAGCTGGCAAAACTGGACTTCATAAAAACTCAGTCATGTCCATGGGGCCAGGACTCTACCCCCCATGTTTGGAATTCAATGAGAACTGCGCTTCGTCTGAGGTTCTGAACGGGAAAGAGCCAAAATATCAGGAGACAGACTGAGCCCAAACGGGCCTGGGCAGAACCAGGAAGCCCTGGAAATCTTAGGAGAGACCCAATAGGAGCTCTAGATTTGGATATTAGGAGTGGCCCCGGGCGTTTCCTCGGTGCTGTGCCTTTTGCAAGGGGCTCCCTGTCTTTTGCTGTAGCGGCTGGGTTGCTCATTGTGGTCCTGTTCTTGTTGCATGAGAGAGCCTGCTTCTGTGGTTAGAGCAAATTTTCTGGCTTTAGAAAGCACCGGACGTCTAACGCGGGCGGGACTGAAGGATGGGATGCTTTCCCAGATCACGACCAAGCCTGGCTGTCAAACGCTGGAAGGACTTTGGGCAAGACATGAAAGTATCCGGCTAAGGAAGTCTGGGTTCTAGAACCACGTGGTATGGTTTTATTTCATATGGAACCGTCTGGTTCCAATGCGTCCCCTCACTCTCACTCGACTCTCGCTGCTTGGTTGAAGAAACTTTTGCTAGTTTTCATGAGGAGCATGTCTACAGGCTGTGGGTTCAGTCGAGCGGGGAGCTGAGGTGGGCCCATTGGAAGCAGCGAATCTGTGCAGACTATGAGTTCGCAGTGGTGTAGCTGTGTCGGTCCCAGGAAGGTGGGTGAGGTCATCGCTTTTCCCTTCTGCGGATGCCCAGTACCATAGGGGCTGGACCTCCAGGCATTGCCCGTACAGAGACAGATGGGCCTCCGTAGGCCCAGAGGGAAGTGCTTGTGTTCTCCGTGGCAGGGAGTCTTGGGGAGCTGGCTCCCAGCGGGCACAGACAAGGCTGTGTAATGCTGAGAGTGGGTGCTAGCGCAGTGCCTCACAACTCTTGTTCCCCCCACGGTGGGGTTGTGACGGGGACCAAGATCTGAGGTAATAATGGGGCGCGGCAGGCAAAAGTTAGGTGCCTTGGCAGAGAAGTGGGGGAGAGGATGGATTTGCATTGTGCTGGTGCATCCCATGCCTAGCATGCTGGTCTCTTACTTCCATTCCCCCTCCTTTCACCCTGGAGAGTGCATAGGGACATAAGGTGCCATGGTGAGTCTGACTGAGGCCCATCTAGTCCCATGTCCTGTCTCCGGCAGGAGCCAGAACCAGCTGCTTCGGAGGAAGGCCCTGCAGCAGGGGAACGCGCCTCCTATCCCCCCAAAGTTAGAGAGTGACTCGGATCCTGATGCAGAAGGGTTTATAATCCCCTTTCCAAGCTCCTCTTTGGAAATACCCGAGGGGGTTTCAGTTGCCTCACCTAATGTTGGAGGAAGGAAGAGGGGGGCAGCTTCAGCTTTGTTCTCATTAGCAGGAGCAATCTGATGGTTTGGCCTGGCTCCTCCAATATTCTCCAGCTCTTTTCAAACAAACACCCCACCCAGTTATGCTTGTGTCCCAGATCCCACCCCCTTCAACTCCCGCCATGCTAGTATCACAGGCCTAGCCCAAGCCATCCTCTGTAGGGGAGCTCTGGTGAGCCCTGAAGCTCCCCACACGTCCCCCTCCTTTACCCACCAGCCCAAGCACCCGAGGTTGACTTAGGTCCACCAGAAGATTTGAGAGGTCCTGGAACAACCTACCAGTAGGCGGCGTGGGGGAAAACAACATAACTAGCTGGAAGTCGGAGCTCGATACGTTTCTGAACAGGATGAAATGACAGGGTCACCTAAAATAGCCGGGTACCAGACTCAGTGCCCCAGAGCTCTGTTCCTATGAATCCTGCCTATTTTAACGAAGCCAATGAGCAAGGTTTAGTTGCAAAACTCCCGCCCCATTCTTGAGTGGCGGGTGGAAAGGAACCCAGGTCTCCTGATTTAGGCTCCTCTTCAACATGGGAGCGTCCTTTCCAGCATAGCAGGATGAAAATAAAAGCCCTCACCCCATCATTTCCTGGAAGAGCACCCAGCAAAAGCACAGTGTGTTTCGGAGCTGGATGATCTCAGGCTCGCAATGAAATGTCAGATCCAATGTCCTGGCCAATCTCCGGCCCCTGGAAAGGTCTAACCACTAAGCAGTGTTTGTTATTGGTGCTGTATCTGTTTCCTAGCGAGGTGCACTAGCTAATGGGTCCTGGGCTGGCGGCACGCCAAACCACAGAGTCGCTAAACATAACTCGGAGAGAGACGTCTGATAAAAAAACAATTCCCGTCTTCGAGGCTCCTGGCTATGGGCACATCGTGTTGAAAAATCCAGCCCTCGGCTAGAGCTCTTGAAAGAAGCCCAAGCTGTATTAAACCAAATAGCCGGGCCCCAACTGCGTTCTCCCTGCAGAGAGTGGGAGTGGACAGATGGCCTAGAGGTGAGGTAGTTAGCATGGAAAGTCATGGTCATTTCTCCTCTTTGCTAGGGCCTTCCTGTTTGACCTTGGGCAAGTCACTTAACTTCTATGGCCCTCACTTCCTCATCTGGACGATGGGGAAAAGAGCACTTCCCTGCCTCATAGAATTAAAGCTTCCGAGCCGCTATGATACCGTGGGAATGGGGGTTATTTAGGCTTGTTTATGATGCTCATCCCTGAGGCATCAGAGCTGTTCAGTCACTGGTGGATTTATCCTCCTAACCAGGGTTGCCACCTGTGTGGTTTTTACCTGGACAATCTGATTTTTGGCTTCTGTGTCTGGGTGCCATTTAGGGTTACCAGGTGCCCGGCTTTTGGTCAAAAAGGGGACCTGGAGTGTCCAGTCAGATGTATTGACCGGACATCAAAAGCTGAGTTACCGCAGGGCAGGGGGAAGCACTGGGTCATTAACCTGCCCTAGCTCCTGCTCAGCCAAGCTGGCTCCTTGTCAGGCGGCAGCAGCTCCCGTCCCAGCCTGTGAACAGAGGGAGCCCGGGTGGGGGTGCGGGGAGAGGTGGAGACGATTCAGCAAGTGACGGGGATAGGGGGAGAGAGGAGCGAGTAATGGGGGTGGGGCCATGGGGAAAAGGCAGAGCAGAGGTGGGGCCTTGGGTAAAGAGGCGGAGCGGAGGGTAGGGTCTCAGGGTGGGGGGCAATTACCAGCAATTAGAAAGGTGGCAACCCTCCTCCTAGCCTCCTTGTGGGACACTGTATTATCCCCCTCTGTAAGCACAGAGGGCCTCAGTCAAAGCCCACTGAAGTCTGAGGGTGTGTCTACCCTGCAATCAGCAGGTGGCATCCCAAGAGAGCTTGGATCTAGCTAACTCAAATACCACTGGAAGGGAAGTTGCAGCAGCCTGGGCTAGCCGGTCAAGTACCTCCCCCACCTCTTCGGGCAATCACTGCTGGGCTTTGTGCTAGCTAGATCCAAGCCAGCTCAGGTAAATGTTCACCTGCTGCAGTCTCATGGTTGGTTCCATGAGGTGCTGAATGAGGCCCACAGAGATAATGGCCACCCAGATTGCATCAAAGCCAGGCACTGAACACAGATCTCCTGGCTTCCAGTCCAGCCCCTTGACCACATGACTAGCCTTCCTCACCGTCTCAGCCCGGAGCCAGCAGACCTGTGGGATGCGCTGTCACCATGGCAACGCGTACTATATAAACGTGTAGACAGGAAAACTCACATAGCCAGTGCAAACAATGAGACACCGCGATTAATGCAGCATCCTTACTTGCCTCCCCTCCCCCCCAAAAGTGATACTTTAGTCAAACACAAGCTATTGGGCTCAGTACAGGGGTACTGAAGGGCATTTACTCAACACTGGGTGAATCCAGGGGGGTTTCACTCAATGCAGGAGGTCAGACTAGGTGATCTAATCCTCCCTTCTGGCCTTAAATCTGTGAATCAAAGCTGTTCACCAGCTGTGCTAACCATGGTGATTTTCTCTTTACACTCTGGCTGGGTTTAAATGGTAAGTGGGAGTGTTTTACAGAGTGTGCCCTGCTGTTAGAAAACCTAAAGGGAGCGCTGCTTTGTGGAGTACTGCCCTTGGGTACGGTCCCCAATTTCTTTTGCACCGGCGTGCATTCAAGTCCTTTCTTGCCACCTAAAACGGAGCGTGCCTATGTGTCGGATGCATGTGTGTGCCGACGTGTGTGCGTGCCTCTTTGTACATGTGTGTTCGTTTGTGTGTCCATTCACACGTGGGTAAGCTTGTGCTAAAATTGGTTATAAACCAGACATTTTTTAGTGTGAATTTTTTTAGTAGATTCTTCCCCCCACATATTATTTTCCACTGGAAAAAATTGCAGGTGATTTTTTTTTTCTGATCAGCTCTGCAGCTGGCCCAAGTCAAGTCTGACTCTAGTTGTTAGCAGCACGTCACTGTCACAAGCACCAATGGAAAATGATATACTCCCACTGAGACCTACTGAGTTTTCACTAATCCTGGCAGAGACTGTGGAGACATAAAGGGCACAGAAATAAAATGTGCTTGGATCACTTTTGATTGCTTCCCCCACACACACACTTTGATGCTGCAGTTGCCAATTTCAGTTGGGGCCAGTAGCAAAAGTAACCAAAAAGGGGGGGAGGGGAGGAAAAACCCATGAGAAAGAACTGTTCTTGTGGGATTTCTGGCTCCCTGAATCCAGGAAGTACTGGACATTGCAAAATATTTCCTGCCTGATTTCTTGATCAAAGAGGTTTGGATCCAATTCAGCTGCACTCTGATAAGCGTGCATGCAAAGTGGATGTTATCTGAACTCGAACCTCTGAAATTTACAAGATCCATGGTGCCAGCTTCAAGACTTTAAACTTAATCTACACTTTTCTTAATCCAGTGAATAATATGCATTAGACACAGAAAATACATATTAGGGTATCCTGCGTTTTCCTCCACATTACAAGATTGTTTTCTATGGTGTGTTTTCTGTCACTGGGGAGGAGCCAAAACATCAGTCTGAATCCACACTCTTCCAAAGTTCAAGAGTGGTTGGATTTGGATTTTTCATAGATTTGAAGGACTTCTGTGATCTTCTAAATCTGGCTTCCTGCATAACCTAGGCCATAGAATATCATCTAGTCATTACTGCCTGGAGCCCAATAGCTTCTGGGTGGATTTGTTCTTTCAGAAAGATATCTTTTGGGTTGGTTCATGTTAAAGTGAGGAGTCTGCCATGGAGGCCAGACCCAGTTGTAAACTTTCTCCAAATTCTGGATCTGATGTTTTGATTCTTACTTTCTCAGTGGTTTGTCCTGTCTTGTTTTAAATGTGCTGGGTTTTCCAGCACTTCCGGTGGAAGGCTGTTCCACAGGCCAACAGAATGTGTCAGGGAAATGTCCTTTACAACCCGACTACACATCTCTTCCCTTGGACCCACCCTAGAAGATCCCCATTTGGGATGTCTCTGTAGGTTGGGATCTTCAAAGAGGCCTGAAAACCTCAACTGGAGGTGGGTACTTTTGCAAACCCCAATCACAGCTGTTTATCTGTAGGTGTGACAAAATAAAATCTAGAGTAACACTGGTTTAGCAAGAAACAGACCTGGAAAGAGAGGCACCAGCAATGGCTCCAATGGTGCAGATACGGCTGTCCTAACCGTAGCCACAACGGCTGTCATTTATCTAACTGTAACCCACTGGTGAGTGTGTTGCCTAGCTCTAGACAAAACCCCATTTCTACCCAGTCACCATTCCTCCAGCTGGAAAAGAAGCAGTATAATAACGGCCCCTTCTCAACCTGGGACATTCAGTCAGAGATGTTCACGTTGGTGATAAAAAATTACTCCCTGCCACTTTTGATTCCTGCGAGTCCCACAGAGTTAACATCACTGTGGGAGAGGGAGCATAGCCAAAGGCAATGGACGTTCAGTAGGGTATAGTCTGACGAAAGTGGTGTCATGCAGTGGCCTGATTTAGGACCTCATTTAGGTCCCAGAACCTTTAATGCTAATTAAAAGGCACCAGAAGGAGAAAACTAGAGGCTGGTTGAAAACAAGACATTTGTGAACATTTTCATGAACATTTCATCTAGGGTGACCAGACAGCAAGTGTAAAAAATCAGTACAGGGAGTGGGGGATAATAGGCTTCTACATAAGAAAAAGCCTCAAATATTGGGACTCTCTCTATAAAATCAGGACATCTGGTCACTCTAATTTCATCCCTATTTTTTGTCTTTTTGGTCAAAATTCAAAGTTTTGATTAAAAAAAATGTCACCAAGCATTGCCAGTTGGAAATATTTTCCAAGAGTTCTACAGCTGATTGAGAAACAGCACATAGATTCTGGGCCCACTGTTTCCCCTCAGAGTTTGGACATTTCAATGAAACATTTCATGTCCCCCAAACTTCACATTTTGGGAGCTTTCAGCCACTTCCTGAAGGAACCCAGCTCGACACCTGCGGGGGAATCTGAAGAGCTGGCAAAGCTAGAAAAAACAGAGCATACTTCATCTGGAGTCAGGAAGGGGCAATAAACATTGGAACTGACAATGCTATTTTTACAGTCCTGTCACAGGGCAAAGCAGTGGTTTAAAAGGGGTGAGTAGGAAATGAAGCTGATAAGGGAGCTCAAGGGATAAGCTTTGACTGGATAACTGCTGGCACTAAAAGAATTTGTCAGACTCGAGGTCTTTACTTAGATTTCCCTGAGTCCCATTTTCAGGCAAAACTACCGTTATTTCGGTGAAAGGGTCACGTTGGGATTGGGTCCACAAGCAGCCTGCTTTTCTTTCACACCCGGCCTCGGGAAACTTTCTGTCCTTCCAGGGAAACACTGATCGCACACCTATCTTTTTGATGGGAATTTTGGGGATGAACTCCAACCGCGCTGTGAGCTGGCGGGAGGCCAGGGCATTACTAACGAAATCTGGCAGGAGGGCGAACAGACTAGCCTAACAAATTAAAAAAACAAACCCTCTTGTGTTAGAACAATTCAATGTTGTTGGCGAATCGCAGCCTAGTGCTGGTGCCAAGAACATCCAAATCAGGTAGATCATTGGCTTTAGTCTGCAGGCAGTTTTGATTGCATAAGAATTTAATACTAATGTGTTTGGAGCCGTGAGCGTGAAGCTGAATTTCCACAGTCCTCCTATAATATCTGGGATCTCCAAGTCAAACACCACGTGACTGTATCAGGTAGAGCGGGAAAGGAACAATAGGATTACCTGGTAGGAGATCTTTTCCACTGCGTGTGCCAAGGAGACCTGCCTTTTATCCCCTTGGCCTTCCCAAAGGAGAGAGATCAAATGCTTTGCTGTTTTAAGGATTACGCCGGGAACAGAGCATGATAGAACACTTCAGACCCTGGAACACTTCAGGCCAGTGGGGATGCAAGCAGAGCGAAAGGGAGGCGCTGCTGAAAAATAAGAAAGGAAGGTGATACCATTGATGGTTTAAGGCATGAGCAGTTTGGTCTATGCTCTGAGGTCCCACTCAGGTTCTGAGGGAAAGCGAGATTAGTAAACTAATCCCTACTCCTCCACATCACCCCACCCCCACCCCGCAATGTTCAAGTTAGCACAATTCCAGAAAGCCTCTAGGCCCAGTGTCTAAAGCCAGGCATTGGCTGAAGTACAGAGAAGGAATTTACAACAACCGGGACAGAAGTCAGATCCTCCTCCCCACAGGCACAGCACGCCTAACTCTTGTGTTTAAGGAGAGTTGCTCTGGGCAGTATAGGGCCCGTGAAACACAGTGGAGCGCTTCTAAATCGGTCCAACAGAGGCACATGCACCTCCACACTGTTGGCCAGTTCATTGCAGTGCCCTAAAACGAACCCCTGTAGGGTTGGTCTCTATATTGTTGTCCTAGGTGGCTCGCTTGGCAAAAGCCCTCGTGCAGTCAATAACAGCCGCCATAGTCCAACAGAGAGCTAACCCAGCCCGGGCTCTAAGGTCCTTAATGCCCGTTCCTGCCCTGGGAGAGAAGGACTGCTCTGTGCAGTGACGTCCCTTTTCCACGGGAAGTTACGGGATTAATGTAAGCGGGGGAACGGTCCCGCTCTGGTGGGGAACTTCCCCGTCTTCTGCACTACCCCGGCTAGTGGAAGGATCTGAGTCTCTCCCAACTCACACAGAGGACGGGACCCACTCTGGCCTCCTGACTCCTTGATTAGTCTGCCTGCCCTGTCAATCAGGCTGATCTGGAGGGCTGGCCTCTCCCCATTGTCCCTGGGGACTGTCAGTCTCAGGGTCCTGCTTTCCCATGGACCCGCCCCCTTTTGGTCCTGGGAGCTAACAATCAAAACACCCCACTGAGTGTTAGTAAGGGGAGAACAGTCACCTTACATTAGTATTGGCTGGCTGGTTGGACAGGCGGCTCTTACAGACATGGCTGCTTTCTGCCTAACTCTGTTTGTTCGACTGTTGCCTCATCTGCCCAACCCACAACAGCCCAGTTTATCTGCTAGGTCCCCCGTTGCCTTTTGTCTGGCATGCAGCTCGTGGGCTCCGTGGGTCAGGGAGTACGTTCCTGGTTGTGGGTCTGTGCAGGGCTGGGCACAATGGGGCCCCGACCCTGGGTTGGGGTTCCGACATGTTGCTGCACCGCCACAGAGTGAAGGTTTCTTCCCTAGAACCAGATCTTTGAGAAATAGCCACCCCATTGAAAACCTTCAAAAACTTCTTCTCCCATAGACAAACCTGTCAACCCAACCTACACTCCCACCCAGCTCAGCCCCATCGTCCCTTCCATTCAGAACCCGCCTCTGCTCCCACACTTGGAAACACCCCCTTCCCCACACACACTGACTCCAACCCACCTCCCACACTTTGCTGAAAAACTCCCCCGGGCCATGCTCAGAGCCGCCCGACCCACCCAACTTCCCTCCACATTAGACCCCTCCAGGTTGAGGAAGCCCTGTGTTTCTTTCCTGGGCTGAAATCCGCTCTCTGCCAATTGGGCCGACCCTCTATCTCCGGGCTGGGCCAGCCTCTGGTTTTCTGTATTGCATGCTATGATACTTTCTAGAGACTTGTCTGAGACCCCGTTCCCATCCCAGGCTTCTGTGCCTTCAAAGACCTACAAACAGCTGGCAACTGATGGTCCCCTGGTGTTCTGTCTCCCCAGGGAGCCCAGGCCTGAACAGGAATGGAGACTGACAGGACTACTCTCTCTCTACCTATTGGTTTCCATGCTTAGTTAATATTTATTATATATTATCTCTTTTTATTGAGGTAGCACCTAGAAGTCCCAATCCTGGACCACAAACCTACTGCGCTCGTACAGACACAGAACTATCTCTCTGGACCTGTGGTTCTCAACCCGCCGGCCACTTGCGGCCCAATCAGCACACAACTGCAGCTCATGTGACATCCTCAGGACCACACATATATATAGTGTGGATGCGGCCCACGTAACACATGGAGAGCTGCGTATGGGGCTCGCAGTGGTAAATAGGTTGAGAACTGCTGCGCTAAACACATCCACCTCGGCCGTCAGCAAGACGTCTCAGAACGTCTGCAGATGTAGCTTTCTCTCTGCCAGGAGTGGGTAACCGAAGACGTGGCTGTCTCAACACTGGTGTGTCACGGGGGGCTCAGAGCAGAAGGGGCCAATGGTATGCCTGAAAATCAGCTAGTACGTTCAATGGAGTAGCTGAGCAGTGGGAAGTATATCAATGTCCTGTTATTTTTCCAGCAAAAAATAAAGTGCCCTCCCACCAGGCGTGAAAGTCCCCACTTCCCAGAACACCGGCGGATGGAAAATCTTTTCTGAGCCATGCTGATGCTCTTTAAATATAAATACCACTTGAACAGGAGGAACAGGGAGGCAGACAGAATGTCAATGAGTGGAAATGACCTTTCCCTTCTGTGGCTTTGTGTAGCTCTACATGCCTACGGATGCAAGGAGAGCTCCGATGTCTTCTTACGCTGAGGCAGATAAAGAAAGCGTACGCCTGTCCAAAATATCTAGGTGGAACAGAGTTCTGGCCCCGGTCTTCAGCCTGGAGTTTGTTTATGAGCCACTGCGACTCCAGGATTTTTGTGAGAGAGGTTTTCCCTTTTGGGGTGATGGGTAGGGAGGTGAGTTAGGAGTTTTATTAATGCTTATTATTTATTTATTATTACAACAAAAGGGGAACACCAATGATTTTCTGAAATCAGGAAAGTTTTCCTGGTTATTTCCAGCCTGGGGCTGCTTTCCAAGTTATTCAGTCTCAATGTGGAACACGCAGACTCTCTGTGATTTTGTTAGTATCTCTTGTACAGGCTCAGAGAGGAAGAAGAAAATTGACCCTGCCAGTTAAAATGGAAAGTGTGTGACCAAACCGCAGGGTGATTTAGGAGGCAGCATTCCTTCAGAGACGGTGTGGCACCAATCGATCCGTCCCCCAGTCTAATGTAAGGGGGTGCTGTGTTACGTGGGATGCAGTAGGGGGCGCTCTTTACTGAGCGGCTGCTTATCTCAGTGTCCCAGGGTGGTTCTAGGGACAGGGTGCTTCAGGTGATTCATCAAGGGGCGCTCGTCACCGAGATGCTGTTGTCCCCCGGGGGCTGAGTGGGGCTCTTCTGCAGGAACTACGTCGGGAGAAGCAGTGAGCAGTCAGTGCTGAGCAAACGCCCCAAGGTGGTGCTGAAAACAATGTGATTTTGCAGGGGCATTCCAGGGGTCGGGGCAGACAGGGGACTGGAAGCAAGGGGTATCCTCGGGGGGCAGTTAGGGTAAGGGGTTTCTGGAGGGGGCAGTCAAGGGACAAGGAGTAGGGGGGGTTGGATGGCTCAGGGATTCTGAGGGGGCAGTCAGGGTGTGGGAGGGGCTGGATAAGGGGTGGGGCCAGGCTGTTTGGGGAGGCACAGCCTTCCCTACCCGGCCTTCCATACAGTTTTGCAACCCGTATGTGGCCCTTGGGCCAGAACGTTTGCCCACCCCTGGCTAGAAGCACTGGGAGCGGGGCAGGATTTAGAGACTGGTGACCCACGCAATGGCCTGTGGCACTGATCTTAGCATGCTGTTTTTGTGGCTAGCGACAAAAGGGAAAACAAAAATAAAGTAACATGTTGCAGGTGTTCTGCAGGTGGATTCATTGTTCGCTGACCTCCTGGAATGTTCTGGATTTCTGTGGAATCTCGTGGAACCTTCCACACTTGTTGAGAACGACACTTTCCTCCAACCTCCTAGCATGCTGTCCACCATGCCCTCACGGGTGTACCAGGGGCGGGGCGTCGCCAGTCAGTCAGGGAGATATAAGAACGAAGTGAAGTGAAGTGAGTGCCCAGATGTGATAGTGTGACCCTTGTTTCATTGTGCAATTGTGGAAGTGCACTTGTGTTTTAAGACTTGAAGAGTGTCAGTAGCAATTAATGGAGGACATATTTAATGAGACGCTGTGCTTCAGTTCTGGGAGGGGGCAGTCAGGGGACAAGGAGCGGGGGGGGATTGGATGGGTCGGAGGTTCTGAGGGGGGCAGTCAGGGGGCGAGAAGAGGGAGGGGGCGGGGGGTCAAGCTGTTTGGGGAGGCACAGCCTTTCCTACCCCACCCTCCATGCCCTCAAAAACACCCCCTTCCTACTGTATGCTATTAAATCCCTGTCCCCACAGCACCTTGGGTTCCCTTTCCCCACAAAGCAGGCCTGGCCCCGCTTAGCATGAGGTGTGGGTGTTGGGGTTGGTCAGGGGGTGTTGCGGTTGGTGGGGGGGTGAGGTGGCGGTGTCGGGTTTGGTGGGGGGGTAAGTGAGCCGGGGGGGTGTCGGGTTTGGTCTGGGCACCCACCCCGACACCTTCCCCCCCCAGACCAAATCCAACACCCACACCTCACCCCTCACCCACCCCGACACCTTCCCACCCCCCTAGACCAACCCCGACACCCCCAGCTCACTTACCCCCCGACTGAACCCGACACCCCCACCTCACCCCCCCAAGCAAACCCAACACCCCCACCTCACCCCCCGACCGAACCCGACACCCCCACCTCACTTACCGTCCCACCAAACCCAACTCGGATCCAGCGCAGGTGGGGAGGGGGCCCAGAGCCGAGGGATTCCGGGGACCTTCGCAGGTGGGGGGGGGCACAGAGCTTATGGAGTCCGGGGTTCCGTTGGGAGGGGGGAGGGGCAGAGAACTGAGGGATCTCCGGGGTTCCGTTGGAGGAGGGAGGGGTGAGCTGAGCGAGTGAGGTGTCTGTTGGAGGGGGGTATTATGACATCATCACCACCTAACCGCCCAGCCGATGTGATTGGCCCTGAAAGACTTTCACCCCTGGGGGGCGTCAGAGGTGAGATCCGAAAATTTTTCGACCCTTACCAGCATCTAGACCCCAAGACCCCTCACTGTACCAAATTTCAAGTCTCTGGCTCAAACGGTGCGGGAGGAGTTTGCTGTCATACGTACATACATACATACATACACCACTTGACTTTTATATATATAGATAACTGGAGAATGAAGCAGCCAATCAGCCATTCTTCTAGGGATAGCAAGATCTCCAGATATTTCTCTCACTCTCTAGTGGCATGATAGCTTGCACAAGGAGTTCGAAACCGTTAGGAACAATTTTAATGAATGTGCCTGCCCCTGTTCTCTGCATCATTTGGTTGCCAAACTGTGGGGCATGCTCCCCTGGGGGGGCATGCAGGAACCTTTGGGGGGAGTGTGGCAGACCCCAGGCCAACCCCCATGGGGGGCGGGAAGGGAGTGTCACACAGCCCCGCTCCGCCCACAGTTCTGCTCCGTCCCCGTCCCCGACCGCAGCTCTGCTCCCGGCTCCAAACCCAGCCCCACCCCCAGTTTGGCACCCAAACGCAGCCCAGTCACGGCTTCCACTCCTGGCCCCACACTCGCCCCCAGCTGTGGTCCCAGCCTTGGTCCCCTTCTCCTGTCCATGCCCCCTCCTCCACCTGAGAGCCATGGCCTGCTTCTGGCTTCAGCTCGGGGTGGGGGTGGGGGTGGGGGCGTGGACAGGGGTAAGAGGAGCATGACTGTGAAAAGTTTGGGGACCAGTATCCTGGAGGATGAGATTGGAACATGCATGGACATTGAGCTTGCTGTCCATGCTTAGGTCAGACCCTTCGCGGCATGTTGGGGGCATGTGAGGTGGGGATGTTGATACAGGCCAGACCTGTCCTAAGATCAGTGGTTCTCAACTAGGGATACGCAGGAGGTAAGTCAACTCTACATATTTGCCTAGTTTTACAACAGGCCACATAAAAGGCACCAGAGGAGTCAGTACCAACTAAAATCTCATACAGACAATGACTTGTTTATACTGCTTTATATACAATACACTGAAATGTAAGTACAATATTTATATTCCCATTGATTTATTTTATAATTGGATGATAAAAATAAGAAAGTCGGCAATTAGTCAGTACCGGTGTGCTGGGACACTGGTATTTTTATCTCTGATTTTGTAAGCAAGTAGCTTTTAAGTGAGGTGAAACTTGGGGGGCACAGAAGACAACTCAGACTCCTGAAAAGGGGAACAGTCATCTGGAAAGGTTGAGAGCCACTGCTTCAGTCTCCAGAGATCTCAACCCCTGACCAGCACTAAACACAGTTATAATAAAGGCAAGCCAAGATACTCTGGAGGTGGGTGTGATATAAAAGTCCATATAAAAGAGAACTTGAAGACTGTGGATCTTCTCCCCCCAAGTAACGCGCTACAGACCCTTGCCTCAAACCACTCTGCTCTAGCAAACGACAATGAAAGGATCCTAATCCACCAACATGGCCAATCTCGCCTCAGCAGGGGATGCCCGCTGCCCTTTGTGATGGGGTCAGTGGTGGAGATGACACTCAACCTTTGCCCCCAAAGAACTGGCAATTTAAAAGTACGAGGAAGGATTATTATCCCCATTGTACAGATGGGGAAACTGAGGCATAGAGATAAACTGAGGCACAGAGATAAGCTCAAAACCCTCATCTCCTTGCCAGTGCCTTGAGAACAAAACCATTCTTCCTCTCTAATACTCACAAATACTGAATGACAGAACCCTATAGAAAATCCCCAAATCCAAACCATTGCTCTTTGGGTATGACTTTGATTGTGTGTCTGTACAGCACCCAGCACAACAGACCCAGATCTAGACTGAGGGTACATCTATACTACCTGCTAGTGTTCAATGTACCGGGTATCAATGTATCAATGTATCGATAAATTGATCCTTGAATGCGCTCCCCGTCAACTCCGGAACTCCAGCTCCGTAAGAGGAGTAAGTGGAGTCAACGGGAAAGCCGCCACGGTCGACTAGCCACCATGAGGATGGCCAGGTAAGTCGAACTAAGATACTTGGTCTTCAGCTATGCGAATAGCGTAGCTGAAGTTGTGTATCTTAGTTCAAACCCCTCCTCCCCCACAGTGTAGCACAGGCCTTAGTCTTCTGGGCATGACTGCAATAGAAAGAACATATTATAATTACTGGCAAAATCACTGCCCTCATGATTTACCTTGGGCTAATTCCCACTTGTCAGGACTGGGGCTAAATTTGTTAACACTGGTGCAGATTCCTATAGAGAAGACGCTCTCCAAATGCGAAGTGTTATTGAGATTAAATAGTATTTTACCATCCCTGATTTAAGTATTAAGCCTTGTAGCAGGTTGGAAATATCATGTGTGTTATGGCTTGAAATATGCCCACAACCGTCCATGTGTTCTACACAAGACCGATGATAGGACTGTTTTGAACTCTCTTGCAAGAGACATGAGTTGGAGAAGTAAATAGGCCACAAGTGTGATTCTTTACCGAGCAGCTGCTAAGGAGTAACTGGAAACAATTCACTGTCAAGGGACTGCTAACAGGCCGACCTGTAGCCTAGTGCTCGTATCCAGTCCATCTCCTGTAAACCATAATGGAAAACAGCAGCAGCTAAGTCATGGTGACCATGCTCATGATGAGCCTGAACAATGGCAAAACTCTCAGTTATAAGCTACTGGTTTGGCAAGTGCAGCTTCCCAGGAGCCCTGACTATGCGTAGGTTTCAAAGGCAAAGGAAGCATGCTGTCTAAACGCTCATAAAGAAATGATGGATTCAGGGTCGAACTGAACCATGTGGGAGGCTAACAGAAGCACAGAACCTTGTATGGTGGCTGGTGTTCCAAATAGAAAGAATATAAAGGAACCAACATTGCTGCTGTCAAATTAAAGTACAGGGACTAGGGACGGCATGGAAGGAAAACACCAGGTCTGAACATCTCCCCCATACTTGGGCAGAGGTGAGGATCCACTTTGTGTGTGGCCTGGTGGCAGCGTGCCATCTTGTGGAGGTATTTTATGGGAAGAGGCTAGAGACAGAGAAGCAAAGGATAGAGGGATGGGGTCCTTTGAGTTCAATCTAATCTCATCCATGAAGTTGCTGGTGTGACAGTGAAATAGAAATCTGGGATTCCCTGCTTCCTACATGAATAGATTCCAAGGCCAGCAGGGACCTTTGTGACCATCCTCTTGTCTGACTTCCGGCCAGACAAGCCCATATTTGATGGTTGAAGTAGAACTTCCTCGAATACTGCAGGCCCCATCCCTCTAATGGGCCAAAGCAAACCATATCTCCAAACGTCGCACCATGGGGCAGTGTCCAGCCTCTGGGTCTGAAGGATGCAATTTATCCACAGGCATCTGCGTTTGCAAGAGATCTTTCCGGGTGGGTAAAATGGTTCTGATACCAGACCCCACGACCCAAACCAGCATAGCCCAAACTCAGCTTTCATTTAGACTAAACAAATTCTGGTGAGCTTCTCCCCACGCCCCATTATCTTGACTTCACAATACAGCTGACTCTGCGCTACCGAGTTCGGAAGGAGGCGAGAAGGAGTGGTGAGGAAAAGCGGTGAGGCAAAATGCTCCCCTCGAGGTATTTGTGACCAAGCAGCAGCAAGAACCACTGGAGACTTCACCAGAAAGCCTGATCTGCTGGAACTTCCATGCCAGTTGTTCTGAAGATTCAGCCTTTGCATTGTGGGCCGGCTGGTGCTGGTGGGGAATCCCGCACGCAGAGCCGACACAGGGTGTTGCCTTGGAAGTTTGGGTGTTTATCCCATGATCTGCAATCTCCAAATCTTTTGAGGTTCAACCATCACTTGCTATTTTAACATCGTCCCTTTGTGTCTGGTTACAATATCCACAAGATGGGCCAATCAAGCTTCTCATTAGGCCCAAATAAAGTGGTTGGGTCATTACAAAACCTAAACCTAATTTCCCCCTTACTAATTTCCCCCTACTCTTACTCACACCTTCTTGTCAACTGTTTGAAATGGGGCCACTCATTACCGCCACAAAAGTTATTTTTCCTTCCTTGGTATCCTACTTTTAATTGAATTATCTCATTAGACTGAACTCCCACTTGGTAAGGCAACTCCCATCTTTTCATGTATTTATACCTGCTCCTGTATTTTCCACTCCATGCATCTGATGAAGTGGGTTCTAGCCCACGAAAGCTTATGCCCAAATAAATGTGTTAGTCTCTAAGGTGCCACACTCCTCGTTGTTTTTGTTGATACAGACTATCATGGCTACTACTCTGAAATCCATCCCCTCAGTAGGTCTTACTGTGTCAGAGTAGATGATCATAATGGTCTCTTAAAGTCTATGAGATTCCTTGAACGTCTGCCTATATGCCTGCAGGGCAGAGGGCCTTGACTCACTGCTTGCCCACTAGAGGAAAAGAGGGATTGCCAGATTGGATCAGACCCGAGGTCCATCTATTTCAGTATCCCTTCTCCCACAGTGGCCACCACCAGATTCTTTAGGGGATGGTGTAAGAACTGCCGAGTAGGCAAGTGTGGGAGAATCAGCAAATAAGTGCCTTCTTGGATCAGTGGCAGTTCTGGAGGGAGAGGGGGAGTGGTTCAGGTCCAACAGAATCCCATAGACTTTAAAGTCAGAGGGGACCATCAGGATCATCTAGTCCGACCTCCTGCACGTTGCAGGGCACAGAACCTCACCCACCCGCTCCTGCAATAGACCCCCTAACCTCTGAAATGTTGGTGAATTGGAAAAGTCCATTTTAGAGCTGTTCCAGAGAGGCAATTCAGACCCGGGTGTCCTGAAATGGGGTGTGGGTGGTCATGTCTAGCGGTCAGAGCAGGAGTAGTCAGGTCTAGTGCTCGGAGCAGCAGTTAGCAGCCAGGAACAGAGAGGCAAGGGTCAGAGCTAGTATCAGACACCAGGCAAAGGAGCAGGACTGGAGCAGGGCAGGATCAAGGCAGGAGCGGGGCTGGAACAAGGCTGGGAACAAGGCAGGCCCAGGAGCAATTGTAGATGCAGGAGAAAGCCTTGACCAGGCATGAGCCTTGTGCGGGTGATGCCTCTCAGTCAATCAGGCAGTCGGGTTGATCTGTGGGTTCAGCTGCAGGTCAGCTAGCTGGTCCCAGGCTCAGCTGCAGGTCCCGAGTCCTGACACCAAGTCTTCCACATCCCGAGTGTCCTAACCACTGGAGTATGGATTATAAAAGAGCAGGGGGGAGAAGGAAGGGGCCACAGCACCACCGCCGCCTTCACCTTCTCCTCCAGAATGGACAAAACCATTCCCTTCAAATCTGCAAATAGTTTCAGATCAAGGGGGATTGTATTTTCCATTGAACAACCGGTCCAGAAAATGTCGCCCAGCTCTATTTAGGGGCAGACTTCTATCCTGAACAGCTCCCAAAGCAGCAGGAAGCCAGGGGAGAGATTTGGGTCTGTAGCCTAATGATGCAGGTTGACACGTAACAGTAATGCTTTACATTCTTTACATTGTGCCTCTCCAGATCCTTTTGCAAACCTGAGCCTCTGCCAACCCCAGTGTCTGCTCCTGACCGTCATTCTTAGACCCATCCTACAGAAGGGGAAAGTGAGGCATGGCAAGGTGAAGTGACCTGTCTGTGGGTACAAGTCATCCCTATGCAGGGCTCCAATGCAAGCCCTGGGCCCCGTTTCAATCCCATTTCAGGCAGATGATTAAACGGTGGACTGGCTTTGTGTGAATTCCTCTCCCAGTGATTCTCTGCCAACATTTTAACGTGGGTCTTCTGTAAATATTTCCCTTTTAGCCTCTGATGAAGGCTGAGTCTGGTCACAGAGTGATGAGGGGAAATGGAGGGGGAAAATGTATTTGTTTTCCCATTTAAACCAAACCACATAGTCTCATTGCCATAACAGAGGAGGGAGGCGGCATCTTTTGGCAAGCAGGCTCCTCTTAAAGTGCACTTCACTGGGAATATTTATATCCTGTCATTGAGAAATATACCGAGAATGTTGTTAGCACGGCATTCAACACGTGTAGACAAGGGTTTCTGGCTGTGGCTAAGAGGCAAAGTCTTGAGGAAAAGTGTAGAAAATGATCAGTTTTCAGATAGGGTTTTTCCACCATTCTGTTGGCTAAAAAAAGCCAGTAAAAATATCACAAAATCTGATCAAAAAAGTGTAGAGGCTTCACTCCCCTCTCCCCTACCAAAAAAAAATTCTATGGAATTTTTGGAAAGTCAAAAAATTCAGGCAGTTACAGAGCTGCTCAGAAAGATTAAAAAATGAAAAAGGCAATAAACATTTTCATTCACATCTTTCAGGGTGGGTGTCGACATGCAAATGTTTGACACAAAATAATTGAAAATGAAAATATTTTGCTTAGCTCTAAATTCAATACCTATTTATCTTAGACTTAGATGGGCCTCATTACTGTCGAATCTTAGCACCTCCCAATCTGTACGGATCTATCCTTACAACACCCCTGCGATATGGAAAGGGGTCCAAGAGAGATCCAGAGAGACAAAGGGCGAAGGTTTGTTTAAGGTATTTAGATGCCTAAAGATAGCAACAGGTGCCCAAAGGGGGCTGTTAAAAGCACCTGGGCACCTAAGTCCAACCGAAATCAATGATTTCAGAGAGTTAGGTGCTTTTGAAAACCTCATTAGGCGCCTATCTGCACCTTGAGGCATCAAAACCACTATAAAAATCCAACCCTTAGTGACTTGCCCAGAAAATCTGTGATGGAGCACAAACAAACCTGACTCCCAGGCTTAACCATTGGACCATCCTTCTTCTGGTACAGAATCTTATGCTCTAATAGGGAATTTAATCCGTGTTACTGAGTTCTTGAGGGTGGTTAAATAAAATCATTTTCTGTTGAACTTTCCAAGTTCACAGGATCACTTCTATAGAATCCTGGTAAATGTCCAAAGAGTCCGATCAATTTCATCCTTGATATTTTGTGGGAATTCTCCATAACAGAAAAAAAATGATAAAAAACGAGGGTAACAACAGAAGCCCACCAGACAAGTCATGCTGTGTTTTCTGCAGGCCAGTATTTAAGAGGCACTTAGAAGCATCTGGCTGCTGCTTAGAGAGGCACTTTGACAGTTTAACTCTTCTCCAGCACTTTCACAGTTACTATACTAAACAAAAATGTGTTGGGAAGCAACTGTACGTGTCTTTTCAAGACAAGATATTACCCAAAGGTCCAGGACACTTGTGGGTGTTAAAGATCCCAAACCAGTGTTCACAAGAGTAGGGAGAGCTAACTTAGAATCATAGAAGATTAGGGTTGGAAGAGACCTCTGGAGATCATCTAGTCCAACCCCCTGTTCAAAGCAGGACCAATCCCCAACTACATCATCCCAGCCAGGGCTTTGTCAAGCCTGACCTTAAAAACCTCTAAGGAAGGAGATTCCACTACCTTCCTAGGGTAATCCATTCCAATGCTTCACCACCCTCCTAGGGAAATAGTGTTTCCTAATATCCAACCTAGACCTCCCCCCACTGCAACTTGAGACCATTGCTCTTTGTTTTATCATCTTGATGTCTTGAGTATTTTCTAGTGATAGATCTGGATCCAAACTTTTCCACAAATTCAGGTGTTCATTATGGTCAGCCCTTTATAGTAATGGGACCTGTCTTAAAGACCCTGATTTAGGGTTACAATGGAGTGACCCATGTGCTCAAGTCCCTTCCTGATTGGGGCCAGTGTTAGGACTTGGATCTTGAGTCAAACATTCTCAGCATCTGTGGTTGTTTGGATCTGGGGTTTGGTCCAGTAATTACAACAAGTACCATGAAAAAAAAGGGACCCCATTTTAAGAGACTGGCAGAGCAGAGATTTACTTATACTTAGCATATATATTTCCATGTGCTATTTATTTCATAGCACCCACAGTCCAGTGTGCCTTATCCACAGCTCTGCCCAATTTCCCTTATGTCATATGAATTTAATAAATGTCTTCACTTTCTTTCCTATCCTATTGTGCCCTTTTGCTGTGAATTTTTAAATAGGTACCAGATATTTATGGGAAGGAGGGATGGGACTGATGTGGGTATGATTGGTTGTTGCAGTATAACAGAGATATGACATAGGAAAGAATGCTAATAATATCTAGCTCTTACAACATACTATTTAATAGAACTAAAAAGGGTTCTGTAAAGGAGGTGATGTTTCCTCATCCCCATTTTTAGACCAATCTTTTCTTCATCTGAAAAAGACAATTTGGAAAAATCAGGACTTTTTGTGAGAAAGCTTTTTACTTGAAATCTTTTTGGGATAAAAAGAGGGTTGAACTTGTCAGTGCATTTCAGTTTGACATTTTCCAAATGAAAAAATTCTGGTTTGCCTGTTCAAAATGAGTTTTTCTTTCAAAATGTCAGCTAACTATAGTAAAACCAATTTGTTTCCACTACAAAAAGGGTCAGAGTTGAAATAAAAACAAAACCCTTCTGACTGAGCCAAACTGAAATAGCTTTTTGGATTTTCAGTTCAAGAAAAGATTCACGATTTTGTAGTTTTTCCCCAAAGCAATATGGGAACATTTTTTGATAGCTCAAACATTTTCTCGGGATGAGAAATTATTTCCCCTCACAATTTATCCATTTTGCAGATGTGGAAACTGAGGCAGGGAGGCATAATAACTTGCCCAAGGCCACATAGCAGGCCGGTGGCAGAACCAACACCGCAACCCTTATCTCCTGGCTCCCAGGCTGTGGCTTTACCCACAGGACCACACTGTCACGTATGTGAGAGTTATTATGCCCAGACGGGTAGCTGATGATGGATTTCAGCAGTTCAGGGTAATTGTCTATTGCTGTGCTATTTTAAATTCTGGGACATACTCTCCAAGCATGGAATGGATGTTCCTGATATGTCTGTTTAAATATAAAAATAAATAAATACCGAGTCCCACCCCAGCTGCATTTCATTGATGGTGAGGTTATTTTTGCAGAATAAACCTCATAAATCACTTGAAGAGGAGAGATGCTATGAGACATTCAGCTCCACCACTGACTCTTCTTGTGGCAACTCACTTCACCTCTACGTACCTCAGTTTCCCCATTGGAAAAATGGGGATGCTGATACTGACCCTGCTGTTTATGGTGTTTTGGGTCTCTCAGATGATGTGTGCTGGATCACGGGTAAGGTTTATAACAAAACCTTCAGCAATAACAGGGCAGATGCTCACCCCCACCCCCAGAAGGAAGAAGTAGCTCAAATGGAACAAGTTTTAGCATGAGCAATAAAATAAATAGACATAAACGAAAATAACCCAAATGTCAATTAACACCATTGGCTGAACGGCTGATGCCCAGGGTGGCTGTAATGGGAAAATGTTCCCCACCCTGGCTCTCACAGGCCTCTTGAAGATAACAGCCTCGCCTGGTCAGGCTTTGTGGCCTCCTCATATCAGTGCGACCGGGCTGGTACAACCGTTCTCACAGGGCTCCTTGAAGATGACCACATCTGTTATTCTTAGCTCAGTACAGCACAGCCGGGGAGCCCCGCAAAGAGAGTTGAGTCTTGGAGCCCGTTCTCAGCTCGCGATTAGATTTATTTGCTTAAGAAAAGAATTAATAACCAGTGTGGATTAATTTTTCCTTCCCTTTAATCGAGGTTAGTTAACATGTGTGTGTGGTAATCTTTTTCTTAAGTTCCCGGACATAAATCACTCGCGGAAGCGAGACTGTGGCTTGGAAACAAAGAACAAGACACGCAAATAGCTACTGTTTGGGCCAAAGCTTGTGTGGGTTCTGCTTATCGCTGGTATAAATATCAGCAGAAATCATGGGTTCACACCCAACAAATGGCTCTGTGTCAACGAAATAAGAATGGCCAGCCTGGGTCAGGCCCATGGTCCATCTAGCCCAGTGTCCTGTCTGCCAACAGTGGGGGAATGAACAGAACAGAGCAATTATTGAGTGACCCATCCTCTGTTGGCCAGTCCTAGCTTCTGGTAGTTGGAGGTGAAGAGACACCCGGAGCATGAGGTTGCATCCCTGACCATCTTGGCTAATAGCCATTGACGGATCAATCCGCCAGGAACTTATCTAATTCTCTTTTGTACCCAGTTATACTTTTAGCCTTCGCAACATCCCCTGGCAACGAGTTCCAGAGGGTGACTGAACATTGTGTGAAGAAGAACTTCCTTGCAGATAAGGTTCATTTGTGAAATTGCAACATTATCCTTGAGGAGGCTTTGGGCTTGACTCTGACCTCGGATACATGGGTGTAAATCAGGAATAACTCCACTGACGTCAATGGCATTGCACCCTTGTACAAGCAGCGAGTAATCAGGGGGGAGGCCAATGGGCCTGGTGCAACCAATTACACCACCGGTCTCTGAGTGCAAAGAAGATGTGAAATGCCACGGTTTTGCTTTGCCAGTAGGCTACACTCATGTAGCAGAGCTGTAAATGGCTGCTCCAGGCCTACCGCCCCACCCCCGCCCCCAAGAATCAGTCCCAAATGTGTCTAAAGAACAGTGGCTCTGGTTCTGTTCATGGCTTCACCACTGACATTCTGTGTAACACTGGGCGAGTCCCTACCCACCACCATGCCTCAGTTTCCCCATCTGCCGATTAGGTGCTTCCCCACCTCACTAAATTAATGAATAGTGGTGAACCCCAGTGAGATGGGAGGCTGAGAACTGGCATCATTGGAGCTGGCTCAAGCCGTGGTATTTGAATCTGAATCTCGGTTTTGAAGACCTTGAATATTGGAGGTGTGGGGCTTTGGGGTTTTGGCTCATTGCAAGTGTAAGCGGGGGAATGGTCCCGCTATTGTGGGGAACTTTCCTGCCCTATACACTGCCCTGGTGAAGTGGGCTAGCGGAAGGATCTGAGTCCTCGCTCCCACTTCCTTTACTGAGTCCTCGCTCCCACTTCCTTTACCAATCAGGCTGACCTGGCACCACGGCCTCTCCCCATTGTTTCTGGGAACTCTCAGTCTCAGGGTCCTGATTTCCCATCCACCCTTCCCCTTCCTTTTGGAACTAGGAGCTTGCGAAAAAACCCAGTGAGTTTTAGTAAGGGACCAACAGTCCCCTTACATCAGGATCTCTGGCAGAGCTGGGGGCTCTGAATTACTCTGAGGAAGGCAGAAGATAATTACTTGCATTGCCGGTGAAAGTCACCCCGTGCTGATAACCATTGCGAGACCTGCGTAATCCTCAGGCCCATTTAGAGGGCTTGAGAAATGCATGGCCTTGTGCGGCTGGCTACAGAGGAATTTCACCCTAGATAAGGGGGCCTCCCCTTGAGAAGGTGTAATCCCCGGCTCTGCTTGTGCTATGGTCCTGGATCCACAGCGGATGTGAGACTGGAGCAGCTGCCAACCACAGAGTCTGGCTCCCAAACTCGAGCTAGAAAGAGCCGTGCTTTCAGCTCTGGAGATCCCTGGGGCAGGCCACGACGACAGCCAACACAGCAGCGCCTAACCCCATGGTTGAGCTTTGGGTTGGGACAGTCTATGGGCTGGATGCTCCATGCCCATTGAGATCCAGGGCCGGCAACAGGGTGGTACAACGGGTACAGCTGTACCGGGCCCCAGACTTAAGGGGGGTCCACCTTAAATCTGGGGCGGGCCCGGTACGCAGCTGTACCCTCTTGTCGCCGGGCCTGTGAGCAAGGCGCGGCTCCGGGCAGCCGCTGCAGCGCTCGTCAGCCCCCTCCCCCGGCACCCAGCAGCCTCCCCCCACCCCCTTTTGTTTCTCCCGGCCAGGCCACGCGGCCAGAGCGCATGCGGGAGTTGGGGCCCGCGGGCGGCGGGAGACCGGCCCGGGGGGGGGGGGGGCGCGGGTGGCGGGAGACCGGCTGGGGGGGGGGGGCCGCAAGTGGCAGGAGACTGGGGGGGGGGCCCGCACGATCTGCATACGGGGCCCCAAAATTCCTGTCGCCGGCCCTGTTGAGATCCCATGGGAGCCGGGCACCTAACTCCCTTCGATTCATTCAAAATTCCCAGCTGTCACGTGCTCCTGATTCAGCGAGAATGTGGTTGCTAGATCCTCAATACCATTTTATCCACCACACTGCGTTTTCCTTGGCCGTCTCCCCCACGAGCATCGGTTCGCCCTGAACCTACTCAGATCACAGCCCCCAGGAGCACGTCAGCCACCCGCGGAGAACTGACCCGCCAGCTATTGCCCGGCTCTGAATCCGGCCTATGCTCACTCCCCCGTCCACACCACTCAGCCTTGTGAACTGCACGATAAAACAATAGCGGGCCTGATAGATGTTGCTTTTGTCTGGGTGAAAACCGGGCTGCTCCAATGGAAACCTGTTCAGTGGGAACCCGACTGCAATAAAATCCACATTACCCAGCCAGGTGGCCGGCCTCACTCCACTCTGCTAACAAGGCCAAGAGCTACTCAGACATAACCCCTAGTTTGTTATGCTAAACCCACAGTAAATCTGTCAGGGCCATTCAGGCACTAAAGTGCGACTGTGGAAAATCTGTTGACCTGTGATTGGATAGCAGCTGAAGGGCACTTTGCTATTGTTTCGGCATCTTAAAATCCCATGAAGGGCTATTGGTTATAAGGATCAGAGCTCTGTAGCACAGATCCCCAGCTGGTGTGAATTGGCAGGGAGCCATTGAGATCAATGGGTGATGAGCATCTGCGGAAGATCTTGCTCCTCCCTCTGCCTGTTTCCCTGAGACCCCCCACTGCCCACTGCTCGCTGAGTTCTGCTGCCGGTGCCCTTACAGACGGGAATGCTGACACAGAAGGCCAAATTCAGACCTGGTGTAATGGGGGCCGGGGATGCAACCTAGCCTTCCCCGCTGCCCCCTCAACCAAATCAGCTGGGTTTTCTTGCCTCTCCCCCACAATCCTTTGTGGCTGCCTTGCAGAATCATTGTCTGTCATCTATTTTTGGGGGCTTTGTCCAACCCAAGCCCTGCACAATTTGGCTGCTGGTTACTTAACACAGTGTCAGACCTGGGAAATGCGACCTCACAGGGTTCTGCGCAGGGCGGGCTGGGGCTGCTAGCAGCCGTGGCCGCCTGTGCTGGGATCCTCCTCGGCCCTAGAGGCTCCTGCACTGAGGAGCCAGCGTGGCTGAGGGCCTAGAGCTGCTGACTTGGGGGCCAGGAGACCTGGGTGCTGCTCTTGGCCCTGCTTCTGATTTGGGGGTCTAAAGACTGGCTTGGTTCTCCTCTCGCGTGTCCCAGTCTCACTCCATGGACTTTCCGCCGCTTTACACCGGAGCGGCCGGCCTTGCCTGCTCTAACCGGGCAGCGGGGGTGAGTGAGGATTGGCGGAGCAGGGAAGGCTGGTGCTTGAGGCCTCTGTCACTCCTGAGGAGCCTGCGGTGCTGTGCAAGTCAGGGCTTCGGTCCCTGAACAGGCCCAGTTCTGAAGGCGGGGATCTAACATTTAGCAGCTGCCAGAACAGAAGACATAATGGCTGTCCTCTCCCATCCCTCCTGCCAGAGCAGGCCTTCTCCATCTCTCCCCAGCTCCCGGCGGCAGGGGGCATGGAGGCAGCCTCCCGACGTTCCCCGGCCTCCGTCTGATGGCGACGCTGATGGTTTCTCAAGGTAAACCCTCGAAGGAAATTTATCCTGCCTTCAATAATAAGCAAACCTCCCCTGTGCCTGGGTCTCGGTCAGGATTAGCAGCGCGCCTGGGCCCGCTGGCTTCCCCCGGTGTCACGTTACAGGAATGATATGGGATCATATAGATCATTGGAGCAACCAAGGTCCTATGGTAACACCAAATCTTATGTGAAGGGGATCATAACAGGTGTCTATGACCAGGTTATGGAGGGCTAATTATGAATATGCCATTAATATGTGTGTATCTTTTTTAAACTAAAGTTATGAATATTGGATATATGGTGCCTGTACTTCAAACTGATGCTTGGCTGCTGAGTGAAATCTCAGACAAGCTGGTGTTAACTTGGCTGGCCTGGCTGATGGACCATTAAGGGACATCAACCACACAATGGACTTTATAAATGCCTGTCCACACCCGAGCTGCTCTAGGAATGTCAACTGCCTGGTCAAAAACTAAATCCTGGAGAGTCTGGTGATTGGACCTTGTGGCTATGAACCTCCGTTTTGCAACTGGACTCTGCATAAGGAGGAGAAGGGGCTTCGCGCACAGAAGGAAGTCTATAAAGCCTGAAAGAAGGTCCTCCATTTTGTTTTCAATCTGCAACCTTCAGCTAGCACCTACCTCTGGATGGGATTTTGCTACACGTGGAAGCTCTGACCAATGGATTGATGACCCACCCTAGAAGGGGGTGAATTCCAGAGACTTTTATCTGAGCCTGCAGTTTATTCTACAGCTGCAAGACTGAACCAAGAAATGTGCCATCACTACATGTAATTGATTTCTTTTAACCTTTCCTAACCCTCACCTAGACCTTTTTCCTTGTATAATAAACCTTTAGATTTTAGATTCTAAAGGATTGGCAACAGCGTGATTTGTGGGAAGATCTGATTGGTATATTGACCTGGGTCTGGGGCCTGATTCTTTGGAATTGGGGAGAACTGTTTTCTTTATTTGGGGGATTGGTTTTCATAACCATTGATCCCCAGGACAGGTGGCTGCTGGTGGTGATACTGGGAAGCTGGAGTGTCTAAGGGAATTGCTTGTGTGACTTGTGGTTAGCCAGGGGGACGAAACCAAAGTCTTTTCTGTTTGGCTGGTTTGGTGCCTTAGTGTGGAAAAACCCCAGCTTTGGACTGTAGTTGCCCCTTTGGAAGCAATCTGTCCTGATCTGACACTCACAGTTGGATCCCACCAAGAACAGCCCCGTCACACCCGGCTACGAGGCCAATCGAAGTTCACACTGACACAGGCCTGCACCTCAGCTCTGGTGCAGAGGCGGTTGGTCCGGGGGCGCCTGGTACTCCGCTGAAGAGGGTCGGCTGAGCCGGCGGCCCCTGTCCTCAGCTGCCGCATGGCAGAGGCAAGTTTTAGAATCATAGAAGATGAGGGTTGGAAGAGACCTTGGGAGGCTTTTCTACAGCGTTTGGAGCTCCTTGGTGGATTTCCCTCCCTATGCCTCTTCTGTGCAGCCCCTGGCAAGGTGATCGGCAGTGCTCGGAGAAGTAAAATAACCTGCCCCTGCTTAGGGAAGCAGAATCGGAGATTTCATTCAGGGCCTGCCTCTGTTTCCATTGACACCAATGTCAAAACTCCGTGGAACCCGCTCCAGCCTCATCATGCCAGTCCAGCTTCCCTTTGCCCGGGGAATCACTGGCACAGATGGTGCCACGTCACAGGCTCCCTGTCCTCCCAGGGAAGGGCATGTGTCTGGGGTCAGAGCGGGTGTGGGCAGAACAGACTGAGTTTCAGTGATCCTGAGCCAGCTGACCAACCTGGACAGCACTTTCCAGCCAGAGTAAATTTGAGCTTCGCTGCAGCGGTTCTACTCTGCATGAGCGGCTAAGTTGATCCCGGGCTGCTCCCAGAATTAGGGCGGGGGTGGGAAGCAACCTCTGGCGGGGTCGGGGGGGAATTCAATTTAAATTTTGTCCAAGAGACCTGGTGGGCTCTGGTTTTATCTAAGCAAGCTGTCGGCCTCAGGTTCACATTGCCTCCTGCCGTTGCATGACACAAAGGGGGAGAGCAAAGACAGGCTGCGTTTCACCCTTCATTCCTGGCAGCTCCTCTCCAACAGGCGGGAGAGGTGGGAAAATGTTCCGTTTCCACAGGCAAATCCACATTCCCCGATCCCAGCTAGGTCCTGGAATCTAAAGACTGTTCTAAAGACTGAATTTCTAGCCACCCCCTGCTGCAGGGACCACCACGAGAAGAGTCAAAAAAGCTTGTCATTTCCAGCTCTGTTTTTTGCAGACCCAGGTCCTGACATCAAGGGAAAAACTCCTGTTGGCTTCAATGGGAGCAAGACCAAGCCTTCGAGAGGTTTGGGGTGATTGTTTGAAATGAGCCTCTGGAGGTTTTGAGGTTTACCCAGCACCCCGGGGCATGACACCAGGAGGTTGTGCGAGTGTGCTGTTATGCCTCCACTCTTATACAACTAGACAACATGGTAGTGATGTTGCTCTAAATTAGGTCCCTTTCCAGATCCAGTGCTTTCATCAGGACTGCCTGGAATTGGATAGGGCAGGTAATGGACCACAGAAAAAACAGTTCCGTTACCAACCCACCTTTTGGTAGCAACTGGAAAGTGGTTCATTTCCAGTAGCTGTTGGAGATGGTTTTAATGACATTGATGGGTCTCAGTGACATCCCTAGTGGATAGATATCCACAGTAAAAATCCCCACCAGCACAACTGATCTTCTCTTCTCTTCTCTTCTCTTCTCTTCTCTTCTCTTCTCTTCTCGTTTGCTGTATTGTCTGAGACCCAGATCCCCAAAGCTATTTAGGCACCTAACCAACGGGAATTAGGTGCCTAAATAACTTTGAGAATCTGGACCAGAGTACCTTCCAGTAGCACATTAAGCAACATGACTGATGTTTATCTGGTTCATCACTCTCCTTGATGAGCGATTTCGTTGGCTGTCTCTAGGCTCTGGAAATAGACCCACTCTTTCACTCACAGAGATGGCCAGTCCAGGTCAAGAGGGACACAATGCTGAGGCAGTGGTGGGAAAGTTTCCCTACCACAGCCTGTGCTGTACCTGCTTCGTGGGTAGATCATGACCTTGTGCCTCCTGGGCTATCAAAATTTTCATGAGTGTTGCGATTTATTTTCATTTCTTGTAAGCTTGGGGAACTCTGGGGGAAAAAAATGTTGGCAAATGGAAAAAACTAACCTGGGCCAGAAAGCAGAGATTAAAGAAGTGCTTTGAAATCTGACTTCCACTCATGTGGTTCCCAGAAAGAAACCCAGATTCCCCACACTAACTGAAAAATGAGTTTTGTTTTCTAATGCGTCTCCCTATGAGTCAGCCGTCTTCCATGCTGAGAGATTGGGACGGTGCAGGGATTAGAGGGGCATTGGCAGCTCTGGGAACAGGGCTGGGCAGGGAATTGCTCTTCCGCCTGAATTCTGACTTTAAAATGAATAAAAAGTGTGAAAGAAGCCTGGGAACTTGCTCCCCGTGCTACCGGAATCAGAACTGCCATTTGCACACACTGCTCTGTGACGTGATGCTATGAAAACAACACAGGGCTAATGTACTGGTTGTGGTCGGGTGGAGACACACCATCCTAGGGCCAGATCCTTAGCTGGTATAAATCAGCATTGTCCCATTGACTTCAGTGGAGCTCCACTGATTTACACCAGCTCCGGATCTGGCCCATCGGCTCCAATAGAGCTATGTCAATTGATGTCAGCTGAGGACATGTTCTGGGTTTCACTTAATCCAGGAGGAAGTGTGGGGAGAGGTGAAGATGGGGAAAGGAAGGGTCATAAAGGGTCGATCTATCCCTGGTGTCACAGACTCAGCCATGCAACCCTATTTGCTGACTCTAGCGTCACCCACAGCCCCATCCCCCATTCAGCAATGAGATCAGCGACAGAGAGATGAAGAGGATGGGCCGAGAGAAGAGAAGACGAGGGAGTGGGAAGAGCTCCAGCATCACCAGCTCATGAATATATAACAGTACAGCATAGCCAAGGGAAAGCACCCACCGCTCCCTCCATCTCTCCCGTTACCCTCTTGTATTCACAAGCATCCCGCCATAGGCTGGGGAAAAGGTGCCTCGTGCCAAGAGAGAAAGACCCCCTTGGGGTTTTAATAAATGGCAAGACAGATGCCGAGAGCTGTGTGTAAATGGGATCGCCTGCTGTTCTGCCTCCCTGCATCCAGACAGAGAAAAGTTCCTAGGGAGATCTGCTCTTGGCTGAATTGTTGCAACACATCTGAATGCCAGAATATAGATGCAGCGCGCGCGTACCCTGCCACACAAGGTTATCTAGCCATTAGAACATCATTAATCCTGGATGCTACACCTAGTCCTGCCACTGACAGGGGAAGTCACTTCCCTCCTCTGCCACTCAGTCCCCCATTGATACAATGGGGAGGTTTGCCTGATGCTGATCAGGTAAAGAACTTTGAGAGTTCCTTAGAGTCCTGGTTGCCAGAGATGCTTGGCATCCGCAGCTTTCGCTAATATGGACAGGGACTGTGAAGACTCTCAGATGCCAAAACCGGAAGGGATCACTACCATCATCTAAGGTAACAAAGTCCTGTGGCACCTCAAAACTTTATAGTTAGTCTTTAAGGTGCCACAGGACTTTGTTACCTCTGCTATTCCAGACTAACACGGCTACCTCTCTGATTCTTACCATCATCTAGTCTCACCCCCTGCATAACAATGGTCATCAAATTCCACCTAGTAATCCTTGCATCCAGCCCATCTCACAGTTAAGCTAGAGCATGTTTTTTAGGAAGCCGTCCACTCTTGATTTAAAGACTTCAAATGATGTAGAATCCTCACGAAATCAAGCCACGATTTAATCGAGCCCATCTCTGTTACGGGACATGGCAGAAGTGACCTCTGCTTCCCTGAGAAAATAAGCGCATACATCCATATATGTGGTGGCGGTATTGAAAAAGAAGAGATGGGGAAAGAAAACAACTGTTTATAACTTGGAAAACTCTGGGAAAACAGGACTCAAACTCTCTAATTGAAAGCATTCATGGGAGCTGTGAACCCATCAAGCCATAAATGACTAAAACATTTCCCTGCATTAGGGTTATGAAAAAGATATTAGTGAGGGGTTTTTTCCTCCTCTTTTAAAGGGATTTGATGTGATGCCAAAATATCAGAGTTTGAGCTTTTTTTCTCTCTCTTTTTTGCAAATGATGAGACTATATCCAAAATGCTCATGAATGTCATTTTCTCTAAAAATACACTGACTTGTGAGGGGAACTGTCTCGTATTATTAGACATGTAACTTTGTTTTACTTTCATTGGGGCAGGGTGGGGTGGTGGTGGAAAGTGATGTCCTCAAAGGTCTGGTTGTAGTTTGCTGGAAGGAGGCGTGAGAGCTAGTGGAAATGGAGAATGAACATTTGGATGTGGAGTTCTAGTTTGTAGGGAGATTTTTTTTTTATGATCTCATTTTTACTTCACATCATCAAATCCTCTCTACCCCAAAGTTGCGGCATGTTCCCAGAGCTACTGATTTTTAAAGACCCTGGATTATGATGAGTTTTGGCTGCTCTGAAACCTTGCATGAGCTGCCGTCTGAGTGCACATTAAGACCATTTTTGGAAATGTACAAAAGGGACGGGGTGCTAAATAGAGCAATCTCTTTTTAATCTGCTCCAGCCCCTCTGAGTAGGAGTGTACAGTACATGTTTATAGCTCACTGCCTTCAGCTGAGAGACAGATAGAAATGGTTGTTCAAGAACCTCCACCAACTTGAGAGACATATTTTATTTGCAATACAATATAATATCTCTCAGTAAATTGCTTCCCTGCTGGAAGCAACTGAATATTGAGTATTGACAAAATGTACAAGTGCTTCTATATAAATGCTGGAAGTCTAAATGCCAAGATGTGTAAACTAGAGTGCTTGGCATTAAATGAGAGAATAGCATCATGGAAACTTGCTGGAAGGAGGGTAATCAATGGGAGATAGGGTAATAACAGGGTACAATTACAGTGTAGCAGTAAGAATATACTGTTGACCACCTGACCAGGATGGTGACAGTGATTGTGAAATACTTAGGAAGATTAGAGAGGCTACAAAGACAGAAAACCCGATAATGATGAGGGATTTCAACTATCCTCGTTATTGACTGGGTACATGTCACCCCAGGAAGGGATGCAGAGAGAAAAAATTTAGACACTGTAAATAACTGCTTCTTGCAGCAGCTTGTCCTGGGACCCATAAGGGGAGAGACATTCTTGATTAGGATCTGGTCCAAAAAGGTGAATATAGCTGAACTGTTCAGCACTAGCAACTAAGGTAACTAAATTTAACATCCTTGTAGTGGGAAAAATGCCAAAGGAACCCACCACAGTAGCATTTCATTCCAAAAAGGGTGACCACTCAAAGATGAGGAAGCTAGTTAAACAGAAATTAAAAGGAACAGTCATAATGGTGAAATGTCTGCAAACTGCATGGAGACTATTTTAAAAAACCATCACCGGGGCTCAAATGAATGTCTATCCCAATTTTTTTTTTAAAAGTAAGAGGACCAAAAAAATGCCACCATGGTTAAATAGCAGAGTAAATGAAGCAGATAGAGGCTAAGAAAGAGCTTTTTAAAATTGGTTAAATGAAATAAAGGTTTAATAAATGATCTATAGGTGTCACAAGTATGTTACAGCCATGAGAAGCATATGTTAAAGATGATTATAAGCACATCAGTTGAAGGTCTTATAGTGGCCATAAGCACCCTGTTGACCTGTTAGACTCTATATCCATCTATAGCTATCGACTAACTATTGACTGACTCCGTATAAGCTATTTATAAATGAAACCTTAGTAGCAAGTGTAGCCAGTAAACCACTAGCAGGCTGGATTACATCCCAGGTTGAGGTTTTGCTGTTTCGATTCTATGAAAGTGTTTGTCTCTTGTTCTAACCGAAGGCTCCTGAAGGCCAAGGAATCAAGATGAGTAGAAGAGAACAGGTTTAACAAAGATATGCTGATCCCTCATATTGCTAGACCCAGCTGGAGTTGCTCATTTATTTATCTATTTGGGAATAATTTTTAAAAGATGCCTAAACCAAGGCTCTGGTTACCCTAACACCTCATTAATAAAAGTGAACTCCCAGCCATAGTAAAGTCATCATTTCAACAAGGACTCAGCCTACAGCGACTCCTTACCACCCCCTGCATCCAGACAGAGAAAAGTTCCTAGGGAGATCTGCTCTTGGCTGAATTGAACCCCCACTATGTGAACTGTATCCTCTGCCTGCTCCCAAAACCCTATCAAATAAGTATCTCTTGCAGTTCGTTCCACCCTCTTCCATCTGCCTCCCGGAGATTTCTCATTTCCAGTACATCAGGTTCAGCTCCCTGCATCATTTCCCTGGAAAAATATGCCCCAAAATGAAAGCTCTCAAGGTTTCCATCCTTGGGGAACCAGATGACCCAGTCGGATAGCTGCCTGATAGCTTGTGGTTAACACCCAGGGTGATTTTTATGGTGAAGCATTTAAAGGAAATAGATCAAACGTCAAATGGATGCTGCACAATCAGTGCTCATTGGTCCAGAAGGACAATGATTAAAAACACAAGTTGGCTGTGTAGACTCAGAATTCTGGAGCAAAAGTCATCTGGTAGATATTCTGCTGGGAAAGAAGTCTCCCACCATGTCAGAGACCTGGCAGCCACTCTTATATGAAAGAAAAAAAGAACAAAGAGAGCTTGGAAGTTAATCTGACACCAAGCGAGCGAATGAAAGCCAAAGATGGCTTGACGTCCCGGAATAATCACCTCCATGTTCCTGACCAAGGTTCAGAAAGAAATGAAGCACAAGCAATCCGGGAAAGAGTCACCCTGGTCCTAGAGCAGGGACATCAAAGTCATTGTGTGACTGGGCTAAAGTCCAGTTTTAACAGTGACCCCATGGGCCATGGAATAGATATGAGGCTATATACTTCTACAATTCACTGCTGACCTGCCAATGGCATGAATACATGGAGATCAAGGCCAGAATCTGGACTATATGGAATAACAATAAGTAAAGTTCTTATTATTTATCGTGTTAAATGTGATATTGTTACAGTCATCTTGGCTCAGTGGGAAAATCTATTCTCCTTTAGGGCTCCCAGTATGTCTCCTTTTGTTTCTCTTCTTCCCCATCCTCCTTTCTCCCTCCTCTTTCCCTGTTCTTTTGTCCCATCTATATTTCCTTCCTTCTGGATTTCCTTCCCTACAGTAGCTCCCAACTCCCTGGTCTGTTGGTTTCAACTCCTAATCTGCAATGGAATAGCTCACACTAAAGTACTGTCACAAGGCTCTAGAGTTAACACCCTAGTGAGTTGAATGGCAGATGGAGGGGCTCACCACTCTTGGAGCCATTGTTTCAGGCTCTCTGCAGACTAAGGAAGATATCAGTGCCTCAGTTACACTCAGGTCATGTTTTAAAGCTTTTCTCTGCAATCAAGAGGGCTAGAAAATGGCTCTCTTTTTCCAAACTAAAGGCTGAGATGAAGCAGAATTGGAATATGCCACATGGGCCAGCTAAATAACATTAAATAGATTAGATCCAGCTAGCAGGTCAGTTGGCAATTGGATGGCTGCAGCTGCTCTTGTGGAGAATGATGGGTGTGGTTGGAGAGGTCAAAGGGCCACTGTTTACCCAGCAATGCAGGATTCAAAATGTTCAATATCACCAACTCCAAACTTTAAAAAATCACCAGTCAGGCCTCCAAAACTCATGGAGCTGGCTTAAAAATCATGAGGGTTTTGTGTGTTTGTTTTTTAAACAATAAATTCTGGGATGTCTTTTTATTTCCTTTCTGGTTTCTGAGCCTTCAGGATGCACTTGGGTCACATATTAATGCTTTTCTGCACAACCAGGCAGGCTAGAAACCTCTGTGACAGATCGTCTTCTCACCCCTCTTCAGAAACAGGCAGGAAACTCTTCTTTGGCTCCAACAGTGCTCTTTATTTCACAGTGCAAGGCCCCACCACCAATATACACAGCTTTATACACAGCTCTATAGCTTACAGCTCTAACACAGCTCTACAGCTCTACACAACTCTATATAGTTCAGCTCTGTCAGGCCTCTAGCCTCAGCTCTATTTCAGCTCTGTGCCTTTCTCTATCTTTCTCTCTCAGTCCTCCACACTACCATACCACCACCACCACACTGGGCTTCCTTCCTGGCAGGCTTATATCCCCCTGAGGAGGCTTCCAGGTGCAACCCATCCAGGCTTATTGCTCTGCAGCCCAGGTGGCTAATTAGGCTTTCTGCAAGGGAGGTTTGCAGAGGGCTTTTCTCCCTCTTAAAGGGGCAGCAGGCTGGGTCAAGCCCACCCTGCCACACACCTCCCCCCTTAGCCTAGCCCCATCGGGCTGGCTCAGACCCCTCAATACTTCCCCATTAAATTTAATAGGCCCCTTGAACCCTTATTCCTCATTTCTTTCACCATAGCAGCATGGTCATGAGGCTTCTGGGTGTCACGCCCGGCTGGGGCGGAGAACCCCACTGCCTTTTTATTTTCTGCCTGGACCTCTTTCACAGGCGCCACCCGGGCAGGGGGTTGTGGTTCTTTGACTCCCTGCTCTTCAGGGGGGGAGCCTTGTCCACTCCTCGCACTGCAGACAGTAGGGTGGAAGTGACCGCCCCCCTGCCTCAGTTTCCCCTGCCTCGGTTTCCCCCTGGCTTTCACATGAGCTCGGGGCTTCCTCTGTGGAGCTCACCTCCTGTCCTGGCCTCAGCCGTTCCTGGCTGTCTAGGTCCTCCCCTTGGTCATTGGGTCGAGGCCCACCCCTTCGCTCGGCCGGGCCCCCCTTACGGGTTCTCACGCTCGACCTCGGGGCAGCCCGGGGCCTCGTACCTCCCACTGGGCCCCAGTCCCGCCCAATAATTACGGGGCATGGCAACCCCGCTGGCACTCCGACCCGCTTCCAGCGGAATCGGCCGCTGATCTCTAGGGGGACCTGGGCCACCCGACAGGTCTTCCTGTCCCCATGGACACACTGTAGGTCCATGGTAGCCCCCGGGATCAGCCACTCGGGGCAGATCAACGCTCTCCGAACGAGCATACAGGGGGAGGCTGAATCCACCACCCCCTGATGGGACTTCCTCCCCACCTCACCCGCAGGGTGGGTATCCCCTTACCCGGCTTCCGCCCCCAAACCTCAGTCCACCCACACCAGTCAGTGTAGCCACACTCCATGGCTGGGCAGTCCCGCTTAATGTGCCCTGGCTTCCCACACTGCCAGCAGGTAAGCCGGGCCGCTCTCTCGGGCGCCCCTCTGGGCTCCCCATCAGTCCTTTTGCCTCTAGCTGGGCGGGGAGTCCATGGGCCAACGCCCCATGTCCCGGACCCGTCGTGGTCGGTCTTCTCCCCGAGGTACCTCTGCCTCCACGTACTCCTCGGTCAGTCGCACCGCAGACTCCACCGTCTCCGGCTGGTGCCTTCTGACCCAGGTGCGCACGGTCTCGGGGAGGCTGAGCAAAAACTGCTCCAAAATCAGGGAGTCCATAATTTCCTCCCCTGACCGGGCCTCCAGCCTCAGCCAACGCGTCGCCCAGTCTCTCAGCCTCTGGGCAAATGCCCGGGGCCGCACCGCCTGCGTCCAGCGGGCCACCCGCAACTTTTGCCGGTATCTCTTGGCAGATAAGCCGACCCGGTCCAAGATGGCCACTCTTACAATGTCAAAGTCTCGGGCCTCTACAGTCCCCAGGGCCATATAGGCCGCCTGGGCTTCGCCCACGAGGTAGGGAGCAAGCCGGAGGGCCCAGGTGGTCCATTCCCACCCGGCTGTGGTGGCCACCATCTCAAAAGTCCCCAGGAAGGCATCGGGGTCATCCGCCGGGCTCATCTTACAGAGTCCCCAGCCCGGTGGCCGCATGCCCTCTCCTGCCCCTGGACTCACCAGCTGTTGCAGGAGCTTCGCCTGGGTGGATAAAGTCCTGCAGCGTCTTCTGCAGCTCAGCTTGAGCCTGCTGCATCGCCTGGTGGGTTTGCTGCAAGGCGTGTATGGCCTGCTGGGTCTGCTTCTGTTGCTCCACGAGCCACTGTAGGGTTCCCTCCATCTCTGGGCCACCAGTTGTGTTGCTGGTGTCGCGATCCTACCTCTCACACCACGTGTGACAGATCACCTTCTCACCCCTCTTCAAACACAGGCAGGAAACCCTTCTTTGGCTCCAAACAGTGCTCTTTATTTCACAGTGCAAGGCCCCACCACCAATATAACACAGCTTTATACACACCTCTATAGCTTACAGCTCTACCCAACTCTATATAGTTTAGCTCTGTCAGGCCTCTAGCCTCAGCTCTATTTCAGCTCTGTACCTTTCTCTATCTTTCTCTCTCACTCCTCCACACTACCATACCACCACCACCTAGGCTGACCATACGTCCCGTTTTGAATGGGACAGTCCCGTTTTTTTAAGGTTTTTTAACCGTCCCGTCTTTTTGTCCAAAATATCAATTTTGTCCCATTTTTGGGGCAGGACTCATAAAACATGGAGTCATAAAACGTCCCGTCCCCCCCGCCGCTGCCGCCGGCTCGCTCGGCCCCCGGCTGTGGCTCCGGACAGCTCCGATCTGCCGCCTCCTCCAGCCCGCCGCCCGCTGCCGCCTCCTCCTCTCTATTCCTCCTTCCCTCCTTCTCTCCATCCCTCCCTTCTCTCCATCCCCCTTCTCCATCCCTCCCTTCCTCCCTGCTCTCTCCCTCCGGCCACTGCCTCCTCTCACTCCCTCCATCCCTTCTCTCTATCCCCTTCTCCATCCCTCCATCCCTCCCTTCCTCCCTTCTCTCTCTCCCTCCGTCCACTGCCTCCTCTTCCATCTCCCTTCTCTCCATCCCTCCTTCTCGCTGTCCCTTGCCTCCTCCATCCCCCCTGCTCCCTACCCCCATCTCTTCTCTCATCCATCCATCCTCTCCCTTTCTCACCTTTGTGCCTTCTCTCTCTCTGTCCCCTCCATCATCTTCATCCCTCATCCCCCCTTCTCTCTCTCTCTCCCTCCATCCTCTTCATCCCCCATCCCTGTTCTGCTTATTCCTCCATCCATCCCCCCCGACCGCCCTCTGCCTCCCCCCCGCCCGGTGCTGGGGGGCCCAGGTGGGGCCATGCCCCCCCCACACACACACCCTGTCCCATTTTTGCCCTCCCAATGTCCCATTTTTGTCTAAAGGAAATATGGTCAGCCTACCACCACCACACTGGGCTTCCTTCCTGGCAGGCTTATATCCCCCTGAGGAGGCTGCCAGGTGCAACCCATCCAGGCTGATTGCTCTGCAGCCCAAGGGAGGTTTGCAGAGGGCTTTTCTCCCTCTTAAAGGGGCGGCAGGCTGGGTCAAGCCCACCCTGCCACACCTCCTTTTGTTGTTAAATGGAAGCCAAGAGTTTCACATCATCACGTGACTCCAGGAGCTAGGTCCGTCAGTAAAACATCAAATATCAGGGGGCTCATGATAAGAGTTGGCCACACAGAATAGGAGCAGGCTGTTAGTGCATGTAAAAATATGAAGGAATGCATTTTTTTAACCCAAGTTGTCCTTGCATGAATGTGAAGAACAGAGAAGTGTGACCTACTGGTTAGATCCCCATGGCCAACCGGACAGAATTCCTGAGTTCTACTGCTAACTAGCTCTGCCTCTCTCTTAGGGATGCCCTTATTTGCAAATGTGACTATCCGTGCCCAAAACCACATTGCAATAATAGGGCTTTTCCTCACGTCTAATTTCTGTGGGGCTCTGACTACAGCTTCATGCTGTATAAACTTCTTGGGAAAACATCCAGGTTATGCCCATGATTGTGCTTTTGAAGGAATTTACAGGATTATGTCAGGCAGTTTCCAGCAGGCCAAGATCAAAGCTCCTGGCTTTCAGCCTTTAATGAACCTTAATCGATCATGACAGCTAGTTCATTCAATATTTTGAGCCGACAAGACGGATTTGAGGAAATACCCCATTACAGGAGATTATGCGTATTAGAGGACAATGGAGGCTGCTGTATATTTTCATTGAACCTAAAAAAGAAAATCATTCCAATGAGGCCCTAAAAGCAAGTGAAGTCTGAGTTGGAGGCTCCTCCAAACTAACACCAGAGTGGGCAGCTCCTACTTACAGCTTTCCGCAGTTAGGAGACACCTTGCCCACCCAACAAGCTTGGTTGTCTACTGGTGTGTATCCAGTGGAGTCCTGTCGCCCTATGCCAAGTGAACAGCAGTTGCTACCATTTATCAGCCTCTCACACCCACCCGCCACAAGTGGCCATGCCCGTGCAAGAATCAACTGTGGAGAATCAACGCATTTCCCAAGGCAACATCCACAGCTGTACTTTTAAGTCTAGAATAACCCTTGCCCAGGGGACCTCTGCTCCTGGCCAGCAGCCAGCTCCTCCCATTCTGCATCAGCTTTGTAGGATCCCTGGCCACAGGGGACATTCTAGGGTGGAACTTGGGAAGGAGTAAATTGGGAGGTGGGAGGGGAGTGGCCACAGTTCAGAAAGGATGAACCAAGTGGCCTTTTCTGGCCCTAATGCCTATAAATCTCTTATGAGGCTATTGGGCTCTATGGAGGGAAGCTTATGGGAAACAGCTACTCCACATGACCCTACTAGGCCCTGCCTAGCTCATAGCTGTCTTGGAGTTCAGTTGTGGCCGGCCCTGGAGCAGAGGGGAAAGGCACATACAGGAAGATCTGCTCAGAGGAGTAACGTCCTTTGTGTTATTTGGTAGGTTTTTGTGCTTAAGAATGGAATTGTTCCCTGCAGGCAGGGCCTGGACAGATTTTTTGGGCCTGGTGTTTTTTCTTCCTGTTCTGGGGAAAGAGACTGGTATCCTCGAGAGCCTCACGGAGAAGCCAGGCTGCAAGGACACACTAAATGGCCCACCAATAGATTCATATTGTCCCTGCGCATGCTGTGCCTGACTACATAGACTATGAAGGGAGTCTGATCTTCACAGCTATCCGGTAGGCTTCTTCCCTCAAACTGGGAATTCCCTTTAAAAACCAGAGGTGCTAAAAAAATAATCTAGGCAAGAGCTGGACTGTGATTTTCTTCTTCTGCATGCCGAGGGCTTTTATGGTTTTTTTCCCCCACTGGAGCGGAATTTGAACAGCCTCCCCATGTGCCACAAAAAGAGGAAGAAGATACAAGATTTTCTGACAGTGCTAGTGATGCCAAGTGTTCCAAAATCGTCCCACTCCATAAAGCATGAGATTTTAAACAACAGTCATTTGTCATTCACTTTCTGGCGTTAAGAATCAGAGAGGTAGCCGTGTTAGTCTGGAATAGCAGAAGTAAAGAGTCTTGTGGCACCTTAAAGACTAACAAAAGTATTGAAGCATAAGCTTTCGTGGGCCAATACTCACTTCGTCGGATGCAAGTGGGTGTTAGCATCCGACGAAGTGGGTATTGGCCCACAAAAGCTTATGCTTCAATACTTTTGTTAGTCTTTAAGGTGCCACAACTCTCTCTGTTATTTCTGGTGTTGGAGCCTTTGGGGGTCATGTTTGCAAGCTTTCCTCTGAACCTCAGCGGTTAGCAACTTTTTGGATAAAAAAAAATGGAAGCTCAGATTTTTCTCATCATCACCTGGCTCCAGGAACCGCAGGATGCAGCAAATACTGAATATCGTTGAGTCTTGCAACAGAACTGTGAGATCCGGCAAGGCTGTGTTGCCAAGGCTGAGTGTTTAAAATAATGTGAACCAGGCACCCTAGAAAAAAACAGGAGACTGGCTTAAAAATCAGAATTTTCTTAACCCATAGTACATTTTAGTTTCTTTGTATATCCCTCAGGATTTTCAGTCTTTAGGTTCCTGTTTTTAAGCTTTTTTCCCTAATTATTATTAATTTAGCTGGTGGTAGCACATAGGCATTGCCTCAACTGCTTCCTTTATTCTGCTCCAGCTGCAGCCTTTTCCTGCCACGGAAAGAAGTGGTTCACTGTGCCAGTTATTGCAGTTGCTTAGGTCACCATTCTCCCAGTTTTTTTTCCCTATAATGCCATTTTCCCCTTGTTCTGGAGGCTTTTCTTGGTGCCTTACTTTGTTGTAACATTTGGTGATTTTATGGATACTTTCATTGTAACAAACCTTCATCATTTCCCCAGTGACTTGCTCTCCACTTGCATCTTGCTGTGGCAATCTACTGGGGTCCTTAGAATTGTAAGTTACTCTGTTACCCTGCTCAACCCCAGCAAATGAGAGTTTTGCTTCTGCTAAGCTGGGTGACAACTCCCTGATACACCGTCTTGTCTACCAAACCCTTCAGGACTTTGCCTTGTGGGTAACAAACAGTGAACCCCAACTCCTGAGGTCCCCAGAGACGTCTCCCTGCAGTGCCCAGCCCCTTAACTGAACATTTGCCCAAGTTATTAAATTCACGCCTCCTTTAATGAGACAATATGCTGCAGCCTGTTACCTTAGCTGGGGTTCACGCTCCCTTCCTGTCAATCAGTGCACTGAAATGGTTTATAGTAGAATCATGTAATCATAGAATGATGAGATTATAAGGGACCACAGGGGTCATCTAGTCTAACCCCCTGTCAAGAGGCAGGATTAGTTGAAGTAAAACAAGTTTATTTAACAGAATCACAGAGGATTAAGTGATACTGAGTATATGGAATCAAAATAGAAAGGGTGACAAGCAAACAAAAGTAAAAATACACTGCTAAGATGAAAACCTGATTTAACAAATTACACTCCCTTGCTCAAAGATGTGTTTCTCACCACGTCTCTTTTCCAGCATGGCTGACCAGAGTCTCTAGCCAAGAGCCTTCACAAATCTCAAAGTGCTTGGTTCCACTGGCTTTTCAGGTAACGGATGCCCAAATGACTTTTTCTCTGTCCTTCTAGCATCCCAAAGTTTACTAACCCTGCTTCAAGAGGCAGGAAGACTTCCTGGGGTGCAGTCTCCATGTCCAGCAAGATTGTTAAGGAGTCATCTTCCCCCACTTGCTTTCCTGATGCCTTTGTTTACCTTCCATGTAAATGTACTTTATTTATCCTGGGATATATCTTGCTTAATTTACACCAGGGACACATTCAAGCAGGCAGGACCTCATTCCTTTGTCTGGAATGAGGTATGGCTCAGCACTGCTTGGCAAATACATGTTAAGAAAATATTTGCAGCACATATCTATAAAGTCCTTCGTGGGTATACCATTCATACATCTTCAAGAATATTAATGATCAGTGAGTTTTAGTTTTCCAGTGATCTATTGCATGACATCATTTGGGTATATATCATGACAACAGTGCGCCAACTGGCTCTGGGATGGTCTTAAGGTCACTTTCCCAGGTTGATTTTTTTTTATTATCGTAGAATCATAGAATATTAGGGTTGGAAGAGACCTCAGGAGGTATCTAGTCCAACCCCCTGCTCAAACCATGACCAACACCAATTAAATCATCCCAGCCAAGGCTTCATCAAGTTGGGCCTTAAAAACCTCAAAGGAAGGAGATTCCACCACCTCCGTAGGTAATCCATTCCAATGCTTCACCACCTTCTTTGTGAAATATTGTTTCCTAATATCCAACCTAGACCTCCCCCACTGCAACTTGAAACTGTCGCTTCTTGTTCTGTCATCTGCCACCACTGAGAACAGCCGAACTCCATCCTCTTTGGAACCCCCTTTCAGGCAGTTGGAGGCTGCTACCAAATCCACCCTCATTCTTCTCTTCTGCAGACTAAACAATCCCAGTTCCCTCAGTCTCTCCTCCATGTGCCCCAGCCCTCTGATCATTTTCATTGCCCTCTGCTGAACTCTCTCCAATTTTTCCACATCCCTTCTAGAGTGGGAGAACCAAAACTAGATGAAATACTCCAGATGTGGCTTCACCAGTGCTGAATAGAGGGGAATAATCACTTCCCTCAATCTGCTGGCAATGCTCCTGCTAATACAGCCCAATATGCCATTAGCCTTCATGGTAACAAGGGTACACTGCTGACTTATATCCAGCTTCTCATTCACTATAATCCCCAGGTCCTTTTTGGCAGAACTGCTGCTTAGCCAGTCGGTCCCCAGCTTGTACTGGTGCATGGGATTCTTCCATCCTAAGTGCAGGACTCTGCACTTGTCCTTGTTGAACCTCATCAGATTTCTTTTGGCCCAGTCCTCTAATTTGTCTAGGTCACTCCGTATCCTATCCCTACCCTCCAGTGTATCTACCTCTCCCCACAGCTTAGTGTCATCCGCAAACTTGCTGTGCAATTCATCCCATCATCCAGATCATTAAAAAGATATTGAACAAAACCGGCCCCAGTCTCGACCCCTGGGGCACTCCTCTTGATACCAGCTGCCAACTAGACATTGATCACTACCCGTTGAACCCAACAATATAACCAGCTTTTTATCCACCTTAAAGTCCATTCATCCGGCCAATACTTCTTTAACTTGCTGGCAAGTACACTGTGGGAGACTGTATCAAAAGCTTTGCTAAAGACAAGATCTGCTTTTCCCAGATCCACAGAGACAGTTATCTCATCATAGAAGGCAATTAGGTTGGTCAGGCATGACTTTCTCTTGGTGAATCCATGCTGACTATTCCTGATCACCTTCCTCTCCTTCAACTGCTTCAAAATGGGTTCCTTGAGGACCTGCTCCATGATTTTGCCGGGGACTGAAGTGAGGCTGACCAGTCTGTAGTTCCCCGGGGTCTCTTTCGTCCCTTTTTAAAATATGGGCACTAGATTTGCCTTTTTCCAATTATCTGGGACCTACCCATATCTTATAATTAGTTATTACACTGCTCTCAGATGCAGTGTGAGGAGGTGCATCTCCGTCAATGGACGCTGCACTGGCGTAGGCCAGGAACCGGATATAAATCGGCAGAGCTCTGGGTGAAGTTGGTGATACTATCCCAGGTTAGGATCTGGCCCTAGGTCTGACTTTGACCCACACTGTGCATTGAGGTTTAAGCTCCTTAGGTGGACAGTGAACTGCAGAAGCAAACCTTTGGAGCAGGAGGGAGGGATTAAAACAGGAAGGAAGAAGGGACAGAAGGAAGGAGAGCGAGAGAACACGAGAAGGAGGGAGTGTGGGAAAAGAGGAGAGTGAGAGGATGGAGGAGAAGAGGAAGAGGAGAAAGAATAAGAGAAGGGAAAGGGAGGAGGTGGCAGGGGAGAAGGAGGGAATGAAGCAGGGTGAAGGTGGAAGAGCAGAAGGACATGAGAGGTAAAAGTCAGGCTAAGAGAAGCCCTCAGGGAGGCTCTGCCCCTCTGGTTATAAACCCATTTGAGTAAAGAGGAAGATCCATTTTTTTCCCTAGCCATCCTCCTCAACGCTATTTATTGAGACAATATCACCCCCTCCCCACGGCCTGGCCTCTGGTCTGTAATTTGTCCGTGACCGCCTCCCCCCCCTTACCCAGCCACGTGTGCTCTGTTTTGACTAATAACAAAGCCGAGATCCCAGTGACCCCTCTCCACCCCCCCACCCCCCCACACACATATGCACACAGGCTAATTCCTAACCAAACAATCCCGGGGCGCTGGCTGGGCGTGTGTCCTTTGGCTGCCACGCTCCAGCCCCCAGAAGCAACGGAATTAAGCCTGTCTCTTTAAATATTTGGGACTGAGCCGCTCCAGTGCCAATTGAAATCTGGAAAAATGCTGCCGAGTGCAGGAGCTGTCTAAAGCCTGCCCCCGCATCTCCCCCGCTACAACCGTCGTCTCCCAGGGGCCCAGGCTCTCTTCCAGTCTTAGAAATATATGATTTATAACCTGCAGATTACCAAAGGAGAGCATGTTTGTTGTCCCCGCCTGCCCCCTCCATTGCTGTGGTCCTGTCTGCACGAGGATGCTCTGAACGCCAAAGGGGACAGCAGTTTGTATCAAGAGCAAGTGGCCGGGTGGACGATTCAGGATTCGACTCCAGAGCTCACCTTGATCCAAACTCTCAAGTCCTAGGAACATCAGATGGATCTTTTGTTTGGCAAATCCTATCTAGTATCCTCTCAATGTCTTACCCTGTCAATGTCTTCAGACGAAGGCACAAGAAACCCCACACTCCTGGGATAATCCGTCCCCAGGAATAATTTCTTCCTGTCCCTCCTGAGTTAAGGTTGATTCGTGCCCTGAAGCTGGAGAGTTGATATCCAAACACCCTGGAGCACTGGGGAGGTTCAGATCCAGATCTGAATTTTGCACCTTTTTTTTCAATAAAAAGGCACTCCCCATCCCCCCAACACATCTACTCTGTGTATACGAGCGGTTTTGCATCTCACCTCCAACTCTCTCCCTTGGCTTTGCCTTTATTCTTCATTAAAATAATGAAGCCCCAAGACTGGACAGCGGGCACAAACATAAACCTTAATCCCTGAGGGAACTGATCAGAGGTTTCTCCTGGAGGCCCTACACCTCTTTCTCTCTGGCTCTGCCCTGGCTCAGAGTCTTATGTTCCTGAGAGGAGAACATGAGACCCGTATGTCCTGGCTGCCAGGCTGAGTCAGCAGAATAACTCTGAACCTCCATACACAGTCCTGCGCTTGACACGGGACTGCACTAAAACCCTGCATCCAGACACCTGAACTTTGGGGAAGTTTGGATCGGGAAGTAAATCTGAATTTAAAGCCAATCCCAAATGGGCCAAACTGAAACCATGGAACCAGACGCCTCCAAAATCTGGAACTGTTCAGATCTACGGCAGAATGGAGTGACTGCTTCCTGTCTTATAATGGGTCCAGACGCAGATCCATTGATCTTCGAAGCAGCCTTTCCAGTTGGCTCAGCAGGCCAGGACTGGGTTAACATGTGGCTCCTTCTCTTTCTCTTGAACCTGTGTCCTAAACACACAACCCACGAAGGAACACAGGAATAGCCACACTGGATCAGAATGGAGGCCCATCCAGCCCAGTGTCCCGCCTTTGACAGTGGCCAGTGCCAGATGCTGCCGAGGAAGGTGCGAGAAACCTGACAGTAGCAGCTGTGGGATAATCTGCCCCTCCCCGAGGACTCCCCCTGGTCCGTAACAGCTAGAGATTGGCTTGAGCTCTAAAGCAGGAGATTTAATATCCCTTCCTTTCTGTTTTTAAGATTCAGAAATGTCCAGTTTCCCTCCTTTTTACTTTTACTTTTCAGGGGCATCTGGGGTTATTGCTATTTATTTATCAAACAATGTGCTCAACCCTGCAGCCAATGCAGCCATTTAGGGAATGAAACATCCCATCCCGCAGGACCGGAGGGGGATGTAAGTGTCAGAATAGAGGTACCCCAGCCTGCCCAGGGCCCTGGGGTTACCAGCCTGCCAGTCTGTGACTTTGTATCACACTCTAGTGCCATAGCAGTGTGCGGCTGGCACTTGACGGATAGATACAAGGGCCCAACCCCAAGATGCTCACGGCTTAAGTGAGACAGGGGGAAATGGAAGCAAGACAGCGCCAGGGCTGTGATGCTGGGGGAGAAGGGAGATAACAGAAGGCCAGGGCTGAGGAAGCCGTGGTGCTCCGGGGATGATCAATAGCACAAAGGATTCTGATCAGGCTCTAGATTCTCGGCTCCACGGGGTGCAGCTGGGAGGGAGTGGGATGCAGAGGAGCTGCTTGTGCCTCATGGTTCTAACCATGGCTCTGGCACAGAGTAGAGCAGCCCCCATGCTGCTCGAGACCATGGGGAAGTTGGGAGATTGTAGTGGGGCGACTGCCCCACTCCAGTAAAACAGGGGTCAAAAGCAGCCCTGGGGAGGGCTGAGGCTGTGAAAGGCTGATTGGGGAAGCAGCCCCAGCTGGGACCATGCCCCAATCAGGCCACAGCTGGCCCTATAAAAGGGCTGTGAGCCAGGATCTGGAGGAGTCTCTCTCTGGCTCTTAAGGGAGAAGGACCTGGCTGCCTGGGAGCTAAAGGTACCAGAAGTACAGTATGGCTGGGGAAAGGCAAGCAGAGCTGGGGAGCTCCAGCCTGGCAACTCCCCAGGTTGCAGGCCTTGTGCAGGGCCGAAAACAGGCCCTGGGGTTGCAAAGGTGCAGCCCAGGGGTTAGGCAGAGGCAGCTGGTACAAAACCCCCTTGCCAACGATGAGTAGTCATGACAGACGGCAGTCTGCCCCGTGAGTGTAGGCTAGACGAGGACTGGCAGTACCCACTGAGGCAAGGTGAGTTTATACGGTTGGCGGTTCCCCTAGGAGGGGAGACCCAGAGTGAGGGGTACTGCTGGGGGCAGAACCCCAAGGTAAAGAAGCACTGATGTCCGGGAGGGACATGAGGTCTGAGGCAGGCAAGACATCAGCCAGCAGGGGGCGCTCCAAGGCTGAAGAGAGTTAATTCCCAGACAACCAGCAGGAGGCGCCACACTGGTGAGTCTTTGAGCTCGCTATGGAGCTGCTCTAATCTACGGGTTCTGGTCCCCAAGGGGCCACCATTCGGCTGGGAATTGCTGCACTGCCATGTCCCCATTTCTTCCCCACTACACCCAGTGTGTTGGTTCAGAACCTGCTAGGGATTCCCATGCTGAGCAGATTTCCAGGGGGGAGAGTTGGGCCGGCTGCTTTCCAACCCAGGGTGTGTTTAGCGTCCAGTGCAGGAGAGACAGGAAAGCACCATCTTAGGGAGAGAATTCTGAGAAGAGATTTGGAGGGGGCGAGGCAAGCGGCCTGGTGCCCAGGGAGAAGGAGAGGCTGACATTAAAGATGCAACGTTGTGAACGGGAGAGAAGGAACAGAGGGAAGAGGGGAATAGGACAGGGAGAGTTGAGACGTAGTCTGCCGGCACAGCTGTGCATAGCCTTGGAGGTGAGGCCAAGGCATTAGCACTTGATGTGGATAGAGACAGCTCCCAAAGAGGTGGGGGCTGGTCCCTCATGGAATTTATGGACCACGAGTCAGAGACAGATCAGAGCCCATGGCAGCAATAGTCTGAACTCCAGGCCACCTCACTGCGTGTTTGTCCCAAGGACCGGGATGTGTTGTGGCTGTTCATCAAGTTCATCCTGGGTCCAAGTTTTGATTATTTACCTATATCATTTTCTGAGCCTGTGACAGGATCTGGGTGGGTGTTTGAACTGTGCAAGTTCAATTCTCACTGAATCACTGGAGATAGCGCATTACCACCTAAGGCTGAGTCATGTGGGGGATGCTGTTTATGGTAGCTTGAAAAGATACATAAAGGGACATAAACAATGTCCCAGACCACGAAGAATGCCACAGAGTCCATTGGTCACTGTATCCATTTGAAAACGTTTAAACTCACCAGAACCCAGACCTTTGTTTGGAGAAGGGCAAGGAGAGGGACACACTAAGATATTGTTTCCCTGTTAAGAAGCAAATGAGATTGAAAGAGTGGCTCAAACTGCAAAACTTCAGTAGGGTGCAGTATCAATAGTGTCTCGATGTGTTGGAAGGATCCGTGGCATCAGAACCTAGTGGGAGGATCAGTGATGTTGGGATCTGGTGGAAAGCTTGGGGGGTTGGGAATCGGTGGTGGTGAGATCTGATGTTGAGATCAGTCATGTTGGTATCAATGGTCTTGAGAAGTGGTCTCAAGACTGGGTGTGTTGGGGGCTAGGGTTTCATATGGCACTTTAAGAGGCAGCTGTCCCAAAACCCGGGGTCTCTTTGTATCTGGGTTTGGGGTTGCTAATAAGAACTGCCTTGATGCTTTGAACTTATCTAGAACTGAACCCAAACCTTAAGCATTTTGAAGAATTTTTAAGTACCTGTGGCTTTCTTGTTTTTAATTTCCATGTGTAAATGTCTGAGGTTCGATTTGGATTTTCGGGAGGAGTCACACGGGGACACTGATGATGAACTAACCCTTATTTCTTTATTAATGGGCAAGGCAATGGGTGAATTTAAAGACTAGTTACAATAATTATCTACTGAACAATCCCATTAAACAGTTGTCTACTAAACAATTCTATTAAACAATTCTATTAAACAGTTTTTATTTTTGATTGATTTGCTTAATATAACATTTACAACAAAATGAACCTTATTATTACTGCCAAAAAGACACAACTATTTACATGAGAAAACTTTACAGCATGAGAGACATGAGTCACCTTTCAAATTCTAAGGTAAAAATGTACAGAGGCGAGACACACGATTAACAATTCAGACTCTGAGGTAAACACTGACAGAAATGAGGGACACAAGTAACCGTTCAATTTCTGAGGTAAAAAAGGGACACACGAGTAACACTTCAAACTCTGAGGTAAACACTTATATAAATGAGACACACAAATAACATTTCGAACTTGACTGGCAATCGTTATGCACTCAGGAGGAGATACGGGAGTGGAGAGGCGTTGTCCAGGTTGATCAGGCCTGGACTGGATACGGAACGCCTCTAGAATTTTGGCACCAATTCTCAGAATAAATAGGCCAAGGAAAAACACCCTCGGTACCTGTTTGGACCTATGTAGATGGGACCCTGTTACTAGGCAGATTAGTCGCGTGCATGGCAGGTGCGCTTTCCATATACGTAGGTGATGCCCTGATGACTTTATTTCCGCCAGGCAAAGTTCATGGCTCGGTTGTTACTGCCGGACTAATGCGGAAGATACTGACCTGAGCGGCCAGGACAACCATGAAGCCTGGAATGTACACCGAAGCTATATTTAACACCATGCTGCCTGAAGGCAGCCCATGAGTATGTGTGTTTGCGAACATGCCTTCTGCAACACAATCCGACAAACACTCATGCTAAAGTGTGAGTATTTGGAAGACTGGCAGATGCACAAGAAAATGTTTGTGTCCCGCAAAACTTACCTGAATCTTAGCTCAAATTATTCTCCGTCAGGCAACTCGTACCAGGAAAAGCGGTGATTTATTATTCATCACTTGCTCTTCACCACTTATTATTCTTTAGCTTTGAACATTTTTGTCTTAAAGTTAAGGAGCAGAAACATTAATATGTGTCTTCGGGGACCACCGGGTGTTACAAATAGCGAATAATAACTGGAGACTATTGGCAGTGAACATTTCATGAACAAACAAGTGTATGGAAATTGTTCATTCAAACTATTTGGTGAATAGTTACAGAAAACCAGACATTAGAAACACGAGAACTGGCTGGTTTTTGAATGATGTGTTAGCAGGAAAAGGGCTAAATTTAACCAACTTCTTCTGTATTGCATGCCCCAGTGCAGGGGTGGGCAAACTATGGCCCACAGGCCACATATGGCTTGCAGGCTTGTCTTGTCTGGCCCCTGAGCTCCCGGCTGGGGAGGCTACTGCCGGCCCCTCCCCTGGAGTCACGCCACCACACGAGAGGTGGGGCAGCGCGTCTGGCTCCAGCCGGGTCACGTGCGGTGTGGTAAGAGGGCCAGGGAGGTGGATAGGGCATGGGAGTCCTGTGGGTCTGTCAGGGGGCAGGAAGCAGAGGGTGTTGGGGAGGGGTTTTGGTCCGGGGGGGGCAGTTAGGGTGGGAGGGTCTTGGGAGGGGGCAGTCAAGGGACAAGGAGCAGGGGGGTTTGGATGGCTTGGGGATTCTGAGGGGGCAGTCATGGGCGGGAAGTGGATGGGGGCTGGATAGGGGGCAGGGTCAGTCTGTTTGGGGAGACACAGCCTTCCCTACCAGCCCTCCATACAATTTTGCAGCCCCGACGTGACTCTTGGGCCAAAAAGTTTGCCCACCCCTGCCCCAGTGGCTTATGATTGTAGAGACCAGATCATACCTGGTGTTGTAATAATTGGGGCCTACAGATCAACCCTAAATGTGAGCTCAGCAGTGAGGAGTAGGTGAAAGTTCATAACATGTTGCGATAACCTGTAATGGAGTCAGAAAAATGGATGCAGCCCCAGGACTGTGTTAGGGTTTTGACTGGTAAACGAGAGGAGGATAGAACTGGAAATCAACGGACCAAAATTGGTTTTTCAGAAGTTCGGTCTGATTGGTGAATGAAATAATGAGGAGCGGAGCTATTCCACTCATCCCTGTCTTACAGGTTCCTTAAAAAGAGGGACTTTTAAGATTCAAATGATGGCGAAGACAGACTCCTGGGGGATTCCTTGGAGAAAGGCCAACAGACCTCTGCTACATCTGTAGATTCTGCCCTTTGTTGGTGATCCACAGTCACTGGGACGTGCAGAGAAGTACACCAGCAAGGATGCCTGGCCATCACTGCTGGACCAGCGAGGTCCACATTCTGATATGTGTGAGATCCTGCTCTGTCTTCCCTACCCTTGCATGTTCCTTTCCATCCCCCATGATCTTCCTCCTGTCTGCTCTCTTTCTCAGCTTCTCACCTGATCCTGAGACCAACTGCACGGCATACTCCCAGGGCAATGGGGTGAAATGACCAGCCTGCTAGCCCAAAGCATCTGTCCATGACTGACCAGCAGCCTGGTATCCTGAGGACATCACCAAACGCCATATTTCCCCACTTCGCTGTCCTATCTTTGGAAGAGCAACCACTACGGAGAGCTAGTCACTCAAAATTCAACACTAGCATTAACTCTTTCTCCCCCATGAAGAAGGGTTGCTTGAGAGAGCAAAAGACTCTCACTGATACTCCTCTCCTTTGAGAAAGGGGTTTTCATACGTTCTGATTGTTTCATGTAACCACTCGATTCCAGTGTCCGAACTCTTCCTGTTCATGGATGGTCTAGCTAATCCTTAGTCCTGCCATAGGTGCAGGAGACTGGACTAGATGACCTCACGAGCTCCCTTCCAGTCTTATGATCCTATGTATTGGTTTTGATTTTTTTTTTCTCCTCTGTACCCTAAACTTTGGCATGGATTTTCTAGTGACTTTGCCATGGGACTAAGCAGGCCGAGATTTCATGTCAAACTGTTTGGTGTTGTACAGTGACCAGCTTGTGTTAAAATTTTTGTCACCCCCGCTAATTCAATTGACATTAAAACAGGTCAACCCAGAGGCCAATGTGTCCATCACCCTCTAGTAATACACTGGACTGCAATGACCTCTGAGTGTCCCGGCTTCCCTCCTAACTTGGAAATCCGATTTGCAGGCTCTTTGTTTAGAAGATAAGGAAATGAATCATTTTGAAAATGCTTCAGTGGTTTACAATAGCAATGAAAAAATAGACAGTGTTTGAAATAGATGGCCTTCCAGTGTATTTTTTTTAAAACCATATGTATGTGTTTTGCAATTAACATCCCATGGAGGACAACAGGCTGACAGCAACAGCAAAAAAGAATCCTGGGTGAGTTGGGGTTAGTTTAGCTCTAGTGCACAGATCATTGCAGATTCCTTGGGGGGCTGAGCTGCTCAGGAATTTTTACAGCAATAGTGGTGAGTGTGTGCATTTCCCATCCCCCAGGACAGGATGGCTAATTCTTCCTCCATTGGCTCATTTGTTAGACCATGTGTGGCTCAGTTGCACATGTTCCTTCCCCAAGGCCAGTTGGCTGTAAATTCACAGTCTCTCCCTAAAGGTGAATCCCCAGAGTACGGGGAAGGTCAGGACAATTTTCGGGGAGAAGGAATCCAGGTCTCATGTCATCATGATGCAGCATCAGTCACTTGGCAGCCCTGCCTGTTCTATAGGGCACAGTAAAGCAGTGATACCAACAGTCATGTGACATTTGGTTATTTTTCTTAAAGCCCCATATCCTGGAGTCATGTGATTAGAGAAGACACTCAGCTTTCATTTTCTTAGCTTTGCCTTGCAAACCCAAATCAGTTGACCTGGGTTTTGGCTGTGGAGACGTAACTCAAGATGTTTTCTTTTCCCTTTTCATGTTGCAGGTGGAAGAGGAGGGAAAACATCCCCTCTACTTCCTCCCGGGTGCCAGCAGAGGAGGCAGGTTTGATTGTCAGTCTTGGCTCTAGGTGAATAAGGACTAAACTCCACATAGAAGGCTAAAGCCTGTCAACACATGCCGGACATGCTTCAGAAGTCCTCAAAGCTAAGTCGCTTGGAGTGGGGGAAGAAATAATAATTCTATATAAAGGAATAATTATATATATATATATATATTTCTATATATATATATAATAATTCTATATAAAGGAACACATCTAGTGCTTACTACTGTCATAAAACAAATGTGTCGGAAATATTCAAACAGCTGCATTGTTTCCTTAGAAAATTCCTTTGAAAAGTACTTGCCGTTTTGGCTGATGAAAACTGTGATGATTAATGACCCTTACCCCCCCCCCCCTGAAAATAATCCCTTGCCAAACCTCAGCTTTTAAACCAGACCCTACCTCAAACAGGAATATGTTTTGTCATCTGGGAGTTCAAGCTGTCCCTGTTTTACAGATGGAGAAACTGAGGCACCAAGCAATTCAAGGAAAGGCCGCAGCCAGGCACTGAGCCCAGCTCTCTGCAGCTTGGCAGCTGTTCCTCTCTCCACTAGACTATATTGCTTTCCTAAGTAGGCTCTTTAAGAAGTTGTCTGCTAGTTGAGAGGCAAGGCTGCTGCTGATAGATTGGAGAGCCGTGCTCAGCCTTGGGGTTTAATTGAAGTGCTCATTAAAAAGAACTAAATAAACACATTTATAAAATGGCTTCTGTCCGCTGTTTTCTAGTGCTGCCCTCCGCCAGCCCTGATGAGGTGAACCCTGTTACCCAGACCGGAAGTGGCTGTTTGCGTGAGTCTCGGTTTTGTTTGGGTTATGATGACTGTAGTTTATTTATTCCTGGATTTCTTAATATTGGGAGCGGGAGTCATTCCTGATCCATTTGTTTTTATGCACTAATGCAATGTCATCCCTACTTCTTGCCTGCGGTTAGGTAATGCCATTCAGCATGCGAAGGATGCTGCTCTGATGCAGTTGTTGGTAATATATTACATAAGGTCCCCTAAATAAACCTTTCATATGAAATAACCTACACGACTGTGTGACGGGGATGCCTGCAATAGCAGGGGACTGGGCTGGATGACTCAGGAGGTCCCTTCCAGTCCTATAGTCCTGAAAGTTCAGCCAGCTGGGATCTGGTTCTATCCACCAGTGCCAAAATGAGCTAAAAAGTGGAAGAGGCAAATAAGTAAAATAGGTGGTGTATTATCCCAGATTACTAATAGGATCAATCCATCAATTTCACATTTCTAAAATAAACACTGTAGCCCCTTCAACGCCATCCAGGACTTCACTGTATTGCACACTCAACGTTTCTTAGGAAATCTTCTCCGTATGGCTGATGTAAATATAGAGCAATAACTATGATTTAACGTTCAGATGGTGTGGCGGGGTGACCACCCGCCCCCTACTGGAAGGGGCTGGAAAGAGCCCAGAAATAGCCCTGGAGCGGGTTAAGGCCAGGAGCTAGCAGGCTTCCAGGCCTGACTGGGGAGTAGTCCCAGCTGGGTGGTCACGGCCCAAACACTCAGGCCAGAGTATAAAGGCTGAGAGGCAGGGGCCTAAAGAGGGGAAGTCTCCTCTGTACTTAGAGGAAGACAGGCCTAGCTGCAGGAGCTTAAGCCAGGTACCTGGGTTAGGGCAGAGCTGGGGCAGGGCAGAAGGAGCCGGGCAGGCTCTAGCCAGAGAGCCCCAGGCCTCCGGGCCTGACAGAAGGCCCAACCCAGGAGTACCAGGGTTGCAGGGGGCAGCCTAGGGCTAGAGATAGCGACAGCAGGCCAACCCCCCTTGCCGCTGATGAGAAGCCGTGATACTGCAGTCTGCCCCAGTGAGCAGGGGCAAGTGGTGACTGGCAGTGGCACATTCTGAGGGGAGGTGGGGATAGGGGGTAGAGGGTTCCCCCAGGGAGGGGAGACCCTCAGACCAAAGAGGGTACTGCAGGGGTGCAGCACCCGCAGTTAGAGGGCACCGGGAGGGACACGGGGCCAGGAAAGAAGCGGGGCATCAACCTGCAGAGGGCGCTCTGGACGCTGGAGGAGCTGATTCCCCAATCAACCAGTGGGAGGTGCCGCAGGGGTGAATGTCGGCCCTGTTACAGATGGTTATGTGAGAGAATTGCAGCTGGAGTAGTAGAGAGTATTGCTCTGATGACTCCTTCGTATTTGTGAATCGGGCATCAAGTGGTTATACGGTCTATTATGGGTGACCACAGTCATACATTGGAGAGCCTTTAACTTTCAGTTTGTACAGCAAGTGTCCACATCTGCCATGGTTTGTGCACTTGTAGTTTAGAGTTGCCCATGAGCTTCCTTGAAGATTCAAACCAGGGATCTTCTGGGTCAGATCTTTCAAGAGGTGATTGCTTGTGAACATTGTTAAAGTCATAGAATCTCAGGCTTGGAAGGGACCTCAGGAGATCATCTAGTCCAACCCCCTATTCAAAGCAGGACCAATCCCCATTAAATCATCCAAGATATTTTTGCACCATATCCTTAAATGGTCCCCTCAAGGATTGAACTTGCAACCCTGGGTTTAGCAGGCCAATGCTCAAACCACTGAGCTATTCATCCACCTTCCTATTGGATGGGAATATATTCATTTCCCATGATCCCCTTCAATCCCCCAAGGGCTGCAGTAAGAAACTGGAGACTAGAACTCAGCACCTTCTGTTCCTAGAGCATAGCCTCCTACTCACTGAGCTAACAGTGCACCTCTGCTGGAGTTGTAAACTGGTAACTGGCAGCTGATCAGTTTCAATACCATGCAGTAGAGGGCAGCAGTGACACATACATGCTACCCACTGAATTAGGATTGATTCGGAAAGAAAAGTATTTAGAAACCAGCTCATCTGTTGTTAGCCTGCCAAGATCTAAGGTCACAGCTTTGTGTTCCCTCTGCGGCGATTGATATCATTTGTGTCCAAAGCAGTAGAAGGAATGTATATGGGGGGAGGCACTGGGGAATGGGATATGGAGCGTCCCAGTGCTTCAAATCCAGCAAGTGTGCAGAGCAACTGATCATCATCAGCATCCCTTATTGGACCTGTAGCTTTGCTGGAGAGCTCAAGGGTATAACGCTTCAGAAAAGGTGCGTTAGCTCCTGCCAAATCAGAGCTAAACCAAATCTTTGCCTCACCACCAAGTCCAGAGCTCAAATGGTCTGTGTGTCACTGTTGCATGGAGATCAGTGGAACTGGTGTCCAAGGGCCCATGTTCTCTGAAGGGACTGTTACTGAGGGAACACCAAGAAAACAGAGAACACTGGGGAGTTTGGCTGGAAGCCACATGGACAGAGGAAGGCGCAGACATCAATGAAGTTCCTCTTCGTCAGCCCAGCCTGTGTTTGGTTTCACTCTTTGCAAATGAAATGCGATGGTGGCACTGGAGCTAGGAGCTCAATCTGAACTCCCCCGGAGACCCAGGGTTTTGCAGACCCCAACATAGCTCAGCCTTGGACCCAGTGGAAGGAGGAGTTTGAGTGGTACCTGGACCTGTCGAGCAGGAGGACAGCAACACCAGAAAGTCAATGTGTTGTTTTACCTCTGTGGGAATGAGGCAGAAGTTCACCACGGTCTCACGGGTGCCTAAGGAGCCCTGGGCACATACTGCCTCCAAAGCAGAACAAGACCGTGGAATGACATGAGTTTTTCATTGGCGACCGATCCAAAGGAGAGGGGATAAACCCCAGGTTACTGCCTTGCACACACTGACTTCTACATGCAACTTTGGAGACTTGACAGACTCCCTCATTCCAGACAGGATAGTCTGTGGTGCTTGGGATCCCCACCTGTGGGAGCGGCTGCTCTGGGAAGACGATGCTCAGACATGGGGAATGCAGAGGAAGCCTCAAGAGAAAGGATGAAAGTTTTGGGAGCCTGGCACCTCTGGAAGTACAGGCAGTGAGACACCAGCGAAGAAGAGCAGGGGGCCGGGGTTCTGTGCCCATAGTGAGATGCATTTACTGTGGCAGACAGCACATGCAAGTAAAGGAGACGCACCCCGCCCTAGGACGGCGTTACAAGGAATGTGGGAAGCTGAAATTTGAGCAGGGTGTGCAAGAGCAGAGGAAGGTGTCAGAAAGACTCGGCCAGACTTATTCAAGACCAAGAGGGATGGCATGTCAGACTGTGGTGATGACATCATGACCCTGGATTCTCTTTCAGTCCGAGAGCCTATCAGGTGTAAGCTGTTGGGACAGGAGAGCAACCAGGGGACAATATCAACCTTGGTGCATGCTGCAATGTTCACAGGGAAATGCCCTGTTTGATTTAAGCTGGATAGCGATGTGATTCCTTGGGGTGAATTGTTCTCAATCCCAGCCATTCCAAAGAACGAGGTCACCCTCTAATCCTGTACAATGAGAACATAATGCAGCCAATCGTCTTCACTAAACTGAAAAAAAATAACCGCTGGTACCAACCAAGCAAACTTTGCAGTGGTGGATGGCAAGCATCACAGGCTGACCCCGCTGAGGGAATGCAGCCCTACGAGCCATGGATCCGACCTGGGGGCAGTGTCAGAATTTTAGAGCTGCCATGCAAGAAGCAAAAAGAGGGAGTCCCGGGACAATGGAGACCATTTTAAAAGCGTATGCGGATGTTTCCAAAAGCGATGTGTGGCTCAAAGGACAGACTGGAAATCAGCCCCAGAGTGGAACCTGTGAGCTTCCATGAAGAAAAATTATGTAAATCCAGTTCACAAGGTGCTCAGAAGTCTGCAGAGTGGGGATATCGGCATGTGCAGAGGCCAGTACAGCCTGCATGCTGGTGGTGAATAAGGCAAATTACACATTGGCATAGACTTAAAGCCACTGAACTGGTAACTGAAAAGATGCCACTAGCCATGGACCACAAAGGGCGACATCTTAGAATCATAGAAAATTCAGGTTGCAAGGGACCTCAGGAGGTATCTAGTCCAACCCCCTGCTCAAAGCAGGACCAACCCCAACTAAATCATCCCAGCCAGGGTTTGTCAAGCCTGACCTTAAAAACCTCTAAGGAAGGAGATTCCACCATCTCCCTAGGGAACCCATTCCAGTGCTTCACCACCCTCCTAGTGAAAAAGTGTTTCCTAATATCCAACCTAGACCTCCCCCACTGCAACTTGAGACCATTACTCCTTGATCTGTCGTCTGCTACCACTGAGAACAGCTGAGCTCCATCCGCTTTGGAACTCCCCTTCAAGTAGTTGAAAGCAGCTATCAAATCCCTCCTCATTCTTCTCTTCTGAAGACTAAATAACCCCAGTTCCCTCAGCCTCTCGTAAATCATGTACTCCCACCACCTAATCATTTTTGTTGCCCTCCTCTGGACTCTCTCCAATTTGTCCACATCCTTTCTGTAGCAGGGGGACCAAAACTGGACGCAGTACTTCAGGTGTGGCTGCAGTGCCAAATAGAGGGGAATAATCACTTCCCTCGATCTGCTGGCAATGCTCCTATTAATACAGCTCAATATGCCATTGGCTTTCTTAGCAACTAGGGTACACTGCTGACTCATATCCAGCTTCTTTTCCACTGTAATCCCAAGGTCTCTCTCTGCAGAACTGCTGCTTAGCCAGTCAGATCCCAGCATGTAGCGGTGCATGGGATTCTTCCCTCCTAAGTGCAGAACTCTGCACTTGTTCTTGTTGAACCTCATCAGATTTCTTTTGGCCCAATCCTACAATTTGTCTAGGTCACTTTGGTCCAAATTTTATCAGCATACTCTCCACTCCATTATCCAAGTCATTAATGGAAATATTGACTAGTACTGGACCCTGCAAGACTCTACTGGATACACCCTCTCAGATTGACAACAAACCATTGATAACTAGAATCAGAGAGGTAGCCGTGTTAGTCTGGAACGATGAAAGTTTATGCTTCAATACTTTAGTTAGTCTTTAAGGTGCCACAGGACTCTTTGTTACCATTGATAACTACTCTTTTTAACTACAGTCTTTCAACTAGTTTTGCACCCACCTTATAGTAATTTCATCTAGATCCACATTTTCCTGGTTTGCATATGAGAATGTCACGTGGGACTTACTAAAAACAAGATATATATCATTGCTCCCCCCCTTATTCACTAGGCCAGAAATATAGAAGAAGGAAATTAGGTTGTTTTGGCATGATTTGTTCTTGACAAATCCATATCGGCTATCACTTTTCACTCCATTGTCCTCTAGGTGCTTACAAATTGATTGTTTAATAATTTGTCCCAGTATCTTTCCCGCTATCAAAGTTAGGCTGACTGGTCTATAATTCCCTGGGTCCTCTTTGTTCCCTTATTAAAGAGACATCCTGCGTTTGTCCTTCTTCTGTCCTCCGGGACCTCAGCCATCATCTACGAGTTCTCAAAGATAATCGCTAATGGTTCCAAGATTGCGTCAGCTAGTTCCTTAACTACACTAGGGTGGATTTCATCAGGCCCTGCCAACTTGAATACATCTAACTTATCTAAATATTCTTTAACCTCTTCTTTCCCTATTTTGGCTTGGCTTCCTTCCCTCTTGTTGTTAGTATTAATGTGTTGAGTATCTGGCCACCGTTAACCAGACTTAAACAAAGTGGCATCCAACATCTCCGCCTTCTTGATGTCATCAGTTATTAGCTCCCCTTCCCCACTAAGTAGATGACCTACACTTTCCTTCATCTTTCTCTTGCTTCTAATGTATTTAAAGAACAAGATCTTGTAGCCTTTTCTGCCCTTGCTAGGTGTAACTCAGTTGGAGCCTTAGACTTTTTGATTTTTGTCCCTACTAGTGATTATGCTCCTTAGAAATTTACTCCTCCTTAGAAATTTATCCATGTTTCTACTTCTTGTAGGATTCCTTTCTGATGGTCAGGTCATTAAAGAGCTCCTGTAGAGCCATATTGACCTCTTGTCATTCTTCATATTACCGTTAATCTTTTCTTGTTTATTAGTGGAGCATATGCAATGGAAGAGCACAGTGCCTTCATAAGCCTTTTGAAATGAATTTGTCTAGATCAAGAGCTGGAAGTCATGAGTCCTTGATTCTATCCCCAGCTCTGCCACTGACTAACTCTGTGATCCTGGGCAAGTCACTCCACCTTAGATTCCTTCTTGTAAAATGGAAATGAACATGATTCCTAACATCACAGGTTGTCGTGAGGCTTAATTAGTGTTTGTAATGTATCCTGAGTCCTTTGGATGAAAGTTGCAATAATAGTGAAAATTATTATTTATTATTATGAATGAATTTCCGCTCCCTTCCCCTCCTTAGAAATGTGTATTTGTGTTCTTATCTGTTACAAGTAGAGTACAATGAAAAAAAAATTTTAAACAAAATTTTGAGTTTCCCAAAATGAAATTTTCCATTTAAAAACAAAAACAATTTTTTTTTAGGAAATTTCATTGAAATTGGTTCCATTTTGAAAAACAGTTTGGGTTTTGATGAAATACCATTTTCTGATGGAAGACTGTCAATGAAAAATTTCCAATCGGCTGTTTCCAACCAATTGTAAAAGCTGCTCATAATTTTTCAAATGTTACCATCTTGATAACATTGGAAATTTAAAAACAAATCAGGATTTATTTATTTTTTTGCAAATTTTCTTCATTTTTCTTCCTGTTGTTTTGACAAGCATATTCTCAAAGCTATTTAAGATAGTCCATAAAGTTCAGCCATCAGTTCTGAAACTTTTACAGTTCGCTGTGGGTCTTTTCTTATTTGCCAGAATAGAGATTTACTGCAGAGATTCCACGTGACAGAAAGGCAATCTTTGGGAGCTCTCATTGTCTTAAGTTTAGGTATCATTGTGGGCCAGGAATTGTATGTAATTACATGGAGGAGGATGGCCACAGCTTCTCCAGAAACTAACAGTGGGGAGTGATTATGCAAACTCACTCAGGTTGTAACACTTTCAGAGAAGTTCCACCATGTGGAGAGGTGCACATATACTAGTTCAAACTGGATTCTCCAGAGACCAGACAATGAAAGCAGTTTGGGATACGGAGCCTAAATTTATCCCAACTCAGGGCTTTCTTTCTGATCCAGTAACGGACATGACGTTCTGTCCAAAGGGAACCCAGTCCTTCCTGTGAAGGAAGGAAGGTTGGAAGAAATTTGCTCTACTGCCTTAAGATAATAAAGCGGATAGGGACATGTCGTTAGCTCTATTTTATAGGTGGGTAAACTGAGGCAGAGGCAGAGTGACTTGGTCAAAGCCAAATATATATTTAAACTGGACTGGCTGCAGCACTGGAAAATACTCCATGGGGAGCAATCTGGCTCAGGAGATGGAAAACAAACTGTGATTCGGTGACTGCTACAGCTTATCTAGCTGGCTAGCTAGCCCTCCCTTTGCAGAATCTATCCGTTTACAACTAAACGGATACATCTAGCTAGCTAGCCTTCCGTCCACAGAATCTATCAGCCCACAGTATGTATCTGTCTATCCTTCCTTCCACCCACAGTGGGGGTCTGTCTGTATTTCTACCTATCTTTCCTTCCTTGAATTAATTAACTCTTATGGAAGTCTGAGTTTCTCAGGCTTAGGTATCCTGTTCCATAAGGCCAGCTTCTTAAACAGAACACCATGATTGTATTTGAAATAATGAATAAAAAACGATCAGTTATTTTATTTTTTTTTTTTTTTTTAATTGCTGCGAAAAATCTCACCAAGGAAAATATTGGCACCTCAGTCGAGCCCTATAAATATATTAATAGAGGAAATATTAGAATCAACCTAACAGATTGCCAACCTGTCTGACTTGCACTGGAACTCCTGAGCAGGAGAATTTGCAGAGGTCTATGAATGTCTCTCTTTCATATACATGTTTTATTGTATTGTCAACATATTTCGGATCTCTTTCAGGATGAATGTGTGTTTTCCAGCTTCTATTTCCTCCTCGACGTCTTTGCAGTCTCTCTGTTCGGTGGCACGAGGAAACAAAATTAATTCCGAGCTGCTCAAAGCTGCACAGGGGAGCGCGCGCCATGTGAGCTCCTTCTCATTATGCATCTGGACCGGTGCCTCTGATTCATGAGAATGAACGAGGAGGTGACACTTAATCATTAATGTCACAAGCCCAGCCATTTTAACAGCCCCAGTACTCCCCCTGCAAGAAAGAAAAACGATCGAAGGAATGATATTCCCAGAGAAAAGGATCCGGTCACTGGTAGGAAAACACTCATACATAGAACGTTCTATTATTATTATTCCTTATTATTGTAAGAAGTTTTCCTACGAAGAGCACAGAAAATAACTCGCGCAGCATTCAGTACATGAGCATGGTAGGAAAGGCAGAGTGGTCCACTAAATTACATACTGCACTGGGGTAAAAAAAATGGGGTCTGTTTCTGAAACGGTCACTGCCTTCCTGGGTGACCTTTGTCAAGTTACTTCCCCTCTCGCTGCATATTTCCCCTCCCATCCTTGGTGTGTCTTGTACATTTAGATCAGAAGCTTTTCAGGGTAGTGACTGCCCCTCACGATGTCCAAATACAACACCCAGCCCAGTGGGGCCCCTTCTCACTCAGGTCTTCTAGGGACTATTGTCATAAAATAATTCTATTCCATCATAGGAATATAGGGCTGGAAGGGCCTCAAGAGGTCATCAAGTCCATCCCCCTTCACTAAGACATGACCAAGTAAACCTAGACCATCCCCTGCAGGTGTTGTCCAACCTGTTCTTAAACACCTCCATTGATGGCGTTTCCACAAACCTCCCTTGGAAGCCGATTCTAGCAGTTAAGAATCCTTCCCGTTGGAAAGCTTTTCCGAGTAGCTAACCTAAATCTAAGATAAAGATAACCTAATCTTGCTGTAGATTAAGCCCAATACTCCTTGGCCTACCTTCAGTGGGCATGGGGAGTAACTGATCACTGTCCTCTTTATAACAGTCCTTTGAAGACTGTTCTCAGGTCCCCCCTCAGTCTTCTTTTCTCAAGACTAAACATTCCCAGTATTTGTAACCTTTTATCACAGGTCAGATTCTCTAAACCTTTTCTCTTGGATTCACCAAGGGCAAATCATGCCTCACTAGCCTAATTGCCTTCTACGATGAGATAACTGGCTCTGTGGATGAGAGGAAAGCAGTGGATGTGTTATTCCTTGACTTTAGCAAAGCTTTTGATACGGTCTCCCACAGTATTCTTGCCAGCAAGTTAAAGAAGTATGGGCTGGATGAATGGACCATAAGGTGAATAGAAAGCTGGCTGGATTGTCGGGCTCAACGGGTAGTGATCAATGGCTCTATGTCTAGTTGGCAGCCGGTATCAAGCGCATTGCCCCAAGGGTCGGTCCTAGGGCTGTTTTTATTCAATATCTTTATCAATGATCTGGAGGATGGTGTGGACTGCACCCTCAGCAAGTTTGCAGATGACACTAAACTAGGAGGAGTGGTAGATACACTGGAGGGTAGGGATAGGATACAGAGGGACCTAGACAAATTAGAGGATTGGGCCAAAAGAAATTTGATGAGGTTCAACAAGGAGAAGTGCAGAGTCCTGCACTTAGGACGGAAGAATCCCATGCACTGCTACAGACTAGGGACCGAATGGCTAGGCAGCAGTTCTGCAGAAAAGAACCTAGGGATTACAGTGGATGAGACGCTGGATATGAGTCAACAGTGTGCCCTTGTTGCCAAGAAGGCTAATGGCATTTTGGGCTGTGTAAGTAGGGGCATTGCCAGCAGATCAAGGGACGTGATTGTTCCCCTCTATTTGACATTGGTGAGGCCTCATCTGGAATATTGTGTCCAGTTTGTATATGGTTCAGCCTAATTGGACTAACCTTGTTACCTCCTACCTAGTTCTTGCCTACTTTTCTATACCTGCCTCTGGACACGTCCACTGCTTGCATCCAACGAAGTGGGTATTAGCCCATGAAAGCTTATGCTTCAAAACTTTATAGTTAGTCTTTAAGGTGCCACAGGACTTTGTTACCTCTGCTATTCCAGATTAACACGGCTACCTCTCTGATTCTTTATAAAGTTTGTGGATGATACCAGGCTGCGAGGGGCTGCAAGTGCTTCGGAGAATAGGATTAAAATTCAAAATGATCTGAACAAACTGGAAAAATGGTGTGAAATGAATAGGATGAAATTCAATAAGAACAAATGCAAAGTACTCCACTTAGGAAGGAACAATCTGTTGCACACCTACAAAATGGGAAATGACTGCCTAAGAAGGAGTACCGCAGAAAGGGAACTGGGGGTCATAGTGGATCACAAGCTAAATATGAGTCAACCGTGAAATACTGTGGAAAAAAAAGCAAACATCATTCTGGGATGTATTAGCAAAAATATTCTAAGCAACACACGAGAAGTAATTCTTCTGCTCTACTCTGCACTGATTAGGCCTCAACTGGAGTATCGTGCCCAATTCTGGGTGTCAATGTTTCAGGAAAGATGTGGACAAACTGGAGAAAGTCAAGAGAAGAGCAACAAAAATGATTAAAGGTCCTGAAAACATGGCCCATGAGGGAAGATTGAAAAAATTGGGTTTGTTTAGTCTGGAGAAGAGAAGACTGAGAGGGGACATGATAACAGTTTTCAAGTACATACAAGGAAGAGGGAGAAAAATTTTTCTGCTTAAACTCTGAGGATAGGACAAGAAGCAATGGGCCTAAATTGCAGTTAGGGTGGTTTAGGTTGGACATTAGGAAAAACTTCCTCACTGTAAGACTGGAATAAATTGCCCAGGGAGGTTGTGGAATCTCCATCATTGGGGATTTTTAAGAGCAGGTTGGACAAACACCTGTCAGGTATGGTCTAGATAACACTTAGTCCTGCCTTGAGTGCAGGGGACTGGACTAGATGACCTCTTGCAGTCCCTTCCAGTCCTATGAGTTTATGGATAGAGAGAAAGAAACAGGAAAATGTTGTGGGGCAATGTTGTTAAAATATTAGCAGTGCCTCAAGGTGTTTAGGACAGGAAGTGATCAAGAATACTCTCCTCTGTTGAAATGGGTTTTAGCTGTACCCAATGTATTTGCAATACTTCCGACCAGCTCTCTAGACATAACAAGGAAATTAACTTTTCATCAACGTGCAAATATCACCAGACCTACCTATAAATAATCCAGCATAAAGTAAGCACAGTGCAAGAGGGTAAAGGGACATTGAGAATGTTCTTCAGCCAAACCCAAGCCAACAAACCCAGCGTCTGTGCTCTAACCGTGCGTTGTTTTCTCTGTGGCAGCCACACCACAACTGATGGCCGGCCTGGATTAACCCATGTGCACTTCCATAGGGCCCCCATCTCAGGGGCTCCCAATCACCAGGGGGAGGAAACACTCGCCTCATCTCCCTCCCCCACACACCAAACAAACAAACAAAAGCCAGGGCTGGGAAGGAAGACAGGTGAGGGGAGAGCTAATGGCTGGTGTGGGGTGCCTGATCCGCCCCATGGGACAGCAGCTGCTGCAGGGGGAGTGTGGGGCAAGTGTGCTCTGCAACAATGCCCCCCCATGGGGCTTCCCAATTGGACACCAAGTCTGGGGGAATGCCTTAACACCCCTCCCCCACAGGGCCTCCTACCCTCTGGGGGCTTGGAAAGTGGGTGGGACGCCTAGTTACCAAAGGGCCCTAAAATTCTTTAATCCGGCCCTGCATGGGGGGGGAGGGGTCATTCCTGCATGGTAAGGGGTGTGACCGGAGCGAGGAGCTGCCCGGCTTAGGTGATGGCATTGTTGGATGGAGGAGGGGGCCTAGACACTCCTGGACCCGGTGCCAGGGGATTGATTCAAGGCAGAGGTGAAAGTAAAAATAAGTTCTTACCGGTACGGGGCTGGGTTGGCGCCGACTCCGCCCCCCCCCCAAAAAAAAATATTTTAGAACACAAAATTCTGACCAGCTCTACTCAGCAACATGACCCCTTTGGTCTGCTCACTTACCAGCAAAGGCCTTGATCTTGTAACTGGATCCACGGGGGAAGAACCCAGCACGCACCTGGGTCTGGGTGTGAGCGGTGTTCTCCTCACACAGATCCAATTGCAGAATCAGGGCCAAAGACATGACTTACGGGGCCTGACGCCACAACCCTTACTCAGGATCCAAGATGGAGCAGGGAGAGAGGAATTGAAGATAACAGCTGTGCATAGCCTATTGGATGAATTTGCAGGCAGAGAGAAGGGGAGATACCCAAGGCCGAGGGAGTGCAAGATTTGACTTTTGGAGGGTGAAAGGCTATGTCTACACTGTGATTAAACACCCGCAGCTGGCTCATGTCATCTGACCTGAGTTCATGGGGCTCAGGCTGCAGGGCTGTAAAATTGCAGTGTAGATGCTCCGGCCGGAGCACAAGCTCTGGGATAGCATGAGGCAGGAAGGTCCCAGAGTCTGGGTCTGAACGTCCATACTGCAGTTCTGCAGTCCAAGCCCAAGTCAGCTGCCTCGGGCCAGCCTCAGGTGTTTAACAGCGCTGTCGACATCCCTGAAGAGACCAAAGCACAATAGTATTGCAAGGCGAAGGCACCCAGGGAGAGGAAGAGGTTAAGGAGGAAGGGGGCGGGGGCAGGAAATCCCAGGGTCCCAAAGTTTGGTTGTGAAACCATGTTACCACAATGTTGTTTGCACCAAGAACTCCCAATTCAGCTGTTTTATTCTGTAACTGTGAACCTTCCTGGGGTGGCAGGGAACCCTTGTGTGGGTGGAATGGCAGCGAGCCACGACCTGAGGTTGTGGTGTTCCTTTCCAGTCTGCTAGAACAAATAAATATACCACATCGGCCCTTCTCTGCTGCAGCAAAGCCAAAGCAGGCCTCAGCGCTGCGCGGCCTCCAATCAGGGTATCCCCAATTAACGGCCACATACAGCTTCTATCCAGTGGGGCCAGCCTGGAAATGCGGTGGCTGCATTAAAGATAAGAACATAAGAACATGCAAATGGCCGTACAGGGTCAGACCAACGGTCCATCTAGCCCAGTATCCTGTCTACCGACAGTGGACAATGCCAGGTGCCCCGGAGTGAGTGAACCTAACAGGAAATGATCAAGTGATCTCTCTCCTGCCATCCATCACCCCCCTCTGACAAACAGAGGCTAGGGACACCATTTCTTACCATTCCTGGCTAATAGCCATTAATGGACTTAACCTCCATGAATTTATCCAGTTCTCTTTTAAATCCTGTTATAGTCCTAGCCTTCACAGCCTCCTCTGGCAAGGAGTTCCACAGGTTGACTGTGCACTGTGTGAAGAAGAACTTCCTTTTATTTGTTTTAAACCTGCTGCCCACTAATTTCATTGTGTGGCCCCTAGTTCTTATATTATGGGAACAAGTAAATAACTTTTCCTTATTCACTTTCTCCTTACCACTCATAATTTTATATACCTCTATCATATCCCACCTTAGTCTCCTCTTTTCCAAGCTAAAAAGTCCTAGCTTCCTTAATCTCTCCTCATATGGGACCCATTCCAAACCCCTAATCATTTTAGTTGCCCTTTTCTGAACCTTTTCTAATGCCAATATATACTTTTTGAGATGAGGAGACCACACTTGTACACAGTATTCAAGATGTGGGCGCACCATGGATTTGTATAAGGGCAATAAGATATTCTCCGTCTTATTCTCTATCCATTTTTTAATGATTCCTAACATCCTGTTTGCTTTTTTGACTGCCGCTGCACACTGCATGGACGTCTTTAGAGAACTATCCATGATGACTCCAAGATCTTTTTCCTGATTAGTTGTAGCTAAATTAGCCCCCATCATATTGTATGTATAGTTGGGGTTATTTTTTCCAATGTGCATTATTTTACATTTATCCACATTAAATTTTATTTGCCATTTCGTTGCCCAGTCACATAGTTTTGTGAAATCTTTTTGAAGTTCTTCACAGTCTGCTTGGGTCGTAACTATTTTGAGCAGTTTAGTATCATCTGCAAACTTTGCCACCTCACTGTTTACCCCTTCCTCCAAATCATTTATGAATTAGTTGAATAGGATTGGTCCTAGGACTGATCCTTGGGGAACACCACTAGTTACCCCTCTCCATTCAGAATATTTACCATTTATTCCTACTCTTTGTTCCCTGTCTTTTAACCTGTTCTCAATCCATGAAAGGATCTTCCCTCTTATCCCATGGCAACTTAATTTACGTAAGATCCTTTGGTGAGGGACCTTGTCAAAGGCTTTCTGGAAATCTAAGTACACTACGTCCACTGGATCTCCCTTGTCCACATGTTTGTTGACCCCTTCAATGAACTCTAATAGATTAGCAAGACACGATTTCCCTTTGCAGAAACCATGTTGACTTTTGCCCAACAATTTATGTTCTTCTATGTTACAGGGGTAACTTGAGCAGCTGGAAAGGCAGGTTGACCTGTAATGGAATTTCTTCCCCTCTACAGTGAAGACACAACTGCACCCCCGTTGGTTTGTGTAAACAGCACAACACATGATAAACAGGAGAAATAACTCTGGCTATAAATCACAGCTTGCTTCAGGCTGCTGTGGCTTTAATGGTGTGGGTGAACTTGTTTCTGGGGGACAGTATCTAATAGCTTTGCCAGCTAGAGGCTGGTGGTGTGAAACATCAGGTTGCCTTTTAGAAGCTCTCCTTTAGCTAAAGGGACAGAACGTCTGATAGAGGAGCCCTGAAATCCCCACCTGTCACTCCTACACAGGGAGGTTAATTCCCCTCAAAGCCGCTCCCCTCATATTAAAATACTGTAAGTGAGTGGCTAGTTGACATATGCACTTCTGCCCTCTATTGGATGGTGTCAGAATTGCTCAGTTGTGTTTCATCCTCCCTATACTGCTAATAGTGATTGATCTCCTGTATCATTAATATCACAGTAACCCAATGGGACCTCTGTGATATCAGACGCTGCCTTGCTCTAGGCACCAAATAGACACATGATGATAGACACTCCCTTCCCAAAGACAAGGAGATGAACAGACTTACCCAAGGTGACAGAGCAGGTCAGTAGCAGAGCTAGGAGTAGACCCAAGGGGATGCTGACTCCTACCCCAGTGCTCTAGCCACTAAATCATGCTGCTCGCCCCCCCCCCCCATATCAGCTCCGATTGTAGGGGGCTATGCTTTCCCCACAGGAAGAACTGTGCCTTATTCCCCTGTAAAATTCTGCATGACCATGTGGTTTGACATGGAAAGAGCCGTGCAGTTCCTAAGCGGCCACGGGTTTGTTGCACTATTAATTCCTGGCTGCTGCAAAAAGAAAAGTGATTTGGGAAAAGAACAAACTATTAGTGAACCACATCCGAGCATGTAAAAAAAGGGCAGCAAAGAGTGAAACTGGCTGGAGCTCAATAGACGCAATTAAAAGGAGCTCTTTGTAAGTGGGGTGACGAGGAGGTGAAGTTCTGCTGAGGATCGTTGTGCAACTCTGGTTAGTTCTCCTGAGTCATGCTTGTGGAAACACTGGCTGTTCTGCTGGCATCGTCCGTCTTTTCCAGTTCATGCCAGAGGGCCTCTGTTATAACCACGGGTTCCTTTTGTTTATGCAACTGCAGCTGTCATAAACATGTCTTGGTGTAGTGGTTTACCTTGTCGCTAACAGGGGCCATCTGAAAAATGTTGACCTCACCTGTTCTCAATTACCAGTTGGAGTTGTGTGGGAGTCAAATGCCATCTTCTTTTTTATTTTAATGAATGAACAAGGAAGAATTCTCAGGAGTCTTCCCCGAAGCTCATTAGAAGAAACAAACAGACGAGCATGGTAACTTAGAAAGCATGACTGTTTGCGTCTGGACACACACCAATCCCACTGCAGGCAACTCTGTTCAACCTCTAGAACACAAATACAATCTGCAGTGATGCTTGAGAATGCTAACAGTGAAAACTAGGGGTCCTTTGGGCTCAGTGCACATGGTCATCATCAGATGAAAACAGGAAGAAATCCCCCAACCCATCTGCACGCACACCATGTTACGCTGTTGCAGTCAGTAACGCTTTCCCCAGTCTGGTCTATAACTAGGCTTGGAAGGAATTGATTTTTATAGGTAAATGAGGGTAAACCTTTATTTCACTGTTCATGTATAAACCAAAGAAAAAACATCTCCGTCCATAATAACTGAAATTTACATATAGGTAAAGTAACAAAAGTGAGACCTGAGAACATAATAGAGAATAATTTAAGGATATTTACTTTGTGTATTTGGCACAATCCCTTTACAATTTGTGTTTTTAATGGTTATAAGCTTGAACTTTTTTAAATCAACATCTATTGTCATTACATAATCATTGCCTGACCCCTTCCCCCCAGTGAAAATTTATAATGATGACAAAATTTAAAAATGCCTAAAACTAAACATGGACAAAATACTTTTTAATTAATTCTGCCATGCGTACCCCTAAGCATCTCTCATTTTAACCCCTCCATTCCATCTGTGATGACACCAAGATGTTCACTACTGGAGACAGAGCCAAATTCGGCTGTTCTGACTCACATTGGGTAGCACTTTGCTCCACAAGCCATCCCACGGATTTCACCTGTTATGGAGTCAGATACTATTCAGCATGCATAAAGGCTTTGGAATGCAGTCCAGTGGGAGGAGGGATGCATGGCTCCATCAGCAAATGTCAGGTGCAAAAAGAAATGAATCACACAATCGCAGATCCATCTCCCTGGCGGATTGTCTATATCACAATTATATCACGCACATTTGCACACTACTGGCACGTGCAACGTGGGAGAGACACTGGATTGAGGCCTACTGAAAGAGCCGTGTGGAAAGAGCCCAGAACTGGAACAGCCAGGGTTAAGCTGATCAGGACACACTTAGATGAAGTGGAGAGGTGGCACTGTACATTAGGAGCCTAATTCGCCTCTACCCTAAGGCCCATTTGCACTGCTGGGTTGGTGGTGTGAAAGAGCCTTTGTGTAAATAAGAATCTAGTCCTAAGAATATGTAGAACACTTGGGGCCCACATCCCAGCAAGGAAGAGTATGTTGGTGAAATTCTAAGGTAATGATGAAAGAACAAGGAGATGTTCCAATAGGCACCTGGTACAGAATACCTAGACCAGTGGTTCTCAACCAGCGGTACACGTACCACTGAGGGTACACAGAGGGCTTCCACGGGGTACATCAACTCATGTAGATATTTGCCTAATTTTACAACAAGCTACATATAAAACAGTCGTGAAGTCAGTGCAAAGTAAAATTTCATACCGACAAGGACTTGTTTATACTGCTGTATATACTATACACTGAAATGTAAGTACAATATTTATATTCCAATTGATGTATTTTATAATTATATGGCAAAAATGAGAGAGTCGGCAATTTTTCAGTAATAGCATGCTGGGACACTTCCGTATCTTTATGTCTGATTTGGTCAGCAAGTAGTTTTTAAGTGAGGTGAAGCTTGAGGGTACGTAAGACAAATCAGACTCCTGAAGGGGGTACAGTTGTCTGGGAAGCTTGAGAGCCACTGACCTAGATTAACCATGGGAAACTTTCCAAACACTGGAAACCAGAGTATACTGTACTCACCAAAACGCCCACTACACTATTTTCTGGCCCACCCTCTTGGGGGGAAATAAAGAAGGAAAATGGCCTGAACGTGTTTATGGGTTAGTCTGTATATAGTCTGGAAGGTGGTCAGATATTACATTGATGGGTAGGTGGCACTATACAAAGCGAGATGGATAAAGGCTAGATATGGCAAGGCAATAGATATAGGGAAGTCTTTCTGGTTCTGCTATTTGCTGAGATGAAAGAATGGTCTGAGTATGAGAAAATGACCCTGCACTTCGCAGCAGTGACCACTAACTACTTGAACCAGCATAGTAGGTTCTCGGACTGTAGCAGTTGTTGATTCACAGAAAGCAAAGTGTGATCCATTGTGACATCTAGCCACTACGGGACAATGGAGGATATACTAGAATGTCCCAATGTGGTGAACTATGGGGAAGCCCTGACTGGAAGGCAACAGAAAACAATATCTCAGAGAGAAAATTGCAAGGGATGAGAAGTGACTGATGGGGCAGCAAGAGTAGAGGCCAAAACATTTGAGGTTGAAAGAAAGACTGGAAAGAATGTAAGTGGGAAGCAACCAAATGAAAACACTTGGAGGGCGTAAGGGGGGAGAAAGGCAGCAGAAAAGCAGGCTGAATTAGTGGATAAGCAGGGTAAAAAATGTGCCTTTACCAATTTATCAGGGCAAAGAAGGTGGGGGGGAGTCATAAATTACTTAGGCAGGTGAGATAGTCCATGTTATCATTTTTCATCAGCAAGAGAGAATTAAGACCAGGTATTAGAACAATTAGGAAGTAAAGATGAGCCTGTAAAAATACCTGTTGCTGAAAAGCAGGTAGAGAAGTAATTGGAAAATGGGATCAAATGCAAATCAGGCAGTCCTGGATGATCTGAATTGTAGTGTGTTATACGAACTAGTGAGCAAATTGGCTGAACAGTCCTGGGTAACCGGGCAAGGATGAGAAGACTGGGAAAGGTGAATGAGACACTAAAGTTTTCAAAGAAAAGAAGAACACTCCTGGTAATTAGCATTCTGTCAGTCTAGCCTCTGTTTCCACTAGAATAATTGAACAAATATTAAGAGAAAAGGGGATGGGGATGACCTCAAAGAGCCTGGAAACTGAGGCTGAATTTCAAGAACTTCCTGGCAGTAAGATGTTAAGCTGTGGAGTGCAGCCCCTGCACCTGGAATATTTAAAAATAGACTGGATAGAATATTAAAATGTAAGGAACTGTCCTGTACTGGCAAGGAGATGGACTGAGTGACCAAATAGTGCTTTTCCATCTCTAGGTTCTGATTATTTAGATGCATCTGTAAAGTCATAGAAACTCCAGGGCTGGATAGAGTTGTATTTCTAGTCCTCTCCAAACCAGCCCTAGCTCGTGACTAGAACTGGTCAGGAAAGTCTGATAGGCCAGCCTTTCTCGGGATGGAAAGTTGAAATAGCAAAGCCTTTTTGTGGAATGCAAAAATCGGAACTATTTCAGCTCAGAAATGTCCAAATGTCTGAACTTCAAGCCATTGGCAGGGCTGCGGTAGCCGTGTTGGTCCCAGGATATGAGAGATACAAGGAGGGGGAGGTAATATCTTTGACTGGACAGCTTCTGGTGGCGACAGAGACAAACTTTCATGCTCCACAGAAAGAAGAGCTCTGTGTAAGCTTATTTCTGCAACCAACAGAAGTTTGTCCAATAAATATATTCCCTCCCCCACCTTCTCTCTCTTCACTTCCAGTTGACAGTAAGCTCTGTGTCTGCCTAAGCTGCTGCCGTGTCTCATGGGAGCTGTAACGCCACATCCCGACTGTTCCCCTTTTCCTCATGGGCCATGTTCCCAGCCAGTCACCATCTCCCAGGATGCATTTGCCCTCTTTCCCTGTGGCACAGCTGCTGTGGTGAAGCCTCAAGGAGCGGTGGCCTCAACCCCCAGGAGAGGCCGTGGTGTCATCATAGAAGGAACCTGAGCCTCAGGGCACTTGGGGAGCATGGGGGGAGGGTCATGGAACTACACCTCCCTTGAGGCACTATGGGGGCTCAGCCAGACGGAAAGATCAGTGTTGACTTGAAACTGAATGCTTTGGTTTGATTTTCCCCATGAAAATTTCCACCAAAATCAATCGTTTCCTGTGGAAAGTGTATTGTTTGAAATTCGTCAACAAGCCCTAATGGTGACCTTCTTAGCCAGGGGATAAGACGATTCCCTTCCATGGTTGCATCAGTCACAGCTCTCGTCCATTCCTCAAATTGCTTCTCCCTGCTAATTGGCGTCATTGCAGTCTTCTCCAGCCTGGGTCTCCGCAGGCTTTTTCTCATCCCCTTCCCTGTGCCGGCGAGACCGCTCTGTTGTGGAGTGTTTTCTTAAGCATTGTTTATGGTTTATTCCTCTGGAGCTCTTGTATATTTTTCTTTCGGCCCACTCACATGCACAGCTGGCAAACGCACAGGGCAGGGCTCCGGGCGGCCCCCTCGCGCGCCGGGGCTCTGCAGTGTTATCTGAAAACCCCTGGAGCCGGCTTTTGTTTGAAAAGAAAACAGCTTCCTCGGCTCATTCCGCCCAGCTTGAAAAGCCCAGTGCGTGCTTTGAGAGGCACGTGCCGCGGGTCTTCAGTGGAGAATGGCTCTGCACGCTAAGGGGATGTCTGCCGATGCAGTGCAGAGCTAGCAGTGCAGAGCTAGCAGCTTCTTATCCAAGCAAGCCAAGTGGAGTCCACAGCAATCGTGTGCCCTGGGATCCTCCCTTCAATTTGTAGTGAGCGAGCTAGCGTACAGTGAGCCTGGGCGCACCTATGTGAGCTGACGGTCACACCTCCAGCTGCCCTGGGGAACCAGAGTTGGGATGCTCAACTCCCATGAAATTGAATGGAAATTGGATGGCCGCACGGCTGTGAAACTCTCCGCCTGTAACATTTGTAATGCCCTCTTTCTCCACGAGCCACGGCGGCAACCTGTTTGTGCTGGTGGTGTTCAGCTGGCATCATGAAACCTAACTAACGTTAGACGTAACCTCTGTGTTGGATGCATGTTGGGTCTGGATAGCACCATGAAGGGACAGCTCTTGGGCGGGAATAGTATGATGATTCCTTCTACTATCTAAGGTACTTGTCTGGCCCCCATTGCTATGGGATTGAGTCCCTCACAGTCTTCCATGGTCTCCCAAGTCTTAGGTTAGTGCCCTAACCACTGGATCATCCTTTCCCTCACGCCTGTGTGCTCACAGCTGATGTACCACCCGTTATCAGTAGCATTAGTGTAGCATCTGCAGAACCCAAGCAAAGCCAAGGCCTCGTTGTGCTAGCAATTGTGCAGACACATAGTAAGAGACCGTCCCCAGCCCTGAAGAGCTTGCAGTCTACTCAGACAAAGGCAGACCCTGGTTCCTTTTTATATGGGAGAGTGGGGGGTCCTGAGGCACAAAGAGACTAAGCAATCTGTGCATGGTCACACCACAAACCCAAAGCAGAGTCAGGCATAGAAACCCATATTGCCAGCATCCCTGCCCCAGGCAATAACCACTAGGCCACCCATCCCCTCTAAGGGGGATTCTCTGTCCCCCTCCATGACTGGGGAGCTCAGTTGTGCATCCCTTGGAGAAGCTAATGTACGGGAACGCTCATCCTAAAGAGCCCTTCTTCTTGGAAGCCCCCGGGCTTGTGACGGGGCTAGAACCCTGGCACTGCAAGAGAGCGGCGAGGGAGAGGAAGGATTTGCGTGCTCTATCCTCATTGCCTTTCTGTCCAAAACTGGCCAGTCTGGCCCTCAGGGAGGGATCTGGTGAGACCAGTATTAATGCCGAGGAGGAGGGAGGGTTTTGTTTGTGTGGGGAGGGTCACGCGAGGAAACAGAGTGGAGGAAAATGGGGAGGACTCTTAGGACAGTGTCCTGAAGAGTGAGAAGTGAATGGCCTCCCAAGGGGAGTGGTGGAAGCCCTGCAGCGGGAATCATTTTGAATTGCCCATGAGATTGTACAGTACAGAGCTATCCTGCAGTGTCTGGGGCCAGGGGATGGACCAGCTGACCTGCTGTACTAGGTCTTTTTCATCTCCGATTCCAGGGAGACTCTGAGAATGCTTAAGACTTAGTGGGACTCATAAAACTAGAGGCTCGTGGTCATAGCTGACATACCTACATGTTAGTGTCACTCACAGACCGTCGGTCCCTTTGGCAGAGCTGGCGGACAGGCCTGGGAGTCCCTTTAGCATCTCCTTTTATACCATAGCCGCTCAGATTGTAAATTTCATTCCAGCAACCACCACACAGTCACCAAGGCAGCACTGCAAGGCATGATGGGAAATGGTAATAAAAAATCCACGAGGCTATCTTACCTATTCATTGCTGCACTGTCCTCTACTCTGTATTCTCTGGGTTTTGCCTAGTATAGTTTGGGCTTTTCTACTTTCCCCATAATCAGACTGTGTAGACATGCCCTGAATGACTCATGCACGCTCAAAAGGTCTGTGGCAGAGCAGGGATCTTCCCAATACTAAGCTAGTGCCCGAACCATGGGACCAAACTTTCTCTGGAAAAAGACTTTCTTTCTTATTAAATTGAACTGCGTAGGCAACTGGTGCTACTGGTCCAAGTTTTATGGAAACCCTGCAAGTTGCACCATCTTGGTCCTAAATTTTAAAGTATCTTTGCTATCTGGATAAGAGGTAGATCTAAAACCCCGCAGATGTCTTCTAATGTGATATCTGCATAAGTCAATGGAATGCCAAGGTATAGCAAATCCATTTAGTTGCAAAAATGCCAGTTAGGTATTTCTGGTACAATGACCAGTGGTGAAATGCTGGACAAGGTTGGCATTTAAATGCCATGGGATGGAAATGGCAACAAGTGGTCAGGTGTTTGGGTCTACATCCCATCCAAACAATGATATTCCAGCAAGTACTGAAACCTTCTATAGCAGGCTGGAGCATTTGTTCCGTTAAAGCAAAAGCGAAGTTGTATCTCCAATGATCTTCCCCTCAGATTATTGTCATTGGATGTGTTGTATAAGGACATTGACCAAAATTTTCAAAAGTCCCTAGTGATTTTGGGTGCATCCGGTTTTGGATGCTTGAGTTTTAGAGAGGGCGTGGTCAGCACTTTCTGAAAGTCGTGACTTTTTAAGTTGTTCCAAATTCAGCACCTAAAAATGGAGTCACCTTTGAAACTTGTGGTCAATTGTCACCTAAAAATCTCCGCCCCATCATTTACTCTAAGAACATGGACAGTAGCAAAGAGGTGCAGAATAGGCTGGCTGCTCCTGCCAGCAACTGCCTCCCTTCGATTCATTCAGCTCATAAAACGCTTTGAGAAATGCAGCGGAAGGAACAATTGCTCAGACGGAAATGAGAACGGGAGATGCCAAAGCAACAGCCATGTGCCAATTTTAAAAGGGCGTTGACATACCAAGGATGGAATTGCTTAGGTTGGTCCAAGGAGTTAAAACCAAGATTAACAGGGTGGAACTGAGCAAGGGAAAGATTAAGAAACATTTCCTGCCAATCTATTAGAGTGTGGAACAGACTCTCACAGAAAGCAATGGGTCCATTGCTTGGGTTATCTAAAGGCAGACTCAACGAGGCACTGTAGGAAGCAATCCTGCACTGGTCAAGGAAGGGATGAAGGATGCAGTGAATCCTTCCAATCTCTCATTTTGCGGTTGCTGTGCTTCACAACAGGGAGGTGCGTTACTGATTTTCAGACCCAGTGATACCGAATTTGTGTCACAACCCAGAGCTGTGGCCCGACACTGCATCATTGTGCCTTTTGACGCCATGCCCTCGGGTCTTGACTTTGCATCTTGATAGGAGGATGTAGGAGCCAGACCTCATCAAAGTAAGCTCCTACCGTAGTGTCATGGTGAAACCCCAAAGCCATTTTGTCCTTCAGGACACATGCAGACAGGCTGCAGACCTGCCATGATGAATCTACTCCTTGAAACTTCTAACAGACGCGGAAGGCAACCAAGCTCAATCGGCTTGGAGCCAACCCTTGTGCCAAGCAGAATTAAACTGTACAGGAGCCTTCTAAGCATCAAGTCAGGTGTTCCAGAAAGTGGTGCTAGTGAGTCACTAGAAAGTTCTATTCCTGAACTCATTTCCCAGCATGGCGCTAGGGACTTCCTTTGCAGGGAGACATACACCCAAGTCCCACTGCCCACTCCAGTCATTGAAGTTCTCATGTTGTTGTTTTTATAGGAGTAGGGTGTTCGCTGGTTTCCTGGCCAAATTCTGATTCATATTCTGCCTGCCCACATTTATTTTTCCTGTGATTTATACGGGGCACAGTTCTTCAATGGAATACAGTCATCCTCTTCCCTTCCTCTACTCAACTCACATGTGGTATTGCTGTGCACTTTCCAGATAAGGGACAGCTGCATTTCAGAGGTGGGTAAAGCAATCCCTATATTCACTTGGCATATCGGTAGGTTTTTAATGTGCGTTCGGATCCATTGGCTTGGAAAGTGAACGCTGCATGCAGTGAATAGAGCATTGGTGTTAGCCGCTATAGTACGGAGGAGGGGTGGTGTCCGAGACAGGCAGGTTCCTTTAAACACCCAGCTCAGGAGAGGGCCTCCAAATCTGGAATCCTAAGGCACAGAGCTTTGAATATCTGCCCCCAGCAGTGTGGGGACAGCGTAGCTTGCACCGGGAGTGTAGCTGCCTGCAAAGAAACCCACAAAGAAACACAGTTGAGGGATAAGAAACTGCTTCTTATGTTTTACTTCCCTCCTCCCCACCCCCAGCACACCCATCCCATCTTTAAAATAAGCTCTTGAGTTGGGTGGCTGAGATTCCAGACTCTGTTCCACCAGGGGGGAGTCTAGACAATACTGGTGGGGAAGTAGAAAAGGGAATCAAATGAGCAGGTTCTAGAAAGAGGCATCTAGGATGCATGATGGGTAGAAATCTTTTCCTGGAGAAGTATTGAGCCATGGAAGAAAATGAGAAGTTCTCAGTCAGGTAGAGGGGCTTTGTGATTAAGGTATTGGACTATGACTTAGTGCACACCTGGGTTTGGTCCTTGGCTCTGACATGGATTTGGGGTGGGACCTTGGAGAAGTCGAGTGGGGTCAGATTGAAAAGCTCAGGATTTACCGTCAAGATAAATACCCCGTGTGTGGAGCGGTTCTGAAAACCTGGGCCGCAGCTGCTCATACTTAAAAGTGGCCTAGTAATAAAGAGGTAGTTGTTACTAATTCCTTTCTCCCCTCCCTTTGCCTGTCTTCTCTGCCAAAATAGAAAACTCTCTGTCTCTGTGCATCCGACAAAGTGGATATTAGCCCATGAAAGCTTATGCTTCAATACATTAGTTAGTCTTTAAGGTGCCACAGGACTCTTTGTCATCTCTGTGCCAGGGCCTGTCTCTGGATAACACATCTTAACGGTTAGAGGTCACCGAATTTGGTTGTCAGCAGAGGAATGTGAACCTCTCTGAGGTTCCCTGAATATAAAATTAACAAAATAGCCCATGCAAATAAATTAAAAAGACAAGCAAGTTTGACAGATCCCTCCTTTGTTCTGCTTCCATAGTTTGTCAGCTTTCTGCAAGCTAAACAGCGTTAGACTTGGTCACTGCTCGGAGGTGAGGCCATAAATGAAAATTCAGGTTGGGCAGGAAGTGCTGGTGTGTATCAGTCGGTGGTACAATGGCCTCTGAGACAGGGCTGACTACCCTGGCCTGGTATCCAGGATAGTTGTGTTACTGGAGTTCTGGTATGACCCGAGTATTTATTTGCAGGACCTAGTCACATGGTATGGGTTAAGCCTATGAAATCCTTCTCACATGGCAAGAATCTATGGTCCCCCAACTCCATCTACAAGAGATGCTGTCAATTCTGCAAGACTTCTCAATGGAGCATAGTTGTGGTAAGACTCGGTTGGCTCCTCTTTGGTCCAAGTGGGGCAGGATCAGGAATCAGGGATTCATCTCCGCAAGTGAGAGTGGCAACTTCCTTTCTTCACCTGCTCTCTGCTAATCCAGAGGAAGGAGATAATTGCCTTGGACTGATCACTGTTCTGGTGGGTGATAAGTGCTACATTTCAAGGGGATTAGCACAGTGGGACCAAATTCTGGCCTTATCTACACTAGCGAGTGTACCGCAGCAAGGCTGTACTGATGCAGCTGAACGACCGTACGATCGCACATGTAGCTGCTCTACGCCGACAGGAGAGAGCTCTCCTGTTGACATAATAAAGCCACCTAAATGAGCGGCAGTAGCTATGTTAGAGGAGAGATGCTCCCCTAATTCAAGTGCTTTGCACGCAAGCGCTTATGCTGGCCACACTTATGTCGCTCAGGAGTGTGTTTTTTTCATACCTGTGAGTGACATAGGTTTTGCCAATACAAGTGGTAGTGCATATGTGACCCCAATGAAGTGAAGTTTCCCAATAAGCAGAGTGAACCTTCACTATAAAGAGATGGGAAAGTCCATTCAGTCCATGTCTACACTGGGGGAAGGGTTTGATCTAAGATATCCAACTTCAGCTACGCAAATATCACATAGTGGAGCTGAAGTCGACGGTCAACGTATCTTAGGTCGATTTACCTGGGCGTCCTCATGGCAGTGAGTCGACCGCTGCCACTCCCTCATCGACTCCGCTTCCGCCTCTCGCGATGGTGGAGTTCCAGAGTTGATGGGGAGAGTGCTCGGGGATCGATTTATCGTGTCTACACTAGATGTGGTAACTCAATCCCCAATAGATCGATCGCTGCCTGCCGATCCGGCGGGTAGTGTAGATGTGGCCTCAGATGCACAAAAGAGCTTTTAAAAGTTCCGTTCCACTAGAGCCGGGATTTTGTTCTGTCTGAGTTCAGCTGAATTGAGCTCCAGCTTTTCGCAGTCTTCCTTCCTTGTGATGCCCTATTGAAGGAAAACCAAAATAAAGCTGCATCCCAGCACAACTCAGAAAGCCCCTTTGAATGAGGAAGCTGTTGGAGTCGGCAGACATATCAGCAAAAGAATGAAGGTCATACTTTGCATAATATATTTATCTTGGAAATCATAATTTTATTCAGACTATCCAAGAATTCAAGTGCTGAAACTAACACTAAGTCAACAGCACTTATAGTAATGAAATAAATTCTTTATAACAATCCAGCAGAAGGAGTTGACAAGGGTTTTGAATGGCTTGTTTTTATTAAAATTCTTTCATTCTTGCAAACCAGCATTGTCTGTGTTTCTTGGATATGGCCAATGTGGAGACCTAGTGCAAAGTCTAAGCTGGAGTTTATTTAGTCTGCCTGCCTGCAGCAAAGAAAAATAAAATGCTTAATAAAAGATTTCCTTTTGTGGGAGAGCCTGCAATTTGCAGATTGTAAGATAAGGGAGCTGTTTAGAGGAAGGTATAATTCTTCAACTAAACAGAGATGGCATTCCCAGCAGAAGTTAATAGGAATATATCTTTAGCAGTTGGTTAACCACAGACCTGAGTGGGAGCCACTAGAATTGAAAGCTTAAACTGTTCTTAATTGTACTGTAAAGCTCAAATGAAAATATTTTTGATGCTCAGCCTTCATTAATCTAAACATGATTTAAATTCAACTGCACAGTTTACCTAGTGCCAGCAGTATATCAAACGCTTGTTCACAACCCTTCATATGAACTCTGTAAGGTTATTTGAAGCTTACCTTCAATGGTCTAACACTTCTAGATTCAACAATGTACTAGATGTCTTCTGTGACCGCCACACTGTTTCCATGAGTAGTAATATTTAGCCTTTACTTCCTCTCACTTGATCTTTGCCCATGGATGTGCATGGTTTGTTCTCATAAGCTATCCTCAATTAATCGGGTCACACCCAGTTGTTGCTATAGCATTTCAGGCCACAGTTGGAGATCAACCTAAGAGCCTCTTAACCCCCACGTTCACTCTCCCAAAGGAACCACTCGTCTGTCTGTCTCTATGACCACCAAAGAAACGCCAGGCCCCGACATTCCCTCTGAGAGTTCACCAGACTCCAGCGTCTTAGCCACTGGATAACAACGAGGGAAATAAATGAACCATTCTTTGCCTCCTCATCTCACAATACCTATGTGGGGGAAGGATCATTATCCTCATCTCACAGAAGGTACATAGAGAGAAAATAATTGCCTGAGGCTACACAGCAGGTCTACGGCAGAGCCAAGGAAAGAACTGAGATCCCGTGAGTCCCTGACTTCCACTCTGAACGCAAGCCCATGAACTATTTTCTTGGCCGTACAGGGGAAACACAAGCTGCCAATGCCTCTGACAGGAGAGAACAAAGCTAAAATATGCAACATGACTCTATTTCCATGTATCATTGCTGGAACTTTTAAACAAGAGATTAAGTGACCCATATGACGAATAGGTCTCCTGGGGTGTGATTTAAATCAAAATTCCAACCTCTTGTGATCACTGACGTTCCCATGGCACTAGGGTGATCAGACAGCAAGTGTGAAAAATCAGGACAGGGAGTGGGGGGTAATAGGAAAAGACACAAAAATTGGGACTGTCCCTATAAAATCAGGATATCTGGTCACCCTACATGGCACTTCTTTCAAGAGCAGTGGACCTGGTCAAATTCAAGCACAGCAATTTACCTTACATTGACCTGACCTTTCAAGCCAGGTAGCAAGTAGAATATCAGGGTTGGAAGGGACCTCAGGAGATCATCTAGACCAACCCCTTGCTTAAAGCAGGGCCAATCCCCAGATTTTTGCCCTAAATGCCCCCCCTCAAGGATTGAGTTTATAACCATCGGCTTAGCAGGCCAGTGCTCAAATCACTGAGCTATCCTTCTCCGCTCTCTGCTGTCTATAATTGTGTATCGTGACGCTCCTGTACAGCTAGCTTGTAAAGCCCTTTGGCATCCTTTGATGATGATAATAACAACAACTTCCATTTATATGGTGCCTTTCATCCCAATCACCTGTATCCAGCATAAGGGATCATTTATATAGATTTCTATTCGAAATGCAAAGCACACATGTTCGAAATACAGTCCAGTTCAGGCCTTGAGTACAGTTACTTGGCAACCGGCACTGAATTACCATTCACACTTCACTCTGGTGCACATTCTGTATCTGCACATTCTCTTGCAGCTGGTTTGTTTTCTTGTGCCCCTTAGTTCTGTTCTTTTAGGGCCAGACACTGACATCCTTACTCACACCAAGAAACTCCTAAATCCACGAGTGGCCTCATTGTTGCAGACTCTGAGCTAGTGCATAGCTCTTACCTACCTTAAGGTTTTAAATTGCCACCCACCATCCTGGTATCTGAGCACACTAACTTCGATTGAGCTATACCTGTTTGCACTAGCTGAGGCTCTGATCCATTGACTTCAATGGGACCACTCGTGAAGTAAGATTCTTAGACTACCAAAGATATAAAAATCTGACCCTGGGAGAAATGGGTGCGATCAGAAAAGCACCCATGAGAAAACGACATCTTCTTACACAACACTGCTCTCTGTGTGTCTTTGCACTCAGTCTGCTTAGTTGATTGAAAAGGGCGATTTTTTAAGTCTTCTTTAAAACAGAGGTGGGAGAACAGAGATTTATTTTGCCCCAGCACTGCCGACCAAATTGTCGACAAAGATCTGACTGCAGAATCGTGATGGTTGAAAGAACCAGAAAGACCACAGCTTGACTTTCAGATCCCTGGCTGGTTTCCACCATGATGGCAGTCAGGGAAAAAAAATCCGCTCTTGATTAATAAATGGCGGGAATCCAACACCAAACGCGGAGCCCCATGAGGTCATTTTCACGGTGTCACTTTTCCCTGGAAGGCGTTATAGCAGACCAAACTCAGAATGATCTATGGGAGAGGCCTACAGGGGGTAGAGAATTATCTCTTTTTGCACTCTCAACCCAGGGCACACCATTGGATCAGCGGTTAAAATAAACACAGGCTTTTGCTGTAGGAAAGATTGATGGAACGCTGAACTGCTGAAGTACTAACTGTTGGATAGAAGTGTGGCTGGGACCACAGCGCCCGGAGATCTAGCATGAAGCAGTAAAGCTAGTTGGGGGAAACTGGAGGAAATTAATGATTAAATAATGGATTCCAAATGTTGAAGTTCAAAGTTAAGGCCTAATAATGCAGTCACTTTAAGTTACGCTGAGCCCCAAAACGGATTGTTTTTCAAGGCAAAGCTGCGGCAGGGAGCATTCTGGGTAATACTATCCAAATTCCCACTAAGGTAATAAGATGAAGATTTGGTCACACGGAATACTGATTTGATTCTCTTTGCTTCTGTGCCTACAGGACCGTTTCTGCCGTATTATTCCCAAAGCTTCGCTCTGTGTGTTTGACTGTTAATCCTCATGACTGGTGGCTGTTTGCCACTTGGAACATCCTTGCCCATTAAGGTTCCCCTAGAAAGAAAGAAAACAAGTTATTCAACAGTTGGGCCAAGGACGCAGTAAAATGCTTCTGTACTAGCAATGCTGAGCCAATGCTCACCATTGGATGTACAGGCTCAACATGCTGCAACCCGGATAGCTCCAAGCTTCCACTGAGGAAGACCCAGTGAACCTGTCAGGGTGTTTCTCCCACTGCCGAATCCTTTACTTTATTTTTGATGCAGCTTGACTTCCAGAGGTCTGGTTCAGGAGTATCAAACATACGGTCCACAGGCCAGTTCTGGCCTTCCTGATGTATGCCTGTGGCCTGCATGACATAGACAGAGTGGGCAGAATGTATCTAGGCCCTAGTGGATAGGGTATGAGACTGGTATCAGAAAACCTGGGTGTTAACCCGAGCTCTGCAACTGACCAGCGGTGTGACCTTGGGAAAGTCACTTTACCTCTTTGTGCCTCATTTCCCCTCCCAGCCTTTGTCTGTCTTTATTTAGCTTGCTTGTAAACCTGCCTTAACATTTGTCTCTTTTAAAAAGTTATGGGCTGGTGGCCTAGCCAAGCTCCCCAGCCACGTAGGCACCTAAATGGAGAAGCCAGGTTTTCCAAAATGCTCAACAGGAGTCGCCAAGTTCTTTTGAAAACTATGTTTTTCTGCTATTTGTGACACACAGCAAAGTTCTCATCATCATCATCTTCATCCTCATAGCTGTGTTTAGTCTACCACCTCTTGACATCACCAACATCCCAGCTTCAGATGTGGCTGTCACAGTTCTGTCTCTCCTCCTGGCCCAGTCAGTTGCTCCTCATATCGTTTGTAGGCCTGGTTCATCGATAAGGTGAAAGGGACGTTCGAAGGGGTGGCAAGATGGAGACCTCGCTGGAGGAACAGCTCTGGTGGGAGATCTTCAAAGGCGGTGCCTCTGTTTCTCTGCATACTCTGAATCTGGGATCAGAAAATAAGGAAATTTAAACAGGGGACTGAATATGATGATCCTGTGATTGCAGAATGAAAGGAACTGCCTAGGAAAAACATGGGAGTTGGGGAAAATAAGGAGCTTTCCACCTCCTCAACCATCTCTCATTTATAGGACTGAAAAACCTTGAACCAAACCCTTCAGGAAGGTTCTGAAATGTTCAGAGATTTTTCCTGCCATCCCACTTTTGCTGCTGCCTTTGCCCTTCTGGATCCCAAGATATTTGCGGACAATACAAGCTGGGAAGGGTTGCAAGTGCTTTGGAGGACAGGATAAAATTCAGAATGATCTGGATAAACTGGAGAAATGGTGTGAAGTAAATAGGAAGAAATTCAATAAGGACAAATGCAAAGTATTCCATTTAGGAAGGAACAATCAGTTGCACACATACAGAATGAGAAATGACTGCCTAGGAAGGAGTACTGCGGAGAGGGATCTGGGGGTCACAGTGGATCAGAAGCTAATTATGAATCAACAGTGTAACACTGTTGCAGAAAAGTAAACATCATTCTGGGCTGTATTAGCAGAATTGCTGTAAGCCAGACACCAGCAGTAATTCTTCCGTTCTACTCTGCACTGATTAGGCCTCAAGTGGAGTATTGTGTCCAGTTCTGGGTGCCACATTTCAGGAAAGATGTGGACAAATTGGAGGAAGTCCAGAGAAGAGCAACAAAAATGATTAAAGGTACTGAAAATACGACATATGAGGGAAGATTGAAAAAATTGGGGTTGTTTAGTCTGGAAAAGAGAAGACTGAGAGGGAACACGATAAGTTTTCAAGTACACAAAAGGTTTTTGGAAGGAGGAGGGAGAAAAAAATTTTCTCATTAACTTCTGAGAATAGGACAAGAAGCAATGGGTTTAAATTGCAGTAAGGGCAGTTTAGGTTGGACAGTAGGAAAAACTTCCTGTCATGGTGGTTAAGCACTGGAATAAATTGCCCAGGGAGGTTGTGGAATCTCCATCGTTGGAGGTTTTTAAGAGCAGGTTGGACAAACACCTGTCAGGGATGGTCTAGATAATACTTAGTCCTACCTTGAGTGCAGGGGACTGGACTGGATGACTTCTCATAGTCCCCTCCAGTCCTATGATTCAATATGAGAATATAGCTCGAGAGGGGATTTCTCCATGAAAGCACTTCCAGAGCTCCTCATGCCTTTACCAGGGCGGATTTGGAGCCTCTGGTGGCTAATTTAACAGATGAAATCTTATTTTACATAAATATCTATCAATAGATATATTAACTCTAAAGGTCCATCTACACCCAGCTGGGAGCGTGCATCCTAGACTGATACACACTGGCTCTACTTGAGCTAACAAGCTAAAAATAGTCATGCAACCAGGGTGGCAGCTCAGGCTACCCATCTGGCTACAATCCCACCCAGATCCCCCTCTCAGGCAGCTGGCCCAAGACACCATCAGTGACATCCCCAAGTTGTGCTGCTATTTAGTGCACTAGCTTGAGCAGGGCTAGAATGGCTCTCTACCTGTGCTGGAAAGCACATTCCCAGCGGCTGTGTCGGAGAACCTGTCCTCTAAGCCTTTTACCCCATTTTCCAGCCCTCGTCAGCATCCATGTTAGACAAGCTTGGACTCTGTAGGCTCAGACGTGCTTACCTAGACACACACACACTTTCTAGCGTGGGAGTTTCCTACCCGTACACATCATCTGGCCCACTGAGTCTCAAAAGGTCCAAGCTGGCTACTCTCACATGTGGAGAGGCCCGCGCTAAGTACGGCTCCTAGAGTTTGGATCCGATGCCGCTGCTGCAATGAGCATCTAAACCTCCGGAGGTCTGTCTGATCCCAAACGCCATCCCTTTTAGAAGTTGGCCCATCGTTACCAGGAGCAGCCAGCGAAAATAATCTGAACGTAGTCAGGAGTCTTAGAAGGAGCAGACGCGTTATGTTGTAGCTACGATAGAGAGCTGCGATAGAGTGCCAGATGGAAAAAATCAAATATGCCAGTTTCCCCTCCACACGCAAGCTCTATTTGTGCTCCTTTGACATAGCGCTACTTCCTCACACCATTCTTTCATATCCGGTTGAGGGATGTTTTTCCATCTCGGGGTAATGCTAATCTTGGCACGGGGTTGACAGCAAATATAGAAGCCTGGATGCGTGATTTCCAAGCCGTTGGGAACGATGCCTAAGAGAGGCTCAAGAGCAGCATGAGGAAATATAAAAGATTTGGCAAGCAGGGGCGCGATTGTGTGTGCGAGAGGCACAGCTCTCCCCAACGCCAGCTTTCGGGAGGTGAGGGCACCTCGCCATTTCAGAGGACGGGTTGCTGGGGAGGTCGTTGCCAAGGTACAGGCCTGGCAAAAGTCCCCCAGATTCTTCTACTTCTACTTCTGTTATACTTATCTGGTCCCCCCATCACTGTAGTCTCTGAGCCTCTCACCATCTTTAATGCATTTCTCCGGATAACACCCTTATAAGGTGGGCAAATACGACTATCCCGTGTCACCGATGGGGAACCGAGGGATGGAGAGACCACTGGACTACCCTTCCACATTAAGAGCTGTAGTGAAGGCCATGGACAGACCCCCACTGGTATAAATAGGCACAACTCTGCTGCAGCAGCACGGATTGACACCGGCTGAGGATCTGGTCCGTAAGAGAAAAGGGTGGAAAACTTGGGTATGGTGTGCACATTGTAATGCTGTTTTGTGAGCATCCAGGTATCAGCAGGCAGATTTAAGAACCTAAGAACAGCCAGACTGGGTCAGACCAATGATCCAACTAGCCTGGGGTCCTGTCTTCCGACACTGGCCGATTCCAGGTACCCCAGAGGGAATGAACGGAACAGAGCAATTATCACGTGATCCCTCCCCTGGCAGCCAGTCCCAGTTTCTGGCAGTTCGAGGTTTAGGGACACCCGGGCCATGGGGTTGCATCCCTGATCATTGGGACTAACCAATCCCTCAGTTGAGTTGGTCATCGTTTTTGGCAGGTCATATTGCATTTACTGGATGTCAGCAACAGATCGGGGTGCAGCCATCTCCGTTCTGGTGCCAATCTAATCAGATGTCAGAAGTTAAGCCACAAGGGGACTGGTCACTACCCAGAAGGGAGACTTTCAAGGGAAGCCTATTCAGGTGTGTTGATGACTCCATAGGTCATGATCTTCTGCTCTGAGCTCTTTCTAAGCCACTGGTACCGGGAGTTGTGGTCATGATGGGAAAGCATGGGCCAGATCCTCCCCTTCTATCATTTGGTGTTGCTCCGTTGACTTCAGTGGAGATGTCCTCCTTGACACCTGCTGAAAATATGGCCCTACATCTGCAGCCAAGGCCCCGGCTGACCTTAGTCCTTAAAGACCTCACAGCAAGAGCGCTGAGTCCTAGCAAAATTCCAGTCTTGCCTCATCACTTATATTTTGTCTCTCTAAACTTCACCCGCCACCGTTTCATTGGGATGACCCGTCCCTCGCTTCTCTTCCTAAAAACTGCTGTTTGGTGTTGTCAGAGCAATGCTGCTATGTTCAAACTCACAACCGGTGGCCTGGCTGGCTGCCGGGCCAGAATGATCTCTGCATAGACAGGCTGGGATCCAAGTGTCTGAACAGAGCTATATAAATAGGAGGTATCTTTGATGGCTAGTGGGTCAAATGATGGTGTCATACATTTGTTAAGCCCTCGGTGGCTGGCCGGAACACTTCATTTCAGTTTCCTGACATGTAGGTGCTGGTAAAACTGATTTCATCTCATGTTTCCAGGTGAGGTTGATGTTGAATCTCAGGAGTAACATCCCAACCCTTCATTATCCATGTTAAGCAGAGAGTGCATCAGGGAGATTCCTTCCTGGAATCTACACATTCCTGCCCTGTCTGGAGCACCCCAGTTAGTAGAAAATTGTTATTGTGTATAGGCAGGACCATTCATCTCCAGAAAAAAAATTCACAGTTAAATGAATAATAATGAGTATGTCTAAGCTTTATTGCAGTGAAATCTAGAGGTCTCAGCTAAGATCGGGGCCTGATTGTGGTAGTTGCAGTAGGATACAGAATAAGAGAAACCCTGCCCCAGTGTACGCTCTAACTATAGACAAAGATGGACAAAGGGTGAAACAAAGGAAGCATGAGTCCAGTTTTACCGATGGGAAACTGAGGCGCAGAGAGATCAAGTGATATGCCGAAGATCACACAGGGTATGGGGTTGCAGAGTTAGGAATTAAACCCGGTTTTCTAGCATTCCCTGTCTCATGGTTTATGCACAAGACCATCCTTTCAGGCCACCTTTCCCTGGTTGGGCTGCACTGGGACCACCAACCAGCTGTCTTCAAATGGTAACAAACATTCAGCCACTACTGAGCTGGGCTGATCTGAAGCGGTGATGTAGGGGGTGGAAGGCTCTATCCCATTACCCGTCCCTGGCGGCATCTAGTCTCTCTCCGGTCTGGATTTTAACATGCATGTACTTGGACAAGGCAGGACGTTGTTGGAGAGAACTGCCAGAAATCTGATGTTCAAAAGTAGCAAAAAAAAGAAAGAAAAAGTTTTGGATACTCAAACACTTTATTTTTGGAGGCTGGAGAAAAGTTTTTTTAAAAAATAAAACCAACCAAAATGCATCGATTCCCCTTTTTTAAAAGGGGGGGGGACTGTCAATTACTTTCTGCCAAAAAAAATGTAATTCACTTCTGCTTTGTTTCCAGCATCCTTTGCCATTTCAAGCAGTTCTCACACCCACACAGGAGTCTTTTTTATAGCAAGGCAGCAGACTCCTTCATGACCCCTCAGCCGTTGTTGATTTGTGAATTATTATTATTAATAGCATGTAGAAAAATCCCAAAACTTCAGGACTTTCCTTTCTCATTCTTTTCCGTACAGATCTGTGGGTCTCCACGGAATTTCCCTGATGTGTTACATGAAGTTAAAGAACTTTTCCATGCTTGAAAAGGGGAGTGGATTCCGACTGGAATGACAAAGTGTGTGCTTGCTGGTATTACCACTGGTTATTGATTTATAAAGTGCCGTTCCCACGTATCATAGCCCTGTGCTATGATCGGATCAAAGGAACCATGGAAAATGCCCTGAAAATGTAGCTATGACCCCCATCAAGTAGACTGGATCCAAACCCAGTTGTGGATGATGAACAATTCAAAATGTTAAGGCTGATCCGATTGTGGGTCCATTATAAAGATAGGTGCTGTTTGCTAAATTCCTATCAGATCCAGGCTGGGAACAACTCTCACCACCACCAAGTTCAAGACTGGTTTGAACATGTGGTTCCTTAAAAGACAAACAATCAGAATTTTCAAAGGATGGACCCTTCAATCTGGAGTTTAAGAGAATGAACATCATCAGCCAGATGAACAGTGTTGGATGGAGCTAACAGTTCCACCAGTGTAGGTGGGTGACCTTCCAATATCTGGAAGACACAAAAGGAGGAGTTTAAAAAAAACCACTGAAAAGTTGTTAGCACAAAACAAAGTGCACAATGACATCTGGCCAGGGGATGGCATGCTAATCTGGGGTTCTAGAAACCTGAGTTCTGGTCCTGTCTCTTCTGGTGGGTGAACTAAGGCAAGTCCCTGCTCCGTGACTCAGTTTCCCCTCTCTAAAATAGGGATAATGATACTGACCTCCTTTGTAAAGCACTTGAGATGAAAAACACTGCCTAAGAGCTAGGTATTATTACATGTAGGTCGGCTTGTCAAAATAAGAACAGGTAGAAGTGGAAGTATGTATGTAGTTAAATAAACAGAAAGCTGTGATTCATCTAAGTGGTGAATATATATTGTAATGAATTTGCCAAGGGTTATAAGGTGCAAAGGGTCAAATTCTCCCCTCAGTTATTATTGCTAATGACTTCTATAATGTCATAGATGTGTATGGTACTCTAAAAAAAACAGAGGCCAAATCGCTGCTCCCAAGAGTTTGCAATCTTAAGAGAAGGTAAAAACCACAGGAGAAATTACAACATAGGGAGAAGCTGGGGTGAAGCCTATAAGATGAGCATGAGTGACTTGTGTAAATGTGCATGACTCCAGGGTGACAGGTTCTTTTGGTTTTGTATATATATTTGAGATGGGTCTTAAAGGAGGAAACGTGGAGGTTTGGTGGATGGGGTCAAGAAGGGGAACAGACATAACGGTCACCATGAAAGGAGTCACAGAGGTGACCTTTATGTCACAGGGGAGAAGAACAAAGAAGAGCCTACATCAAATGAATCACTTGGTCCCAAGCATAGGGGATATGAATCAAGACAAGAGCCGAGCAGTATGATGGACCAGAGTGGAGCAGCAGGAAGGCCAGACTGTTGACATCCATCTTTCAGACCATGCCAGCGGAACCTGCCCCAAGAAGGTAGCAGCACAGCCCACTCAAGAGGAAAGTTTAGTCTAAGGGCAGTAGACACACAAGAAGCTTCTGCTGGTCGCAGTGAATGCTTCGTGTGATGTCTGAGGCATCTTCCTCCTGGTCCTTCAGAGAAAGACTGTACTCAGAAGAGATTCCCGACATTCACTTCTCTACCTGTTTCTAGAATGGTAACCCCCAGGGTATTGAGGTGTGAAATACCCAAGGACTGGAGTTTGGGGGTTGTTCTGGTAGGACCATCTTCTCTTGTCCACCTGCGGAGCAGGGGTGGGGCCTTGTGGGGACGGTATACGGGGTAGTGAGGCTCCTCACCACCCCCTGTGTTTAATGTGAGGAAGCCCTGTCTACGTCTGCTGCAGCTCAGTTCCCTGAAGCCAACAGCCTCTGGCAACACAAGGACCGCCTTCCACACCTCCTCAGGCCTCGCTCGCCCGATACAAACCAGTGACAAGCAAACCGCAATCCCTGAGTCCTCGGAGAGAGCATTCCCTGCAGTGCCCAGCCCCTTATCCGCTGGACACAGCCAGACTAACCAGTCCTGCTGTTCTCAAACACCGGTCTGTAAGATTCACCTCAGGACCCGGGCTTTGCTTACTGCCCCTTAGAGATGTTTATAGTGGAAACAACGATCCGAGAGTCAAGTGGTGGTGAGAAGGAATATTGGAAACAAATGGTTACATATGCAACAAAACATAACACACTTTCTAAAGATTAATCTTAATTACAACATCTCCTCCTGACTAAGGAAGCTTATCTCATCCCAAGTTCCCTCCACTGTTGTCAGCCAAGCCTGGCTGAGATCCCTCTTCCATGAAGTAAACTTGCTGACCATTTACTGCCTATAGTGAAGGCTGACAGGATGTCATCTTTTTCCTCCAAATATACTAGAGCAAATCTTTGAGGTGTATCTCAAGATAGGGTTCCCTCCCCCATGCTCTTTACCTCTTCCTGTTACTTGTTTGGCTCTGAAGTTTTACAATCCTTCATTAGCATTCTGTTCAGCTGGTGAGGAACCCCATTGTGAATCAGACAGTTCTGAATGTACATGTTAACAGTCAGATAGATAAACATTTATTCTCTGACAGGAACCTTGTTCTTCCCCTTTGCTGATGACCAGCCCCTAGACACAGATTTTAAGAACATCATTTTCACTATCTCTACATAACGCCTTACACAACATCCGTACATGCATTTTGCAATGATATTGATGATCAGCATGACTGCAGCTTTTGTTTGGGATGTCCCATGATACTCTTTGGTAAATTAGAATGTACATACCAGACCCAGGAGTCCTCTCTAACCTCTCTGCATTCCCCTTGTTAGTTGCCATCTTCCTCCTGCAGGGTTTCTTACATGTTCCTCTGAAGCATCTCTTGCTGACCATTGTCACAGATGGACCTTGGGTCTGATCCTGTATGGCTATTCCTAGGTTCTCATCCTTCTCTTGAAACACACCTCCTCTCCCTTCTTCTGAGCCTCTTAATTTCTCTGTCTCTCTTAGTGGCCTCACATCACAGAATGCTCTCCTTACACAGCGATTTTCCATTCTCTGCACCAGTAACTTCCTTCTGGTGTGCATTTTTTAACTTGTTCAAACAATGGCTCTCCAGACATGTTCATTCTGTGGCTGAGACACATCTCCATGTTGGCCATGTTCTCTCTCGACCTCCAGTTCCTAGCTGCTTGGTTTTGTTCTACAGACCTCCAGGTAGACCACTGGCAAGACCCGTCTCCAAGCCTGGGAGCCATTGCTTTGTATGAAAGACGTGCTACAGAATAAAGTTGTTACATTCAGACAGAGGAAATGGAATATAAATATCAGAGCAATGTGATAGAGGAAGGCCAGGGAGCTGTGGCAGAGTGTTTGAGGGGAGATATATCAGCTCCAGGTTCATTAGGGCGTGGCTCCCTGTAGACTAGGGAAGCAGGCAGCAGGTTAATTAGGAGCACCTGCTGCCAATTAAGGCCTTAATAAAAACCCCTGCCTCAGGCAGACAGGTGTGGGTGTTTGGAAGGAGTTTGGAGGCGTTGGAGCAGAGAACAGTTTGGAGGTGTTGGAGCAGAGAGCAGTTTGGAGGCGTTGGAGCAGAGAACAGTTTGGAGGCGTTGGAGCAGAGAGCAGTTTGGAGAAGTTGGAGCAGAGAGCAGTTTGGAGGCGTTGGAGCAGAGAGAGTTTGAAGAAGTGCTGTGGTGAGCTAAGAAAGACCCAGACCTTAAGTAAAGGAACACCTGGCTTGTGTAGAGAGAGGGCAGGAAGCCCCCCCACAAGCTGAAGAGTAGGAGAGGGAAGTAGTCCAGGGGAAGGAGTAGCTAATCCAAGTGGTTTACTGCTATCCTCAGGGCCCCTGGGCTGGGTCCCTCCCTCTCCCCTTCTCCCCTCTAGGATACTTGTGGGACAGTTAATACCCTGTTCAGAGGCAAGAAAAAGGCTCCCTGAATTCCCCCACAAGAAGAGAAAGCTCAGGACCCATCAATATTGTGGGAGTAATTTGCCACAGCAAGTAAAGAAAAGGTATAAAATCTTACCAAAAAAACCCCAAACCTGAAATTTTTTACTTTGTCTCTGATATTTTTTGAAAATTGAAAAGTGCTAACCAGCTCTTTAGCCTGGCCAAACAAAAGTTAAAAAAAATCTTATTTTTATTAACCTGAACATTTTTGAAATATCGATGACACTTTTTGAAAATCAAAAACTTCCTCCCAGTTCTAATTATTACAGTTTCCAAGAGGGATGTGTTCTCCTTTACTGTTTACATGGTAGTTGTGACTAGAAGCCACCAACAGGATCTGGGCACTATACAGACTCCAAAAAGCCCGTCCTTCCCCCCAAAGGTTTGTGTAACCCAGGGATTGGCAACCTTGGCACGCAGCCCCCCAGGGTAAGAACTCTTGGCGGACCCGGACGGTTTGTTTACCAGCCGCGTCTGCAGGTTCGGCCATCACAGCTCCCACTGGGTGTGGTTCACCGCTCCGGTCCAATGGGGTCTGTGGGAAGTGGCGGCCAGCACCGTGCCACTTCCTGCAGCCCCTCTTTAGATTGAATTTGTCTTTTTACATTATCTTCATAGATAAAGATAAAGAATGTGGATTATGCAGTATCCCTTATGCCGCTGAAATTATGTTATTCCTATTCTATTTCTTTAGCATTATAAGATTTTATAAACTTGGTACCTAAGAATTAATTTAATTTCTTTTGTTCTTTTGAGGACTTGAATGTAGGGAGGTTGACCCTGTGCAATCCTTGCTAAAAATCCTCAGTGATTGAATTTGGGGTTTGCATGGGTTTTTCTATGGGAGTGGGACTTTTTAGGCACAGCAAAGTAAACTTTATCCCACCCAAATGTTACGCTTGCAGCCTAGGTCAATGCTCCTACAAATGCTTATGCCTGTCTGTGACTTCACTCCTGTGAGCTATTCCACTGACTCCAATGGGATCACACTCATGAATAAAGCTGTGTATGTGCTTAAGGGTTCGCAGGCCCTAGGTGTGAATAACTTGGCTGAGGGCAGGGACATGGTGGTCTTCTGCCTGAACCAGAAGAGCATAAAGCCCAAGGAAGAGAAGAAATAGTTGAGATGTTTTTTATAGATTCCAAGGTCAGAAGAGACCATTGTGATCCTCTACTCTGACCTCCTGCCTCGCCCGGGCCAGAGACTGGCCCCCACAATAATTCCCAAAGCTTTTAGAAAAACATCCAATCTCGATTTAAAAATGGTCAGGGTTGGAGAATTCACAATGACCCTCGGTACATTCTTCCAGTGGTTGTTTATTCTCCCTGTTCAAGACGTACATCTTATTTCCAGTCTGAACTTGTCTAGCTTCAACTTCCCCATTGGGTTACATTGGACCTTTCCATGCTAGATAGAAGAGCCCATTGTTAAATATTTCCCCCCCCCCGTGTAGGTACTTACAAACCATGATCAAGTCCCCCCTTAATCTTCTCTTTGTGAAGCTCTTTCCTGGAGCTCAATCCCTGTAAGGCAGGTTTCCTAATCGTGTAATCATCCGTTTGGCTCGTCTCAGAACCCTCCCCAATTTATCAGCTTCCTTCTTGAATTGTGGGCACCCTGGACAGAGGATTCCAGCAGTCACACCAGTGCCAAATACAGAGGTAAAATAATCTCTCCACTCCTGCTCAAGAGTCCCTTATTTCCATATTCCAGGATCGCATTAACAGTGTTGGCCATAGTGTCAACCTGGGAGCTCATGTTCAGCTGACAACTCAGCTGATTTGGGGGTTCAGCTAGGAGTTATGGGATGAATTCGAGCAAGAGGAAAATATCAGGGGGGAAACTGTCCTAACAGTGAATGCTGCTAGCTTGTAGACATGGAAGGTCCAGTCCTTAAACCCATTTAAAAACCAGCACGATACACCATTATACCAGAGCTAGGGAACGATCCCCAGCTGGGTTGGGAGAATGAACGTAACGACGTGATCGGGTTTTGCATGTCTTCATTCCTACAGTTCTGTGAACTAGTAACAAGAAGCTAAGGCTGGGGCCTGCTGATCTGAGTTCTGCGCCTCTGTTTAGCCTCCCGGATGCACAATCGCACTTTGCTGTGTCAGAGGAGGCTGAAAGGAAAGCCCTGCTGAAATCCGGGGGTATCGCCATCGGTTTCTCTTAAGCCTGGGGAGGCAGCACAACATGCTTGCTCCACATGGGAGCTCAGTGCCAGGGTAGATTCACTGTCTATTATCACAGGCATTTATACGGTACCCTGAGGGTCCCTCCATGAGGATTATGGACCAAAAGCCACCTCCTCTTTACAATAGACTCTGGTTACAACCTCCATGCAGGGCTTCAAATACAACGCCTGTACCCTTATGGCATTGGACACGCCACGGCAGCTCAGTCTCAGATTACCACGGTTCTCCCCACAGACCCAGAGCAATCAAGTGACCCCACTAAGGCAGTACAATCCATCAGTGGCGGAGTGGGGATTAGAACCCTCATCTCTTCCTCATCCCAGTGCAGCAGTCAGAGAGCGAAGAGCACCTCCCTCTCCATCTTCTTTCACTCACTTCCCACCCAACCAGCTGGCCCACCACTCATCCCCAGGGCATACCCTGCCCAACAGCTGTGCTTCTCCCCCTTGGCTGGACTGCACAGATGCAGCCACTGAACGCGTGTCAGACAGCAGCTGGCTGCTCCGCTAGGTCCTCCATCTGCACTCCCTGCCTCCCCTGGCCGTTCCCTCCACCAGCCTGCCTGCTTGTCTCTCCAACTGGCACCCCCATAGGCTCTGAGACCTAGACCTAGACTTCACGGGCCTGTTTGTTAGCCGGACCTTGTTCATGTGTAACCTCCACTCCAGAGTAGCAGTTCCCCACCTGGCCAGTGATGTCCTGCTGACTGCCAAGTACAGCGATGATGACACAGTCGGCTCTGTCTTGTCCCGCAGCCAACCTCTTTGACCTTTGGATGAACCCAATAAAAAGTGTGTCTTTGGCGCACGCTCTCGCCCGTCCCACAGCTGCGACCAGTTCCAATTTAAATTCTCTTTCTGTTTGGAAGAGGAAATAAGAGGGGAGTGAGGAAAAGTGATAGTAAAAAAGCTGGAAAGGAAGAAACCAGTAAGAAAGAAACCCGAGGGACAACCTTTCCTTGGAGGGAACTGGGCAAAACCAAAATAAATGAATGTTGTGTAATAAAAAAATGTATAGCCAGGCAGACTTTCCCCCCAGACATTAATTTAAAAAATAAAACAAAAGCTTTTGTATTTTTCTCTTCTAGATCGGTCCCATCTCTCAGAAGCTCGACGGGGTCTCTTTTGGAGTGGAAGGTGTCTGGGGATGTCAGTAAAAACTAGCTGAAAGGCTAGTCTCAAAAGTGCTGAAAGCCAGTAGAAGCACGATCCAGCTTTGAGTTACTAAACGCCAGCCAAATCTTGACTACATGACATGGCGGACGTCTGACCCTTCTTCTGTGAACCATCATGACTGTAAGCAATACCTCTAGAAAACTCAGTGGGGACTGAACTCACGACCTCTAGCTCTAAAAGTCTCTGGCTGCCTCAGTTAAAAAGCCAAGTTGCTGAGTAGCAGATTCATCAGCCTCTCTACATGGACTGGCCACTAGAGGGGGACAGTGAGCTTCAGACATCTTAATCTCATCAATCAGAAAGTTGTTAAAGGGCCAACAGCATCTTTCGGGAAGTACCAGAAACTCTTCTCTTTAGAAAGTGTTCTACACCTATTAGCATTGAGTTTGCTCACATTTACACTTGTGGAGTAACGCCACTGAAAACAATGAAGTATACGGGCATTAGGAAAGGTTTAGAGAAGGGCAACTAAAATGATTAGGGGTTTGGAACAGGTCCCATATGAGGCGCGATTAAAAAGGCTTGAAAAAGAGGAGACTAAGGGGGGATATGATAGAGGTCTATAAAATCATGAGTGGTGTGGAGAAAGTAAATAAAGAAAGGTTATTTACTTGTTCCCCTAATATAAGAACTAGGGCCCACCAAATGAAATGAATGGGCATGAGGTTTCAAACAAATAGAAGGAAGTTCTTCTTCACACAGCGCACAGTCAACCTGTGGAACTCCTTGCCTGAGGAGGCTGTGAAGGCTAGGACTATAAAAGGATTTAAAAGAGAACTGGATAAATTCATGGAGGTTAACCCCATTAATGGCTATAAACCAGGATGGGTAAGGAATGGTGACCCTAGCCTCTGTTTGTCAGAGGGGGGTGATGGATGGCAGGAGAGAGATCACTTGAACATGACCTGTTAGATTCATTCACTCTGGGGCACCTGGCATTGGCCACTGTTGGTAAGCAGGATACTGGGTGGGATGGACCTTTGGTCTGACCTAGTATGGCCATTCTTAGGGTCTTATATTCTTAAGTTACCCTGGTGTAAATGAGATACTATGGGCCCGATTCTTGTCTCATATATTTCCTGCATTCGGTATGTATCCCCACTTGTGGTTTAATTGCTCTGGTGGGACCATGAGCCAGAGCACTGGGCCAAGAGATTTGGATATAGTTTCCAGCTCTGCCACAGATACCCAGTGTGACCTTGGGCAAATCATTCAATGGCCCTGCGTCTCAGGGATAGTAATACTTCCTTTGTCTGAACTAGTTAGACCGTAAACTCTTTGGGGGCAAGGACTGTGTATAACCAGGTATTTGTACAGCACCGAGCACAACGGAGACCCATTCTCAATGGGGGCCTCTAGGTACTACCATTACTCCTGGGGGAATTCTGAACCAAAAATTAAAAATTCTGCATGCAATATTTTAAAATTCTGCATATTTTATTTGTCAGAATAACATAATATAATCGTCAGGGGTCCAAATCACCATGAGGTGAACAGCAGGAGTAGGGCTAGCCTGCCATGACTGTTCCCTGCACAGCTGGGCTGCCATTAATTTTTCCACACAGAAATCACTGCATGGAAAACTAAAATTCTGGGGGGAACATTAATTCTGCATACATTCTGCATTGCTCAGTGACTCAGGATTCCAGCAGGAGTATACCATCATATAGATAATAATATATGTGATATATATATATATAGGCAGGGGAAAAGTCCCATTTTACAAGGAGGAAAACTGAAGCACAATGATTTGCTTGAGGCCATGTGGTGCACTAGGGCAGAGGTGGGATTAGAACTCAGGAGTTCCTGGATTCCAGGCCTCATTTTGAAAGCAGAAAAGAAATGGGGGGGGGGGGAGCTCTAACATTCACTTCCTCCATCTCCCGATGTCCGATGAATGTGAAAATGGTTACAAGGACAGACAGGACCAGCCGCGAGTCTCCCTTCAAGCTGAAGAGCAGGTCGCGAACATCCAACAGCGGCTCGCTTCTTGGAACTGTTGCTGTTCTCATCATCCCACCCCACCCTGGCTCAGGCTACCAGAGGGAGGTATCAGCATTCGGGCTGTGTCAGAGGCAGGGCTGTGTTTCCACTTCAATCAGAGCCATGCTAACGGCTTGCTAAGTCACTGGCTAAGGGATCTGCATTGCTGAGCTGCCTTCCAGTCCTGTGATGGATCACTGACACCTAGCAAGAGACGGAGCCATCTCAAAGCATTCTCCACTCCCCCCAGAAGACAGGGGAGGAGAAGAAACAGAGAGGGAGCAAATGGAGGGGTCTCCTATTTTCTAAGACGTCCTTAGTAGCTGGTATAATTGTCCTGGCTGGAAAGAGCCCAGCTGTCAGAGCCGGCACTCTTCGCGTCAGTGCTATAATTAACGAGGGAAATATGAGTTTCATGAGCTCTCAGACGTGATCTTAGCTTGCAGCGAAAAGGAACCAATGATGATATCCCCCTCCCCAATTCATAGGAGAACAACAACAGCAGCTGTGTTGATAATTACACTCAGGCCAGCGCAAGAAGTGGTGTTGCTTAATGCACCACTGGAAGGCACGCAGATACTACAGTGAGGAGCATGGTAGAAAACCCCATAGAGAATACAATAGATACCTCCTCAGGTCTAATCTGTATTCAGTTTCATTACTGTATTAGAGAGACACTTGCATGTTTTATTTTATTTTACTTTGTAATTCACTTTGTTCTGTCTGTTACTACATGGAACCACTTAAATCCTACATTCTGTATTTAATAAAATCACTCTTTACTTATTAATTAACCCGGAATATGTCTTAGTACCTGCGGAGGAGCAAACAGCCGTGCATATCTCTCTATCAGTATTACAGAGAATGAACAATCTAGGAGTTTACCCAGTATAAGCTTTATCCAGGGTAAAAGGGATTTATTTGGGTTTGGACCCCATTGGGAGTTGGGCATCTGGGTGTTAAAGACAGGGACACTTCTTAAGCTGCTTCCAATTAAGCCCACAGCTGTTGGGGGGACGTGGTTCAGACCTCGGTCTGGGTTTGCAGCAGGCTAGTGGGTTTGGCTCAAATCAGGCAGGGCCCTGAAGTCCCAAGCTGCCAGGGCAGGAGAGCAGGGGCAGAAGAAGTCTTGGCACATCACTGGGCAGTCCCAAGGTGGTTTCTGTGATCCAACCCAGCACACTCACCATAACTCTCCAGCCAGGCTGGACAACACAAAAGCCTGACCCATCATCTGCCCTGGGTGTAACCTCCCTACACACTCCCCACTGATGGCAGAAGGGGGCGGGAGGGAAGGGGTGTTACCCTAGGAGCTTTGGCAACAGTCTGGCTCCTGCTGTTCAGCCTTCCCCGCCATCCATTTCCCCTGCCTTTTTTTTTTTAGCTTCACAGGAAAATGGTGGACCCAGCCATCCCACCCCTCATCCTCTTCATTTTAGTGCCACATACACAGCCAGCCGTAGGCTCCTCTCCTATGGCTTAGGTCCAGCATGGGCCCTGGTGGTAAACGCTTCCACCGTCCAATCCCATGGCCACTCTGGAAGCATTACCTCTAGGGCGTTTCACTGCTCATTCAGACCTCAGCCTCTCTGCCAAGACAGAGAGCACCGGACTGGCTTGGGCAGTGTGCACACCTGTTTCCGGGGGGGTGGGTGGTAGGAAGACCCCTTAGAATGGCGTTCTGGCAAATAACCAGTCAGGTTCCTTGAAAACTACAGGAAGGAAATGGACTGAAAGTCGAAATGCTAGATGAGGAGTAGGACTTCATGCCCACCCGAGAGGAAAGAATCCGCCTCATGCTGCTCTGGAGATGATGCAAACCTGCATAGGTCCAGGCACGCAGGAGTAAGCAGACATGTCATAACATTTGGGGGGAGGGATAGCTCAGTGGTTTGAGCACTGGTCTATTAATTCCAGGGTTGTGAGTTCAATCCTTGAAGGGGCCATTTAGGGATATGGGGCAAAAATAGGGATTGGTCCTGCTTTGAGCAGGGGGTTGGACTAGATGATCTCCTGAGGTCCCTTCCAACCCTGATATTCTATGATAGCCATTTACCCCCATCCTGCCTTGATGCAGAGACAAGGAGCGGGCAGACCACCCCCGCCACTCACTGGCCAACAGCTGGGCTAGAACGAGGGGTGCCATAATTGGCACCTGGCACAGGCCAGCAGCATATGGCTACCCTGAGCTGGGCCTGACACACTGCCCATTGCCGCAGGTATGGATGAGCAAAGCTGTCTAGTCCGTTCAGTCCCTCTGCTGACCTGGGTCACGAATCCCACAGCTCCGTAGAAACTTAAAATACACCTAATAAATAGAAGTGTCGCTCTCCGCTTAGCTGCCGCTGCTGGAGTGTTTTCTGAGGTCTAGTTTGCCAACCTTTCTCCAGTACTTCAATAATATTTATTAGGAATTTATTGCTCTCTGTGGGGTTTTTACATTTAGCTGCCTATTCAGGGAAAACCACATTTTTATTGCTGTTGGACATTGCATCTCTCTCTGTGGCTCCTCCAGGCTGGTGTTTTTTTGGTTGTTGTTGTTTTTTGGCCTCAGCTCACATTTGTCTCTTCCCCCATTCCCATCCCCTGCTAATGCAAACCACTTATCTATGGAGCATAAGAACAGAACAACAGACAGACTGGGTCAGACCAAAGGTCCATCTAGCCCAGTGACCTGTCTTGAGACAGTGGCCAATGCCTGGTGCCCCAGTGGGAATGAACAGAACAGGGAATCATCAAGTGATCCCTGTCACCCATTCCCAGCTTCTGGCAAACAGCTAGGGACACTGTCAAACACCAAGCAAACACCAGATCAGATGGTTTGCCAGTCTTAAGGACTCCGGATGACTCCCTGTGAGACCGAATCGTCTTTGAGTATCATGTCTGCTCAGCTCAGTGAGCGACATAGAGATGCATGAGACACCGTGAAGCGGCCTGCGCCATATGTAAGAGGGCAGCCATGTCAGCTGAGTTTGGAGAGGAGGAGACCCAGTATCTACTGGGCTGCCATGACTCCCCCCCCCCCCCAATGCAATGACTAAAGGCCTACTCTGTAACACGAGGGACATGGATGAGAGGTGAAATACCCTGGCTTAGGGGATTTGGACTACACTGTGAGCTTGAGGGTCGATGCCTCTGTTTGTGTACACATACCCTAGCTGTCATTGAGCTAGCATGAGTCTAAACAGCAGTGGAGACATGCCTTTGCTGTGCTGTGTACCCACCATGTTCAGGTAGGTTTGTACTCTACACAGCCAGTCATTTCCATCACGTAGCTGGTCAAAGCCCAGTTCTAAGTAGGCAGATGTCTGTGCTGGGGAAGAGGCCAAGGCCTAACTGAATACTAGTGACTGAGCTCCCCTCTTGCCCTTCAGAAAGGTTGTGGGGTGAGCAAAGCCTGTACCTCCTGAGCTATGGATAAAGGTCCCCAACAGCCCTGAAAATGTGAGGAGAAAAACTCCATCCGCTATGTGTTTGGGGAACCGGTTCAAAAGATGAAGCAGCAGTGGAGATTTCGCTGTGAGCGTAAGAGAGATTTCAGTGTATTAACATGCTTCGCAATTTGATCTGAAGGGGCCACAGAGCCTCTAAGTGAAGTGACCCAGGACTGGAGACTACAAGGGGATTTATGTTAGTCCCAGTAGTACCAGCCAGGTTCTTTCTGAGAGGGAGCAAAGCAGGTCAGCCCCAGAGCCAACCTTCTACCGAGCCAGAGCAGAGACAAATCTTTGTCTTTTTTCCGCATGCCTGCAAACTCTCTAGATCCTTCCCAGACCTAAAGGCAAGACAAGACAGTCTATACTTGCTGTGTCCCAGTCTGGATTTCCCAATGACAGCAGTGAGGGGAAGTATGCTGTGGCATGGGGGGAGAGGTAGATAAGCTGGAGGTTAGGGATAGGGTCCAGAGTGACCTAGACAAATTGGAGGATTGGGCCAAAAGAAATCTGATGAGGTTCAACAAGGACAAGTGCAGAGTTCTGCACTTCGGATGGAAGAATCCCATGCACTGCTACAGGCTGGGGACCGACTGACTAAGTAGCGGTTCTGCAGAAAGGACCTGGACGAGAATCTGGATATAAGTCAGCAGTGTGCCCTTGTTGCCAAAAAGGCCAATGGCATATTGGGCTGTATTAGTAGGAGCCTTGCCAGCAGATTGAGGGACATGATTATTCCCCTCTGTTCAGCACTGGTGAGGCCAAACCTGGAGTATTGTGTCCAGTTTTGGTCCCCGCACTACAGAAGGGATGTGGATAAATTGGAGAGTCCAGCGGAGGGCAACGAAAATGATTAGGGGGCTGGGGCACATGACTTACAAGGAGAGGCTGAGGGAACTGGAGTTATTTACTCTGCAGAAGAGAAGAAGGGGGGGGGGATTTGATAGAAGCATTCAACTACCTGACAGGGGGTTCTAAAGAGGATGGATCTAGACTGTTCTCAGTGGTACCAGATGACAGAACAAGGAATAATGGTCTCAAGTTGCATTGGGGGAGGTCTAGGTTGGATATTAGGAAACACTAGGAGGGTGGTGAAGCACTGGAATGGGTTCCCTAGGGAGGTGGTGGAATCTCCTTCCTTAGAGGTTTTTAAGGTCAGGCTTGACAAAGCCCTGGCTGGGATGATTTAGTTGGGGTTGGTCCTGCTTTGAGCAGGGGGTTGGACTAGATACCTCCTGAGGTCCCTTCCAACCCTGAGATTCTATGATTCACATTGTTGGCTGGTTATCCAAACTGACCCAGAGACGGAGAAGAAAGCAGCCATCCCACCTCCAATGTGGCCATTACGGGCTACAGCCTGTCACCTTTACCCACATGGACTAGTGCCATTATTTTCAATGGGTCAGACTGTGGAGCTCGTACTTAGCCAGATATCCTGGTGGGAGGTGAAGCCCCCTAGCTAGGAGGCATAGAAAGATGGAGCTCTCTGCTCCCTCTATAGGGGAAAAAGCTTTGGTCAATCTCATTTACATGAATTATAATGTTGCTCACCCATAAGTCCACATACGGCATATTGTTGCTTTAGCTGAAGGTTGCATCTGTTCTGGTTGTATAAATGATACCAGATTGTTACTGGAACTGTACGCATGAAAGGGCACAGGAATGGTGTAGGATATGCCCTAGAGTTAGTGGGTCACCCTGATCGTACAGGTAGTGCACTCTGATTTAGGAATGGGATTCAAACTCAGCAAGTGATGGTAGAACGTTGTGTCTTAGAAACCCGGAGATCTCTTCCAAACAGCAAGGACTTTGTCCAAGGAAGGGGTTTTCTTTTGTTCTGGCTTCCCAATCTGGAGAGTTTGAATTCTATGTAGAGTGATTCTGTGGGCTTGGATTGGACTGGACTTGAATCAAGCTGAACTAGTTGTAGTGGTGCAGAGCTGGCTTTGCATAAGGGCCTGGCTGGACTGGTGGTGGCATAGGAGGGTTGCCCTTGCAGGGAGGACCACCCAGAGCAGCAGTGGTGCCGATGTAGGCACAGAACTGGACCAAGTAGCTGCATGTTGACTGGGACCTGGTGGTGTGAATGTTTTTGGACTAGAGCAGGTAGGTGGACGAGAAAACCATGTCCTGAAGCCTGTGACTGAATCTAATGGGACCCAGGACTGGGGTTGGAGGCGGGAGAACATTGTTGTCTGATTGTTGTCCCACGGACATCCTGCATCCTGCCCCAAAGAGCAATGATGTGAGAGGAACAGAGCAGCAAAGGTGAGTCCTTCAGGCTGGCCTAGAGAGGCCTTTCTGGAGCAGTCATCTTGGAAACTACAGGAAACTGGTCCTCCAAGGGCAAACAACAGCCATCCAGAGCCTGGCAGTCTCAGCTAAAAGGCACAGAAAGGCCCTAGCCGGGCAGTCCCTGGCTGGGAGCAGAGGGGCTCCCTTCTGGCCAAAGGCACCAGAGGACTAGCTGGGGTTTCTCTCTGGCTGCACTGGTATAGCTGGCTTTGCAGGGAGAGAGGGACCTAAGACCTAAAGGAGAAGATAAGGATGGGGCCCAGGAACGTAACAGCAGTGAATTGAATGGAGCTGTACAGGGCTGCTGTTTATGGTGCTGTCACGGGGCGGCACACGCTTCCTTCCCCTTGTCCCTGTGCCCCGTGCTTAGGCTGGTCAAAGAAAGGTTTGTAGACACTCCTCTGGTGCTTCACCCGTGCTCTTTTATTCACAGTGCCTTCAAAGTCCCCACATCCCCAACATCAGGCCCCTCACAGACCTCTCCCCAGGTCCTCTGGCCCCTCGAGGCTTGTATCCCCCAGCAGAGACAGAGCTAGGTATCCCCTGTCCTCCTGCCTGGCTAGCCTCCTGACTGCCCCTGAGTCAGGGCTTTTCTAGCCCTTCCTGCTCCCTGCCCCAGCTGTGGTCAATCTCTCCAGCCAGGGGCTGTGAGCTAGCCTTCAGTAAGGCTTCCAGCTGGGCTTCTTGCAGGCTGCTCCCTGCATCTGCCCCTGGCCCTGCTATCCCCAAGCAGGGCTTAGCTTGCAGGGGCAGGGCATTCTCAGGGTTTTTACCTTTGCCCTGCCACAGGTGCCCTGGCTGGAACCCTGAGTAGTGGGTGGGCCCTGGGTTCCCCCACCGGCAAAGTAGGGTGAACCGTGAGAAGGGTGAGGCAAGCCCGAGAAGGCCATGATGTCCATCTCCATTGCCCACCTGTTACATTTTCAGACAAGCTTGGGAGGAGCTCGTGGTGGAACCTCTGCAAAACTACCCCGCTGTCCTCCTTCAGATCCCTCCTCAAAACTACCCCGCTGTCCTCCTTCAGATCCCTCCTCAAAACTACCCCGCTGTCCTCCTTCAGATCCCTCCTCAAAACTCTCCTTTGACATCATGCCGACAAAAAAGCTTGCCATGGGCTAGATGGCCGCCATGCAAAGACCGCTGCCCATCCTGTTGACCAGTATTGTCTCATCATTTCCTTGAAACCCCCACATGCAATGCAGATCGTAGACCTTAGCAGCAGACTAGCCAAACCCGCAAATAAACCTGCAGAAATTGGGCTTGTTTTTGGCTTAATTGGCTTGCGAGTTGCTTGTTGGCTAGTTTTTGGCTTGTTGCTTGTTGTAGCTTGTTGCTGTTTTTTTTTTATTGGCTCCTGGCAAACAGAGGTAAGGGGGGGGGACAAGGGCGGGAGAGAGTCGGGGTGCACAGTGGGCCCACCACAGTCCCAGACTGCATGCTGGAGGTGCTAGTCACAGAGTGTTAGGGGTTCTTAGGGACTGGTTTGTTTTTGCCTTGTTTTGAAATGGGATTTGCTTGATTTTCGCCTTATTCTGAAAGTTGGGTGATTATGTATCATGTGAACATTGGCAACTGTGCTTAGCAGTTTAAAGAGTGGAAATATATTTTGCCTTTTAATTAAACCTTCCCAGTTAAGTACTTAGGCTTCCTTAATTCAATCTTCCAAAAGTATTTAGGCATCTAACTTCTGCTGAAATCAATGGAAGTTCAGAGCCTAAATACTTTAAAGGATCTGCGGCCTCAGTCCCTTGACAAAGGCTTTTTCCCCTGCATTGGCTCTCAGTCCTGTTCCATGTGTTTGTAATAACGGGTTGACTTTATCTGGAGCTTTCCATGAGGTTGGTCTTAGCTGCTTGTCTTTGTTCCAGGCTCCCCACTGGAACCCTGTATTTTCTGAAGGCCTTTTTCAGCCCTTGGGACACTCAGGTGGAATAGACTCAGTGCCTCAATCTGTCCCTTCCCAGCCCCAAAGCAATAGTCCCAAGCTGTCTCCACCCCGCCCCCCACTCCGCCCATCAGATCTGGAAGCCATGGCTAACTCCCTTTAGCAAACTGCTTTAACTTTCCCAGCTCTTTAGCTGTGTTTAAGCAGGAATGAACTCCCAGTCACCCTTTACTTGAATGAGGAAAATTACCTCATGCCCAGTTGCTTGTGAGTAAAATTCCCCTGCTGTTTCAACATCTCCCTTTTACAGGAATCCCAGTTAAAACTAAGAATTTCCCCTAGTAATATTTACTCCAAACTTCCCCCTTCTGGCTTAGAGCTAAAGTTCACCGTAGGGCAAAATTAATAGAGTTCAAGGCCAGAGGGAAACATTACGATCTTGGCCTTACCTGTATTAGACAATTCCCCCCAAAGATTCCTGCATCAAGCCCATAACGTCTGGTTGAGCTACAGCAGATCTTTGAGCAAGACACCAAATCTTGGTTTAAAGACTCCAGAGGATGGAGAACCCGCCACAGCCGTAGGTAAGTTGATCTGGTGGTTAATTGCCCTCACTGTTAAAAATGTGTCTTATTTTCAGCCTGAATTTATCTAGCTGCAGATTCCAACTGTTGGGTCTCATTACATCTTTGCCTGCTAGGGACCATCTAGTTTGATCCTGTGCATAACACAGATGCAAGAATTTCACGGTGATCCCACTGTGGGAAAGGAATGGGGGCCGAGAGAGAGCTAGAGAATAGGGACCCAGACTTTGAAGAGTGGTCTGGTTCCTCTGTGACTTCTGGTGGCTGGAGCTTTCTGCAGGGGGGTGGCTGGGGCATTCCTGGGAGGGGAGGAGGACAGAAGAGAAGTTTAGGTGAATCTGGCAGAGCAGTGTTGGGGAAGGTTTGCTAGCTTCACTCTGCCAGTTGGGTAAAGGGCATCGGTCCCCAGAGCTGGCACACCCATCCCTTCCTCCAGCTGCACCCTCGCGTAGATCTATTAAAAACACTAGCAAATGAAGCTTTTCCCTCCTATCCTCCACGCTCCCTCTAGTACAGAACACTCCTACATGCAGCATTTTCAGCCAAGTGTCTCTAAGGCCCGTGTCCAGAATGAGGAGGGAGCTCAGTGCTGTTATCTGTTGGTGACACAGGAGAAGAGCATCCCACGGCAACTTGAACACGCACATGGGCAGGAACAGTCAACATAGATTCACCAAGGGCAAGTCATGCCTGACCAACCTGATTGCCTTCTATGATGAGATTACTGGCTCTGTGGATATGGGGAAAATAGCGGTTGTGATATATCTTGACTTTAGCAAAGTTTTTGATACAAAGTTTTTGATCCCCTGATCATTTTCGTTGCCCTCCACTGGACTCTTTCCAATTTATCCACATCTCTTCTGTAGTGCGGGGACCAAAACTGGACACAGTACTCCAGATGTGGCCTCACCAGTGCCGAAAAGAGGGAAATAATCACTTCCCTCGATCTGCTGGCAATGCTCCTACTAATACAGTCCAATATGCCATTAGCCTTCTTGGCAACAAGGGCACACTGCTGACTTGTATCCAGATTCTCATCCACATCACTTCTGTAGTAGGGAGGACCAAAACTTGACACAATACTTCAGATGTGGCCTCACCAATGCTGAGTAAAGGGGAATAATCACTTCCCTCGATCTGCTGGCAATGCTCCTAATACAGTCCAATATGCCGTTAGCTTTCTTGGCAACAAGTACACACTGTTGACTCATATCCAGATTCTCATCCACTGTAATCCCCAGGTCCTTTTCTGCAGAACTGCTACTTAGTCAGTCAGTCCCCAACCTGTAGCAGTGCATGGGATTCTCCCATCCTAAGTGCAGGGCTCTTCACTTGTCCTTGTTGAACCTCATCAGATTTCTTTTGGCCCAATCCTCTAATTTGTCTAGGTCACTCTGGATCCTATCCCACTAGTGAATCTACCTCTCCTTCCAGCTTAGTGTCATCTGTGAACTTGCTGAAAGTGCAATCCATCCCATCATCCAGATCATTAATTAAGTTGTTGAACAAAACTGGCCCCAGAACCGACCCCTGGAGCACTCTGATACCGGCTGCCAACTAGCCATCGAGCAGTTGATCACCACCCTTTGAGCCCAATGATCTAGCCTTCTAGGCTGGGGCATATGACTTACGAGGAGAGGCTGAGGGAACTGAGGTTATCTAGTCTGCAGAACAGGAGAATGAAGTGGGGATTTGATAGCAGCCTTCAACTACCTGAAGGGAGGGGTTCCAAAGAGGATGGAGCTTGTCTGTTCTCAGTGGTCGGAGATGACAGATCAAGGAGCAATGATCTCAGTTGCAGGGGGAAGAGGGGTTAGGTTGGATTTGCAGGAAAAGATTTCAAGAAAGCAGCAGCTTTGAGGGGATGGAAGATGGAGAGTGGTGGCAGCTAGAAGGCAGCAGCAGCAGCAGTTTATCTAAGAGATTCTGCTGTGGGCCTTTCTTAGAAGTTTTTAAGGCCCAGCTTGACAAAGCCCTGGCTGGGATGATTTAGTTGGGGTTGGTCCTGCTTTGAGCAGGGGTTGGACTAGATTCCTCCTGAGGTCCCTTCCAACCCTGATAGTCTATGATTCTAAGTGCTTGCGTGCATTTAGAGTTTCTGATCCAACTGGTTCTGGGGAGGAATTAAAATAGAAATTGTTATTAATTTACCTTCAAAGTGCTCACTTGTTCCAGTGCTGCTGCTACATTTATATTTATATTTAAATATATTTTATTATATTTATATTTAAATATATTTTATTATATTTAAGTGCATAGCTAGAGGGTCAACTTAAATCTCTCCCTGTGCAGAAAGGTACGTTCATTGCTGAGCGGCAGCTGGCGTTCTGGTTTTTATTTGAGATGGCGCACAAGAAATTATAAGGAAAAGAATCTCTCCTGCTTCAGGGTATGAACCAGCTTCTTACTGGCTGTTGTGAGGAAGAATCTTTCCCAGTGGGCAGGGTGTGTCACATGGCTGGGCCTTTAAATACCCGGCCCCATTGCTACTGTTGGAGTCTTGGCTTGGTTGGGACCAAGGTATTCTGGGGGTTGTAGTCCCCACAGAGCCTGATGGGAATGTGAGGCTGAGAATAGGGCCTGCTGGGAAAGAGAGGAAGCAAGATATAAGAATCAGCTGTTGGCAGTGCGGGGAGAGACCTGACTTGAGCTGTCCTTGGTTATTGAGGGTCTCTAGTGACTGGAGTTAGGACCTGTGCTGGGATCCCAGCAGAAATGGAGTTAGGGAAGGACCCTGGCAGGGATTGTGCGGAAGAAACCTACATTCCTGAGTGAAGCGGGAATGTCTGAGACTCAGGGCTGGGTTCTGTGGTAGGGGAGGAGCACCGGCTCCTCCATGCCTCAGTGGTGCCCCCTCGAGGTGATGGGCCAATCGGGTTCAAGGTTCAGGAAGTTTCTTGTTTGATTTCTAACGTTTTGACCCTCACTACTCTGGGCCTAATTCTCAGTTACACTAATTCCCTTGCATCACTCCAGGAGGGCCTTAAAATGAGAGTTCATTGCTTTTATGCACGTCACCCTGACAGAGAGGTGTAACAGGGCCTTCGTGTCAATGAGATCCAGGCCCCAGGTGCAGTATAGCCAACCCCAAGTATCCCATACTTAGGAGCCAGGGCCCCAGAAAGCTTAGAGGCTTAAAACCGTGAGATCTAAAAAAATAATCAATGTTGTGTTCCTTTTATTTGCCTTGTGGGTTGTGAGTCTTCACGGGGCCAGGTTTTCAAGCTCTTCTCTTCACCCACAAGGACTAGAAAATTGCTTTTTTTCTCCCTTTCAATGAAATCTGAGATTCCCATCTAATCACCTGACTTCTAGGAGCTGGGGCTTAGAGAAGACCACCAAATACTGCGACACTTGCAAACAAAACGCGAGACTTGGGGACACTTTCCCAATACCCAATGTGGGTACGAAAAGCCCACGAAAGCTTATGCTTCAATACTTTGTCTTTAAGGTGCCACAGGACTCTGTCGTTTCTCATTAGCCAAATCCATTGACATCAGTGGAGAGACCCCAGGGATGGATTTTGGTCCATTGTCTTCCTAACTGGAAGGTGGGATAACGGGGATGAACCATCTAGAGGAATTTTTGTCTAGTGATTGGAGCAGCACACTGGGAGCTAGAAAGTTGGTTCTGATCCTGGATTTTCCATGGACCACTGTGGCTGCAAGACCGTGTGTCGAAGGCTACAACACTTAGTGATGTATAGACTTAGTGCTGTGTCCTGGGACAGTGTGTGAATTTCACTCTGCCGGCCCTTGAACAAGTCCCTTAAGCTCTTTGCATCTCAAGGGATCCATCTGTAATTGAGCTGAGTTATACCTCCTCCCTTGCTGGGGACTTGCGAATTAATTCCTGTTTGCTAAGCATGTTTGAGAAAGCAGCTATTTCAGTACAGAGTTATTCTAGCCGGAGTGAGGCGGTTGGGAGCAGAATGCAAGCTGTTTACCAATACTTGGATTTCAAGGCCGGTCCAAAGATAACCCAAGTCTAAGTTACATTCGTGGCAGGTGGCACATCACGACAAGGACTGCCAAGCTCATCCAAGAAGGAATGGCGCACCGAGCACAAATAGGATTGGACGCGAACTACCTGTTCTGGAAAGAATGGGCAGGGATGGAAACAATGTGAGAGCTCTCCAGTGCTGTGACTGCCGGGAGCAGGAATGTGGCACTCTCCACCCATGTGTGATGCGGCTAAAGTTATTCCTGTAAAATTCACATGCTTTTATTAACTGTCCCCAGCTCATGTGGGCTAAAAGCAGGGGCAGGGGCCTGCTGGCTGTTGTCAGGGAAGACTGAGGACTGAGAGCTGGAATGTTTTGGAGGGGACAATAGATGCTGAGCAGAATCCATCCACAGGAGAGGAGGCTACGGTGTGACTTTATTTGCACTTGAGTTTTATTTGGTGTTGTGTCTTCATCCCAGCTGTATCCCAGTGTGCTTTGCAATATAAACTCAGGCAGTTGCAAGAGAAATATTAGCAGAATGGGAGGGAGACGAAGAGGAACTGGCAAAGGGGAGCAGAGATGCTTTCAGCAAGGGAGGGTGAAACTCCAAAGCAGACCAGACGTGACCCTGAATCCAATCCTTGCATGCGGGTGCCCCTGTTCTGTGCAGATTTGCAATTCCAGTCTAGATGCCACATACAAAACCTAACTCTACTCAGAAAAGTGGAGTTTGGGGCTCAGCTCTGCACCAAGTCTGCATGTTTCTCCATGTCTTTGAATCTGGAGTCTGCAAAACTTGAGCAAGTCACCGAAGCCACGATTTTCAAAAACTGTGTCTTAAAATTAGGCTCCAAAGTCCATATTCAGTTGCCTAAATGACCTCACTTACTTTACAGCATGGCTGAGTACTCAACATGGACTGCAATGGGAGGAGATGGTTGCTCCACACGTATGTAAATCAGACCATGTATTGGATTTAGGAGCTTAATTTTAAGCACCTGTTTTAGAAAATCTTGGCCTTAATCTTACCAGAGTTCCCCAAAGGAGATAATAATACTCATACACTTTAAGGCCAGAAGGGACCATAATGATCATCTAGTCCAGGGATGGGCAAACGTTTTGGCCCCCACACTGGGCTTCAAAAGTGTGCAGAGGGCCGGGTAGGGATCTCTGCCAATCTGACCTGGGGAAAAATCCCTTCCTGACTCCAAACATGGCAATCACTTAGATCCTGAGCATGCTGGTGAGACCCACCAGCCAGACACCTAGGAGAGAATTTTCTGTAGTAACTCAGAGTCCTCCCCATCTCAGGTCCCATCTCTGGCCATTGGAGTTTGATAGCAGTTGCAGATGGTCCATGTACCATTGTAAACAATCTCCTTATGCCAGCTCCTCCATAAACTTACCAAGCTCTGCCTTAAAACAACTTAGGTTTTCTGTCTCCACTACTCCCCTTGGGAAGCTGTTTCAGAACTTCAGTCCTCTGATGGTTAGAAACCTTCATCTACTTTCAAGGATAAAATTGTTGAGGGCCAGTTTATATCCATTCGTTCTTATGCCAACAGTGGCCCTTAACCTAAATAACTCATCTCCCTTCCTGTTGTTTATCCCTCTGATGTATTTAAAAAGAGCAATCATATCTCCCCACAGCCATCATTGTATTACGCTAAACAAGTCAAGCTTCTTAAATCTCTTGTCAGGTAGGTTCTCCATACTGAACCATCGTAGTAAAGTGCCTTGATTTGGTGGGATACAAAGTGCTAGGAAGTTCAGTATTGCTAATTATTGTTATAGCATCAGTCATAGCTGTTGCTTTTACACGTACTCTTACAAGATACTTTTCCTAGCATGAGAGCAAATTGTTAGTCTTGAAGAAATGCTGTGTTGTTGGTTTTGTTGTGCAGCGATCCTTTGACAGAATCTGCGGCAGACAGCAGAAAGTTGCTCTCTGCTTTAGTCTCTATATTTGCAGGTAATTACTGGGATGGAGTATTTTCCTGGCAAGGAGGCACAGCACATGGGCCAAGATTTCTGGACGAGGGAGTGCCTAGGTGCTATTTTGGCCCACTTCTGTTCCAGGACTGGTGAGTGTGTATAAATAAATCAGATTATACTTAGACTATAACCAGACTTCATAATCATCTCTCCTCTACTGGGAAGCCAATCTGCAAGCCCCCAGAGTTCTGCAAGCCCCCAGAGTTCTGCAACCTCTTGGCAAAGGGGCAACGTTGGTGTCAGCAGTTGGACGCTGGTGTGAGAAAAAAGGGCAATTTTATTTTAGTCCCTCGGGACACACATCTTTCAGGAAAGATGTGGACAAATTGGAGAAAGTTCAGAGAAGAGAAACGATAATTAATTAGAGGTCTAGAAAACATGACCTGTGAGGGAAGATTGAAAAAATTGGGGGTGTTTAGACTGGAGAAGAGAAGACTAAGAGAGGACATGATAACAGTTTTCAAGTACAATAAAGGTTGTTACTGTACAAGGAGGAGGAGAAAATTGTTGTCCTTAACCTCTGAGGATAGCACAAGAAGCAATGGCCTTAAATTGCAGCAAGGGAGGTTTAGGTTAGAGATTAGGAAAAACTTCCTGACTGTCAGGGTGATTAAGCACTGGACTAAATTGCCCAGGGAGGTGGTGGAATCTCCGCCATTGGAGATGTTTAAGAGCAGGTTGGACAAATACCTGTCATGGAGGGTCTAGATAATACTTAAGTCCAGCCATGAGTGCAGGGGACTGGACTAGATGACCTCTCGAGATCCCTTCCAGTCCTGTGATTCTACACTCCATTACACATCATTGGAGCAACAGTTCAAGAAATAAACCTACTGCATGCAGCGTGCTAAGCCTCTGACGGCAAAGGGCTGCCAGTCTAGCCTCCCATGTCTGTGTGTTTTACATTACAAAGCTCATCCACAGGGCAGCAAATTGGGACAGCTCTGGAATCCCAGGCATTGTCATCCAGCGCGGCTTGATGCTTCCCAGGAACAGCCTGGTGGTGGGCTTCTATTTCTGACAGAGGAGATTATTTCATAATGTAATTAGATGAGGAGTTTAGGTTTACATGGGGACGGGAGTATCTATGTCTCTATGCCGTGTAAATCTAAACTCACGCTAATTTCACGCAGTCCTGCTCTCTCGGGGAGCAAGGCCTCCTCCGTCCTGTTTACATTTCCCTAATTACCTCATTTGTTCTGTGTACAGAGGGCTCGGGTTTCTGAGGAGGCCAGAGTGAGGCATGACAATTCTACCGGGATGGGCTTTGATTGCGGAGGCCTGTGCCGATCTGAGGAGCGGCTCAGATGGGGATATGCTAATTGTCCACAAGAATTTGAAGGGCCTAACCACCGCAAGAGACGGATTGGACCAAGGGGGTAGAGTTAGGAGGAAGGAGATGAAATTAAGGAAGGAAGCTATAGGCCGAACTAACATCAGGAAACATTCCCCATCAGTGAAGTCAACGAGGCTGTGGAATACATTCCACAGAGAGCTGGCCAACAAACTTAACCTTCTCTTGAGTGTGTGACCTGTGGATGACAGAGTCTCTCTGGGATTGTCTGGCCACTTTTCCTCACTGAGGTGCCCTTGTTTTCTGTTCTAGTCTGCATGCCCGGAGCGAGGGACATTGGCTGAGCTGTAGACTCAGTCTAGGGGACGCTAGGGAAGGAGAGGAGTTATGGCCCAGTGGTTAGGATGCTAGCCTAGGCCTTAGGAGACCAGGGTTATGCACTGAGTAACTTTGGGGAAATCACTTAGTCTCTCTGTGCTTGGGTTTGCTATCCGTACTGTGGGGCTAATAGCACTGCTCTGCTGGAAAGGGGTGTAGTTAGATAAATCCATTGATGATTTCAAGGCGCTCTGCTACTACCACAGTGGGAACCAGATAAGTATCTTAGGCAGCTAAAGACTTGAACGGAGGGTGGATCAGCCCTAGGGCGCCCAAGGCAATTCACTGAAGTATCTGCAGAAAGCTTGCCTGCCGATAGCCAGTTTTACTTCACCTTCCTGGCCTCATAGTCAGTAACTTCACTACTCAACTCCATGGCCTACATTGATCAGAGAGGACTATTACTGCTGAGTCTTTACGCTGCAGTAGGACCTAAGGGCCTTAGTCTTCCATACATAGGTCTAGGTGCCATACAAAGAGCTTAGAGTCTAAGCACTCGCTGTGTTCTCCCTGCTTTGGGAGAGACACGTACCAGGTTGGGATCGAAAATCATTGACAGGGAGTCTGGTCCGGCAGTTACTGCAGAGAACAAGGAATTGAGAGTCTTATTCTGCCACTGACTCACTGAATGACCTGTGGCAAGTCAGGACGCCTGGGTTCTATTCCTGTCATATGGCCTTGGGCAAGTCACTGACTCTCTGTGACTCAGTTTCTCCACTTCTAGAATGGGGGAGTAATAATACTGACCTACTTAAGTCATTAAGGTGAAGGTAATGCCTTAGATTGTCACATGATAACAGTTTTCAAGTACATAAAAGGCCGTTACAAGGAGGAGGGAGAAAAATCATTCTTCTTAACCTCTGAGGATTGGAGAAGAAGCAATGGTCTTAAATTGCAGCAAGGGTGGTTTAGGTTGGACATTAGGAAAAACATCCTGTCAGGTCGTTAAGTACTGGAATAAATTGCCCAGGGAGGTTGTGGAATCTCCATCATTGGAGATGTTTAAGAGCAGGTTGGACAAACACCTGTCAGGTATGGTCTAGATAATACTTAGTCCTGCCTTGAGTGCAGGGGACTGGACTAGATGACCTCCTGAGGTCCCTTCCAGCCCTGTGATTCTATGAGGGGTGATATTTAAAAGAACATAAGAACAGACTGTGAAGTTCTTCAGACTGTGAAGAACTTCAAAAAATGGATTTAGTTGGGGATTGGTCCTGCTTTGAGCAAGGGGTTGGACTAGATGACCTCCAGAGGTCCCTTCCAACCCTAATATTCTATGATTCTATGATCCCACAAAAATAAATGAATGGGCAACAAAATGGCAAATGAAATTTAATGTGGATAAATGTAAAGTAATGCACATTGGAAAAAATAGCCGCAACTATACATACAATATGATGGGGCCTAATTTAGCTACAATTAATCAGGAAAGAAATCTTGGAGTCATCGTGGATAGTTCTCTGAAATCGTCCATGCAGTGTGCAGCGGCAGTCAAAAAAAGCAAACAGCATGTTAGGAATCATTAGAAAAAGGATAAAGAATAAGACGGATAATATCTTATTGCCCTTATATAAATCCATGGTGCACCCACATCTTGAATATTGCGTACAGATGTGGTCTCCTCATCTCAAAAGAGATATACTGGCATTAGAAAAGGTTCAGAGCAGGGCAACTAAAATGATTAGGGGTTTGAAGCGCGTCCCATATGAGAGATTAAAATGGATAGGACTTTTCAGCTTGGAAAAGAGGAGACTAAGGGGGGATATGATAAAGGTCTATAAAATCATGAGTGGTGTGGGGAAAGTGAATAAACAAAAGTTATTTACTTGTTCCCATAATATAAAAACTAGGGGCCACCAAATGAAATTAATGGACAGCAGGTTTAAACCATATACAAGGAAGTTCTTCTTCACACAGTGCACAGTCACCCTGTGGAACTCCTTGCCTGAGGAGGTTGTGAAGGCTAGGACTATAATCGGGTTTAAAAGAGAACTAGATAAATTCATGGAGGTTAAGCCCATTAATGGCTATTAGTCAGAATGGATGAGTAAGGAATGGTGTCTCTATCCTCTGTTTGTCAGAGGGGGGTGATGGATGGCAGGAGAGAGATCACTTGATCATTACCTGTTAGGTTCACTCCCTCTGGGGCACATAGCATTGGCCACTGTAGATAGACAGGATACTGGGCGGGATGGACCTTTGGTCTGACCCAGTAGGGCCGTTCTTATGTTCTAATCTTTAATGTGCAGCCCTAGAATGACAAACCAGTGCGCAGGATACACCCTGATATAACAAACTGGTGGCGCTGCTAAATTGCATGAATGACTCTTATTCCTAAACCTGAGCTCAGAGAAGTAGCTAGCACCCAGGATAAATGAATTCTAGGAAGCAGAGGTGAGAACTCCCATGAGTTCATTTTATCCATCCCAAACCAGACCAATGCAAGATTCTTCCCCACAGAATAGTCTCCAATGCTGTGTCCAGGCCAGATTTAAATCGCTTGAACTTTCAGCATCCCCATAGGCTGCTGCTTTTGCCAGCAGCAGATGCTTCTGAACTGATTCTCCCTTTTCTCAAGGCCTTGTCTACATGAGAGAGTGGCATTGGTTTAGCTTAAATCCATTTTTAAACCAGTTTAGTTAAACTAGTGCAAAGCCTTGTGTGGATGCTCTGATTTCAGTTGAAAGGTTTGTCGAAGCACAGAAATGCATTGGTTTGGCTTTAATTGGTACAGCTTTCATGTGTGGACTCTCTTATATGGGTTTCAAACTGGTTTAGCTCGTGTCTGTCAGTTTACCTATTCAGGCTGAACTGCTCTGCGCCAGGCTTAAACTGATGGATGAGTGTTCACACACACAGTTGCACCAGTTTAATCAAATCAGTATAAAATCACAGTACAATTTGGTGTGTAAACTGGGTTTAAGAGTGGTTTATTACAGTTTAGCTTAAAACTACGCCCTGTTAACTGAACCTAAACTGCGGTAAGCCATTCTTAAGAGTGTTCACACAGGGGGTCGCACCAGTTTAATTAAATACGTTTTTTAATTAATACCTTAAATTAAACGGGTGCATCTTTCTCATGTAGACAAGTCTTACATTTCCTGGGGCTTACCGCAGAAATTCCACCTGCTGTAGCCAGACATATGGGCCCTCAAGTCTTGGCCTGAAAGCTCTACTGGCTGGTACCCACCATGTCCCTTATGCCAAGAAGACGTTCTTTTTAGTAGGTGTCCCATCCCTCTGCTAATACAATAAAGCAAGCTGATTTTCAGTGGCACTCATACTGCCCGGATCCTGGCCACCAGTCCGGGGGACTCTGCTTTTTAATTTAATTTTAAATGAATCTTCTTCAACATTTTAAAAACCTTATTTACTTTACATACAACAATAGTTTAGTTATACATTAAAGACTTGGAAAGAGACCTTCTAAAAATGTTCAAATGTATTATACACACACACGAAACCTTCAATTAGAGTGAATAAATGAAGACTCAGCACACCGCTTCTGAAAAGTTGCCGACCCCTGACAATCCTTAGTCCTGCCATGACTGCGGGGGAAGGGCTAGGTGACCTCTCGAGGTCCTTTCCAGTTCTACGTTTCTGAAACACTATTATAATGAACTGCAGTGCTCCGAAAAGCTGAAACACACCAATATGCCATAGTTGTGGTCCTGTTCTCGGGCGTCCTAACATTCACTGTTACTGAAAGCAAGGTCTACAGCTGTTACAATTGCTAAGTAAACTTCAAAAAATGTGAACCAAAGGTAACCAAAGCAGCAGTGAGTATGCGGAGACCCTGGGACAATAGCTTGCAGAAGTGTGAACTGTCCCATGCATTTCAGGGGGGGACGTCCAGTAATTTAAATGTCAGCATTGTTCACTGTTTCATCCCTCGGATAATCTGCACTATGTACTGTGATGGACATTTCATTTGGTGCCACAAGTGGATGGCATTAAGAAGATGTCACCCCCTATTTATTCTGGAGGATCTAGAGTCATAGAATCATAGACTATCAGGATTGGAAGGGATCTCAGGAGATCATCTACTCTAACCCCCTGCTCAAAGCAGGGCCAACCCCAACTAAATCATACTAGCCAGGGCTTTGTCAAGCTGGGCCTTAAAACTCTCTAAGGTCAGAAGGCCACCTTCCCTGGAATGGGGGAATTAGGCTGGAAGCAACTCAGCCACACGGCCAGAGCAACGTGCAGAATTTAATAAAGTTCCCCATGTTCAACTCCGCCTGTGTTCAGCGTCGCTCTCTCAGAACAAAACAGCTGAGCAGAACCCGAGAGCATGTCCGGGTTCCGTGGAGGGCGAGCCAAGCGGCAGCATGGTCATGTTCTGAGTATCGGTACCGTCTACGGTAAGCGTTGTCCCATATGGGTGACGCTCAGGGCGGAGTATATTTTGTGGGCGGAGCTTGGGAGGGTCACCACCTCGCCCTAACACCAGCCTGACCCTGGTGAACTAGCTACTGTGGGCCGAATCAGCACATCTCAATGGTACGTCAGAGGCTCTCTGCTTCTATTCCCAGCTGTTAGCCTATCTATACATCTGATGCATGTGGCCTTGGGTGCCAACTCTGTTGTTGTCATCCAATTCTAAGTCACTGGGGGTATGTAGCATAGTGACCACTGCAAGCCCCTAAATAGCCATGGGTTTAGTACAGCTCCATTGTATAGGGCAGGGAAACTGAGGCACAGAGGGGTAAAGGGACTTGCCCAAGGGTCATTCAGCAGCAGAGGCAGGAATAGAACCCAGGAGTCCTGACTCCTCAACCTGTGTCCTGTCCACTGGGCGAGACCTGGAAATAAAACTCTTCGCTTTCTGAGAATCGCCCATCCCCTATGGGAAGGAGCCCGCTGCAGCAGGATCTCTTTCTGTGCACCTGGCCGCAATGGGACAGAGCCACTGCTGAAGCTCGCTGTGCACACAACATCATTCCCCACGGCCCTCCACACAGCTCCGTGTTCGCAGAGCTGCCCCAGGCACTCGGCCTGAGAAAGAGTATCCAGAAAGGATTCCCGAAAAGGGCAGAGCCTGTTCTGTGAGAGAGACCTGCTCCTTTGCTGTTTGGTCTTCAGCCCATAACCTGACACCCACTGGGGGAATTTCTCCTGCTCTTTCTGAATATGGGAAACGATTATATTTTCCTTCACTTGAGCGGCTGCAGCCAATCAGGGCTGTACCGTGGGGAGCGCAAGGAAATTGCTAGTGACTCAGGAGGAGGCAGAACATTCTGCCTAAACAACTCAGCTCCTCGCTGCAACATTTTCCATAGCCAGAGCCACACCGCTCTGGAAATCCCAGTGAGAGGGGATGTGAACGGAAAGAAATGACCAATATCCTATGAGGATCACCCTCGTCCAGTGCTGGAAACCGCAATGGGCCAAACACAGGAAGGGTCGGTTTGCATAACAGGTTGAAAGCTCAGCAGGGCAAGAGATTTTACTCCCCCAGTGAATGCAGCCACCTCTGGTACAGAGCAAGAATGTATCCAGTAGCTAGAGCAGATGATGGCCCATTCTGCCATTGACTTGCTCTGTAGAGTCAAGCAAGTCATTTTCACCATTTTGTGCCTCAGTTTCCCATCAGAAAAATGGGGATGAGGATACTTTTCTTCCTTTCAGAGGGCTGCAGGGCTAAATTTATGTTTACAAAATGCTCTGAGATCTTAAAATGTTCTTATAAGTGCCAAATATTATAATTACTGTATCACATCCATGGGGAAGGGCGAGAGGATCACTCATGGCCACCAGAGCTCAGACCTTCAGTTTTAAGTCTCCTCTGGAAGACAGCACTTCTAGCGGCATAACACGGCCTGACTCTGCCCTTGGGTATCGGCTCAGCATTGAGTCTGCAAGAACAGTATCCACTACTGCCCGGTGATCCTGAGTGAGTCCCCCAGCCATGCTGATGCTGCTTGGCTTATAAGAGCTACTGGGGATCATAGGACAAGACAGGGTGGTTGCAGGAAGCCTGATCATTCAATTGTAAGGACACACTGGTTTATTTAGCTATAAGGACAGGCGGGGGTGGGGGGGGGGAGGGGACTCTGAGTTCTGTCTCATGTGTCACACTTGTAGTCTTTCCTTACTTTCAGCCTCCAGATAGAGTCTGGCTCTGACACCATCCATGCAAATGCAAAACCCTCTTGCAGTAACTACCATCTTTGGTCCGCAGCAGGGTTTGAACTCAAAACCCCCAGAGTTAAAAGCACAAGCCCTCCACTGGTTGAGCTAAAGGAGCAGTTGTACCTTTAGGGGCTAGGGGCTAGTGGCTGGTCTAGAAAACACCCTAGCCAGTGAGTTACATAGTATTCGGGGATGCCTCTGGAATGGGCTAGGCAGGTCATGCAAAGCCATACACAGGAGAACATGGCTGAGGATGGGGAGCTGGAGGTTTAGGTGTTAATGAGTAATTAAAGCAGGAGAGTTTGATTGTTCAAATATAATACAATAGCTAGACTATACGTTCTAGCTCCTATTTGATGTCAGCACTGCACTTCCACTACTTTACATCTGTTATAGACAAACTGGCTTCTCAGAGCATGATTATTGTAAGCCTGGCTCTAGAGAGAAGAAGCCATCTGCCCCATCTACAGAGAAAGAGCAGGCATGAGCAGACCTAATTTGCATAGGCAACACCCCTTGTGGCAGGGTGACCATTTCTGGCCATTTGGGTTAAAATTCACTGAGGTCTTAGAAAACGGGGTAAAAAAAATTTCTGATCCTTAGTAAGTGAATAATGGGGTAAGCAGGGCAATACCTAATAGGCCCTGAGTGAAGAGTCACCCTCAGCTATACTTCACTCACAAAGCACTGGGTAGGAAGCCAAGTGGAAGGGTAGGTACAAGTCTTTCAGTGGGAGATGTGGGGTTTGTTTAAAGGTTTCAGAGGCTCTTTGAATGTTTTACTTTTTGGCTTCTTGCTGGGATTATGGAATGCCCTGACAGAATTGACTATGCTCCATTGAGATTGTCTCCCTCAATCTTTGTCTAGTAACTACTCAAGCTCCAAGACCTGGGCTAAGTGGCAGAGCCTTAGAGCCAGATGGTGCTGTAGTGAGAGGTGTGAATTGCAGATTGCTAATAGCTGGCCTAGGCAGTGGGATCCCAGAGCTGGCAGCGTGGCTGAAGACAGCAGGGTGCTGAGAGATGATCTGGAAGGAGTAGTAGAGGTAAGGTGCCTGCTACCCAGTATCCCTAGAGCTGGAGTCATTAATGGCTGGGCATGGTGGTAGTAGTAAGGGCACCGCATGACCACCTCACACAGGCAAAGTGAGAGCAGGGAGTGGCTAGAAGTGGCCCAATGGAAAGAAGAAAGACGGGCAGCAAAGCGTCTCTTCGCATAAGTCAGGCAGCACCTGACTGCACCCCTGGAATCTGAGACTTGACAAAACTCTGACAACAAACTGTGAGTAAGGTGTGGTGGAGGGAAGGGGGGGCGGAGGGTTAAAGGGATTTGTGTTCCCTAGACTGTCACTACAGCAGCTCGGGAAACTGAAGGGAAGGACAGTGCCACAGATACTGTGGGATGGGGTGTTCGCCTACTACTCGCATTCTGTTGATTCGTTGCTGGTGTGTCTCTCTCCCTCTCCCCCTCCCCCCCCCCCCCCATTAATGCTGGGTTCCCTCTCCCTCTTAATAAAAGTTTTCCTTGTTTCATATGCAGACTTAGTGGTTTGCAAGTGAAGAGGTGTTTCCTACTAAAGGCCTCCGGGTGTAGCTGGCTATTTTGCTATCGCTATAGGTATGGATTCAGACAGGAATGTGCTAAAACTGTAAAAGAGAACCTTAGCCAAACTAACTAGAGCTAAGGCCTAAGCAACTAACCACAAGTGAGCCTGTATCATAAGATGTCACAAGCTAAAATGTGATCAGAAGCAATGGTTTCTAAACTGCAGATAGGTCGCTGCAAGATGGCAATTTATACCAGGTTTAGGTATTTTAAGTTAGGGAGCTCAAGTCTGACCACAAGAGTGCCATAGTAACTAATTTATGTACCTGTTAATAAGCATGAAGTAAAAGGTAGAAGGACACCCCAACATTAGTAGGGTGAGAAAATACAGATAAGGAAAAGGGCTTGAAGCTCCTACCCAACAAACATTAGGCACAGTGGGTTATAGCATAACTTGTGATGAAAGGTAGCAATCAGCCCATGCACTCCAGGGAGACTTCCTGGAACCTGTCAGGCCAAGGACAACACCTGGGTCATCTCTCCTATTCCAGGGTATGCCGGTGCGAGTGTCTAGATGCTTTTATTCACTCTGTCTGTGTAGCTACCTTATAGTAGTTGGGACTTTGCTGATGGTGTTAAGAAAACAAATGGCAAATTCCAAAGGTCTGCCAAAAGCGTGTGTGTGTCTCCCATGTACGCCGGGTTCCTTGCTCCCCACGAACTGTAATGCTGTAGCTGATCTAGAGGCCAATGAACCCTGCCAAACCATGGATTATTAAACTGGGAAATTTGAATAATACTTCACCAAGTGATCGGACCACACATGGGAGGAATTAAGTTTTTCCCAGGTTTCTGCATGAGGCCTTGAGGCCTGTTTTATCATTTTAAGAGCGACCCCTAGATATTGGACCCAGCCCTTGTTGCTGCTGCCAACACTCACCAGAAGAGTTCCAGGGTGTTCCTCTTGAATGAGTTGGGGGACAGAAGGAATCGGGGGAGAGCAGCACAAGGGGGAGTCTAAGGAAATGCAGCTGGGATACCAGGGGTTGAAATATGGCAGATCCAGGCAAGAGGCAGCACAGTGAGTGCGCTTTGGGGTCAGTTGGGCTCAAGAGGCCGAGGCTGGGTGAATCCCCACCGATTCTTCTCTCCTGCAGACTAAACAATCCTGACCTCCCCTCTGTCATGGGTGACTGAGCCAAACCTCAGGTCATAATGCCAGGAGAGGTAGCTGGGCCCTGCCCCATGGGACAGGAGCCGTCGCTGAGAGGTGAAAGCAGGGCTGGCTCAGTTTCCAAAGTCCCTCCACTTCCAGGGCCTCCTCTCCCCTCCACAGCAGGCCAGGAGAAGTGTATGTGGGCCCTATGACCCATCTAGAACCTTCCGGAGACCCACTGGTGGGTGTTCGGGAAACACTCCTCTGGGAAATAGTCCTGAGCCGGCCAAGGTGGCGCAGATGACTTAATCATACGTCTCTTCCATCTCTAGCCCTTCTACAATCCATGCCAGGCCTTCACGGGCCTGGGAGTTGCCACTTGTCTTCAGGATGGATGGTGTTCACAGACATTATAAGGCCAGAAGGGACCATTGTGATCATCTAATTTGACCTCCTGTCTAACGCAGGTCACAGGATTATCTTGCTGCTGACTCTGTTTTGGGGGTGAAGGGTCACCTGTGAGGCTCTGGGGTCACTCAAATACAACCATGAAGAGGTGCAATGGAAATGTGTAGCTAGCTGCTTAGGCAGATTAGATACTGTCCGGGCACTGGATAGCTTAGGTGTTGTACTGGTGCCCCAGTCCCATCTTCTAGCCAGTAGATACTGCTGCAAGGACGAGTAAGTATTTAGCAGCTTCTGAGAAGAGAAGGGACTCGGTGTCTGGGTCATCATCCAAGGCACATCATAGGGGTGTATAACACCCACTTCAGCATCAGAGCAGGCAAACTGCATCGAGAAGCCATGAGCCGTCCTGTAGACTTTGCACACACAAGGAGTCCTCCCAAGAGTATGGGTTGTGGGATTGCGAGCCCCTGACCTTTGCAGAGGGGAAGAGAGGACAGAAGCGCTGCCCCCGGAATTGGGTCTTTGTCAGCGGAGAGGGGTGTATGTTGTGCATCGTTTTTAGAAGAGGAGATTAGACTCTTTGCAAAGTTTTCTGACCCCTCCCTACTTTAACCCTGGAGTCATTTGCTAGGCCTTTGATTGGGGCGCTCTAAGTCCAGTGCGAAGGTGACTTTAAAATAATGATTTTTAAAAAAACGGGGCTTCCACCTCTCCTAAACGAATGGAGTCATTTTAGCAAGCTGCCCAGGGGACTGGATTAATGATTTACGGCCTCACTCTTGTTTCACGGAGATATTTAAGTCCCTCATCTGGGCTGCTCATCTCTCTGTGCAGCGATCCTCACCAGTCCCCTCTCTCTTCGTCACCAGTGCAACGGCAGATGAGGGAATCGGATGCATGTGGAATAGCTGGGTCCCCATTATAGGCTAATGCCTGGTGCCCTCTTCCAAAAGGAGAAAAATACAGTGATGGAGATCCAGGTAGCAGCCATACATGGCACTGGAGGCAAGACTAAATCATTGCAGAGTCCGGCATCCCAGTCTATTAATGTACACTCCGTAACTCATGCCTCATTTACGTTTGCAAGTGCTGAGCATAAGCGAGTTCAGGAAACATGACCAAATCTGCCCCACCCAGAACAAACTTAGCCCATGTGAAAAAAAGAAAAGAAAAGAACAACCTCAATGTAATGGGAAACATAAGTCGCTGTTCCGGATCTGCACTCCCCTTGGGTCCTATTACCAGCAAACCTGACATTCCTTGTCACAGCACCGGGGCCTGCATCTTCAGGAAGCTCGTTAGATCTGCTGAGCCCCAGGGAAGACTGGAGATGGTGCTTTTTGCAGACAAAGGAGGGCACACACACACACACACACACACACACACACACACACACACACACACACCAACACAAACAACCTCCAAGCACGTGCATTTCCCTTCTGGGTTCCCACCCAGGTTGAGTCAGCCGATGTTCCATACCTTTCTCCCTTTCCTCCGTGAACTGACCCTGACCGTAGCTTCCCTGCCAACCATCTGGAGCTGTGTGGTGGCTGGTTCGTCCTCCCAACGCAACCACACGCGCTCACACGTGCACGCCCGGCCTGGGAGCGTGAGTCACCACCTCTCCCGGTGCCCCGCTGCCGAGCCTGCAGTAGACACTTCCTCGAGGGCTGGAGCCCCTGAGATGTTCTCTCAGCTGGAGAATGCTAATGAAGAGAGCCCTGCTGAAGGCTGGCTTTCCCTAGTGTCTCGTCACAGAAGATACCTCGCCCCAGCTCGCGTTCCCAACGGGGGAAGGAAGCAGCAGGGACCATGGGGGCCACTTGAGGCCTGGGAAAGGGGGCAGGAGAGGCCAGCGGCTGCAATCCAGAGCAGAGACCTTTGGGCAATTCGTACTCTCAGGTCCCCTGTAATTGACTGCTATAGTCTCAGCCTTAGGTCCATGGTGGGGAAGGGCGGGTGACTGGGGGAATGAGAAGATTGGGGGAGCAAGCAGAGGTGCTTTGACATTGGTTAGCAACAGGGAACATGCAGAGAGAGGCCACGTGCAGAAGTAAATTGGTAGCCAGGGATAATTTCTAGTAATAAAATAAACGGGGAACTAACTACAGTGGAGCCGGCGGCAGCTGGGTGAAGTTTACTTAATAATAATAACAAAGAGACAGCCTGGCATGCGCCTATCCTCCCCCGATCACGTTGGACGAGGCTGCGAGTTTGCAATCTGGCCGCTCAGAGCTGCACGGCTCCCAGAGTCGGCAGACTGGCATGCGAGCCCTTCAGGGCAGGGACTGCCCATATGTTTGAAAAGGAACTAGTACAGTTGGGATCGATCCACCTACCTACCCACAGGCTGCATCTGGCCCGCCAGCCATTTTAATCTGGCCCTCAAGCTCCCGCTGGGGGGCGGAGTCTAGGGCCTGCCCCACTCAGGTGCTCCAGCCAGGGACCAGGGTTGGGGGCCACTCAGCGCAGCTCCTGGAAGCAGTGGCATGGCCCCACTCTGGCTCCTACGTGTAGGGGCAGCCAAGGGGCTCCACACACTGCCTCTGCCCCAAGCACCACCCCCAGAACTCCCATTGGTCGGGAACCGCGGCCAATAGGAACTGCGGGGGTGATGCCTGCGGATGGGGCAGTGCACAGTAAAGCTGCCTGGCCACGCCTCCGCGTAGGAAACGGAGGGGGGGGACATGCCGCTGCTTCCGGGAGCTGCTTGAGGTAAGCGCTGCCCGGAGCCTGCACCCCTGAGTCAACCCCCTGCACTCCAACCCCTTGCCCCAGCCCTGATCCCCCTCTGGTCCTCGAACGCCATGGTCCCAGCAAGCAGCACCCTCCTACACCCCAAATCCCTCATCCCCAGCCCTACCCCAGAGTCCACATCCCCAGCTAGAGCCCTCACCCCCTCCCGCAACCCAAAAGGGCTTGAACCCTGGGTCCCGGCTTCACTCAATCTCAGCCCCTTCACCCCCATGGGGTCCTAAGACCCTGCGTCTGAGCTCTGGGTCAGTGTGATTTTGTGTGTAGACAGACACGGGATTAGGTTTGATCCGGAGTTCAAACCCAGGGCTTATATTGCAGTGTAGACAGCCAAGGGCACATGCAGGATAAATTACCCTCTCCCCCTTATTGTTGATTTCGCCAAGTTACGACAGAAGCCATTTGGCAAGGAGCGAAATGGAAGCCTGCCCTGTATCTGGCCTAGAGACATATGGAGTATTTCCATCTCCAGTTCAGTCATTCTGACAGCTTCACAAGCCTGAAATTTCTGGAAGAACACAGAGCAGTTCTTGAACTCTGTTGTGCGAAATCATGGGATGGCCACAAAGAAAGGAGGCAGTTTTCATTTGGGAAACAAAGAAGATGATTTGCATTGCCAATAAGTTGAGGGAAGTGATCATTCCCCTCTATTCAGCACTGGTGAGGCCACCCCTGGAGTACTGCGTCCAGATTTGGTCCCCCCACTACAGAAGGGATGTGGACAAATTGGAGAGAGTCCAGCGGAGGGCAACGAAAATGATTAGGGGCTGGGGCACATGACTTATGAGATGAGGCTGAGGGAACTGGGATTGTTTAGTCTGCAGAAGAGAAGACTGAGGGGAGATTTGATAGCTGCTTTCAACTACCTGAAGGGGGGTTCCAGTGAGGATGGAGTTTGGCTGTTCTCAGTGATGGTGGATGACAGAGCAAGGAGTAATGGTCTCAAGTTGCAGTGGGGGAGGTCTAAGTTGGATATTAGGAAACATTATTTCACTAGGAGGATGGTGAAGCACTGGAATGGGTTACCTAAGTAGGTGGTGGAATCTCCATTCTTAGAGGTTTTTAAGGCCCAGCTTTACAAAGCCCTGGCTGGGATGATTTAGTTTGCGTTGATCCTGCTTTGAGCAGAGGGTTGGTCCCTTCCAACCCTGATGTTCTATGATTGTGAAACGTCAGAGATTTTTCACCACTTTTTTCTTTTTGCTAGTGTGGCAACACCAGACATTTCTCTCCATTTCACTTTGGACACGAATTTGACCCTGTAGACTGGGACTTAGGAGAGAGCTTAAGTCATGTAGGTGTACTTAAGTCCCACTGAAAGTCAATGCAATTTATGCTCCAAGGGGAGCCTGGTCAGAAAACAATATTTCTATTTTGTGAAAACAACATTTTCCCAAAATGTTCCGCAAAAGAACACAAGAAAGCAAGACCCGTCCACCCAGAGTAGTGGGTAGCCCGGGGGGAAAGCCAGGATCAAGTCCAGGATCTACCTGATTTTCTCACTGACCCAGTGAATTGTTCTACAAAGTAGAACAGCTGCAACAGGAGAGCTGATTCCACAGCATAGTGTTTAGGGTATTCAGTGAGGGGGTGGGTGACCCAAGGTCAAGTCCCCTCTCTGAATCAGGCAGACTTTGGTCTCCAGGGCTGTCATTATGGTTTTAAATTCACATGAGAAAAACAAATAGGTGCAGAAACAACCTTACAAAGTCCATGTAAGAATCCTATATTGTCTAAGCTATGATATTTCCATCTTCTCTGGCAACAATAAGGGCTGGGTGAAACTCTGCCTGTATTTACCTCCCCCCCCCACTTCGAGTCCATCCAGTGTTTGTGGTACCTTTAAATGCTTCATCTGTTAGTCTTTCAATCAAGTTTGGATGTCTTTCTCACTTCTAGCCTTAAAATCCACGAATCTATGAAACTATGGATAATCAGAACTGATCTGAATCCCTTGGCAAAATATCAAAGCAATATATACCCAGCTGTTCTGTGCTGAGGCCTGGAAAAGTTTGACGTGGTTATTCATGATCAGTTATCCACGACTGCATTTAATGAGTTGGCTTTGGGTTTCTAGTATTCTATTTGACTGTGTGAATTATTGATACATACAAAATGTTGCCACGACACATTCTGGCTTCATCTGGCACTGAAACCAGAAATGAGGAAGCACAAGAGCAGTTGCTTGTCAGAGCTTTGCAGAGATCGGGTCAACCTCTAACAACTGAGGGTTAAGACAAACTTTTCCTGGGAACAGGTTATCCCATCACTGCAGGGTTTCTTGCTCCTTCCTCTGAGGCAGCTGGCCCTGGCTACAGTTGGTGACACAATATTGGGCCCATTGCGTCACTGGTCCGGTCCAATGTGGCAATTCCTGTTTCCTACGATGTACAGAGAAAAGCAGCGGGAACTATTCCTCCGGCTCATTCCACGATTACCATTCGTCAGCAATGACTGGCATTTCTGGGGATTGCTTAGCCTGAGAAACAACAGGCCGTGTACTGTGCGTCTCCATGTCAACGGCTTTCAGTTCTGGCTGTCCTGGTCACACGGTGGTTTGTAATGTTTGGCTTGGCCTCCCTTAGCCAGCCCAAATCCCACTGCCCTCATTGAGACATGCCATGGGGTCAGAAAAAGAAGAGCTGGAAAAGACCTATGAGATCATCTTGTCTACCCACCCTTGGCCAGGGCAGGACTGTTCCCTAACACACACTCTCTGGGGCTTTGTCCCGTACAATGTTACATGACTCACATAATAGGGCTTCCACCACAGGCTCGGGAGGCTGATCTACTCCTAGGACAGCTTCCCTGCTATCTAGGCCACATTTTCCAAGCTCATTTTCACCCAGTGACTTATTTCTATTCAAAATGATCCCTCTTCCCTTTTGCTTTACATAAACCCTCCGATCTGTCAGTGTGTCCCACATGTTACTGCCTTTCTCTTGGGGGTCCAGATTCTAATGTCAGGCCATGACTTTCCTGCTTGAATCAGGAAAGGCAAAACCATCGTGCATCAAAACCAGCCCATGGATCTAAGAGCTGGTATTACAGGCCGATTAGGATCACAGTAACCACATTTGCTTTCCACATCTCCAGAAGGGTTGGCCACACAACCATCAACACAATGGTGCTTCCACTGTCTCCAGTACATTCCACCCACCACCAGTGAACAGCTAGTCTCCTATGAACCCTTTCTACTAAGCAGAACAAAAAGCACAGCCACAATGGGCTATGTTATGATGCAACAAATCAGGAGCAGGAGACGAACAAATGTGGCATATTGGTAAGTCTGGGGGAACTTTAATTGCCTTGCCTTGTATTATGTGCCAGAGACAATGCCTCTCTGTGGATTTGGGGCAGGGAGCCTATTTGGATTCAAGATATAAGTGCATGTGCTTGGAAGCGCCAAGTAAACAGAGCTTGAGTCCAAGCACCATTGATTCCAAAACTGGAGCAAAATATGGGACAGGATGGAAAAACTCCCTAGTCACACATCCCTGCCTGATGCTAATGCATGCTCCCAGCTCCAGGCTTCTGAGGAATGTGGATCTAGGTCCCAGCCATCAAGGTGGGTGAAATTGGTTGCTGGTTGGTTTAGTCCAGGCCCTAATGGGAAAAAAAATACTATGGTGCTAATTGTCTTCTGCATTGGCATTGCCACCAGAGATACCATGGACTGAATGGGCCATAGAGAATGTGCCAGGCGCTCTCCACTAGAAGTTGTCCTTCTAAATCATGGGTGAGGCACATTGGACCATGCAGAGAAAGCTTCCACTTTGGGGCCTTTGTACATAACTTCTTTCTGCAGAGATGACCACTTCCACCTGTGCCAAATCCATAGACTTAAAGGTTTGAATGGACCATTAAATACATTCGTCTCATCCCCTGTATAGCACAGGCCCTTACATTTCATGCTTCTACCCCTGCATCGTGCACTATCAGTTGTCTGTTTTAGTTGGGGTTGGTCCTGCTTTGAGCTGGGGGTTGGACTAGATACCTCCTGAGGTCCCTTCCAACCCTGAGATTCAATGATCTAGAAGGGTATCGAGTCCTGCTTTGAAGACATCAAAAGATGGAGAATCCACCACTTCCTTTGGTAGTTTGTTCCAATGGTAAATCATCCTCACTGTTAAAAAAATGTGCCTTATTTCCTATTGGCATTTGTCTGGCTTCAGCTTCCAGCCATTGGTTCTTGTTATGGCTTTTGCACTAGATTAAAGAGACCTTTAATACACAGTATTTTCTCCCCATGAAGGTACCTATACACTAATCAAGTCACCTAGCCTGTTTGCCCGCATCTGGGAATGAGCGACAGGGGATGGATCACTTGACAATTACCTGTTCTGTTCATTCCCTCTGAATCACCTGGCATTAGCCACTGTCGGAAGACAGGATACTGGGCTAGATGGACCTTTGGTCTGACTCAGTCTGGCCGTTCCTATGTTCACCACTGCAAGACCTTTTCTCTAGCCCTCAAATCATTTTTGTGGCTCTTTTCTGCACCCTTCCACTTTTTCAACATTCTTTTGAAAATGCGGACACCAGAACTGGACGAAGTATTCTACACGACACAATTGAAAGTGTGGTTCTGTTCTCAAACAACCACCATGTAAAATGGCACCGTTTTACTATGCGAGTCAGAGTCACTTACTATTGAAGTAAATAGAAGTAATTAGTGGATTTTTACTTCTGGTAGCCTGGCAGAGACTACAAAAGTTAAGGGACAGAGAGAGATTCTTTCCTCTCCGATGTGATCAATAAATTACACTATTATTCCTGTGCAAATCTATGGGAATGCACAAGGGTCACGAAGAGCCGAATTTGCCCTGCATAAATAATTGCTGGCGATGACACGTGAGAAGAGATTGACCCAGTTTGACTCCTGCCTCCCAATGTGAGTTTGCAAGCGTGGCGGTTAAAAAAGAAGCCTCTTATCACTTGCAAACTGAGCCTGAGCAGGTACAACAGCTCCAGATCATGTTTAAAGTTTTGGAAAATATTTCCCCCTTTAGAGGCTGGTCACTATCGAGCAATTTGCTCCAGCCTGCTATCCAATCCCCTTGTCTCCTAAGTCACAAGTAGGTCCCTGCCTTTCAGTGCTTGGCCTAATCCCCAAGAAGTTTTAGCTAACAACACAGCCCTGCAAGCGTTGTGTGTGCTCATGACATGGACACCGGCCTTCCAAGTTGTTTGTGTAGTTAAAACAAACCAAATACTGCACCTACCTTCCAAAGACATCACCAAGTTAAAAACAGATGGAGAAGGCTGGCGACTGAGGGATTTTTTTCCCCACTAGTGATTCAGAAGGCCAGTAACAGAATTCTGATCCTGGCCTCAGCCCAGCATATCCTGTTGAGTCACAGCTGATGTCTGTATTCTAATCTGAACACATGTGGACGGGCTTGTTGGAACTTGTCATGTATCCCCAGCTACCAAAATATCCCCCTGCTTGACCTAGTCCATTTATTATACAACATAACTCAAGAGTGTGTGTGGCTGCAACAACAAAAAAATGCACATGGAAGTGAACTCTAGAAATTCCTAAGGCTGGAAATTCTAAGGGCAAGGGAGATCAAGGGCAAAGTTTCCTTCTCATTCCCCTCTTTCCATCCCCACTTTTTTACTAGCTGCTCAAGGCAGAGAGAGACATGGGCGTGCTTGCTTTGAAGGTTTCAGCTACCCAACTAAATTGCTGAAGTAGTGTCTGGCATAGGCCATTTTAACAGCTGTTGGGAATATCATCAACAGCCTTCTAACCAGTCTGTTTTTTACCACTGGGTGATACTCTATATCCACAAACAAGATAGGGGAGCAGGGAAAGCTAGAGAAATTGACAAATATCTAAAACATAAACCAATGACACCAAGTGAACATCTAAGTGGTAGATCCATATATACATATGAAGATGAGCGACAGAAGAGCATGTCTCGAGAAAGATGGATTGGATTAGATTAGGTTAGATTAGATTATTTGGGCCCTCAGACACTCCAAATTTGTTCAGATTGGGAGGGTTGGTTTGGCCCATATTGTAAAAATTCTTATAGTATTATAAAGATAAAGGCTGTTTGCAAAATTCAGGTCTCGGTTCAAGTTCAGATCTTGAAGAGCCCTAATATTTCAGACATGCCCCGCTGTTTTGGGGGGTTGGTTCAGGTCCATCTCTAACAGGACAAGAAAGACACAGTAGGTTACTGTAGAGATACTAGGAGAGACAGAGCTGACTGGACAGATGCATGAATGCTTTTCAGTGGTATTGTATCTCAGGTGACAGCTAGAACACCGGAAAGCAGCATTTCCCTTTAAAATGCAAAATCCCAATAACACTTTAAAAACATCCAAGCTGAAATCCTGGTCCCATGAAAGTCAACAGGAGATTTTCCTTTGACTTCAGTGACATTTGGATTTCACCCTAAGTGTTCTATCCTCCATGTGGGATTAGGATTTTCATTCTTGCTCTATAGAAGGGGAAAACGGAATGGAGACACCGTAAGCAACGTGCCTACGGCCAAAGTGGGGAGAATAAGGGCTCAGAATTCCCTGGTTCTGTGCCCTGTACTGGGCCTCTATGCCACTCCTCTGCTCAGCCATTGGCCTCACTAGAACACATGCAGCGTTCCTGCTACAGGCTCTGGTTAACATCTTGGTAAACCTGGAAGATGGAGCTCCTTGTCCTGTACCTCCATCCTACGCCAGCCTGCTAGCCCCGCAATCCGTACCCCCTCTGGTGCAATTGCAATCTGTAGAACAAATGATGAAAATACCCAGTGGAAATAGGTAGACTACCACAATGTTTCTCAGCCTTTTTCATACCAAGGACTGGCTTGCTGCCTTCCTAAACTATATCGGGGAGATCTCGGGGACCTTCTAGCCCTAGTTGAGAAACACTGGGCTAGAAGGTCTAGAATCATTAGAATATCAGGGCTGAAGGGACCTCAAGAGGTCATCTAGTCCAACCACCTGCTTAAAGCAGGACTAATCCCAACTAAATCATCCCAGCCAGGACTTTGTCAGGTGTGACCTTAAAAACCTCTAAGGATGGAGATTCCATCATCTCTCTAGGTAACCCATTCCAGTGCTTCACCACCCTCCTAGTGAAAAAGTTTTTCCTAATATCCAGCGTAAACCTCCCGCACTGCAACTTGAGACCATTACTCCTTGTTCTGCCTACTGCAGGTCCAATTAGTCTATCATGGTTTGTTTCAAGTGTGTGCAGCATGTTATCCACCACTGTTCCATTTTCTCCTCTCTTCTCTTGAGTCTGGCAGAAAATATATAGCAGAAAGTATGTCAGAAAGGAAATCCTTTTCTTTTCCTGATCTTCTGTCATTGGTATCACACTATCTCCTTCAAGACAGATGGATCTCTAGGACCACACTGTGCCATATACTTCAACTTCCAGCTAACATAGCACCAAGAACAGACATGCAAAACTTGTCATACCACCATCCATGACAGGACTGGGGGATTTTGGGGTTACACCTGCTCTATGTCTGAAGAGGGGACGGTTTGTCTGATTGTTCAAAACCTTTCTCAAGCACCACTTTTAAAGCCAGGTAGCCAAGACTGTATATGAATGGATAGGTTAGAGAGTTGCAAGTGGTCAACATAGAAGGATCAGAAGAGAATCTAGCTTTATATGGTGTCTTTTGGGTTTCCTGAACATGAAAACTTTTTATGAGTGATAAACCAGGTTAAAAATGTTCCCTTGAAAAAAAAAATTTCTAATGAAAATTTGCCTTTAAAAATAATAATAATAATAATTAATAATAAAGAAACAACAAGAATGTGGAAAATTTTAGTTCCACTTAAAATTTTCTAGTTTTTTGGATGAATGAAAACAGTTTATTTTTAATCAGAAGTGCCCCTCCTCCCAATTTTGGGCTTGAGGTAGAATGCCTGGGGTGTTTTTAGTTTTCAGTTTTGTTTTTTAAAATGTTCTGTTTTTTCCAAAATCAAAAATAGTTTGGTTTTCATTCATTCTTTGAAAAGCCAGAACATTTTCCTGACAAACTTCAGAGAAAAAGAAACATTTTTGTTTCTTTCAGAGATTTCCCTGAAACCTATTTGGCATTGTCTGACCTGCTCCGCTAAGCAATAAATTCATTGCTGAGAGTTGAGTAATCATAAGCCCAAAGTACCCATTAGCTGCTAGTAATAGCTTATACACAGCTTTTAACCATTGTCCTATGGAGAGGAAGAATACAGCTGAGATAAGAGTTACAACAAACAGAAGAAATAATGCGAGGGGAAATTGCCTTCCTCTCCAGTAGGGGGCACGGGTCCCCTGCTGGTTTGACTACTAGAGTAAATGGCGGATTGTATGTAACCTCAAGTCTTTCAATCATGATTTGAGGACATCAGTAACTTCGCCAGAGGCTATAGGCCTGTTGCCAGAGTGGCTGGGTGAGGTTCTGTGGCCTGCGGTGGGCAGAAGGTCAGACTAGATGATCCCTTCTGGCCTTAAGGTCTGAGTCTGTGAGTTTAAAGTGGCTTCAGATCCTCAAATTAAAGATGACAAAGTGCAAAGGATTGTTATTATGATGTGTTGCGTTAGGCATGGAAAATTAGGGGAGAGGAGGTTATCTCCAGGTCACAAGGTCCTGAACCCTTGGTTTTAAATCCTCCAAGGGGCATTAAGGGGGTGGGAAGTCTAAGAGCAAAACTGAATTCTCCCCTGGGAGGCTGGAGGACCGTGCATAAGAGAGGCAGCTAGCTGAGCAGCACGCGAACGGGAGGGGACTGATGCAGGATGAGCTCATGAGTTCACTCTTGTGTCAGGAGGGATTTTGTCTCGGGACTTGGCTGTGCTCTGCAGAGCGTGCGTTTCATTCAGCCCCAGGCCCTGAGCCAGCTCTGACTTGGAAAGCTTCCAGTGTGGCTACTGGCAACAGAGAGGTGCCCTTCAGGGCAATCCTGCAGTGTGGAGACTCAACAGGGCCTCAACCTTAGGACCCGATAAGGAGGGTCCCATGAATCCTTCTAAATGTAATATGGAAACCAGGTGCCAAAGTCAAACTTACTAGTTTATTCTACTCCCTTGATTAGATCCCCCTGATCCCTCCATGTCTTTGCTGGAGCCTGAAGACCCACCCCAGTTTTGTCCACTTTTCAGCCTCTATCTTCAAGGCTTTGAGTTCGGGCCAATGAGGTGTAGGTGGGACTTCCATCAGACCTTCCCCCATTAACACTACTCCCCAATTATTATTCAAAACACTCTCATCTGCGCACCTCCCCCCACCCCAGAGCTGTCAAAGGACTCCCAGGTCCAGCTGACTGGAGAGCCAGATGTCAGGGCCGTGAAGCAGGTTGGAAAAGCGGTTTGACCAGATGACAGTGAATGAAAACTCCTGGGATCTGTTCTTGCCTTTTATGATTCATTTATTTGTATTGCAGTAGCGCCGAGGGGGCCTCAGGATTAGACAATTCCCTGCCCCAAGGAGCTTATGGTGTGTGACCCTGAGCAAGTCACAGCACCTCTGTGCCTCAGTTTCCCTGATTGTAAAATGGAGAGGAAGTTACTTACCTCATGAGGGGGCCTTAAGTTTTCACTAGAGCTGTCTGAAAGCTGTAATTTGCATCCCCTAGGAAATTCTAACATTTCAACCTTTGTTTCTGTGTCTTATCAGGATACAAATATGGAAATTTTTCAAGGACTAGGAAGTTCAGAAAAACGTTGGCTCAGAAATATTTTAATAGAGATCAAGTGTTTCAATAGTCCCTAACCAGACAATTTGGTTTTGGTTTGCTGCACTGAATGGAAATGTTTCTTTTCAGTTCCTTTGGCATTAAGCTGTGGCCCACAGAGCTGCTGCAGTGTCTCATGGGAGTTGTTGTTCAGGTGCCTCCTGTCTTCATTCTCCTCTATAAATTGCACTTCTTAGACAGACTACATTTCCCATAATGCACCCTGGTCAGGTAAATCCCATCACTGAATCACCTCAACCAGGTTAGTCTTTAGTTAGTCTTTAAGGTGCCACAGGACTCTTTATTACCTCTGCTATTCCAGACTAACACGGCTACCTCTCTGATTCTCAACCAGGGGACACTCTTACAAGCGGTGGCTTGCCCTGGAAGGTAAACAGGCAGACCAAGAAACAAACAAACAAACCACCTCAACTTAATGCAACCTTTTAAAAACCCTGAGATTTTTAAATCACTTTTGCAATTTCGGGGGGTTGGCGACACGTGTTTGCTGTTGTTTTGTGGTCCTCTGAATATAATCCCAACCTAGGTGCTGCTGACCAAAGCAGTGCAAGTGTCACAGAACCACATCCATAGTCAATACCAGAAAGATGAGGAGTCATTGGAGGGAAGCCAGGGGAAAGTGCCCAAGAAAGATGAATAGGTTGGAGGAAATGACTTATAAGGGTAACATTTAAAGAATGAAAGCCCTTCTACTTGGCTAAATGACTAAGGGAGACCAGATGCCTCTCTGTAAGCTGTGGGCAGGCATAACAAGTAGGGAGAAGGATTGTTATGGGTAATATAATGGAACAACCTGCAGTCAGGCCACCTCGCAGTGTAAGTTAAAGCAACCCCAGGGCTGCTCTAATTTATAGCAACCTCCCTGTGGCTCTGTAACCCAGAAGTCCCATAGCACCAAGAGCTACAGGCACTTGCCCTGCCACACCTTCCTTCCCCCAAAACCACTACCAACATACCCCTTATCCCACAGACTGCCATGGGGCAGTTCACACATCTTGGCCCTATGCTGCATCTGTGCAGAGGAGGATTCTCTCCCAGCCAGTTCCAGTGGCTTGATGCTGCTGGAATGGCACACCAGGGTGAGATGGGGGAGGGGGAAGAGCTGGCTTCTCCGCTGGGAAATCTTGGGCGGGGAAATACCCCACCTGCCACAGGAAGAGGGCTTGTTACGGTTGCCCTCTTCCTTCAGAATCAGTGCTTCATTCTTCCTCGTCTTCCCCCAGAAGTCCCTGTAGGGTAACGATCTCTTTCTCTTCCTGCCCTGGACGCCTGCATTGGTTTGCCATGGGCACTCAGAGAACAGCTGCTGCACTTCTCTAGCGGGCAAAAGTAAAGCTGGTATAAGTCAACCCATGTTCTAAAGTGATTTATCTTGCTGGATAAAAGGGGGCGACTGTCCTGGGAGCCCTAAAATTCCTCTGGTGTTACAGGAGGAGAGGGTCTTTTGTACAGGAACTCCATGTTATTCCAAACCCCCTTAACAGGTCAGGTGGGAAGTCAGCGCTTCAGCACTGTATATAAATGTAAGATCGTTATCTGGGAAGAATGGGCTGGAATTAAGCAGAGGAAGTTTTCAGCAGTATTATCAGGAAATGTTTTTGGGTGGTGAGACAGTCGGTCAGGGTCAACTAGTCTCTTGGGGGAAGCAGCCTTGGTAACCCAGTCACTTGAATCCCTGAACTCTGGGTTGAACAAAGACCGCAGGAATGTACAGTAGGCAACAGTCCCACACTGGCCGCTGTGGGCAAGAACTAAAAGTAGGTGTTGTCTGCAGTGGTTACCTTCGATAACCAGCATTTGCTAATCTGATGATCTCTCACAATGGCTGGGGAGCAGGGCCTGAATCCAAGAACATAAGCATTAAATATTTCATCAGAATTTTTCCGCCAGCCTAATACCAACTCTTAATCTCACTACAGTATGTTAGAAACTACAATGTTGGCCTACATTCAGAAAACCATAATAACTACCGTATGTTGTGTGTTAGCAAATGTTGACTATTTATTGGCAACCACTGTCCAATGTCTATAATAATACCCCCTCCCCAACTACTGAGTTCCAGTGTTATCCATGAACTACAAAAGAGAGAGAGAAACAATGCTGGCTGTTAACGTCAATTAAGGGGTGAGATCTTAAGGGGTTTGCAGTCCATACACAAAATAGCCTGGATCATTGAGGTCCATTTGGATGCTGGAAACCTGTAGTGGGGAAAGTCCACAAATGAGCTCTTAATGAGTATGATTGAATAAAGGTAATCTGCTTCTCTGTGATAAATCAGCAGAGGAGATAGAACATTGATGGACCTGTCCATCCCTTTAGAACCAGGAATTGTGCTGATCGTGGCTGATTGATAGAGTCTCTAGCACCTGGGTGAACAGGAAGAAAAATCTGTTTGTGAAAATCCTAAACAGAATCTTCCTTCACCCACATTCACACCCCCCCCCCTTATTAATTTGTTTTGATGAATGTTAATGCTTAGATTTCAAGGCCAGAAGGAACCACTGTGACCATCTAGCCTGACCTCCCATATAACACAGGCCGGAGAACTGCCCCCAAAATAATCCCTAGAGCACATCTTGCAGAGAACCTTAATATTCCAAATACCTCTGCAAGTGAGGTAAATATTCTTAGCCTCGTTCATTAAGGATAACATTTTCTAAAGTGCCTCGACATAGAAGCCTGAATCCCATTAACTTCCAGTGACATATAAGCACCTCAGGATTGGAGACAATCGTTTTTATGAATTTATCCTCACCAACCATCCTGGGAGGTTGTACACTAGTGTCATTCTGAGGCACAGAGACATTCTACCCTGGCTTTCACCCGTGTCACACAGGGAATTCAGAGCACAACCGGGAACTGGGTTTGTGTCTATTGGATCCCACTTTAGTATCTTAGCCACAAACCCCCTCTTTCCTCCAGAAAGAGAATTCCCCCTCCTGCATTGGCCAGGAATCCAACCCAGCCCTCCTGTATGGACGGTACAAATCCTATCATTGAACCCGCTGGACTTCTCTGGAGGCCATTTTAATTCAAGTCTTCCTGGCTTTGTGAGCCAGTGCCATGAATTTCTCCTCTCTTTGGAGTCCTTTTACCTTTTTGGTGTTCCCTGGCTGAACTCAGTGAACGAACACCACTTCTTTCTCGTTGTGGTTTTGGCTGGCGCTGCGCATGCGGTTACATGGTCGTTCCCTTCCCCACAGCAGATGAGCATATGCCTACCATCCCCACAGCTGTTCGGCATTCCCTTAGCCATAGCATCAAAGGAGCTGTTTAGCCAGAATCCCATGGGACACTTGCTTAATTCACAAATAGGCCCGTTAGTCACATCACTCCCGTGCCTAGTGCAGTGCTCATGTACCCTTCCTTCTACTGAACCCCAACGTCAGACACATCGCGCTGCCAGGCAGGGCAGCAGCCTCATTCATTGGCAGAGATCTCGTCTTTCCGGGAACTGTTGCAAGCAAGTCACGTTGCTTCTCTGAGATGCTGGTGACCTTGTGTTCATCCTCTGGGCCATGGGAAGGCATGTAGTGTGTTACTCAGCCCATTCAGCAGCCGAGTTTCTGGAAAACTCCAAGGGCAATTCAGGAAGTTTGCTGGAGGATGTGAGAAATGGATTCTTTTCACATGTTCTCCAGCTGGGGCCCATAAATCCCTCTGAGACGGGGGAATTTCATAGAAGATCAGGGTTGGAAGGGACCTCAGGACCCCTGTCTCAAAGCAGGACCAATCTCCAACTAAATCATCCCAGCCAGGGCTTTGTCAAGCCTGACCTTAAAAACCTCTAAGGATGGAGCTTCCACCACCTACCTAGATAACCCATTCCAGTGCTTCATCACCCTCCTAGTGAAATAGTGTTTCCTAATATCCAACCTAGACCTCCCCCTCTGCAACTTGAGACCATTACTCCTTGATCTGTCATCTGGCACCACTGAGAACAGTCTAGATCCATCCTCTTTGGAACCCCCTTTCAGGTAGTTGAAAGCAGCTATCAAATCACCCCTCACTCTTCTCTTCTGCAGACTAAATAACCCCAGTTCCCTCAGCCTCTCCTCACAAGTCATGTGCTCCAGCCCCCTGATCATTTCATTGCCCTACGCTGGACTCTATCCAATTTATCCACATCCTTTCTGTATGGGGGGCCCAAAACTGGACGCAGTACTCCAGATGTGGCCTCACCAGTGCCAAATAGAGGGGAATAATCACTTTCCTCAATCTGCTGTGAACACTCCTACTAATGCAGCCCAATATGCCATTAGCCTCCTTGGCAACAAGGACCCACTGCTGATTCATATCCAGCTTCTCATCCACTGTAATCCCCAGGTCCTTTTCTGCAGAATTTCTGCTTAGCCAGTTGGTTCCCAGCCTGTAGCAGTGCAGGACTCTGTATTTGTCCTTGTTGAACCTCGTTGTACTTCTTTTGGCCAAATCCTCCAATTTTCTAGGTCACTCTGGACCTTGTTCCTACCCTCCAGCGTGTCTACCTCTCCCCCCAGCTTAGTGTCATCTTCCAATTGCTGAGGGTGCAATCCAACCCATCACCCAGATCTTTAATAAAGATATTGAACAAAACTGGCCCCAGGACCAACTAGGCATGGAGACATTGAGACTAAGAATCTAGCCAGCTTTCTATCCACCTTATAGTACATTCATCCATCCCATACTTTAACTTGGTGGCAAGAATACTGTGGGAAACCATATCAAAAGTTTTGCTAAAGTCAAGGAATAACACATCCACTGCTTTCTCCATAGCCACAGAGCCAGTTATCTCATCATAGAGGGCAATCAGGATGGGAAGGCATGACTTGCCCTTGGTGAATCCATGTTGACTGTTCCTAGTCACCTTTCTCTCCTCCAAGTACCTTAGAATGGGTTCCTTGAGGATCTGCTCCATGATTTGTCCAGGGACTGAGGTGAGGCTGACTGGTCTGTAGTTCCCCAGGTTCTCCTTCTTACTTTTTTTAAAGATGGGCTCTATATTTGCCTTTTTCCAATTGTCCGGGACCTCTCCCATTCACCATGAATTTTCAAAGCTAATGGCCCATGGCTCTACAATCACATGAGCCAACTCCCTCAGCACCCTCCAATGCATTAGATCTGGACCCATGTCATTGTGTATGTCCAGCTTTTCTAAATCATCCCTAACCTGTTCTTTCACCACTGAGGGCTGTTTACCTCCTCCCCAGACTGTGTTGTCCCGGCAAAAAAAAAGCATTGAGTACTTCATTGAGTACTGAAGACACCAGCCCTGAATATTTGGGGCGAGTAGGAGAGGACAGTGGTTGGCCAAGAAGTCTCGTTCTTTTCCCATGCAAAAGACTGCTCTTGCTGATTGCCCATTGGGTGCAGTGGTGGCTTGAACAGTCAGTATAAAGATGACCAAAGACCAGGCTTGGGAGGTGCTGAGCCTCATCAAGATTCATTGTATTCAGTGGGAGCAAAGGATTCCCAGCACCCTGAAAAGCCCTGCATTTGTATAGTCAAAATAGGATTTTTCCATCACAGATACCAAGGTGTCTCTGCTGTGAAGCTCTGTGACCCCTGGGTGGCATGCAACATGGTGACAAGCATGAGGTCATCAGGCCCAGATCCTCAATGTCTGAAATCAATGGGAATTAGGCCCAGAAATACATGTGGGGACCTGAGTCCTGGGGCCCGAGCCAACCCCTGCAGAATCCACTGCTGGTGTTGAGAAGAGCAAGGAAAATGATGAGAGGTCTAGAAAACAGGACCTTGGAGGGAAGACTGAAAAAAATGGGTTTGTTTAGTCTGGAGCAGAGAAGACCGAGAGGGGACAAAACAGTTTCAAGTACAATAAAAATTGTTACGAGGAGAGGGAGAAAAATTGACCTTAGCCTCTGAGGACAGGACCAGAAGCAATGGGCTTAAATTGCAGCAAGGGAGGTTTAGGTTGGACATTAGGAAAAACTCCCTGTCAGGGTGGTTAAGCACTAGGGTTGCCAACTTTCTACTCACACAAAACCAAACCCCCTTGCCCCGCCCCTTCTCTGAGGCCCCACTCATGCCCCGCCCCTCCTCTGAAGCCCCTCCCCTGCTCTCTCCATTCCCCCTGCAGCGGGGTGAGCCGGTGCAGTAGCTCCATCACTGCGGGGAGGGAGCAGGGGCAATCCCATGCTGGATAAAATTAACCACCGGGCTGGGCACTAGGTTCCCCACTCCAATGGGGGACATGCTGGCTGCTTTCTGGGAGCCGTGCGGAGCCAAGACTATCAGGGAGCCTGCGGCCCCAATGCGCGGCACAGCCACCCGAACTGTCAAAGGCCCACCGGAGCAGCCCGGATCCCTTTTCAATCAGGTGTTTCGGTCAAAAACCAGACACCTGGTCACCTTATTCAGCACTGGAATAAATTGCCCAGGGAGGTGGTGGAATCCCCATCACTGGAGATTTTTAAGAGCAGGTTGGACGAACACCTGTCAGGGATGGTCTAGATAATGCCATGAGTGCACGGATGGGATGTTGACCTGCTCTGTTTATTTTGATGATTACCTCTTCTATTCATTCCCTTGGAAGACAGGACACTGGGCTAGATGGAGCTTTGGTCTGACCCAATAGGGCCATTCTTATGTTCTTATGACTAGATCATAGAATCCTAGAATCTCAGGGTTGGAAGGGACCTCAGGAGGTATCTAGTCCAACCCCCTGCTCAAAGCAGGACCAGTCCCCAAATGATGACCTCTCAAGGTCCCTTCCAGTCCTATGATTTTCTAATGGGAACCATATTCCTAGATAGAACTAGCTGATAATTGCCAGGCTCAGGCGGGTATAAAAGAGCAAACTCCAAAAAGGAGAAGAGGCGCTGCAGGGCGGGGTCTGCTATGGGATGCAATGAAGGAAAGGAAACGTTAGGCTGCGTATCAGGAAATGTTTCCTGGCGGTGAGAAGCGTGAGCCGAGGCACGGCTCTCCCCCAGGGAAGCAGGGGGAAGTGTCATGGCTTGAGTCACTTTCGTGCTGAATTGGATGGAGTGCTAGATCATAGAATTCAAAGGAACCGTCCCGCGAGGCTCCGCAGAGGATGAGAGAGATGAGCTCATAGGTGTTCTTTCCACCGTTAATCTCACTCAGCGCAGGGCTGGTGGGGAGGGGAATAGATGGAAAGGTTGAGATCAGGCCCTCTGTATCCTTAGTTGTCTCTAGAAACCGAGAGAAAAACACTAAGACAGAGGCCTGCTTCGCACGCCAGAGCCTGAGCGGTGTCCCGCGTGAGTCATGGCGGGGAGGGAGTTCAAAGCCTGCATCTGAGCACACTGAGCAATACCGTGACCTCCGCAAAGTGTCTCTGAACCCGCAGGGCTCCCTACGGGTCTGATTCATTTGGAACTAGAGCCGCTCCGTCAGAGCATACGTGGTAAATCCTGGCAGTCCTCAGAGCCATGCTACAGACCGGTGACTACCTGTGCCCTTCCCTAGCACACAATGTTCATTCACTGTGAGCAGTGGGGACAATCCAGAGGGACTTCACTTCTCAGGATACAATGATACTTCACACCCCTGGAGGACCTTTCCTTTCCAGTGACCCCCCATAGCACCTTCTCTTCACTGCTCTCAGTGTACTAAATTTTCACTACAAAAGGTTTTTTTTTCTCCTGCTGATAATGGCCCATCCAAATTAAATAGCCTCATAGAATTGGTATGGTAATTTGCAACTTTTTTTTTTGCTTTCTGTGTGTATAAATGCATCTTACTTCTGTTTGTTCCATTCTATGCATCCAATGAGGTGATACCCACGAAAGCTTATGCTGAAATAAACTGCTTAGTCTCTAAGGTGCTACAAGTATTCCTCGCTTTCTTTTCACCACAGGCATTATTTTATTTAAGCCTTGTGATGCTCCCGCCACATACCTTTGGCCAGTTAGGCCTTTGCAGTTGTGACACTGCTGCACAGCCTGGTCACTTGGAAATTCATGGCAACAGTAGGGTTAGGACCCAAATCTCCATGCTCCAAAACCCCAGACCCCGCCTGGGCTAACGGTCTGTCGGGGGTTAGCAGGATTAGACTTAGGGCACACAGCTAGATGGTTGGAGAATGTGTTCTTATCTGAATTTTACAGCCTGGGAAGCACAGGGAGGGGAAGTGACGTGCCCATGGCCAAAAACTGAGTCAGTGGCAAAGCCAAGCGCTCCTCAATAGGAGCCCAGAAGTTGCTCTTTCACCACAAGCACAGGGCTCTGAATCAGATTGGGAAACAGCAGCCTGCTTCCACTTCCTGAGAATTTAGCATTGGGTTTGTATTAGGGTGCACACTCTGTATGAGAGTGACGTGCTGGGCCAGACAGCTGGACCCTTGTTTAATGCGTGCTGGGCTGTTTCCGTATCTTTCCGCCTGGAGGGGTCTGATGTCTAGGAGTTCCAGCCGTGAGCTGATAGCAGAGCTAGCTTTGGGGGCTCGGGACGGAAGGCTCCCCCGATCCCTGTTGAAAGGAGGGCAATTTGTGGGACGGTGCCAGACCTGATGGAGGAAGACTTCTGAAACCAAGTGCGGTGTTTTGATCGCGGCGGCACTAGGCTGAGATCAGGGCCTTATTGAGTGAGTCACTGTACAGAGACATAGCGAGAGACAGCAGCCTGTGCCACAGATCCCGCACCCTCCTGAAAGAGAGAAAGGGTGGGAAGGGGAACACAGGCACAGAGACACAGCTGGGACGAAAACCCCACTCTCCGGAGTCCCTGTCTACTAGACCCCATCACCTCTCACACCAGTGCCAGCGTTTCCTGGCAATCCATGCAGAGCTAGCGGGTAAAATTCGATACGATTGTTGAATAACTCCTGCTCGGATGAAGCAGAGGTCATAGAACCTTGCGTGAAGATGGAACGTCGTCACTGCTGAGTCCTATTAGCAGGTGAATCTCGCCTCCAGCCAGGCTAGAAGAGGGCTTGAGATAGCACCAGGCACAGAGAGAACTAGGATCTTGAACAGAGAGGGCCTGCAGGGAAACCCCTGGGCACAATCAAGCAGGGTTCCTTCCTTAGAGGTTTTTAAGGTCAGGCTTGACAAAGCCCTGGCTGGGATGATTTAGTTGGGGTTGGTCCTGCTTAGAGCAGGGGATGGACTAGATACCTCCTGAGGTCTCTTCCAAACCTGATATTCTATGAAGGTGGGGGAAATTAGGGCTAAGAATTTGAACTTGAGCCCTACAAAAGGTCCTGATTTTTTAGATGGTGGGTGATCAGAACTGTCTGAAAATCGGGTCTCCAAATCACTGTGTTAAAATCTTGGTCTGTGTCTGGTTGCTGTTGTGATTGTGTTGCCAACGCAGGCGGTCCCAGGAAGGGAGTACACTTGGCCAGGACACAGGGTGTGTGTGTGTTCTCTTCAGAGCAGGGTGTGAACTTTCCTTGCTCTCAATAACACTTTCCGCTTGACACCATCCATTCCAGTGCACTCTGATGCTTCGTGTGGTCATGACACTCAGACATTTATCATAACAGATTATTCTCAAGTGTTGGCTCTTAGGAACACAGAGCTGCATGAGCAGTGTCAAGAGGCTGAGAATGGCTGGTAGAAGCAGTACGGAGAGAGGAAGAAAGGGTGGCCTTGTAGCTAAGTTGCTGGACGTGGAGTTTAGTTCTTGGTCTGCCACAGGTTCTGTGTGACCTTGGGCACATCACTTAATCTGTTTTCTCTAGTCAGATTGTCAACACTTTGGGGTGGGGACTGTCTGTTACTCTGTAATGGTACAGCACCCAGCACAAGCACCTTAGCTTGCCACATGCTGCAGCAGTACTTAAATACTCTTGTGATTCTAAGACTTTCCCCTTCTGTGGCGCAAGGCTGGGTCCCTAACCCCTGTCTGACCTGCATTACATATCCCTGCCTGGCCCACCTGCCACCAGCCTGAATGTCTCCCAGCAGGTGTGCAAGAACACATCAACCTCCTTCCTTGGGGACTGGGGTTAAAGCAGGGGCCTGGGGCAACGGAGAGCTGATTTCTATTCCTGGCTCTGCCACTGCCTGGCCAGTCAGTGCATGGCTCCGTGCCTCAGTTTCCCCACCTCTAAAATGGAGATAATGATACCGATCTATTTGGTAAAGTGCTTCGAGATTGACTGATGGAAGAAGCTGGGAGCGATTACCCTATTCCATCTCTTTCAGAGAATTTCACTTAATAGGGAAAGAAACCTGAGATCCCCCCTCACCAAATCCATGCTGACTCCTTGCACAGCCTTGTAAGTACGACAACAGGGTCCCCCTGCAAGGCGAGCTCAACCGCTCACCCTTCCGGTGGCGTCAATCAATGCAACTCCATTGACCTCCATAGCGCTCTGGGCGGTCGGTGCTTTGGTGCTTAGCTCCAAAAACCCAGTGTCCAGCCGGGTAATCCCCCAAATGAACTTGCGAGCAGCAAAAGTGAACGTGAATCCTTTTGCCGGAAGCTGGCCAGCGCCTCTCTGCTGCACGTTATGGGCTGCATTGTGCGAATGAACTTGACCTTCCAGAATCTGGTCCAAATTCTGTCTCACTGAATGCTCGGCGAAGCTCTTGCTACTGGCGTCGGTGGGACCAGTATTTCCTCTGCAAGGCGATTGGACTTCCAGTGGTGGTGAGTGGTTCCAGATTAACAGTTCTGCAGATGGAAACTCTCTGGTCACCCACTGACTGCTGCAAGGGACCGCTAGGAAAGGCCGGGCATGCCAGCGAGGCTGTCTTCTGGCCAGGGCTGCATTGTTCCCCTTCATATTTTGTCCACTCCCGGTTTAAAAGTTTAATGGCTTGCTAATTACAAAAACAGCTTCTCCTCTCTCCGAGTTCACACCTCCAATTCAGCTGCTAGAAGAACACCCCATCCTCCCTGATTTGAGTTAACAAGCTGGTTCAGCCTGATTGGACTAACCTTGTTACCTCCTACCTGGTTCTTGCCTACTTATCTATACCTGCCCCTGGACACTTCCACTGCTTGCATCCCACGAAGTGGGTATTAGCCCACGAAAGCTTATGCTTCAAAACTTTATAGTTAGTCTTTAAGGTGCCACAGGACTCTGTTACCTCTGCTATTCCAGACTAACACGGCTACCTCTCTGATTCTTGACTTCTATCAGAGACTCCCTAGATGATCTTGAAAAAGTCCACAAAGTTATTCGGGCTCCTAATTCCCTTTGATTTCAAATGAAGTCAGGAGCCTAAACCCCTTTGAGGACTGGTCTTCTGGGTGGCGGTTCCCTGCATGTAAAACAGGGATACCAGCATTCCCAGGACTGTTGGGAGCATCCATTCACTAACCTGGGGGAGATACTTACATACCATAGCAATGGGAACTGTATAAGTAGGTAGGTTTGCTTCTGGTCACCGGGCCCTGGTGTCTGAGATCACAGTAGTATTTCTGTCACCTGAGAACAGCAGGTATCTGTGCAGAATGTTCACGTTGACAACCCATTCTTACCGCCCCCCCTGGGCTCCCTGTCCTGGGTACTTTATATCTGTCAGATATTCATTGGTTCTTACGTCGGAGTTAATCTGGACATAACTAACCCTCTTTGTCCCCCATTATAAATCAACCCCTCCCAACTCCTGATCCCTGTTGTGGGTCTGTGAGCAGGTGTTGCTCAAACAGGAGCCATTGAAATCCCTTCCCCTTTCCCTGCCCCTCCCCGCACTGCCCTGCAATCTGGGCTTGTCATTGCGGACAGCACCGGAGGAGTTATTAATGGCTACGAGTTCTCTCCCTCCTGACATCTCCAGGGAAGGGAATGGAAAGTGATATGTGTGACAAGGGCAGAGAACCTGATGCCAGCTGATTAGCCTGGGTTTATTGCTAATCTGCTAATTGCCTCAGAGTTCTCCTCCTCCTAGGCTGTCACTCAACAGCTTGCCAGAGACGTTTTTCATTCACGTTTTGTGCCTGTAAATGAGTTTGGAATGAGATGCAGCCTCCACCGTTGAGCAGGTATGTGCCCTGCTGTGCACAGCATAATCAGCTCCACTGTCCCAACTGCACGTCCCTGCTCAGGGGTCGGCATCCTGGCATGAAGCTTTGGGGAAGTGAGTAGTGGTGTACGTCTCATCCCCTTCCTCAGTCAGGATGGGCAGGTGAACAGGGGATCTTGCTTCTAGATGCCAAGGAAAGGAGACACCGGGAGAACAATGGCAAATTGTAGATCTTATGGTGCCGTGGGATGGATGGAAAGATGCATGGATGGATGGTTAGCTCGGGAAGTACTACACTTAGGAAATAAAAATCAAATGCACAACTGCAAACTGGGGAATAAGTGGCCGGGAGGAAGTGCTGCTGAAAAGAAGCTGGGAGTTGAAGTGGATCATAAATTGAATATGAGGCAACAATGTGATGCAGTCGTGAAATTGGCGGATATCATTCTGGGGGTTATTAAGAGAAGTGTCGTATGTAAGACATGGGAGATCATTTTCCTTGCTCTACCTGGCACTGGTGCAGCCTCAGCTGGGATGCTGTGTTCAGTTCTGGGCACCGCACTTTAGGAAAGAGGTGGATAAATTGGAGAGAGCCCAGAGGAGAGCAAAAAAAATGATTAAAGATTATTAGAAACCTGACCTATGAGGAAAGGTTTTAAAAAAACCTGGTCTTGTTTAGTCTTGAGAAAAGAAGGCTGAGGGCGGACCTGAGGACAGTCTTGATATGTGCTAAGGGCTGTTATAAAGAGGACAGAGATCAACTGTCCTCCAGGTCCACTGAAGCAATGGGCTTAATCTGAAGCGGGGGTCGGCAACCTTTCAGAAGTGGTGGTCGAGTCTTCATTTATTCACTCTCATTTACAGTTTCGTGTGCCAGTCATACATTTTACCGTTTCTAGAAGGTCTCTTTCGATAAGTCTGTAAGATAGAACTAAACTATTGCTGTATGTAAATAAGGTTTTTAAAATGCTTAAGAAGCTTCACTTAAAATTAAATTAAAACGCAGAGCCTCCCGGACTGGTGGTCAGGGCTTCTGCAGTGTGAGTGCCACTGAAAATCAGCTCATGTGCCGCCTTTTGCATCCTTGCCGTAGGTTGCCTACCCCTGATCTGCAGCAAGGGAGAGTCAGGTTGGATATTAGGAAAAACTTTCTAGCTCTCAGGGTAGATGAGCTCTGGAACAGGCTTCCGAGGGAGCCTGTGGAAACCCCAACATGGGAGGATTTAAGGGCAGGTTGGGCAACCACCCATCAGGATGGTCTAGATTTACTTGGTCCTGCCTCGGTGCAGAGGGCTGGACTTGATAGCTTCTCCGCTCTACATATCTATGATTCTGTAGTAATTGTAGCCAATTAATTCATTCTATTGTCCATTTATCATTGTGTTATTGAGTGTTATGGTCAATCCATATGCTATTTTATATATAATCACTGTATGCTTCATAGATCTAAATTGTAGGATTATAGAAGTATAAGACTGACAAGTATTGAGGAATAATGAGTGTGTATTAGGTAGAGTAAAGCATGGCTGGAATGCAAGGTCTACAGCAGGGGTCTCAAACTCAAATGACCATGAGGGCCGCATGAGGACTAGTGCACTGGCCCGAGGGCCGCACCACTGACACACACACATACCCTCGCTGCCCTGGCTGTGCCCCCACTCCACCCCTTCCATGAGGACTAGTGCACTGGCCCGAGGGCCGCACCACTGACACACACCCCGCCCTCGCTGTCCCGGCTCTGCCCCCACTCCACCCCTTCCAAGAGGTCCCACCCCTGCCCCACCTCCTCCTCTGAGCACGCAGCTCCCCATTCCCTCCTGGAAAGCGCTAGGCACCACCAACAGCTGTTTGGCAAACAAAGCAAGAGCAATCTAGGAAGTCCAGAGCTAGAAACACGCGCGGCCCAGTCAGGCAGCAGAGAAGCCTCCACTTCTGGCCCCTCCATCCTGCAAACTGCTATGGGGGGGCCGGAGGGGAGGGGGGGCGCCAGGAAGCTTGGCGGGCCGCAGGGAAGGGCTTTGCGGGCCGCATGTGGCCCCCGGGCCGCATGTTTGAGACCCCTGGTCTACAGGCTGAGATCTGTAAGATTTTAGCTTTGCCATAGTAGGCCATAGGCTTAAGAATACTTGACATGACTGGGTGACGTAGGAGTAGCCCTATGCCAGCGAGGTTACAAGATTACTGGAAAGATTGTGCCAATAGGTGATGTTACAGGGGAAAAAATAGACAGCGGTGGCCCACAAAACACCTGTTTGTAAGATAACAGAAAGTTCTGTTCTGAGCACAGGTTACCATAGACACATGTTGTCCTGATATGCTAATGAGAATAATGGGAATTAAGTCAACAAACTATGACAAACAGGGCACCCCTATATTCATAGGGCATGGAAGTACAGATAAGGAGAAGAGGGTTGAAACCCTCATGCATGTGAATGTGCATAAGGTAGGTGTGGTCAGAACAACAATCTAAGAGGTTCCCTGGTTGGGTAAAACTGGAAAAACCCCAAGAGATGACCCATTGGATATCCCAGCAAGAAGCACCCTTTATCAATGGTCATCTTTCGAGAGATCCATCAGGCCCTAGAATATCTCTGGGGATGTGAGTCTGACTTCAGTTTTAGTCATTGCATGGGATTTTGTAGGATTTATATATGCATGGCTCATTATAACGTCCCTCCTTGCTCTAATGAAACTTGCAATACAGATAGGACTTTATACTTGTGATTGCATCAGTGGTCACTCTCCTTGGTCTTCATGGAGTCTCCAAATTTGAGAAAAGCATCAGAGGTGATTTTCATTTGGTTGAAACCATAGCAACAGGAGCGGAACCCATTGGGGTTCAATACAAAATTGCTGAATTCAATTTAAATTTTATAAAAAGGCTACATTCTAAAGATTCTTTGGATTGAAGGAAGGATGGACAGATGGATGGATACAAATAACTGGTTTAGCTATTGCAATGCAGCCACTTTCAGTCCAAGGGAATCCTCATTTATTAAATGTACACTTAAGCCTTGAAGCCCCAGCTAAGATCAGAGGCTCCTTGTGGTAGGCATTGTACATATGTAATGCCAACAGACCTGGGATCTCTGAAGCTCAGGGCATGGCTACTCTTGCAGATGTAGAGTGCTGTGAGTTAAACCAGCTTTCACAGAGCACAGTAGGGAAAGCGCCGCAGTCTGTCCACACTGGCAGCTGCAAGTGCATTGGTGTGGCCACTTTAGCAGCACTTACAGCAGCATTGGGAGCGGTGCACTGTGGAAAGCGATCCCAGCGTTCAGGTGGCTGCAACATGCTTTTCATAATGTGGGGAGGGGGCGGACTGTGACAGGGAGTGTGTTGTGTGTACGTGGGGGGAGAGTGGGTTTTTGGGGTGATGAGAGTGTGTCAGCATGTTGTCTTGTAAGTTCAGACTCCCTTCTTCCCCCACTTTTTTCTCACTCACTCAGAGTGCTCTGCGTGCCTTGCCAGTGTGGACAGGGAGTGAGTTAGAGTGACCCAGCAGGGTGAACAGGTGATGTGCTGGTGAATGAAATTCAGTGTTGATAAAGGCAAAGTAATGCACATTGGAAGGTAAAACTGGAACTGCTCGTACATGGTACTGGGCTCTAGATTAACTGGGTCCACTCAGGAAATGGCCCTGGGCACCTTTGTGAGCAGCTCAGTGGAGACTTCTGCTCAATGTGCAGCTGTGGTCAAAAAGCAAGTGAGATGTTCAGATCCGTGAGGGATGGGTGAGGAAGTAATACAGAAAATATGGCAATGCCAAGTCAACAGTGCAACCTCATCTGGATCCTCTACGCAGGATCCCATCTCCTAAAGACAGTGCAGAGCTAGAGGGTCTTCTGAGAAGTTCCCAGGGGAATGATCAAAGACCTGGAAAAACTCTTGAAAAGACTGGGGTTGTTATCTGAGAGAGGAGACATGAAGGGGCCTGATCACGGTAACTTTCAAATAAGGAGTGATCCGGAGAAGGGAGACTGGGGGGTTCTCCTCTGGTCTCTCCGGGAACAGGACAGGGGGATGGTCAATGAAGGTGAAAGGTGGGAAATGCATGACTAATGAAGTGCACGACTCACAAAAGGAAACGTGTTTTCGCTCAGTGCAGAATTAGACAGCAGAGCTCATGGCCCTGGGGTACTGTTGCGTGGGATTCCAAGACACAGAGGACATGCATGTGGAGAACAAGAATATCCAGAGTTAATGCAAAACCAGTGCTTTGAAAGGGCTAAGAAACTCATGCTCCAGAGCCTAAACCAGTTAGGACAACTGTTAAGGGGGCTTCATAGGGGTAGATTATCCCAACCTTCATGGGGGGCAGATTATTCCACGTCCTCTTACTATGAGGTTTGTGCAACTTGCTCAGTGGTGGTGGCCACTGCCAGAGAGCAGATACTGGCCTAGATGGACCTCAGATCCGATCCTGTCTGGCAATCCTGATGTTCCTGTGATAGACCGTCCCTGTCCCACAGAGGTTACAATGCAAGTAGACAGACTATTAATATCCCAGATGGGGAACTATGGCACCGAGGAGATTAAGGACTTGCCCAGCGTCACACAAAGATTCTGTGCAGAGTAATGTGAGTTCGTCCATCAAAGTTGATGAGGACCACCCAATGGCATCAGTTTGTTTGGGAGTGGGTTCTAAGATGGCTGATTAGTCCAATCCAAGCCCGGAATTGACGGTTGCATTGGGGACATGAAAGGTCAGGCTGCCCACCGGGGAAAGAGACGATACCAGCCCTGGACTTGCAAAGAAGACGCTTCTCTACAGCATCACTCAGTCTCTTTTGTTCGTAGGCTGTTGCACCATCATGAACTCGTCTGCGCCAGGCGAAGTGATCATTAGCGATACTCTCCCAATTTTCAGGATCTATGTTACAGTTCTTAAGGGAGGCCTTGAGGGTGTCTTTGAATCTCTTCTTTTGACCTCCAAGAGAAATAATTAGAATCCCAATCTCCTGAGTCCTAGTCCAGGGGTTTCTCTACAAGCCCATCCTTCCTCTTCCTCTGCAACCTTAGCTCCTCTGAAGGTGTCCATCGTCACACTACTTAGGTGTGCTTAAGGAGCTAGTTGGTGTGGTTCCCTTCAGCTCAGGGCAAATCCAGCCCTTGCCTCAAGAGGAGGATGGAGCAGACGTGGACGGTGCCAGCAGCAGAGATCTGGCTTCCCAGGGAGCAGCCAAGGAAGAGAGAGGAAAGGTTTTCATGGCCACATCTGCTGGGTATCCCTTCCAAAAAGAGAGTGTCTCACAGGATTACTGGCCCGCTGAGAACAATACCTTCTCTAGCACCAGGGCAGGTGCTTTGCAAACCTTAGTTAAGCCTCATAGCACCAGTAGGAGGAAGGCTGCTCTAGATAACGCGGTCAATGGGATTCTTTAGAATCTTGGCCCTTTTCTGCACCCCTTGGGGCCACTCGGGGGGTGCTAAGGGAGCAGAAATGGGCTGCAGTTCCCCTGCTGGGGATTCCCCAGCAAATGCACTCAGGGTCAGTGGCTCCCTTCCTTCAGTCTCCAGCACAGGGTGGAGAAGGGGCAGGTTGGAAGCCTGTAGGGACAGGGATATGGTGTGGATGGAGCATACTGTGCTCCGGTTCTCCCCAGCTGGCCGCTGGTCCCTTGGGGACTGATGCCAGCTAGTGCACGTTAGCGCTCGGGGACATAAGACTGGCCAGGACCCCCTGGATCACTGAGTCCAGCCCTGTACTTTCCCAGGCAATCCCAAAGGCCGCACTCTCTAGTCTTCAGTCCTGTTTTAAATAGCTTCAGTACTGAGAGAGCCACTCTCTCCTTTGGGAAGGCACTGTCAGTCTAGCAGGTGGTTAAAACGCTGGGCTAGGATGCAGGATTCAATTCCCTGCGAGACCTTGGACAAGTTATTTCATGGCCCTCGGTCTCGTTTCCCCCTTTGTGCAACAAGAATAATAGCATTGCTCTACCTCCCAGAGGGGAGGCGAGCCGTGATCCGTTAATGTCCGTAAGATACAGAGAACCACCTGTGTACCGAAGGCGCATGTTTCCAGATAGCCAGCCTAAATGTGTCTCTGCTGAATTTCACTCCGTTATCCCTGTCTGTCCCCACCAGACCACCCTCCCCAATCCCCTTGTTTTAAAAGAGCCCCGAAGAACTTTTAATCTCACTCGCTCATCATTGTTTTGTTTTAATCACCCAGGCGGATTTTTATTTTGAGTCTTGTTTTTATTTGCTGCATGTTTCTTTTCCTGCTCACTGGGCATTTGTACTTTTGTTTGCAAAGCAGCCAGACAGCGATGGCCGATGGGCACATTAAAAATAAAATGTATTGTTGTTATGTTCATAGGCTGCCTAAGAACACGCTGCCTAGGAATGAAAACTATGTGAGCTATTTCAGGAATGGGAAGCAAATAAATATATCCCAGAATGATTTAACAAAACAACCCATGGTATTGTTTTCAGTGGACTACCGGTATGAACTGGTTGTCACCGATACCGATCTATTACATGGTTCACTTTCAGTGAGTATGTTTCTAATAATCATCCTGGATTAAAACCGATGATAATTGTCACCTTAAAGCTAGAATCAGGTTGGTGAAACAGGGAATTCTCTGTTATTTAACATACCAGATGATTATCAAAAACAGACCGACAAGCATTAGCAAGTGCTTTATTGCTTCCCACGCCGCCCTGGTTAATCCCTTAATAAACCTGCTTTTAATAATCCTTTCTGAACATGCGATAGCTGTCTTATCACATCCCAGCGGAGTGCCTGAAGAAGTGTTCAGAGTGCAGCAGAACGATCGTTTTGGGAGCCACTTAAAATGCTGGGAGAGGCAACGGATGCGTACCAGGTGCAGCTCCATAGATATCAATGGCTCTTGATTTGCACTGGTGTGAGAGGAGATTCAGGATTTCACCTCCTGAAAATCCTATGCAAAGCTGGTGTGGGTTACATTGCAGGGCCCATCAGCCAGAAGTGGGATCGTAGAGTAGGATCTTAGGAAGGCTGTGTTGTCCTGTGGACGGGGCTCTGGGCTGGGAGTTAGAAGATGTTCCGAGCTCAGCCACTAACCAGCTGCGCGACCCTGAATGAGTCATTTGGGGCTCTGTGCCTTCGTTTCCTCTCCCACTCTTTGTCTATTTAGATTGTAAGCGCTGCTGAGCAGGGACTCTCTCCCCCTAGGTGTACGTACAGCACCTAGTGCTATGGGATGCCGATCTCAGCTGGAACCTCTAGGTGCTACTCTGATCCAAATAATAACAGTAATGTGTACTAATGGTGTAGGTGGGGCTTGCAGCAGTAGGTGAAGTTAGACAGCAAGTCTGACGGGGAAGACAGGCTGCTCCGAGCAGGGCTGACAAAGTTCCCAGGAGGGCAGGAACAGACTTTAAAGCCAGGCAGGAAAGTGGTGGGGGAATCTCATAGCTTGGCTATGTACTTTTTTTTTTTTTTTTTTTTTTTTTTATAAATGGAGATATACCAATCTCCTAGAACTGGTGCAGGCCGTTGGGCCATGGGGTCTATGATTCCCAGAGTTACTCCACTGTCACCAAGAGCAGAATGTGGAGCATTCTGTCTAGTCAGAGTCTTGTTTCCAAATACGTGTTGTAATACCGTAGTTGTTATGACAAGCGACGAAGATCAAACACTTTCCTGTCTACCTAAGATATTTACCTGGCTCCATCACCACAGCATCTGCTCACCTCACGCTCTGTTGTGAATTTACACTCACTGTACTCCTGGGAGGGAGGGCAGCGCTATTATCCCATGTCCCAGATGGGGAACCGGGACACCGAGACTCACAGGGCCATGCACAGTCTCCGTGGCAAAGCAGAGAACTGGGGTGTGGTTTTCAAGAGCTCCAGGCCAGTGCTCTAAACCCTGAGCCATCCTTGCTCTCCGTGAGTTCAAAAGTTAGCCTGGGACTTTCAACCTTGTTGGGTCGATGCTTTGTTTAGGGGAGAGTGCGAGAAAAGGAGCAAAAGTCATACGTGGAAACATGAATAGGAACAAGGGGAAAATGGAACAAAGAGAGAACAAATACAAAGACTCTGAAATAATGAAGCAGACGGGGAGAATGAGGCAAAGCACAAGAAAGGCATGGTGAGCAATGAGGTAAGGCACTGGCCTCGGAGTCCAAGCCTGGGGCTTATTCCCTGACCCGCTCTGTGCCTCAGTTTACCCCTTGACGAAATGGGGGTGACCCCATTTAGCTTCCTGTGTGAGGCAGGTTGAGATCTACAGGTCCACAGCATTCTACAGGTATTGTTCATGCAAAGAGACACTTCTTCTCTGGGGATCGGCCAGGAAAGCGACCTCGTACCAGTGTCAGTATGGGCTTCCTCCCCACTCACTGGGTCCAGGTCGGACTAGTGAGAGGGACGGGGGCTTTGTGATTCTTTGCCTGCCCTGCAAACTCAACTTGGGATCTAAGAGCCAGGCTGGGTTCTTTCCACCTCCAGCATCATCCCTGATTAATAAAGCGGCCAGTGGACCCCTGCGGGCCTCCGGGAGCACCTGTGCCATCCGGGTGCCCTTGGTTACCTCAGTCCCTGCATGACTGCAGGATCAGGGCCCGAGGGCCGATTGGAAAGGTATTTTGGCACCCAAAACCCACTGATTTCAATGAGAGTTAGGCGCCTACACACTTTTAAAAGTCTGGCTCTCAGCACCGTGAGTCGGGGAGGTGTAAGCACAGGTAGCAGTGGATGACAACAAAATCAGCCAGATGGGGTTCCAAAGATAAGCGTCCTATTGATGACAGGCCAGAGATGAATCCACTACACTCTTCCAGTGCTTGGCTAACTCTGCAGAAAAAATACTTCTCTCCCTCAGGTGAGGGGCTGTGACTCAATAGAGGGGCCTATGCCTCTCGGCACGGGAGGGGTGCCGGTGAAGCCAACTGAACTCTTCGGGTGCTTAAAGTTAAGCCTGAGCTCCATAACCTTGCTGGGCCCAGCTGCAGATCTGTGGATAGTTTTGCAAACATGGTTGCAGAATCTCAAGTCACATCTGGAAATTTTGCTCGCTCTGATCAATGGGACTTCTGTCCGAGAAGCAAATGACTGAGAACTCTGGGCTTCATTGTAAAAGAAACAAGGGGAAGAACGAAGGGAAAACTCATATGATGTGCAGGCGAGGGTTTTTTTCCCCCTAAAATTGTGTGTTTTTCAAGTTTCCCCCTTTGCAGCAGATCGTTAGGAGCAACTGACAAAATAATTGCAACACAAATGGGCAATGGAGCCCCAGATTTCAGCAGTGACCCGAAGGCAGATCATTGGACCTTCAGAAGCGATCAACATTAGTTCATCTCCTATCACTACAGCGTTTTTAGTGGCTGCTGTTCCCAAAGGTCACTGGTACCTCCTAGGGTCACTGCAGCAAAGGTCAGTGCTTAGCCCCAGTGGAAAGTTCCATTCGGCTGAGGCTAAGCACTTAACATAGGGAATTGCATTTAATTGTCCTTTTTTATAAGGGACATTGTTTGGGTTCAATAATGTTAGCTTTGAAATAGTCACAATTAAGCGTTCAAGTTCACAACTCATTGAGGCAAATAACTCATTGAGGCAAATAAGGTGAGTTCCGACCTTTGTTGCTGCTATTGGACCAAATCCGTCTTGCCTTAGTCTTACTCGCTGATTTCAGTGGAACGACTCCTGGGTCAGATTTCTTGCAGTGAGAGGGGGAAAGTGGAAAGTGCCTTTCTTCTTCTATGGCCAGGAGCGTTTGCAATCCCAAGACGCATGTGGTCTCACTGCACGTTGTCTCCGCCGCATCCCCGTAGGCTCTTAGAGCTGAGCACAGACTAGAATATGAAACTTTGCATGTAAAATGATCCTTAACAGATATCTTGGGTTTGATTGGAAAGGAATTAAAACTCCAAACAGCTGTGAGATGGTTCTGAGCATGCTCACTGAGCATCATAGGTGAAGCTCCGCCCTCTTTGTGCCATTTTACAGGGGTAAAGGGCAGGAGAATGAAACATTTCAGAGTTGGGGTACTTCAGCTGCAGTCTTATTCTCAGAAAGGGGGCTCAGACTTTTTCTAAATGGGCTAAACTCAAAAGTTGGCAGAATGGAATTTCCTCAATTTTTCCACAGGCACAAACGCAAAGAAAAGCACCTTTTGCCTGAGACACAAAGCAAGGAACATTCACCCCAAAAGCAAAGTTTTCAGAAAATTCCAAACTTCAGAAAAAGGATTTACCAAGGAACAAGGGCTCCCGTTCAACCACAAGTCTGGGGCTTGACACAGGAATCACGGCACAAGATTCTCTGGCCAGTGCTATGCGGGAGATCAGACTAGATGATCCTAATGACTCATTCAGGCCTTACAATGAAACCATTATGCAGCCTTCACTACTGCTTTTGCTCCCTGCAACAACAGTGTTTCCCTTTGCAATGGGGCTCCAAGAGAGGAAGGGAACTTCCTGAGGGCTGGTGTAACAATTGGACCCACAAATCCCTTCCAGATTCCTGGACAAGATGTGGGAATGACCAAAGAAGAGGCTGGTGCCCAGGAGATGCCAGTTCGGGTTTTACACTGATCCCAGTGCCTGCTGCACAGGGGTTTAGTCAGTGGTGGGTGAATCCTCATGTAGAAAAACACGATCAATAGAATTCATGGCTCGGTACCTTGATTTGTTGTCCCAATCACTTCGGATAAAAGCTGCTCCCTCTAAATGAATCCATCCATCTGTTTAGCTATTTATACCCTGCTCATCCCCATGGAATTTGCAGCCAAGCCGAGGGCAAGTATCCAAACTGAACATGAAAAGACGCTCAACGTAAGACATCTTAGGTTACGACAACAACGACAAAAATGTTAGTGGAGCTTTAACCGCCACGAGTGGGCAGGACCTGTCCGTACCCACCAGCCCTGGCCGCTCTGCTGGGGTGGCAGTCAGTGTTAACTTAATATAGTGGATTTTATGATGAGCCCACTGTGGAGTCAGGCAAGCAATTCATTTCACATAGAAGTCACAAAACAGCCAAGCGGGTAGGGATACCTTAGGTTGCTGCCATCCTCAGGGGAGTACCTTCAGAGTCGTACAGCTGCAGCTGAGACTGGAATTGGGCCCGGTGGATGGATTCAAGCCGGAGGCACCGTATCCTGCTATCTGTTCCTTGAGCCGTGCGGTCCCTGCAGAGGTGTCTTGCAAACAGATATGGGCATGTTTGAATCCTAACCAGAGATGCAATGTGCAAGAAGAACTCCCATTAGCCAACCCCCAGGCTTTGGGATTTGGCTTGAACTCAGAGTCAGCTAATCCACCCTTTGAAAGCAGATTGTTTCACACCATAAAATTGCTCCATAGCCCCTTATGAGCCTGCGGTAGAGACCCCTTCAGCATTCATTGGAACTCATAATGGCACAGATGCTGGGGAAGGTGCGTTAGGGGGCAGCTGAACGCCAGCCGAGGAAATGTACATATTCATCAAATCCAATGAGGCCCTCTATCTCGCTACCAATTAATCATCCTCTTTCTCGGGAGAGAAAGCAGAAAGGAAAGAGGAGAGTTCTTTATAATCCTCATTAATCACAGCACCCAATTTGAACGGGAAGGAAAAAGGGAACTGAGAAAATATTCTTGGGTTTTTTTAATGGACGCGGATAAAGGAGAGACCATTCAAAACAACCGGCCTGTGCTATGCAGGAAGCCGCTAGATGAACATTATGGTCTGTAAACGTGCGGCGACTCACCCCTGCGGCGCCTCCTGCTGGTCCGTCTGGGGAATCAGCTCACCAGCCTCCGGAGCGCCCTCTGCAGGCCGATGTCCTGCTCAGTCCCAGCCCCGTGTCCCTCCTGGACCCCGGTGCCCGTTTCCACTGGGGTGCTGCACCCCTGCAGTACCCCACAAATCTCAGGGTTTCCCTCCTTGGGGAACCCCCATCCCCTATCCCTGCCTTGCCTCAGTCTAGGCAACTGCCAGTCACCATTTGCCCCCATTCACTAGGGCAGACTGCAGTCTAATTGCCACTCATCACCGGCAAGGGGGTTTGGACCTGCTGCTTCTGCCTACCCTTGGGGCTGCCCTCTACACCCCAGTACCTATCTGGCCATGGACTAGGCCAGGCAGCCTGGGGGGTTTTCAGGTCAGAGCTCCACAGCCCTGCTATCCTTCCCCCAGCCCTGCCCTACTCCTGGTACCCTGCTTGGCTCCAGCAGCCAGGTCCTCCCTCTCCAAAGGCTAGAGAAGGACTGTTTGCCTCCAGCCCACTGCCCTCTTATAAGGGCCAGCTGGGCCCTAATTACATTGCCCACAGCTGTGGTCAGCTACCCACTCAACTGACCCAGCTGTCCTTAATCTCCTTTCCTGCTTCAGGCTTCTCCCAGGGCTGTTTTAAGCCCTTCTGAACAGGAGCGGGTGGTCACCCCGCTACATGGTCCCTTCTGGCCTTCAAATTCCATGAAGCTATAAAAACACACACCATCCCCTGCCACAGATCCAAAACCGAGCCCTGGTCTGCATTATACCTTAGTGTATCTCTGTTGGCTGACTCTCCGATCACACCCACACTTCTCACCGCACCACAAATTCACCTTCCATTGTGTATGTAAACAGGAGCATCTGTAGTACTGGGAACTGTCCATTCTGGGACACTCCTGGTCCATGCCAAAATGTAGGGCGATGGCACTAAATAGCACGAGCTCTGTTCAGTCAGTGCGGAGCGCCGAAAAGCCAGAAGGAACCGCAGGGTCTGGTTGTGTCCTGCAGCCTCCATAAAGAATCCCCTTTATATTCACTAACAAGGGGTGTCCCCTCTTCTGCACAACATGGGAGATGCCTTACTTCTGGAAATGGAAGTAAGTCACTTGACTTGGTTCATGTAAAAAGCTTAGGGGCAGAGTTTGCCACCCTTACACTGAGGAGCGCCTTCCTCCATTAGCGCTCTGTGGCCAGGCTGTGAGCGTCAGAGAATGGAGAGGTATCACGGGACTCCATGTGCAGAGGGGTGGCAGAGTCTGGCACCTTCTCTCCCATGGGCTCGGTAACATCATAACGTAGGTGCTAATAGGGAACCCCAGGGACCTCAGCATGAGTTTAACCCATCCACCCGCTGGGCTGAGAAAGAAATGCTTGTCGTGCATTGCCACAGGGGCGATAGGCCTGCCCTTTAGCAGTGGGGCTTGGCCTGATTGACTCATCCAAGAACAGGGTGTGTTTGCGCCCCCCAGAGGCAGGCAGGGCGTGGCTTGTTGTGCACTCACACTGAGCTACCAGCTCCCTCTAAGAAGAGGCCACGTGCTGTAATATCAAATGCGGCCTTTTGCTACAGCTGACTGGGCCTTGGAACCAGATTGTCCCCAACCAAGTGAGATTCTCTCTGGGCACTGCCATCCTCCTCCATTTTCTTCTTTCCTCTATGCCCAACAGCTTCCTTACAGTCCTGGGTGAGGCCGGGCGTTTTCTTCCCTTGGCAGAGAGGCGGTTAACTCTCTGTTCCCCTCGCTGAGATAGGAGGAATTCATCCACCCCCATCAGCATGGGCACAGCACACCCATGTTTGCCAGCGCACCAGACACCTCAGGCTGTATGTTTCCATGCGCCATGGGGAGATTTTGATTACCTTCTAAAAGTTATAGCAGCAAATCAGCGGCCACCTAAGGTTTTTATGGTTATAACTCTGCTACATGCCAGGGGACCTGCTCAGAACTTCACCACAGTAGTCATAGAATCATTGAATATCAGGGTTGGAAGGGACCTCAGGAGGTATCTAGTCCAACCCCCTGCTCAAAGCAGGACCAATCCCCAACTAAATCATCCCAGCCAGGGTTTTGTCAAGACTGACCTTAAAGGCCTCTAAGGAAGGAGATTCTACCACCTCCCCAGGGAAACCATTCCAGTGCTTCACCACCCTCCCAGTGAAAAAGTTTTTCCTAATATCCAACCTAAACATCCCCCACTGCTGCTTGAGACCTTTACTCCAAGTTCTGTCATCTGGTACCACTGAGAACAGTCTAGATCCATCCTCTTTAGAACTCCCTTTCAGGTAGTTGAAAGCAGCTATCAAATCCCTCCTCACTCTTCTCTTCTGCAAATGAAGTGGCATGCTAGGATCTGTACATCTGTATTTATTCATGCCATATATAAGCAAATAAAAAAATGGTTTCCGCTAAGTTTATAGAAACTTTTAAATTTTAAGAATAACTGAAATGTACCAACATCTGTGCACGGACATTGGGTGGACCAGTATTAAATAGTGTTACAGTAGGTAACAGCCTCAAAATGGAAGACAAAGCCTGTGAGGATCTGTGACGTTTTTCAGTTTGCTGGCTGAACCCAAACATTGAAAGAAAAGAAAATTGGTTTGGGTCAAACTAGATGTTTAGGTTTTGAGGGTTGTTGTTTTTTTTAATGTGTTTTAAAAACTAAAACGGAAGTAAAATTCTAAATGAACATTTGTTTCGAGTTGCAAAATTGAAACATTGACATTTGGGGGGATTTTTTTGGTTTGGTTTTGACTGAAACAATGTCGTGAAAGGGCCATGGATTCGTGAAATGTTTCAGGCAGCTCGCATTTGCATTCTCCAGTGGAAAAAAATAGTCGGAAAACTTTTGTGCAGCGCTAGTCCTGTTCTTAAGGCTCTGCACTGTGGGATACAGGTGCTTCCTTTGTTTCCAAACTCTTTTGGTCAGGGAGCTATGGCCAAGGATCAATCACCGTTGGAGTCTCTAAGGGTTCTGGAATCTATATATCAATGTTATATATATATATATATATATATATATATATATATATATATATGAATATCTTATTGCCCTTATACAAATCCATGGTGCGCCCACATCTTGAATACTGCGTACAAATGTGGTCTCCTCATCTCAAAAAGGATATACTGGCACTAGAAAAGGTTCAGAGAAGGGCAACTAAAATGATTAGGGGTTTGGAACGGGTCCCATATGAAGAGAGATTAAAGAGGCTAGGACTTTTTAGCTTGGAAAAGAGGAGACTAAGGGGGGATATGATAGAGGTATATAAAATTATGAGTGGTGTGGAGGAAGTAAATAAGGAAAAGTTATTTACTTGTTCCCAAAATAGAAGAACTAGGGGCCACTCAATGAAATTGGCGTGCAGCAGGTTTAAAACAAATAAAAGGAAGTTCTTCTTCACACAGCGCACAGTCAACCTGTGGAACTCCTTACCTGAGGAGGCTGTGAAGGCTAGGACTAGAACAGGGTTTAAAAGAGAGCTGGATAAATTCATGGAGGCTAAGTCCATAAATGGCTATTAGCCGGGATGGGTAATGAATGGTGTCCCTAGCCTCTGTCTGTCAGAGGGGGGTGATGGATGGCAGGAGAGAGATCGCTCGATCATACCTGTTAGGTTCACTCACTCCGGGGCACCTGGCATTGGCCACTGTCGGTAGACAGGATGCTGGGCTAGATGGACCTTTGGTCTGACCCAGTATGGCCGTTCTTATGTTCTTATGTTAATGTTCAGATATCCCGTTAACCCGCCGCTCTGATCCACACTGTTCTGGTTTTCTAAGCAGTGGAAGTTTCTCCAGACGCAGCACGTTCCTGAGCCGTCAGGAGAAAGGATTTTTATTTTTTTATTCTCCATTTGATAATTTGATCCCTCTGTCTGTATCTAGATTAAGTGTGTGTGGCTGCTCCCCAGTCAACCTCTCAGATCATAAAATCTCAATAATGACTGAACACAGAAGTCCATAAAGTACCTGCTTTTCCCAGCACAGCCGTTGGCCATGAATCTACGTAACATACTGTAGGTGGACGGGCCTTCCCAGCGCCCAAGAGTTCTCATCACCGATCCGCTTTGTATAACTCAAGCCGCATGGAGAGATTTACACCGGTTTTGAAACAAAGGATTATTTCCGCAGTTGCTAGTCAATGGGGACACAACAGACTGAACGGAACGGGGAGGTGGCAGTTGGAGTGAGCAGCATGGAGACTAATTGCTGTTAACCCCCAGGTTTCATCACTCAAGTGTTAGGTTGCAGGAAAGTTATCTTTCCCGGGGGCTCTCACACTTCGGCACTGAAAAATAGAGATGGGGAAAACCAATCAGTCATACCCTGCTTAGGCCGTAAACCAATCCCGCCGGCTTGGGGCACTTGGTAGAACAGGCGCTAGTTTTCTTCTTTCCCATCGTTTGTCTCCTTCGTTTCTTTCAGTTGCGGGTGAGCGTAATGTTCATTTCAGCGCTGGGCCGAGCCAAGAGCCAGGCGTGAAAACACTGTGCAAGCTTTTCTTGCTTGCCCTGCCGGGCCACCCTGTTGTATTAATTTAGATGAACTATATGCGTCAAAGGTGCTCATGTAACCCAGTCACTGTGCACCTTAAACAGCGGTCGACGAAGTTCAGGGGTTGGTATGCCAACGCATTGGCCTGCTTAGGACCATAGCAAACACACCATTACAAATCCTTGTAACCTTCTGTTAAAGACAAAGAAAAGAAGAAAAAAACAATCAAAGCATCTCCAAGTAAAGGATACCAGACCCTCGCTATCACCCAGGGCTCAGGATTCATGCATGGTCCCACGCTAACGCGGGAGACGCATTGCCATGGATCCCAATTTAAACATTTAAATTTGGGATCCATGGCAACGACCACGCTGAACACAAACCTGCGCTATAGCAAGAGTCCGGTGTATTAAGGTTTTCATTTGAAAACATCCCTTTTTCCCCTTTCCTTGTAGCTGGAGATGATGTTGAGTTCTAAGAGTCTCTCTTATTGTTATGTGTATCATGAGAATTGCAATCAAAGATCAGAGCCCAAAGGTGGCAGGCACGGCACAGACAAGTCCCGAAGACGGCAGGCTGTGCTCCAGAGAGCGTGTCATGTACGAGTCAGACAAGACGCCGCAGCTGGATGAAAGAAACAAACAGGGTAGCAGTGGATTGGGTGATTGTCTCTTTCTTGCCAAGAAAGAGACAATGGCTCCCAGAGAGGAGAAATTACCACTGCTATTGACCTGGATGGGGAGCCCTCCAGATGGGGAATAGTCCAAAGTCCTTTGAAGTCAATGGGAGTTTTTCCACTGACTTCAAGGGCCTGTGGAACAAGCCGATAGGGAGAAGGGAGCTCTGGGTCGGCAGTTTTAGTAGTAGGGACAAACCCAATCTCTTTCTCCCAGGCAGAGAGCATTTTCAGAGGAGCCTTCCTGGAAACTGCAACCTGACCAGAAGTCCTGCACCGCTCAGAATGTGAGTCAGGGACTCAGCTGGGGAAAACCTCTGTTGACTTTGGCCTTGGTTGAAGGACTCCTGCTTATCTCACTTTGCTTCTAGCTGGGGAAAAGCCCACCCGCCCCCTTGGAACCTGGCTGAAGGGGCAGGGGCCTTTCCAGTGGGAATTACCTTTGCTTTCAGTTGCCTTTGAACACACAGGACCCTGAACCCATATGGACGGACCTGGGAGGGAAAGACTGAGCTGTGTGAACTTGATTCAGGAGTTCTGAGGAACTGTATATGTGGCTCCCCGTTGGGGTGTGCTGACACTCCACCTCAGCTGAGGAAACTTTGAGACTGGCTACAGTCATTGTATGGTGACATACCCCTGCCTCTCGCCGCCGAGTTGGCAGGAAAATGCCAGCACAGGAGTTAAGTGCACTGTAGGGCAATTCTGTACAGAAAAGTGGGGGTCAGCATGTGTCCCACTGGTCAGCGTGTGTTCTGTGTCCCCCATTGTGCCAGGGCCACACAGGCTGGGAGTCTATTGTGGCATCAGCCAGGTGGCTTGGCTTGCGGTGGATTTTGCTTTTTAACTCTGGAGGTCATCGGTTCAATCCCCAAAATGGGCACTGGCCAAAATGGTGGACATTGCAAATGGTGGAGGGAATCTTTCAAGGTTGGGAATAGAAAGTCTTGTGGCTAATGCACCCGTTTGGGACTTGGGGGGATCTGGGTTCGATTTCTAGCACAGCCCCCGGACTCCCTGCCTGACCTCAGACAAGTTGCTTCGTCGCTCTGTGTTTTTACAGTACAGGCATAATACTTCTCCCTTTCGCCCAGCGGTTGTTTATCTAGCCTGTTAGCTCCTTAGGGCAGGCCCTGTCTCTTACTCCGGGTCTGTCCTGCACTAGCACAAAGGGGCTCTGATCTCAGTTAGGACATCTGGGTGCTTCTGTAATACAAATAACAAGGCTAAAGAGGCCCCCAGGAGTGCTCTACCCAGAATGAAAGGCTCTGCACTGAGTACCCTCAAAGCCGAGAGCTCTATACCATGGAGGTCTTGGAGGGTGTTGAGTTCTATGGGCCGAGCTCTCACAACCCTAATGAATTCCATAGGGCAAGGTTCCTGTGGCGGAGCTGTCACTGGGGCTGAGAAATTCTATAGGGTGGAACCCATCTATGCTGCTAAGTCCTAAAAGATGGAGTGTGCAAGGCTGGGACAACTCTTGGATCAGCCTCCCCAAGGCGGTGAAACCAGGGATTGGGAAGAAAGGATAGAAACAGACAGAGGCCCAGCCACAAAACGGAGATCCAGCTTGAGATTTTGGACACCACAAAAGTGTGGAGACGTTCAGTCTGGGGATTTGGTTTGGCCCATTCTAGGGAGAGAAGGGGCCAGCTCCCAGACTTGTCCGGATACTGGTCCCAGCCCAGCTGGGAAGGGAGTTTGATCTTGAGTTTGGGTTCGGCCTGCTGTCAGGTCTGATTCTCATCCACCATCTCTGAGAACGTCATCTTCCACAGATCCAAGAGCGGCTTTCCAGCGGGGAGACGTGGCAGTGTTTGGGAGGGCCAGACAGGCATGTAGAAACCAAACTGGGTTATCCCAGGTAGTGAAACCATCTTAATTTGAGAGGAAGAGAGAGACCCTTCCAGTCTTGCAGTGCTAAAGCTCTAATGGGAATGTTTTCTGGCAATGGTTTTGCCAACCAACCAAACACATATATATTAAAATCTTTCACCTGGAAGGCTCCACGCTTGTTCTGTCTGAGGAAACCTTGACTGTCAAATAAACCTCAAGAACAATTATCAGCCCGACAGCTTTTTCATGTATTTGTGTATAGAAATACAAGCGAGATGAACAGATTTGGATTGTACCTGGCACTTGTTTAAGGCAACATTACAACCAGTGCAGGAACAGAGACTCCATTGTAAACCCCTCTACACACCGACACTGACCCAGTGGCCAAAAGCAACAAACAGGCTTGTCATGAAATGAATGTGTAAAGGAAGCAATCAAAATTGGAGAGAGAGAGAGGCAGGGGGGGAAAAGTGAACTTTTTGTTCAGGAAACAGCAAAAAAACCGTAGCTTTTGGCCTGGTTCGGAGTGGCTCTGAGTGCAGTGAGGGCTGCCATGCAGGCCACAGATATTTGCGCTGTGTTTTTGAAAACAAAAGCCCCCGCAGTGTAATCAGAACCACCGCACTCCAGCCATGGAGGCCATCCGGTAGTGCAGTGCCAGGGTTATAAATACACTCGCGGAGGTTTATCTAGGGGACTCTCTCTGCTCTTCCAAGGACACGTTCAGAGAGGCTGAATCAGGGAGTGCTGGGGGCAGAGAAGGTGGGTCTTGCAGTGAGTAGAAGGAAGCGGTGAAACAAATCAAGAGAGAGGGGGAAGATGGGCATTTTCCCAGTGCAGGGCTCCTGCCTCTCATCTCATCCTGCGCCCCCCCCCCCCCCCCCCCAGTCTGGCCTATGCTTGGATGGACCACAGTGGCTAGTAACAACTGATGCAACCGCCCTCGAGCAATTCTCTAGGGCCAGCTAGGAAAGGGACAATTTACATCCTGCTTAAAACTGGTCCAATCTCTGGGGGCGGTAAGCACTTCGCGGCAAGGACTATGTCCTTGGGTGTGGGTTGGGGAACTCCTAATGCCGCAGATCCCTATTGGAGCCTCTGCATGTCAGCATTATATACATCTGTAGGGGGCAGAGCTGAGTCAGCTACGTAGAGAGACCAGCTGTCTAGATACTTGAGTACTCTGGTCACCGTAGTAGATACGGCCTTCATGACCATCGTGGTATCAGAGCAAGCGATCAATATCTTGTGTAATTAGAGGGTGGTTTGGGATGCGGAGGGACACATTCCTCCTCCGTGTCATGCCAGGGCCTGTCTGGAGTGAGATGCAGACCAGGATATGCAGAGGGGCTATTCAGGAAGCATTTGCAAGAACTCCCCAGTCCCATTACTTTCCACGGAGCAGATGGAACACCGGGAGATCACCCTCTAGAGCCGTAGGCGCTGACTCCCTGGGTTCTCCGGGGCTGACTGACTTAGAAAGGTTGAAGTTTGACCCAAAAAGGAGACATTTGATGCAACGCATATGAAAATCCGTGTCCTGCTGTTCAGCCATCTCTGGAAATGAAATACGTGGCTTATCCCCATTCACTCCTACGAGTCAGGGCAGCCACAACACAATGGTAGAGCAGTGGAGACGCGTCTGATATTTCTGGGACTGGCCCGATTCTGATGCGTGTGTTGAGCCTCTCTAGCGGGACGAAGGATACCCCACGAGGGCTTTCAAGGCCAACGCGCCAATGTGGTGCGTGACATGCTGTGTTGCTGCATGACGGTCGCACAAGGGACTCTGGACGCTTAAAACTGAATCTTACCCTTGAAAAGGTCTGATGGGGAATTGGGAGAGGGACCGAGATCGAATGGATTACTCACCACTTCTGGGTCACGTTCTGACCCGGTGTTGTTTGAATCCGTCTGCCAGGGCAAACAAAGATGGCGGCATCCTTGGAAACGTCACGCTGAGTCCACTACCCTGTGGACCAGTCTCCACAGGGGAAGTCCCCTGGTGTCGGACATTTGCAAGTGGACTGGCCAAATCTGTGCAGAATGTGAGCACTTCAGGGCAGGGACCATATTTCCGGGGAAGAGCGAGGTAGGTGGCACCCGTTAGAACGGGGCCCAGATCCTGACTGGGGCCTCTGCATGCTAGCGTGATATAAATTAGTAGGACGCAGAGCTGCATCAGCGAAGGGGGGAGACTCTCCTAACCATAGGAGCTATTTCACTCATTACCATAGTAGTATCAGAGCAACTGGTCAATAGACTATGTCATTAAAGGATGGCTCTGGTGGGGGAGGGACATGTTCCTCTTTGGGATAACTTCAGGGCTTGTGTGTGGAGAAATGGGAACCAGGCTATGAAATGGGTTGTCCAAGAAGCATTTGCATGAACTCCCCGGTGCTTTCCCCGGAGCAGGTGCACAGCACCTCCAGAGTCCCTTCATCACCAGCACAACCACCCCCCCAGAACAGGGAGGAGGCAGGGCCTTGGGGTTACGGCACACCGTTGGGTTCAATTTCCGGCGCCCCGGCCTTGGGTGAACCTGCACAAATCCCTTAGGGTAAAATTTTCAGAGGGAACCTAGTCACTCAGGACCTTAAATCTCATTGAAAGTCAATAGGATTTAGGCTCCTAAAATGGAACCTCAGCTCCTAAATGACACAGGTGCTTTTGAAAATTTTACCCTTTATCTGTCTTTGCCTCCATTCCCTATCTGTAAAATGGGATCATAATAATTTCTTCCACTCCTATTGTATTTTTTTCTCTATAGGTTCTCATCCTATGCTCATCACCATAATATCTGAGCACCTTCTAGTGGTTCTTTTAGTGATTGACACCTGTTGTGTGTTAAAAGAATGAGGAGTACTTGTGGTACCTTAGATACTTAGTTTAATGGTATTTAATGGCAAACCATTAAATTAGGCTTGAATAAAGACTGGGAGTGGCTGGGTCATTACACAAACTGCAATCGATTGCTCTATGCTAAGTATCCCTCTACTGTTACTCACACCTTCTTGTCAACTGTTTGAAATGGGCCATCCTGATTATCACTACAAAAGTTTTTTTTCTTCTGCTGATAATAGCTCACCTTAATTGTTTGTCTCTTAGAGTTGGCATGGCAACCCCCATCTTTTAATGTTCTCTCTCTCTCCTCTCATAAATATATATAATCTTCCTACTGTATGTTCCATTCTGTGCATCTGATGACGTGGGCTGTACTCCACGAAAGCTTACGCCCAAATAAATGTGTTAGTTTCTAAGGTGCCACAAGTACTCCTAGTTCTTTTGGTGGATACAGATTAACTCGGCTACTATTCTGGAACCTGTTGTGTGTTTCTTTTCTCATTGTCTTGCCAGGGACAAAAGCTGGTGAGTCTTGTTTTCATAGGGTTTTGGTTTTTAAATGCACCTGTTGCAATAAAGGCTATATTAGAGAAGGCAGGTCAAAGACAAATGCCTGGCACTTGGAGAAGGAGGTGGGGAGGTCTGTGATGGCCGATACTTCCTGGGGGGAGTTCATTGCGCAGTTCAGGATCAGCCCCATCCCACACACATGAGATTTGCCCTTACGGTGTAGAGTTCCATTGTGCTAGAGGAGCAGAGTTGTTGACCACGGTCTTCACCCTGAAGCTTTAAGCTCTTTGGGTACGTTGGCCTAGGCCACAGAGCTCCTTGAAGATAAGGACTGAGACCTTGAACTTGATTTGCTATTCTGTGGGAAGCCCGTGTAGAGAGCGGAGGGCAGGTCTGATGTGCTTGCAGCACCTTGTGTTACTGAGGAGAAGCACTGCGTCATTTTGTATGAGTTGGAGGGCCGTTGCGCTCCGCTATGTTGCGTTGCTGTGTTTATTTGCCGGGCCGGAGGCAACAAGGGATGAATAGTTGAGGTCAGGCGACCGTCCACAAGGATGGGAAGGAGTTTCCTGGCTAACCAGAGCACTCCTAGACTACAGACTGAATTAACTAATGGTGGATGAGCACCTCATGCCAAAGAAGACTGCACCATGGCTGCCTCACCCTTTGTCTCTCTCATCTATATAGATTGCAGATTATTTGACACATAGACTCTGTGTGTGTGTGTGCATGTGTGTGTTGTGGAGGGACCAGCACAATGGTGCCCTGATCTCGGCTGGGCTCTCCTGGTGCTATTGTCATACAAATACTAAATAAAGGTCTATGCAGGATAATGTGGCTAACAAGAAGACACGCTCCCTGACGTTTGTGTGTATTGCAAGTTGAAATTTCCCCCTGGCTCTTACAGGAACTTCCCAGCGAGTTCCCATAAGAGGTGCAGGGAGATCTCCGCTCTTGTTCGTTGTCAGCGTTTAAGCCCTGGAATGCACTGTGCATTGTGGAATTACTGGATCCTGTCTATTCCCGCACAAAGTGTGAGGATTGACTCCCAGGCTTCCTTGATGTAGGAGATTTAACGAGGTTTGTTTTTGCTTCTCCTTTCCCCATTTGAACAACAGATTTATGGAGCAAGACTAGCTGCCAAAACTGTTGGGTTTTGTAACATTAAAAATGACCTTTCCGTCCAGTACTTTACAGGATACCAGATCCTGGGTGGTGAAAATGGCATAGCTCTGTTTAAATCAATGGGGCGAGGTTGATTTGCCCCAGTTAGGGATCTGGCCCACTGATTCCAGTGAACTTTGCTGATTTACACCAGCTGTGGATGCAGGAAGACAGAGAGGGCTAGAGGGAGGTGGGAGAAGATATTTGACCCAGCTGCGTGGAGACCTTGAGACTGTGATGGAGAAAGGGAGGTGCTATTCCCGCACTTAAACCCCATGCCTAGAGGAATCTGTGGACTCTGCAACTAGCGAGAGAAGGAAACAGCTCAAATCCAGCCCCTCTCATCAGCAGGGCAGGGAACAGACTGACAAATACATTCATGCAGCTCTCCAGAGGTTGTCCAGTTACTGTGATTTTTCCCTTGCTGAAAATGTTGGGAGGCTGATTGAGGTGTGGGGTCAGGAACTTCAGAACCAAAGGCAAATTATTGTAAGGAAAAGACTTGAATTAATGACCCGTGCCTGCCGGTAGTGGAGGTGGGGGCAGAGTGAGGGCAGCCAGCTTCAGCAATGTTACTGAGCATGCTCAGTACAAGCCAGCAAATCAGGGAAGGGGGCACGTGACCCTGCACAGTCAACCTGTGGAACTCCTTGCCAGAGGATGTTGTGAAGGCCAAGACTATAAACAGGGCTCAAAAAAGAACTCAATTAGATCATGGAGGATAGGTCCATCAATGGCTATGAGCCAGGATGGGCAAAGATGGTGTCCCCACCCTCTTCTTGCCAGAAGCTGGGAATGAGCGACAAGGGATGGATCACTTGATTATTCCCTGTTCATTCCCTCTGGGGCACCAGGCACTGGCCGCTGTTGGAAGACAGGAGAATGGGCTAGATGGACCTTTGACCTTACGCTGTATAAACATTCTTATGTACTTATGTTCTTATGTCGCCATCACACAGCACCTCTGCACCTTTGCCTTGAAGGCAGCTGACAAAACTTCTGGAGGTGGTGAAAGGAGAGCCCTCTTGACCAGGATCCATAACCAATGAGAGAGAGTCCCCCTGGGGCCCTACCTGTGTGGGAGCCCATGGAAGATATTAGGGAAGCATTTCCAAAATCATCACTCCACATGCTGGACTCTGCGCAGAGCTAGTCACGATTGTTTTTTTTACCCAAAGCAAAATTTGAGTGAAAACAAAATGTTTTCATTTTCATTGATATTTTCCCTCGTGTATCTTTTTGACTCTTAATTCAAAAAAATGAGAACCGGCTTTTTTTTCCCCACAGCAACCAAAACCAAATAATTCTGGCGGAAAAAATCCCATTTCCTTTTCTTTAAAACAAAAACATGAAAAAAGCGTGTGGACGACTGGCATATTGTACAGAAAATTCCATGGCAACAAAAACGGTTCATTTGCTGTCAAAATAAATTCATTAAAAAGAAGAAAAAGGTTCTGTGGGAAATGTTCTACCAGTCCTTGTGCTGAGTTCTTAGCGAACCTGACCAAATCTATCCCAATGGAGGTTCCTGGGCGCTGAACCTGAAACCCCCCACTTTATCTGATGTCTAGAGCAGACTTCAGTCCCAGTGGTTGTTGGTGAGTGACTGCAAATCTGTCCCCCAAAGTAGAATCAAGACACCTTATCATCGCTGCAGGGAAAGCTGAAGAAAAGGTACCGGCCTAGTTAAAGGAAATCATCTGCAGAAGCAGAGATGGTAAGGAGACGGATGGCCACCAAGATACAGATGGAACCTCCCGCCTGAATCATTCCTATTTTTTACGATGGAGATTTCCCCGTGACGCCTGCACTGTCATTAAAGGGGGGGGGGGTGACCCCCGTTTTGAATTGAACACTAGAAGTGCATGGGAAAGAAAAGCTACTGCGCCCTGGAAACATAAAGGTGGGACCATTCAACATCATGTTCCTCATCTCCATTGCAGGTCCTGTGGAGATTTGAGGGCTGGTTACATTCCTAGGTGGTGAAACTCAATTAAAAGGAAGGGCATTTATCATGGATGGACAGTTTCAGCGGCTGAGTCAGTGGGCAGGTGTAGGGCCCAGAAACCTACAGAGGAACTGGTCTGATTCCATCTATCTGGGGACACCGGTGCCAAGGTACTGGGTAGAAACAGAATTAGGCATAACGCTGCGTCCTTGCCAGAAATTCTGGAGGTAAAGGAGGCTGCTCTCAGCAAAGGCTAGGGGCTCGTTAAAGGGATCCAGGCAAAGATACAGATTAAACCCAGAGGCACTGCTGGCGTCATGTAAACCTCACTCAGTATTGTATCCCAAGAGGGGCTGCATGGAGAACGTCTCTGTTTCCTTTTTAGGCCAGTGGCATGAGGCCCTCTCTCCCCCCACACTCAGAATGGACTGTCCTAAAGGTCCCCGTCAGGAGGCACCGTTAGCATTTTTGTGGGGTGCTAATGAGACTTTAGGAGCAGTGCCCCATTGCCAGCCTGTCCTGCTGCCCCATGCTGGATGGGATCGTGCTTCTCACTGCTGGATGGGATCAGACGTGTGCATCGTTGCCCCACTGCCCCCTGAGATCGGCCTGGCTCCCACATGGGTATCTTTACCCTGTTACCCTCTATTGACTCTGCTGCTTGGCCCTGTTCTTTTAAGTCACTTGCTAGCGCCCTGTCCTCCAAGGAGCCGAAGGTCACGACTAATCTCTATAGAGTTTCTATCCCCGCAAGCTCACAGGAGTCAAATTAGCCGGGAGGGGGGAGGGGGTAACGATGCCAGGAATGGAGACGCTGCCTGAAGCCCATGGGCACATTAACAGCGTCCCCTCTTCCCACACCTCCGTCCGGGGCCTGTGGTTGGCTCCCGTGCGACACCTGAGGTGAGGTGGCGCCACGCCAGGCCCCCTGCCGAATGATTGCCAGCACCCTTTGCCAGTCCCTGTTGCCAAGTGGCCTGACATTGTGTGATTTCACCCGAGGCGCCATGTGGAAGGCAAGGAAGAAGAGACACAGGCCAAAAAGAATTCCCGCTTGTCAGCGCCGCATTCTTCTTTGGTGATGGGCTAGAAATAGCACTATAGTAAGGGAGACACGGCCGCCCGTGTCACCAAAAGAAGAGGGCACCCCAACCCCCAGCTGTTAACTCCACCTCCACCAAAATAAAGAGCTCTCGCTGAGTCCTTGGCCCTGACAAACCCCAGGTTCTCCAGACCGTACTGGATTTAATTGCGGCCATCTGCTCCAAACAGGCATTGCTGCACCACCTCCCACGGCCAGCCCTGCTCCCCTCCTTGCTGCCAACGCTGGGCTGTGAAGAAGGAGACCAGCTCAGGACTTGCTTGATCTGCCAACACAGCGAAAAAGCCTGGGGAAAATTTACATATTGTTTATATTTGGTGTTTTCAATTCATCTTTTTAAAGTCTCGAAGTGAGCCCACCCCCTATCTCCAAATCTATCAGATTGTCCCCAGATCCATCCGTTACCCCCATGTACAACCTCTATGCCCATTTTCCATCAGTTTTCCCTCCAGCCCATTCCTTAGACCCTTATCCATTCCCCTCCAGTCTGTTCTTTTTATTATGATTGAGGTAGCACCGGGACCCCTGTCACAGACCAGGGCCCTCTCGTGCTAGGCACTGTACAAACACAGAAAAGGCCAGCTCCCGCCTCTCAGAGCTCACCCTCCAAAGCCATGAGGTCTCTGTGTTCGAGTCCTCCCGGCTACACTTTGTCATGCAAAGTCATTTCACACTAGAAAGGGAAAACATCTTGTGTGTTGATGCCATCTGTCAAAGGACAGCAAGGCACTTCTGAAGCATTCCTGAGTTAAGGCGACCTCCCAGCATCCACCTGCAAGCTGGGATTTGCGCTCTTTTACAGGGTAAGTGATATGCCCAAGGCTACACAAGTTGCAGGTGGTAGAGGCACCTGCTTCCCAAGCTTGTGCTTGAATCATAAAGGCCCCCATGCACTCCTTGCCTGTTATTGCAAAGCATTGGAGGTTATACCATAGGGAATTGTCTTGTAAGGGCCAGGAGAAGATAGATTAAATAGCTAGGATCTAATGAAGCTTATCCATCTCTAATGTTCTTGATAGTACAGTGAACCATGGGGCCTGGTTTTGTTCTATCTGTCTTAGGTTTTCTGTAGCCCCAGGCACAGCAGTATCTAAGGGCTGGTCTTCACTGGGGAGGGGGGAGATCGGCTGAAGATCATGAATTCAGCTACGTTATTAACATAGCTGAATTTGGCGTATCTACAAACAACTTACCTGCCGTCCTCACGGCGGCGGCGGTTGGCGGCGCGCTCCCCCATCGACTCCAGCTTGCGTCTTTTGGCAAGCTGGAGTTCCGGAGTCGACGGGGGCACCTCTGGCGATCGATTTATCATGTCTTGACGAGATGCGATAAATCGATCACTGAAAGATCGATCCCTCCCCACCTTAGTGAAGACGAGCCCTAAGAATTGATTCTGTTCTCAGCTCTTCTTGGGCAGGTCCCTTAACTTGTGCCTCTATGCCTCAGTGTTCACATCTGTACAACAGAGACAATGATTCCTGTGTTTTGTGATCATTGAATACTATTTGGTATTTTCATTAGTGACTTGGATCATGGAGTGGAGAGAACAGGTATAAAATTTGTGGTTGACCCCAGTCTGGGAGGGGTTGCGAGCACTTTGGAGGACAGGATTCGAATTCAAAACTACCACAACAACCTGGAGAATTGAAAACAACAAGATGAAATTTAATAAGGACGAATGCAACATACTCCTCTTAGGACGGAAAAACCAAATACACAACTAGAAAATGGGGAATAATTGGCGAGGTGGTAGTGCTGCTTGAAAGGAGTTGGGGGTTATCATGGCTCCCAAATTGAATATGAGGCAACAATGTGATTTGGTTACAAAAAAGAAAAGCTAGTATCATTTTGGGGTATTAAGAGGAGTGTTATATGTAAGAAATGGGAGGTCATTGTCCTGTTCTACTCTGCACTGGTGAGGCCTCAGCTGGTGTACAAGATCCAGTTTTGAGTGCCGCACTTTAGGAAAAATATGGCGAAACTGGAGAGAGTCAAAGGAGGGCAAGAGAAATGAGGAAAGGTTTAGAAAACCTGACCTGGGAGGAAAGGTTTCAAAAAATTGGGCGTGTTTAGTCTTGAGAAAAGAAGACTGAAGGGGGGACCTGAGAACATTAAGGGCTGGTATGAAGAGGATGGTGATCAGCTGGTCTCCATGTCTGCTGAAGTTAGGACAAGAAGTAAGGCGCTTCATCTGCAGCAAGGGAGATTTAGGTCAGATACTAGGAAAACTTTCTAAGTCTAAGGGTAGTTATGCTCTGAAACAGGTTTCCAAGGAAGGATGTGGAAACACCTGGCAGGGATGGTAGGTTTGTTTGGTCCTGCCTCTTTGCAAGGGATAAAGTCTCGAGGCCCCTTCCAGCCCCCCACTTCCATGATTCTGACTAGTGCTGAAAAGCACAGTAGCAGGGCAGTTGGGTTTGGCAATGATTCTCTGACATCCCACCCACTGTACCATTAGCCACCCTCTAATCATTTAGCAGGGGTGCTCTCTCTTTATCATCCTGCACTAGCAGGGTTCTGTATTGATACCGGATGGCTTCTTGTATTAATCCCCCTGATATGACTGAAGGGGAACGTCACATCTCTGCCCCACCACAAAGGGGCAGCATTCTCTACTAGGCAGCAATCCCTACTCGACAAGAGTGGCCTTCTTCCCTTATGTGGGGTAAAGGTCGGCATCGAGGCTGTGACATCAGAGGTGGGCGGAGCTCTAAAGAGTGGGGTTATAAATGGGCCAGCGGCCCAGCCTGCATGCCAGCTTGTGTGAATGCCCAAGGTGTTTATTCCTGGCTCTGCCACTGACTTGCCCAGTGCCCTTGTGTCTTTGGAGGAAGAGCTGAATCCCCGTCGTGCCCGCTTCACCTGAAATGTCCAGGGTGCTCGGAGATTCCTCCTCCTTTATTTGTATTGAGGCAGCGCCTCACAGTGGCAGGGCCCCATTTTGCTAGGTGCTGTACAAATACAGAGCAAAAAGAGAGCTTGCAGTCCAAGGCCGGGTCTGAGCTTAAGAATTAGCCCGAACTAGCCACGTTGCGCAGGGCTGTGAAAAATGTCAACCTACCCCCTGTTGTAGACATGGCAAGGTTGAGGGAAGAATTCTTCTGTGGAGTCAGACTCTGGTTTGTGTTTAGCACTGTTAACTTACAGAGCAGCCCCCGTGAAGCAGGGGTGGTCACCGGCTGACATTTTGTGCCACTGAAAACAAGAACACCTGCCTGGGTAGAAACTGACATGAGCATCCCTGGAGGAGGGGCGGGGGGGAACTTGCAGACACAGCTAGAAACAGAAAAGCCCAAACAAAACAGAAGTAATGATTTGGGGTCTGGGAACGGCCCCCACTTCATGCAAATGACTCTGTTCTTCCCCAGGACAGAGAACAACCCCCACAAGTGCACATGTCCCAGGGGCAGACCAAGGCACCTCACAGACTAATGGAATATTGTTAGCAAGTTTAGTTAGTAGGTTGGTGTCACAGGCTGAAGGGTGATCCAGTGCACCTGTGCCTTACTAGTACACCCCAGATTGGTTAATTGATTGGGCCTAGGGTGAGTGTTTTTTAGAGAAGGGAGTGGTTAATTGTAGCACTCAGCTGTTGCCACCAGCTAATGAAACAACATGCACAACTCTCTTAGGACACAAAAATTCAATCATGTTCTTAAAAAAGGTAAATTTTATTAAAACCAAAAAGAAAATGCATCTGGAAACTTGGCTATTGTTAGATTTTAAAAGCGCAAATACAATAATTAAGCATCAAGAACGGTTTTCTTGAGGTCCAGCTTAATGGTTACAAGCAAAATGAAAGCATTTGGGGTTAGCACAGAGCAGTCCACAAGCCATAAAGAAATAAAAGAGATAAACCTAATTGCATCTTCCTAGACATTTCCTGATCTACTTACGTATCTGGGGTTTCAAATGAGTAGTTTCTGGGTATGATCTGATGATTTTTCATACCTGGCTCAAAGCTTTTTACAGCATAATTCCAGCCCTGTCTCTGCTCTCCGGGAGACCAACAGAGACAGGCAAAAGGGAAGTTTTTTCCCAATTTTAAAAAGTTCTAGTCTTCCTATTGGCTCTTTTTGGCCAGGTGCCCACTCCCTTCCTTTTACCTAAGCAGGGAGACTTTTTAACCCTTTACAGGTAAAGCAAGTAGAGAAGAACTATACTAAGAGAGCTTTTATAGCCAGTTGGCTGGGTGTCCATAAAAGAGAGCTACTCCCCCACACACACACTTTCATTTATCACAAGGGGGCACTGCAGAGCAAGTCTACACACCTCTGACACTTGGTGCTAAGTATTTGTAACTGTGTGTTATATTAGTGATATTTGGGGCCTGCGCCTTTCAGTGCTGAGCTTCCCACTCTGTGCAGTGGGTTGGAGCCAGATCACTTGAGTTACAGCTGAATGGCACAATGCGCACAGTTGAGCAGTTCTGCTTCCAGCCTGTAGAGGGCAGCGGGGTGCATACCTCCCCCCCTCACTGGGTGACTCGCACTGGAATTCGCGTCTGTGCGTGAAATTTCACAAAACCTTTGTAAAGATAATCCAACCCTCATACTGGCAATTTACAGCCAAACTGTTCTCGTGCATGGCCGTCCAGACACCCGCTTGGATCCGAAATGATGTTTATTGTTTCAGCAGTGTTATCATATGAAGATTGAGCTCATTACAAACATAAGCTGTGCCCGAGCCAGGACGCACATTAATTTGGATAAAATACCGGCCGCGTCCTCTCTTGGCCGGATCCTGTCGGAGAACAAGCTGGGTTAGGCTTCGGCCTGAAGAATGCAAATATCATTGGTTAATGCTTCATTTGAACCAAAGAAAATAATCATTCTCGCCCCAGCCATCAGCACGTCTCTGCAAATTAGCATTTAGAGGGAGGCGATATTTATTTCTTCATGCACTTTAGAATAAATTGACCAGGTGGCCTGGGGAGGAAGGGCCAGGACGCAGCATTAAGGTGAAGGTGTCCTTCCCTGTAGCCGCGCTAGTCTGTATCCACAAAAAGAACGAGGAGTCCTTGTGGTACCTTAGAGACAAATTTATTTGGGCATAAACGTTCGTGGGCTTATGCCCAAATAAATCTGTTAGTCTCTCAGGTGCCACAAGGACTCCTCGTTCTTCTTCCATTGTAGTGCGCTCGCTGTGCCTTCCCTGGAGAAGACCACACCTCATTCACAGCTGCTCCAAGCCTGGTGGTGTCGCTTGCGAAGCGCGGATGTCAGAGCACGACTGACTCAGAACGGTAGCATTTCACGCCAGCAGGGGACATGGGGCAACGGCGCACCAGGCCCTTCCGACGCTGAGCATAAGTACAGTGAGTTTGCCGGCCTCATTGGCAGTACCTGCTGGAGAGAGGTGCTCATCTGGGCGGGGAGGATGTGTCTTGCCAGGACTACAGATGCTTCTGTGGTATCATGGGATAGGGAGTGGGGAGGAAGGTATTTGGTGCTACTAGTTCCTTAATTCCCTGCGTGCTGAATTTAACCAAACATACTTCATTAAAAAAAAAATCCAAGGCATGTGGGCGGGGGAGGATCCCATCCAGAGATGGCTCATGAGCCAAGGAGTCCCCTCCAAAGCATCTTTGTTGTTGTTGTTGGCTCCACTCCAGCCCAGAGGCGAGCAGGGCAGGAAAACATTCAATAGCTTTAATTTCCTTCAGGGGCTGGAAAGAGAAGCACAGCAATCCCAGAATGCTTTGCTTCCCTGTTGTACCGCAGGCTCCCTCACGTTTCTGAACCTGTCTGGGCTATGGGGACGTCAGCTTCCAGCTGCTGAAAGGAGCTGGCTCAGTGGTTCGAGCAGGGGGCCCTTGGGAGTCGAATCTCCTTGTGTGTCTTTCTGGGTCTGGAATGAATTTGCTCACCTTTCTTTGTGACTCCTGCATACGCTCAAAACGTGGCAGTCCACTCAGTATGCAACGTGTCTCAATGGGGGCAAGTGACACTGACGTTTGTGTGTATAACCCATCAGAGAATGGGGTCTATCTGCACTGTGTCACACTCCGCTCCCCACCAGATGGCTGTGGATTTGGTGTCTCTCTGTAGAAGCCGGTGGATTTACTCCAAGTTTACACCCATGTGACTAAGTGGAGTCTGGCTCAGTAAATCGGATCAGCATCGGCTGCTAGCCAATTATTACCAAATACTTAGATTGTGCTTCTGATTTATACAAACTGGCCCCGGAGGTACGTACAGCCCAATGAAGGCAAAATCCTGGATAATTGTTGAGGGGGGAGGGCGGGGAGGATTAATTGTGTGCTGAGAAGGGAGGGTGTTTATGGGGGCAGCATGACAAGCCAAAACTATGACCAGAGGAAAGGAGGTGTTGAGATATTGTATGGTAGGGACTGATGGCAAGGGAGATCAAAGCAGCAAGATTAGGTATATAGTTGACTGATTTTTTTTCCCTGAAAAAAGAAAATTAAAGCTTTTCCGCCTTTTGACATTTTCCAGTTTTTCCAACAAAAAAATGGACCAAGAAACATTTTCGGTAAAACTGTTGGGCTTTTGGATTGGTTGACGTTAAAAAAAAATCTTGTTTCTGAAAACTAGAATGTTTTTGCCCCAAATGGGTTTTTTTTCTACACTGAAAAGTTCTTGAGAAGCTGAAAAAGTTTCAAGGGAAACTTAAAATTCAAACTTTCCCACACAAAAGCATGGACGCTATTCAACCAGTTCTAATTGCTGGAACCCGAGTGCCAATGTAATAGGTATAAAATAGAGTAGGATGCAGATTCTAGTGCAGATCTTGGATTCTGATGCAATAAGAAACAGGAAGCCAGTTGAGGACCAGGAGCGGAAGGTGAGTTTAGCCCTGTCATTTTGGACTGATTGAACAGGAAGGCTGCAATAATTGAGGGGAGAGTTCATTCTAAAAAATAGGAAGGATAACCACTGTGGGGACGAGAAGTTTTGATAGAGGAATTTGAAGAATGGGTAGGCTTGGGTGATATTAAAGACAAGGAACTATGAAGACTTCACAAGTGATAGAACGTGAGGAGTGAAGGAAAAATCAAGGCTGTGGACCTAGAGGGACCGGGAAGAAGCAAATCTATGGGGTGACATGGTGCTTCGTCAACACCTAGATAGACTGGGAAGTCCAAGGAGGCTCAGCACCGCGTCCATAAGTATTACAGTGTATTTCTCTGATGGCAAAGGCAGCTTGTAAATCCACGTGGTGACCCTGGGTCCCAGAATGGAGAGAGCTGATGCCACTGCCCTCAGCACATTTAGGGCAAAAGATATTGGGATATCCGAGTCACTTAAAGTTATTCCACTCTTCATGCAGTGTTTGGGCCACAGGTCTTGGCTCCTCTGCTTCTCCGGCGGCGTCTCGGTCACCCGGGAAGAAATTTAAAAAAAAAAAACATACGGAAAAAATGAAGCAAATAAAAATATCTCTGAAAATTCCCAGAGGCCAGCGGGAGGGGACGAGTCCAGAAGTCTTTATGAATCCCAAGATGGCTGCTGGGGCTGTCCCTGCTGGGGCTCAGCTGTTAGGAGGTCACATGCCCCTCAGAGCTGAGGCAAGTCAAAGCAGAGGATGAGAGGAAGTGGATGGAGGGAGGCTGGTCCACTGAGAAGGGTATTAGTCCGAGAGTCTAGGGCAATTCCATACCCTGGCACAGACTCCCTGTGTCGCCTCAGTCCAGCCATTAGGCTCCCTGGGCCTCTGTTCTCCATTTTCTATCTTGGGTATTGCCACTGCCCTGCTTCCATGGCGTTTTGTGAGGGGAAATGCCCTAAAGTTCACGAAGTGCTCAGATACTACAGCAATGTGGCTCAGATAAGTTCCTAAGATCGATCAGTGAACAGTTTTAGACAATAAGTCATGGTGGAAAGGGCGGAATGACACATAGAGGACCAGATTCTTGGCTGGCGTAAAGTAAGCCAATATTTTTCCTGTTGGTTACCAGCCAAAGCTAAATCCCCTTTGAAGGTCTGAAAGAATCCATTGTAACTTTCATCCTCCTGCGATGGTCATGCGTGAGGGACTGATATCCATAGAGACCAATCCTTCGTGTTAAAAAGTCAGCATGAACTTTCTAGCTGTGCAAGATGTACCTGAGCTTCGTGAAACACAGAATATTTCCAAGGCTCCAAAGCAAATTATGTTTTTGCCACAGAGAGTGCTAAGGACATTCCGCTCGATAGATGGGACCACCAACTCGGCAGGGCTAGTTTTGCCTGAGTGAGTGAAATTGCTTCTTTTGAGGAATCTCTCCTAGGCTGAATGAACCTCTTCCTGAATGTTGGGAGGTTTGGACGGTCTTCAAAGAGGCTTCAAAGCCCACCACAGTCAAGGCAAAGTTCTCGGGTCCCAAATGCTCTAGCAAAAGACCTGCTTCGTTGGGATTATAGAGCCGATTGATCTTACACTTTAACTTCTTGCTTTTTACTGCTTATGTGTTCTGGCCAAAATGGTTTAATTAGGATTTGGCAGAAAATGTTTAGCACCACCTGCTCTACTTCCTTCCCCATCCTCATCGACAGGATACCACAGTCCCATGCTGGCGTAAACCCAGAGTACCTCCAAAGACTCCAATAGATTTGCTTCAGATTTACATTGCTGTAACTGAAAGAAGAACTTGGCTCTACTTTTCATAAAGTTTAAGGTCTGAAGGGACCATTAGATCATCTAGTTTGATCTCCTGTATGGCACGGGCCATTAAATTTCACCCAGTTATCCCTTTGCTGATTCCGGTAACTTGTGTTTGGTTAAACCCTACCTTCCAGAAAAGCATCCAGTTTTGATTTCAAGACATCAGGCACTAAAGAATCCACCACTTCCCGAGGTAGTGTGTCGCCATGGTTAATTGCCCTCACTGTTAACAACGCGTGCTTTTTATCTAAATTTCTAGACTCCATGTGTGGTGGAAACTCGTTTTTTTGTTTTGGTTTTCCCACTCTCTTTTTCTTTTGAAATGTAAAATTTAATCTAGTTAACTGATCACTCCTGGCCACAGTGTCTGTCTTCCGAAGTACGTGTTTCGTTTGTCATGTAGTTGCCCAGCGAACATTAAAACCGTTCCAAAAGAGGTCGCAGTTACCTGATTAGCAACTCTGGAAATATTGTGATGACATCAATGGACTTGATTGGACTAAGTTGCATTGCAGTAGCTGTGCAAAAGACGAAATCTGTCCCTATTTGGGGCAAAGTTCGCCACCAGCCTCCTCCCTTTCTAACACTCACATACTTGTTTGAAGGTAGAACACACGTCTGACACACAGATCCATGATCCACTGCATCCCGGGAGTCTGCTTCCTGGATTTAGGCTAAGGGCCAGGGTTCAAGCTAAGGGTAAACCATATATGTGTCAGAATGAGCAATGTCTTTTTGGGTCACATATACTTTTGACTTCAACACTGCTTTATGTAGGCTGTAAAATTAATAGGTGGGAACTAGATTTATTCATCCCCCTGGCATGTTAGTTGCTTGTTAGGTTAAACTCCCTGATTTCCTGGTACAAAAGTGCTTGTTAAATAATCTCCCTGAAAATCTCCCTCCGGGACTACTCTATCTTCTGGAATCAAAATTCGCAAATATCAAAATGTGCAAAAGGTCCAACAGCAGCATTTCAACCCAAAAACCCTGAGCTATTTGTCAACTGCAAGAAGAACTCACCAGCAGAAACAGGATCTTGGTAGTTCAAGCTATTTCTGGAGTGGTTCAGCAATCACACACAAAGTGTGCCCTCTCTAACTCACCTGCTTTTATTTCCTTCACCAGGCCCGGCTGTGCTTTCCCTTATACTGACGCTGGAGTGCTGGTGAGCATGATGGAGCTGGGGCCTAATCTGAAGCTCCTTGAAGTCAATGCATCAACTTCAAGGGGTTTGGATCGGGTCCTCGGTGCTCATTCACGCTAGCATAAATGAGATCAGAATCCGGCCCACTGCGTCTGTCCCCATTATGCAAAAGACAACGATTCCTAAGAGCTCCGTGACCCTTTGCTGGGGGCTGCCTCCAGAGAATGCTTGACACCGAGGTTTGGGGTGATTCCATCCCATTTGTCTCACGGGTTTAACCCGCTGTCCCCAGGAGGCCTTTGTCAGAGTGACCTTCCTCTGGCATCACGGCCCCGAGGATCACAAAGGGGATGTCTACATTGCAAAAAAAACCCACCAAAACCCCCAGCAGCCCTGCAGCAGTGAGGCTCAGGGCCCTGGTCTACAGACTTGGAGCTCCGGCTCTGAGACCCACTCTCAGGCCATGAGCCCCACCCTATGCTGGCATGTCTTCTCTGCGGTGTAGACGTACCCAAAGCAGTCGGAGTCATGCCGGGTTAGAAGGCCATCTCTCTTGAGGGCTCCCTTAATGTCCCTCAGCAGTTTGAAGGGGAGGGGGGCGGCTGACATGGTCCGGGGTGTGTAACTCTATCCCACAATCCTTCTCAATTCTCTCCCAGCCCTGAGCTCTCCCCTCCCATGGAACTCAAGGGAGGCCCCTCGGTCCCAGCCTGCAGCCCCTGCCTGCTATTACAGGTCTGGGGGCTCCTCTCCTGAGCGGACCGTCCATCTCGGTGTGGTAGCCCGCACCTCCCCCGCAATCTCACGCCCTATCCCCCCCTCACCTTCCTCCAGGTGTGCGCCCCCCGTGTAATAAAATCCTCTCTGGTAAAAGATGAGGAGAGATTTCATGGCAGAGCTATAGCTGCTACGCTCAGGGACCGGCAGGCACCGCGGAAGCATTACAAGAGTGCATTATTCTGGCTGTTGGAGGGAGAAACCCAGAGATGCTGGAGGGCGCCAAGACAGGCAGGGAGATCGGGGGCAAAGGTGTGTCCCAAAAGTCACTGAGCAGAGGGCGAGGGGGAGGCAGAGAGCCCAGGCATTCTCCAGAGGGCAACTGGCTTTACTTCATAACTGAGACAGAGGAGCTGGCGTTAGATGTCACAGCAGCTGTGATGCCCCCCCCCCCCCTTCCCCATTGGCTCTCCTCAGGAGCCCGTTACTCAGGTTCACTCATCTGCTCCAGCATCACAGCCCCATGAATCACGGTTGTGTCAGGTTTTTTTAAATTTAGGGAAGGGCAAAATGGTTCCAATCAAGCTTCCTCCCTGCCGGCTGGCAGTTTGATTTATACGATAGTAACACCCAGCGGCCCCGTCTGAGATCAGGCCCTGTCTCCCCAGGCACGGCACAAACCCTTAGGAAAAGACCATCTCTGTCCCGACGAGTTTGCAGTCTAAGCAGACAAAGGAGTATGTCCAGGACTGATGCATTCCTGCATAGGGCTGCATTGCCAATGCTCATGATTTTGGGGTGGTTTTTTTTCTGAAAGCCCCAGCTCCTGGAGTCTTGTGATTAAGTGAGAATCTCAGTGTGTGTGGTGTCTATCTGTGTGTGAAGCACATTTCTAGTCCTTGATAAAAGGGCTTGGATGAAAGCTTGACAATGTAACCTGAGTGTGCCCCGAAAGCTCAAAATCTTGAAGGCAAAGAAAAAGAACCCAAACATATCTTATTTGTGTAAAAATCTCATGGGCTTTTTTTAAGCCAGGCTCATGATTTTACATGGATTTTGGCTGAGCAACACTGCGGCACTTTCCCCCACAGACCCACCGTCCTCTCTGCTATATAGAAGAAACCAATAGTCCTCATCGGCAACCCCTAGTCAGCAAGTGCTGGTGCTGGGAAGGCAGCTTTGCTGAGGGTTTTCCGATTGTCCAGACGGCCAATGGTGCTTTCGCTCTTCTACAGGCCGAGTGAATGGCGGCTGCTGTCCTCTTCCCCTAAAAGTCTGGAACCCCAGCTTTTGCCCTCGACACACAAGCTCCGTTTCTTGCTCAGGAAGAGCAAATTGGTGGGGCGAGGCTGGAATCCAGCACAGAGTGTTGTACTGGAGCCCAGTCCCCCCTGCGGACCTTCCAATCAGTGCAGCTTGGGCTGAGTCCATCTTGTTCTGAGTTCTCCCGCGTCCAGCCCACCGTTGGGAAAGGTTTGCCCAATGGCGCTTTACAGCAACATCTGTTTACAGCAGCAGCAGCTCCGTATCCAAACAACTCCTGATTACTTTCATATTTCCCTTAGAGAGAGAGAGATCTAGCCTCGGCAGCGCGGGTAATAAGGTTCCCAGAACATCCTACTCAAAAGACAGCATGTGGAAGTCATTTCGTGTGCGGCTGTTCCTGTAAACAGCTTTCTGGATGCTCTGAAATAAACAAGGATCCCTTATTGAAAACACTCCTGCCAGACAATGCCATTTGTCGGTGATGAGCTGCAGCCCCGCTGGTTCTTTCTCCCTGACATAATCCTCTGAGGTTGTGAGCCAGGATATGTCAAAGCGAACCTTGGGATGCGCCTGCATTGGACGCTGTTATAGAGAAGTCATGAAAATGGCAGAAGGCGCGGACCCCGGTCTCCGTACCTCGATGGCAATTGTGAATGTGGCCTAGCAAGGATCGAAGCGGGGATCTCATGTTAAAATCCTCAGCCACTAGTGCTTGAGTTAAACGCCAGCTCCTTGGAGGTGTTTAGGCATCGAATTCTCATTCTCAGTTCAGTACCTTTGACAAGCTGCACCAAAGTGCCCCCGAGCCAGCACTTGTAGCAAACAAACTAACTTGTCACAAGGCCCAGGAAGAAGTCCCACCACGGTGCCAACGCTCAGGATTTTATCGGGAGTCCCGGGAGTTTTCGTTTTTTTCTTAAAGTCCCAGCCGCTGCTATCGCGATCTCTCACCCAAAGAATCTCAGCTCGCTTCTTTACATGGATGTTTCTACCACTCACACTGGTAGAGAAAAACTTGAAAACATGAAGCAAAACCCCCTAAAGGCTCAAAAGCTGTGAGGCAAATGAAAAGACCCAACTTTTATTATTATTGGAACCATGCTTATGACGATTAAGCCAGTCTCTGGCCTCCAAAAATCCCGAGATCGGTGCAATTGTTATGAGATTGTTTGGACTCAGCCATACCGAACCCGTCTTGTGGGAATGATAACCATCCAAGCTTTTCATCAGTGGACCTCACAACGCTGCGCAAAAGAGGGCAGGTCCTGAGCTCCAGCTGAAGAAACTGAAGGAAAGTGACCAAGCCACAATGGTAGTTCCATTACAGATCTCCCTGGTCTGTAACACTTTCCATCCAGAAGGCCCCTTTATACAAAGTTTGAGCACAGTCCCGCAATCCATGAACTAGAACCATTTGTGTAGGAGCCTGTTTATGTGAACCCTTTATTATATGTGTAGGAAATGCCTCCGTTGTTACTGGAATGCAGCCACCTCTGGGGTGTAAGATGGCACTACTTTCACTGCCATGTGCTAGATTGAAGCCAGTGACCTGGACAGAGGCGAGGGGTTCAGATATTATGGTGATAGGCTCCGTATAAACACCTGGATGGAACTGGGTAAGAACACCCAGTGGGGCAATACCCCTCTTCTTGTGAAAAGTCAGCTCAAGAGTTCTTTCATGGCAAGAACCTGGTTGTTATATTACATCTGAGACACGCCACCTCTGGAAGCATGGTGCCCCGCAACACAGGTGCCATTGGTTAAATAGAAATCACCATATAGTGTGTTGATATGGTTCTTTGACCATGGATAGCAATGGACTTCCAGTGTGTAGGGCATGCTACAGGTGCTGTTATCTCGGATGCTTCAGCAGGTGGCGCTCTTCCCTTGAATCCAGGCCGACAATTAGCAAATTAGCTCACTTCGCCAATGATTGGGAGGAAAGTCAACTCTGTGTGTTTACGCCCAGGCCTGCCTGAGTTTATGGCTGTTGATTCTGGGGGTGAAGGTCTTTACTTTTAGCTGCTCTTCGTCAACTAGCTTTGCATGGCTGGAGTGTGCGAACACGCTCGGTCCCCAGACACATTATCGCCGTGTGTCAAACAAAGGCACAAGGCCAAATCTAGGTCATTTGTTGTGTAGCGTGAGGCCGGGGCATGCTCTGTGAATGAGGGGGACATGGTGCAGGGGTCTGGCCATCCGAGCGCAGGCGGGCTCAGCTCCTGGCTCTCGGCAGCAGCGCATTTTGGGGATCACAACAGGACTCAGGGTGGCGTTCCCCGCTCCACCCCTTCACTGTGCCCGTAGGCAAATGACTTGACTTCGCCAGGGTGGGCAGCCACATTGCTTCATGAGCAACTGGACGGCCCTCAGATACGACAACGATGAGCGTGCTATAAACACCCATATAGAATACAGTAGCTCTCTGACCCAATCCTCACAGATATTTAGGTGCCCGATTCCCATAGAAATCCATGGAGTGAGGCCTCTTTGAGGCTCTGAGCCTCAGTTTCCCATCTGTCCCCGGAGAGGACAATCTTTACCTCCCAGGAGTGTCGTAGGAGTTAGTTAATGTTCACCAAGTGTTTGGAAATCCCCTCTGGAAGGTGCTCTGAGAGGGCAAAGCCTATTCTTCTTCTTCCCTCGACGCTTCGATGCAAGGTCTACTCTGTCTTGCCCTGAATTGAGATGAACTCGGCTTGCCCTGCGGGCACGCCCTTTACTTTGTAAACAAATTGGCTGCACTTTCTGACCTATTATGTAAATAATCTGAAGCTGTGTGCAGAGCGCGCTCCCGGGAGCCAAGGCTTCTGTTTCACGGGAGCTTGCTCAACCTTCAGGCTAAACCAGCAATAACAAGCAGCTGTCCCTAGGCTCCAAAACCACTGCCTGGGTAAGAATTCTCTGCTATGGTTTGGGCGTCCATATTGTAAAGTGCTGTCTCGTTATGAGTGAGGAGACTGGGGTGGGGCGGGACAATGAGTTACGGGTTTCCCCTCCACTCGTTAGGGGCTAAGCAGCAAGGTCCCCCACTTACTATTGATTATATTACTGTGCCACCTAGGAGCCCTCATCTTGGCCTAGGACACTGTTGTGCAAGGGACTGTACAAACACAGAACAGATGTTCACTGTCCATAGGGATGGTGTTCCTAGCCTCTGTTTGCCAGAAGCTGGGAATGGGTGACAGGGGATGGATCACTTGATGATTCCCTGATCTGTTCATTCCCTCTGGGGCTACGGTTGGAAGATAGGATACTGGGCTAGATGGACCTTTGGTCTGACCCACTGTAGCTGTTCTTATGTTCTTAAAGGGACGAGTGATTCTGAGGGCTGTGAATGTGGAGTCAGCTGGAGTCCCCATAAAGGGACGGAGTTTGATTTCCAGAAGGTGCTGAGAAAATCTCCTTTAAAAATCAGGCTCCTTTTAGGTGTCTTGACTCAAAGCCACCGGTTGCTCTGAAAATCATGGCCAGGAAGGATCGCTTAACTGAACAGAAAATCTGCTATATTTTCAGAGGGAAATTAGCCATGGGGAATGTGGATGGTGGAAAAGAGGCGGGGGATACATTCATAACTGTAATTATTCCACATACCCAGAAAGCTGTAAAATAAATGAGCAAAGTCCCCGTTCTGATAAATCCATTTTAAAAACCAGCCATCAGTGGAAAAAGTGAATTTATGGCCCATTGAAAAAGGTCCAGCTGAAAACTGATGAAATCTCTTGTTTGGGTAATAAATCAGCTTCCCTTAATGTAACCAGGCAGTATATTCATACACATTGGGTAAATTTGGATAGTCATTATTCAAGGCGAAGGGGGGTGGGGTGGGAGGCTGTTGTGATTCACATTTATAAAGTCCTTGTTCTGATAAATCCACAAAGACAATTTAGAAAAAGATACTGGCCTCAATTTATGACACTTCAAAAAGATCCAGGCCGGAGTAAATTTTGTGTGCCCGTAGCAATAATCAATCTGGTTAAAATCTTCCTCCTAATTCAGCTCTCCAGAGTGGGCATCGAGTCAGCTGAATAATCAACAGCCGTTGGAAATGATTGTTTGATTTGACTGCGCCCAATGCCATGGATCCGACTGCGGGATGGGGACCCAGGTTTGTTCATACCGGGAACAGGTTTCTGTTTACATGCATGTTTGGGGAATGGCTGGGTGGTGGATGGCTTCTATTCCTTCCTCTCATGTACAAACCCATCTTTCACCTAAGAACCAGGTCAGGACTGGGGAGGCCTGTGAGCTAAACAGGGTCAGCCATCCGGACACTCTCACATGGGGTCGTTTGCACCCCAGAAGTAGTGAATGGAGAAGAGCTGCTATTGCAGCCATTTGATTTGTGCTTCTGTAGCAACCACAGGGTGCTGAGCCCTGTCCTTGTCCTCCGAGGGAGACATGTCACACTCCCAAAGGCTATGGCTACACAGCAAAGGAACCCCATGGAACCCCTCAGGCTCGGGCTAGCCAGGTGGACATGTTGGCTCAGGCTCTGACGCTCAAGGACAGGAGTGGGATTCAGAATGGCTGCATCGCTATTTTTAGTGCCAGAGCACGAGCCTGGCTCTATGGAACCAGGCTCTGAAACGCGTCGCCCCGGGTCTGTTAGTTTCTTCGCTGTGGAGATGTCCTCGTGTGATCGAGCTCACCCAGAAGAGCCTTTCCGTCCCAGTGGACAGTTCACAGGCAACCTAGTCAAGTGAATTTCATTCACGAGAAGTCCTCGAACAATGGCCAATAGGAAGAGGACGGGAGGGGGAAGCAAAGGGTAACAGGAGAAAGGACTAAAGGTTGCACTTCACAATGCAAAAAGTCAATCATTCCTCACTGATGAGCGCGTGTGACAGGTGCCGCTCTGTGCCTGTCCAGACAGGGTAGGAGGGGGTTGCCCTGTTCCCCAGCACGCTATGGCCCAGGAACTCAAGCTGTGCCTTTAGCTTTGAAGGCCCCCGGTTCAATTCCTGGTACGGCCACCAAGATACCGCCTCAGAATGACAGTGTAATTACCATGGAATACACAGAACAGGAAGGTGAACTGCCTGCCTGAGAACAATTAGGGTCCCGCACACCAAAGTGCGTGAGAATCACCCAGCTCCCGAGACAAACTCTCCCAGAGAGAAAGATGATGGGAGTGGCTGTGGGCATTTGTGCTGGGTGGGGATGGTGTTAGGAAGGGTGGGAGCGGATCCCAGTTTCTCCAGGCTATGGGCGGCTTCGCTTGAGAGCCAGGGAGAAGTTATCAGAGTAGCTGCAACTAAGGAGTGTCCCGATTGGGTGTCGAAGCAGGCTGGGGAGTTGTATTCCCAGGGAAGAAGCAAAGAGCGGCGCCTGGAGAGGTATTCCACCTCCTTGGCAGCGTCTCTGGGGTTGATCGGAGCCAACCCAGAGGGAGAACACCAACCCCGAGTGCTGAGACCAGGCAGGCAAGCTCGGAAGTTACAGGCTGGTTGAGTGAGCTTTCCAGCACAGGATTACCCAGAGTGAGCTTCTGGGAGGTGTTTATCAAAACCGAGGGAAGACGGTCCCGACCGAAGCGGGCTGCTAGAAGGGCAAGGTTTTGTACGAACAATCTGCCAATAAATCATCCGCGTGGGCGCAGGAGTACAGGTGGTCCAGAAAAGACACAACCATGAAGCTGTGGTAAACCAAAGACCAGCACAAAACCAAAGGGCTAAAGCCCCTATTCAGGCCTGGTTACTCCCGTCAATGGGAGTTTTGCCTGAGCGAGGAATTCAGCATGTCTCCCTAGAGAGTGGGGACAGAGGGCTATTTAATAGTAACCCCTAGCTCTTATCTAGCATTCTTCATCAGTAGATCCCAAAGCACTGTACAAAAGGGGTCACCATATCATTATCCCCATGCTACAGATAGGGAAACTGAGGCACAGAGCAGCAACGTGACATGCTCAAGGTCAAGCAGGCCAGTGTCAGAGCCGGAACTAGAACCTCGGTTTCCCAGAGTCCTACTCCAGTGTTATAACTCCACCTTCCCTGAGTGTCTTGTCTGAGCTGTTCTTGGTTCTGTTAGGGCCTGGATGGGGAGCAGAGAGGGGCTAAGCTTAAAGGTGGAGGTGTAGATGCTGAGCCCCACCCAGCTCTTCTGGGGAGGACATTAGTCCCATCCTGGCCATGCTAGAAACAGCCGGACACAGTCGCTTAGCAGGTCACGTTTGGGATGGGGGCGGATGGGGTTCTTAGCTTGCCCTGGGGAGAGATGTTGCAAGTGGATTGGAGGGGCTGGGCGGAGGCAGAGAAAAGGGAGGGGTGTGGGGTGATGAGAATTCACCCGTGTGGGAGAGGGACAAGCGCATGACAGCGGATGGGGGAAAGGGGAAACGGGAGGGGAATAGGGGCTGTGCAGGAGGATTTAGGGCAGCGTTTAGCTGAGCTTCTGATTCTTCTCATCAAATTCACACCTTCGACTGATCTTCTGGCCAAGGCCCCAGAGTGGGACCCAGGTGATCTGAGCCCAATTCCCAGCCCTGTCAAAGGCGCCCCCTGTTATTTGAGGCACATCAACTCAATTTCTCTGTGCCGCAGGTCCCCATCTGTAACCCACGAATACTCCCCTTGTGTGTCTTGTCTGTTTCGATTGTAAGCTCTTCCAGACAGGGGCTGCCTCTTGCCATGCGGCACAATGAGGCCCTGATCTCAGTTAAAATCTATAGTTCCTAGCACCAAATGATGTTTTTTCCTCACCAGCGCTAGGGGATTCTGGGAAATGACCCCTTTTCTGTTCAGTTTGTTTGTTTCACCCTGCATTGGCAGGCACACCTGGTGCATGAGCGATGAGGGTGAATCAGGATCCGGGAACAGCCGAAAACAGCTGCGGATTCATTAATCTTGCTCCCTTCACACCTGTGCGGGGAACCTCACCTAGCTATTAATGTGCTAATTAAAATGGAATCAGTTCAGATCATCGGGACAGGCAGGATTCAAAGAGCTTGTTTACACATTCCTTTGTTGCAGGTCAAAACGACATTTAAAAAAAGAAAGAAAAAGTTGTGTAACCAATTCCCGGTGACTCAAGCAGGGTGTCTTTTTGGTGTCCTGCCGGAGCTAACAATCATAGCATTGAGAGGATGATTGACAGCTGCCAAGTGACTGACGTTTACAGTACACTGATGAACAAACGATGCCTCTATTCATCCCCTGGCACTCTTACTCTGCCAGGCTCCCGGCTCAACACCAAGGATAGTGCACTGACTTGCCTGGTGATAACATTGTCTCCAGAACCCAAACCAGAGCCTTGTTCACATCTGCTCTTTGTTTGCAGTGGGGATCCATGCAAGTGGTCCTGGTGGAACATAGACTCTTTCCACTGGCCTTCCCCCAGTGGCTAAGGAGACACAGTTGTTCTTTCCATCTTTTCCCAGGGGTATCTGATGTGATTCACTGAGGAGTGGAGCTGTAAGAAGTTACAACAGAGCATTTCATCACAGGACACAGAGGTGTAATTGACAGAATCAGTGAAACTAGGCAGCCGTTCAAATCCCCTTGTCAAAGCCCTCGTGTTTCCTATAGAGATGGGTCCCATCCAACCCCCTGGGGACCTTCAGCCCTGCATGCAGAGCCAAACTTCATACCTGGGCCCCTGTCTCTGGATGTGGGAGTTTGGATCAAGCTGTTACAAACTCCCTCTCACCCGGGGGCGGCGGGGGGAAACGGATCCAAAATTTGCAGCTCAGGGACATGGCTTATTTCAAAGGACATGAAAGGAAAACTAGCAGTTGGCTCCACTTTAGGGCTGGACGGAAAGCAAGAATTCCATGTTACGATTGGTTTTTATTCCAGCCAGGTCCAAGTCCCTGGGCAGGTTTCCTGCATGTGAGGTGAATGTTCTAACCACTGGGCTACCCAGTTATCTCTGCTCGCTCTATTCCTTGAGTTGTTCTTCTTCGTATTAAATACTCAATAGGCCACAGAGCCTCTGTAGCCCAGTAATTAGACCACTCCCCTGAGGTATGGACGATCCCTGTTCACACTCTTTGCTCTGAACTGGGCAAACCAGGCACCCCGACTCTCCCACTGCCTACATGAATGCCCTAACTACCACGCTTCTCTCTCTGGGTCAGACCTGACAAAATCATTGGCTGAAACAGAGACATTTCTGTGAAACGGTTCTGTTTCAGCCAATTCCGCCAGAAGGAATGTGGAGTCGAAAAATTCCCAACCAGCTCTCTTCAGCCTTCAAATTCCAAACCCCTTTGCTTGTGTGGCAGGGTGCTGGCCAGGAGTGCCTGAGCCAGCCCTGCGGGCCCTTTAAGAGGGAGCACCAGCCTGCAAACCTCGCCTAATCAGCCACCTGGCTTGCAGGGCAATCAACATGGATGGGTTGCACCTGGCAGCCTCCTCAGGGGGATAAAAGGCCTGCCAGGAAGCAAGTCCAGTGTGGTGGTGGTAGGAGCTATTTAGAGTTGTATGTTAAGAGCTGTATGTGTAGAACTGTGAGCTGGACTATATAGAGTCTGAAGAGCTGTAAGCTGTAGAGCTGAACTATCAAGAGTTGTATGCTGAGCTGTAGAGCTGTAAGTTGAAGGACTGTATAAAGCTGTATATATTGGTGGTGGGGTCCTGCACTGTGAATAAAGAGCACTGTTTGAAGCAAGAGAAGGGTTGCCTGCCTGTTCCTGAGAAGGAGTGAGAAGGCGGTCTGTCACATTGAGAATTGCACATTGCAAAGATGGGCTTCAGAAAGAGATTTGTTAATGCTTCTGAGGGTACGTCTACAGTACGAAATTAGGTCGAATGTATAGAAGTCAATTTTTCAGAAGAGATTTTATACAGTCGATTTTTGTGTGTCTCCACTAAGTTGGCGGAGTGCATCCACAGAACCGTGGCTAGCAACAACTCTCGGAGCAGTGCACTGTGGGTAGCTATCCCACAGTCTCCGCTGCCCATTGGCCCTCTGTTTTTTTGAATGGAGTTCTGCCTGCCCAGATTCCTCTCCCCACACTGCGATCAGATCCAGTTCCTCCTGTTCGCTCCATGCTGGAGCTCTTTTGCGATTCTGGGACTGCAGGAAATGAAATTCAAAAGTTGCCGGGGCTTTTCCTGGTACCTGTCTAGTGCATCAGAGTTGAAAGTGTTTCCCAGAGCGGTCACAATGGAGCATTCTGGGATAGCTCCTGGAGGCCAATACCAACAAATTGTGGTCACATTACCTCAAATCTGAAACAGCGATGTCGATTTTAGCACTACTCCCCTTGCCGAGGTGGAGTACAGAAATCGGTTTCAAGAGTTCTTTAAGTCAACAAAACCAGTTTGGTTGTGCGGATGGATTTAGTTTTAATGTGACATAACGTGGCTAAATTCGACATAATCGCGTACTGTAGACCGGGCCTTAGTTTCAGCCGGGTCATTAACATGCCAAGAACAGCCTCTCTCTGGTTTGGTTCTCCCATTTACCAACTCGACACAGGCAGTAAAAAGGGGCAGCAAAATACCAACTGCTTAGTGATCCTCTCTGACCTGAAGCAGAGAAATGACTTTGCTTTCTGTTCAGAGCCCACAATTGTCTTGATATGGATTATTCACCTAGTCCTAGTATTAGAGATATCAGTCCAAATCTGGGCTGAAAGTCAAGTGACCCAGACTGTCACTTATGGAAAAGAGACAAAGAGGGTGAGGTAATATCTTTTGAAAGCTTGCCTCTCTCACCAACAGAAGTTGGTCCAATAAAACACATTCCCTCACCCACCTTGTCTCTCTAATGTCCTGGGACTGGCATAGCTACCACACTGCATTCAGCTTGCGGAAATGGTCTGTAGTAGTTAATAGAAAATGGCGATTCTTCTTTAGGGTTTGTTTTTGTTCTGGACCATCCCATATATGGTGGTTCTCTGCTGCTATCTAGCCCAGTAACCTGGATCTGAACAGCTCTGAACAAGAAGAGCTTTTAAAGTTCAGATCTGGATCTTAATTCTGTGCCTCTAACTGAAGAGTGGGCAAACTACAGCCCGCGGGTCCCTCCTGCCCGGCCCCCACGCTCCAGGCTGGGGAAGCTCTCCACGGCCCCTCTCCTGTTGTCTCCCCTCCCCTCAGCCTCAGCACACCATGCGGGCAGTGCTCTGGCCCGTAGCTCCTGCCAGCGGCTTCGACGCTCCTGGAGGGCAGCATGTCTAGCTCCCGCAGGCCTCGCGGAGCCAGACACGCCTCAGTGCTGAGTTCCAGCCGCAAATGGTTTCTATTCGTCGAGAAGAAGGTGCAAGCCCAAGCCAATGTTATAGTTTGGGGGGCCATAAAATAACTTGTGTGAGTCCTGGTGCACCCTGGGAGCTCCCAGCAAGTTGTGAGTTCAGCCCCCGCCACTGGAAGCTTTGGCCTCCCCTGGGACCTTGAATTCAAGGAGAGCTTTGTCCTTGGCTTCCATGAGATCAACCTCGGTCTGTGTGGTCTAATGAGGAGTAAGAATTACTGGCAATCATTAATTGAGTCAACGGCAGCGCTGGCGTAAGGAGGTGCAACTCCGCTGACTTACACCGGGGTTGGATCTGTCCCTTTAGCTGGGCTGGTCCTGGGTTAGGGAAGACAAGCCCCAAAGACCTATAACTGCGAAAGGAAACAATGCGAGTCTCTTATTCAGCAGAGCTCCAGGTCGGGTGACCGAACTGTTTCCAGCTGTGGAGGAATGTCCTCCGCAAACAACAGCGTGTTATATGCCAGGCATGCAAAGGAGCGGAGGGGATTCTATGAGGAGGCAGCCGATTGAGATACCGCTGCGGCCGCTGATCAGCTCAGAAGGGGAGGCTGTTTGACCATTCATGGAAATATTCTCCGGCCTTGTTTGGCAAAGATACAGCTATTTGGGCTGAGGTGACCTTTCCCTTGTTTGTACTCCGTAGCATGCCGAGTTGCAGCATGCGAGTCAATCGTATCCATGTTGCCACCCCCTCATCCCCCCAATCACCCCTCCCCTGGTTATTGTAGCTGGACTATATTATGAGCAGCGTGCAGGAACAAGAGAGAAGCCCCAAAGAAAGGAGGGGCTTGGTTGGGAAATATTTGGTCCAGTATGCGCCATTGCATGGTATTTAAGGGCCTACTGTTACTGGATGGTATGGTGTAGCGGAGTGTTGGACAAGGCAGTCAGGAGGTTTGGGTTGTAATCCCAGTTCTGCCACTGACCTGCTGCGAGGCCTTTGTCACATCACTTCACCTGCTTCCTCTCCTGCCTTAGTTGTGACCGTTTTGATTGTAAGCTCTTCTGGGCAGAGACGGTCTCTCACTGTGTTCATACAGCGCCTAGCACAATGGGACCCTAATCTCACTGTGCGTCTCGAAGCATTCCTGGAATACAAGTGATCATAGTGTCAGATCTATGCCAAGGGGACCCGCAGCCCTAGGAGACCTCCCTGAAAGAGGGATTAAAGTGGGCAGAGTTTCCACAGGTTGATGCCAAGTTCAAGGGTGGCACTTTGTCAGCTCACAGGAGGTCAACCCTGCAGCCTGTCCCAGATTCCCTGCCTAGACTTTAAAAAGTTTTTAAGTTGTGACACCTCTTCCCCTTTCTCCTTTCCTCCTGTTTCAACATGTTGAAAGGTTGGGGGGAGGGGTTGTTTGAAATGACTTTTCCTTTGGAAATTTAAGTAACTGTATAGTTTACAAGAAAAGGGGGGAAGTCAGTTGAAATCGAAAAGAAAACATTGCCCGTGTCCTGATCTGAGATGTTTATTGAATTATGGGTTTGTGGGAAAAGTTGTAATTTCTATTGTTTTCTCCCAATCTGGGAGGGGGAATGCTTCCAAACCGTCCAAAATTCTCAATGGACACTTTCTCACCCAACTCTAGTTGTAAGACACCCTAAACCCCATTTGATCTGGGTCCAGTGGTCACAGACAGTGCTGGATCCCTGTTTTTCCAGTGTCTCGGCGTGGCTGGAGCCAGGATGAAGGACCCAGCTGAACCTAGGGGAAGTTGGTGGTGAGGTCAGAAGGAAGAGGAGATAATCAGGAGGCAGATGCAGGAGCCAACTTCTTGTTCTAGTCACCAAAATAACACACAGCGTTGATGGGGGATGTCTTGTTTCAGAGATCACTGCTCCCAGACACCCAGATCACACTAGCCAGGACAGCCAATGTCTCGCCAGGAGTCTGTACTATTTCCCCCCAGATGTAGGTCTTTGGGCAGACCAACTGCAATGCTTCTTGCCTGGGATTTGAGGGAGAAAGCTAATGCTGGACCATCACACTGCAGCCCCTGTCCTTCCACAGCAGGATGGCCCATGGACAGCATATTGCCACGGGCTCTCCAGCCTTCAGTCTGGCGATGATCCCCGCCGCTAAAGCGATGACTGTGCTGAGTCCTGGTCAAATCAGAAAACTCCTTCCCACCACAAGCTCCATCAGTGAGGGGGACCAAATGAAATTAACAGGCAGCAGGTTTAAAACAAACCAAAGGAAGTATTTCTTCACACAACGCACAGTCAACCTGTGGAACTCCTTGCCAGATTTAATTTCATATGGTGGCCCCTAGTTCTTGTATTATGAGAAGGAGTAAATAACATTTCCTTATTTACTTTCTCCACGCCAGTCATGACTTTATAGACCTCTATCATATGGCCACTTAGTCGTCTCTTTTCCAAGCTGAAAAGTCCCAGTCTTATTAATCTCTCTGCATACAGTAGCCATTCCATACCCCTAATCATTTTTGTTGCCCTTTTCTGAACCTTTTCCAAGTCCAGTATATCTTTTTGAGAGGGGGTGACCACATCTGCATGCAATGTTCAAGATGTGGGCGTACCATGGATTTGTATACAGGCAGTGTGATCTTTTCTGTTTTATTTCTATCCCTTTCTTAATGATTCCCAACATTTTGTTCACTTTTTTCACTGCCACTGCACCTTAAGTGGATGTTTTCAGAGAACTATCCCCAATGAGCCCCCAGTCTCCTTCTTGAGTGGTAAGAGCTAATTTCGACCCCATCATTTTATATGTATAGGTGGGATTATGTTTTCCAATGTGCATTACTTTGCATTTATCAACATTGAATTTCATCTGCCATTTTGTTGCCCTGTCACCCAGTTTGGGGACATCCTTTTGTAGCTCTTCACAGTCTGCCTGGGACTTAGCTATCTTGAGTAGTTTTGTATCATCTGCAAATTTTGCCACCTCACGGATTACCTCTTTCTCCAGATCATTTATGAATATGTTAAATAGCACTGGGCGGTTAAGGACAAAAATAGATAATACTGCCAGAATCTTGGTGCTTAACTTAAGTGTTGGCATGAGCATTCCTGTGAATTAATGACCAGAGCCCCACCAAGATGTAACCTACGACTGAATCCAAAAATGAATCCAGCAGGGAACAGGCCAGTAACTTAAAGGGAGTCATGCTGATGGTCAAACAGTTACAAAATGGTAAATCACCTGGGCTTGACAATATTTCAGTAGAGCTGCGAAAGGGTGGAGGCCTGGATCTAGTTCCCTGGCTTCACAGAGTTGTCTTAAAAGTTTGGAAAATCGGTCCCATTCCAGAAGAGTGGAAAAGGGGCGGCTGCATCGTCCCTTTTTCCCGAAAAGGTGAGCGATCCGTGTGCTCAGATGATAGGGGATAACACTGCTCTGGGTCCCGGGGAAGGTGTTAAGAAACATACCCCTGAACCGACTGCAAGACTGTCTCAGCCCTAGAACGATAGCCAACCAGTGTGGTTCCCACACAGCTCCGTCTACAATCGAGGTTATATATGTTCTGTGGAATGTTAGTGGGACAACGACTAGGGTGACAAGTAGGGTGACCAGATGTCCCAATTTTATAGGGACAGTTCTGATTTTTAGGGTCTTTTCCTTATATAGGTTCCTATTACCCCCGACTCCCATCGCAATTTTTCACACTTGCTGTCTGGTCACCCTACTAACAAAAGGAAGCCAACTTTTGTCTATAGACTTTGCATCCCATTAATTGCATGGATCAGCACTGTGTATACTTCTTTTCCAGTAAGGGGTGATTGAGGATTTAGTGCAGTGGTTCTCAACCAGGGGTACATGTACCGCAGGAGTACGCAGGGGTCTTCCAGGGGGTAAATCAACTCATCTAGATATTTGCCTAGTTTTACAGCAGGCTACATAAAAAGCAACAGTGAAGTCAGTACCAACTAAAATTTCATACAGACAATGACTTGTTTATACTCTTCTATGTACGATACACTGAAATGGAAGTACAAGATTTATATTGCAATTGATTTATTTATAATTAGATGGTAAAAAGGAGACAGTGATCAATTTGTCAGTACTAGTGTGCTGGGGCACTATGGTATTTTAATGTCTGATTTTGTAAGCAGGTACTTAAGTGAGATGAAACTTGCGGTCCACAAGACAAATCAGACTCTAGAAAGGGATACAGTGGTCTGGAAAGGTGGAGAGTCCCTGATTTAGTGTGTGTGGTGGAGGAGCTGCACGATGGCACATTTACCATTGCAAGGGTCAACGGTTGTATTGCAGATTGGTCTTCTGTAGAAGCAGGAATGCACCAGGGATGCATTCTCTCAGCCATAGGCAGCGACTCTGTGGATGCTCTGGGGCTGGAGAACCCCCAGGGAAAAAATGGTGGGTACGGAGCACCCACCAGCAGCTCCCCAGCAGCTTCTCCTCATCCCCCCAGTGCCTCCCGCCGGGAAGTGGGTCCCACGGATCAGAGTTTCCCCCCTTTCCCGACCACTGTGATCGGTTGTTTTGCGGTATACAGGAGGCTGGCGGAGGAGGAGGGAGGATGCGGCGCGCTTCAGGGAGAGGGCAGAATTGGGTGGGAAGAGGCGGAGGTGGGGGTGGGAAGAGGCGTGGCAGGGGTGGGACTCTGGAGGCGGGACCTGGGGCGGAGATGGGGATCGAGCATCCCCCGGCACTTTGGAAAGTCGGCGCCTATTCCCTCAGCCATGTTACTTCGTGTTCTAATAGACTAACTGACAACACAGCAGTTTGAGGGCAAAGGAGGAGGGGTCAAATGTAAAGATTCCTCTTTAGAGGCTCTTGATTATGCAAATGATATTGCGTTCATTGGAGAGGCAACTGCAGCTAATGTTGGAAGAGCTGCGCAAAATTGCGGAACCATTGGGCCTTAAGATCAGTGGTGATAAAGTCAAATCTGTTCATGCCTCCCATCAGTTGGAAATGAACAACCCACTGAGGCTGCGTGTTGCTGGCAGTGACGTTCAATGGGTGAATAGTTCTATCTGTCTGAGTGGCCAGCTGCCAGCCGGCGGAAGAGCTGAAGAAGTCACGCATCTGATTGGTCTTGCGTCAGTGGCATTTCGGTGTCTTCAAAGGCCCGTGTTGGGGCGGGGGGATGTCCGTGTGACAACTAAGCTGTGCGTGTTCAATGCAGCCGCGGTGACAGCTCTGTTATATGGAGCGGAAAGACAGCCATTAAAAACAGCTGAGGAGAGAAAACAAAACAGTTTTGTGTCAGACGTTACCATGTATTCTGAACATCTGTTGCTTTGGTTTTGGTCGCACGTGAGGGGATAGTTGAAGGATCCCAGCAAACTGACGTCTTGCACCAGCTGAGAACAAGGCGAGTGCCATGGTGGGTTCTGGGTAGAAGAAGGCCTGTTTTTACAGAAGGTTTCCAGAGCTGGTTGAAGGAAGTAGAGCACAAGGCTGAGGGCGAATGAATTTGGAAGATGCAATTTTGAGGGATTTAAGAAACCTCAAACCTCCCCTATTGACTCTTGCCGAAGGAAGATGACTTGCACTGGACCATACGAGAGAGAAGTCCAATTTTACATGCCACCAGGACTCCAACATCGCCATGGGAATCGGTGGCGGCGGCTTTGGATGTCTGTAGTGGGAAAAGAGGGAAGGTCTGAGGCCGGGGTCAGTGTTGGGAGTTCCCTTCTGATTATGGTGGAAAGGCTCTGCCACAGGGGAAGGTTTTGCAGTTCTTCTTAAATATGACCCAACCCTGAATCTGACACCTCCCACTGGAGATTCATTCCACAGCCATATCCCATGGATGGAGGGAGGAGGCCGGCCCTGCCTCTCAGGGTACCTCTACACAGAGATAAAAACATCCCGTGGCCGGGTTTGCGGGGCTTCGGCTTCAGACTGAAAAATTTCTGTGTGGACATTTGGGCTCAGGATGAAACCCAGGCGATGAGGCCCTGTGAGGGTGGAGGGCCCCAAAGCGTGATTGTCTACATGGCCATTTTTAGCCCCGCGCCCTGCACCCCTGACTCAGCCGATCCTTTGCACCCCCTAGCAGGGCCGGCGACAGAAATTTTGGGGGCCCCTACTCTGATCGTTTGGGGGCCCCCTACTCTGATCGTTTGGGGGCCCCCTACTCTGATCGTTTGGGCCCCCAGACTTCCCCAGCCTATTCTCCTTCCCCCCCCCTGCCTGACCCAGCCCACCCAACCTAATCTCCTCCCCCAGCCAAACCTCCTCCCCTCCCCACCCATCCCTGCCTGGCCCACCCCGCTGTTGGGGGTGATCTTCCTTTACCCCTGCCCAGCCTCCCCCCATCTAACCTCCTTCTCTCCCACACCCCTGCCTCGCCCACCCCAGGAGCCGCGGCCCAAGAGAGCAAGAGCCCGAGAGAGCGAGAGCCCGGGAGTGGCGCGAGCCGCCCTTGCTGCTCCCCCCCCGCCCCCCCGCGCCTGGACCCCCTGCACCCTTTTTCCCCCCCCCGGACCCCCGCAAGACCCTGCAACTGGCGATGGAGACGCCGCTGCTGTGACCAGCCGCAGGAGCGCGAGAGCCCGCACTGGGCCCGGCGACAAGGGGGGACGACTACGGGTACAGCTGTGTACCGGGCCCCGGACTTAAGGGGGCCCCCCTTAAGTCCAGGGCCGGTACAGCTGTACCCGTAGTACCCCCCTGTCGCCGGCCCTGCCCCCTAGCATGAATGGATTTCCTCTGCCTCTCCACCTCCTTGGCCAGCCATCTCGCTTAAATCTGCACCCAGCAACATGTGTTCCCTACCTTGCCCATCCCCTTGTGATGTTCGTTGGCCATTATGTATTCCTTTGAGTAACTCCAAAGTATCATGGGGGTACCGGAGGAGGAACTATACAAAACAAAGCTCTATCACGAGTATCAAGCTGAGAGTACAGCACTGAATTCACAAGTGCTGCAGGACGAGGGTGTGATTTCAAAATGCCACATCAAAGTGTTCAGGGATGTTCCTAATGAATGTAACACACACTGAGAAACATCATGTGTTTCTGATGCAACTCAGGTGACTGAGCAGACTTTAATCGTGCCAGTGAACATTTTTTCCAGGGTCAGTGAAGTCAGTCTCTTTGTTGGTAAAACTGGACTCCACACCTTTGACTTCCCAGAAAATGATCTCAATAGGACAGCTGCATAATTTTCCTGGGTGGGGGAGAATCCATGATTATAACTCATTGTCAGGTTTCAACTCTGCCTATTTTATATGAGAATTTCATCATTCCGTAGGCACTGCCTTTCTCAATGGGTTTCATATCTATAAAGGATACCACAGAATGCTTTGATGTTGCATTTGTAATTATAGCTGTATTGATGTATTGGTGTGTCTGGTATTTATACATAGGTTAGAGCAGGTGCACAGAGCAGTCTCCACAATTAAAGCTGAGATCCAATCCCGCTGCTTATGACTTTCCGTAACCACTTCATTCTGAGGCTGAAATTTCTCACACTCAGTCTTTGCTGAGAGGTGATTATGTTTTGGGATGGGTATTTTTAAGTTTGAACAAAATCATGTTGGGGGGGGGGGTTATAAGAAAGAAAGAAAGAAAGAAAGAAGTTCTTCAAACTTGGCTTGTATTGTAGATCTCAGCCAGCTTTGAGGAAGACATCACATTTTTAAAGAAGATTGGTTCCGTGTTTTTAAAGATATGGATGTTTTTAAAAACAGGACATTTCACATCTGCATCATAGAAATGCTTCCTGATTTTTCTCTGTTCTGTGTTTTATCAACTTTAAAAACTAGTGTGCTTTGTACTGTTAGTGGGGAAGGCTGTCCTGTGTCTATTCTGGAGATTATAGCCAGGCAAGAATCAGATTTTTTGGTTACCACTTAAATCCACAAATTCAATTATTTTTCCATTACGAAAGAGAACAAAAACAAAATTCAGCATTTCCATTAAATTAAATTCTGAACAAAAGTGTTCCTTTTGTTTTGATCAAATCTAAATGTTTTGTTCCAGTGCTGATGTTTTAATTTTATATTATGTCATATAAAATTGAAACGGAAAATCGTTTCAAAATGGAAAATTTAAACGTTCCATTCCAAAACATTCAAAATACTTTTTTTTTCAATTTTTCTTTTCAAATGAAATGTTGTCAAAATCAACACTTTTCCGTGGAACATCTCACTTTCAACACATCCGCATTTTCCAGTGGAAAAACATTGCACTGGAATATTTCTGACCGGCTGTGCTGAGGATATTGGTATCAGTGTAACTACACTGATGTAGTTTCACCCTTGCAACCTCCTAGTGTAAACATTCCACACCAGTGTCACTATCCCCGTACAAATATAGAAAGGCCCCTAAACCATGAAAACTCTGAACTGCTGTAAGTGCAAAGTTAAGAATAGCACATTTCATTAGGGATCAAAATGGTTTCCAGGCAAGGAGTTTACGTCTTCCATTGGCAAGTCATAAGAGCAATTTATATTCCATGCCAATAGCTGAGAGTAATGCAGTGGAGAGATTGAGAAACTAAGCACTTTGAAGTCGGGAAATGCAGAATTAAGAATGCAAATTCAACCTCAACTCCATGCCCTTTTAAAATATAGTTTCCTTATATCAGAACTGCAGCTGGTCAAATGATGGAGACATTGCACACGCTTTCAGCCAGAAACAGGGATGAACTATTGCAAAAAAATTCATTCTGGCTTTCAACCAGTCTTAGAACAAGTTTTAAAAATGGATTTTTTCAAAGTTTCACCATAAAAAGGGCTATGTGTGTGGTGTGGGAATTTCTGTGAGTTTTTCCCATTTTTTTATTTAACCATTTCCAGTACTGCTAATGGTTCAGTAGTTCACATTAGTGCTAGATTATTGCCTCTTCGTGGACTTAAAAAAGCCTCCAGTGTTAAAACAGTGGTTTGATTGCCAAAGCGACAGTCTGCCTCTCTCTGCTGCCTGGGCAAAACAGGAGCAAACTGCTCCTACTCTCAGTTGGCAGCATTATAAACCCAGTGTGCCCTGGTGGGAACAATTAAACAAAGGAGAATCGGGCCCAGAGTGGATAATGCAACCCGGAATTTCTTATACAACTTTATTCTTATTAGTTACGCTATTACAGTCATGGCTAAAAACTCCAGCCAAGATCAGATCCCCATTGTACTGAGCACTGTGCATGTACACGGTAAAACAATCCCTGCCCAGAAGAGCTACAAGATGATAAAAGGGGGGCATGGAAAACAGAGGCCCAAAGCAGTAAAGTGAGTTGGTCAAAGTCCCAGAGCAATTTGGTAGGAAAGCCTCGGTCTCCAGCTCCCACACCAGTGTCCTCTTCATTAGACCCTGCTGGGTCACATGAGCATGGAGTAAATGTCTGCAAAATTCAAAGTTGGCTTCATTTTTAAAGGCTAATGAAAATCTACGAAACGAGACAAGTTCTGAAGAAAAATGGACTTTGTCAGGGCTCCGTACCGGCTCAACAGTCCACCCGTATGGACCAACTTGCAAGAAACAAGCCTCAGATGGTATCCTTTGAATCGAGACTGAAACATTTTGGTGATACTGTGTGGGGGAAAGCTCACGTTTTGCCACCCACGAGGCCACGGTGGATACTTGTCCTTTTGGCAAAAGGAGAACTCCAGAATCCAGACCTGTCAATCTGCTGCCCTTTGCCAGCACTAAAGATGTTAAAGCAAAGTACAGTGTACACGGCGAACTTCTGCCTGCTCCTGATTTTCTGCAAGATGCTTCTTTCCCAGGGCTCTCTTCAAGCTTCAGCAATCGGGCGAGCTGGGGTATTTATTTAAAAGCAAAAAAGATAGAATACAGACAAACGTCAAAAAAGTATAAAGTATCAAAAGCTCAAATCTAGGGAACAGACCAAAGAAATACATTTGATTTTTTCTCGGGCACCAATCAGCTCTCCAGAAATCATCTCCAGGGAGATCAGCCAGGTTTCAGAGACCAGAACAACAGCTATGGGGAATGGATGCTTACAGCAGCTAAAGATTGCAAAATCTAAATGACCCGCTGATAAATTAATACGGGACGTTGCCCTGAGGGCCAGAAATAAGCAAGAGGTATTTCCTGTAGCAAGCCCCCTCGGAGAAAGCCAGGCATTGGGAAACCCACTGCCCTGCGCTCACAAGAGAGGACCACAGCAAATGAAAATGGAGAAGCCCAGAGAGGCATGCGACGCAGGGAGATATCACATTAGGTGGAACAGACCCCGGAGCGTGGTGTTGGACGACATTTGCAATAGCTCTACCAAACGTCGGAAAAAATAACACGCTGGAACTGGCGCCCCAAGATGGTCTGTGGGGCGCTGAGATTTTGCCATGACTGGGAAAGCAACATCCAGGCCTCCTTCCAGACACTCACGCCTTGTCTAAAGTCGAAAGCAGAGCAGTAGAGTCACCTTCCTTCTTCCCGTCTTTGAATCTACTATGAGCACCTGGTGGGGGGGGAGAGAATGGGGCACAGGGAGACTTGCCCAAGCCAGTGGCAGAGCTACAAACTAAACCCAGCTCATGAGAGTGCCTTTGTCAACCAGGCCACCCTTCCTGCAGGGCAGCAGGCCTCTGTCCTGCCCCTTGGAAATGTCACTGACTCCCATCGTCCGGAGCTCTAATACTTTAATTTAAAGGAGACAGGACGGAGGCAGATGCAATACAGAGGTGTGTTATGGGAAGGGTGTAGTAAAATGGACTTAGCCGAACCCGTTAAAATACGAAAATGTTTTTTTGGTGTGAAAGGTGCGTAACTGGCAGTCCTGGAAAGTGAAGTCTCTCTAGCCACAGCTAGCATCTGGGCCCGTTTCCCCCATACTGCTCCAGCCCAGAAGATAACATCTAAAGCCAGTCTCCACCAGCCACTCAATTCTTAGCTTTTCTGTGGGGACAGCCAACTAGAGACCAGTTCTAGCAAGGAGATGGGGAGGCTAAGATTTCTCCGCTAGAAGGAATGAGATCGCCGTGGTCACATCAGCTTTAGTCCTACCCTCAGCATGGGCTGGATTTGAACCCATAGCCTGCCATAGAAAGGTGCTTTAGCCTGTTGTCAAACCCAGCACCAGCCTTTGCTGTGCGTTTTCTTATTATACATCACAGAGGTAGCATGACCCTCCTATGAGTGCAGGAAACCGAGGCGAGGAGGGACGAAGGCCCGGATCCTCCAAGTATTTAGGTGCCTAAATCCCATCAATTTCAGGGGGCATTAGAGGCCTAACTGCCTTAGAAGATGTGGGCCACAGTGACTTCTCCCAATGTCCATAGGGAGTCAGTGGTGTGGCAGGGTCAGTAATAGAATCCAGATTCCCAGCCCCCTGCTCTAGTCTAAGTGACCAGCCCACTGTGAGGAACTAATAGGAAGGACAGAGAGAGCTACATTTTCCAAATGAGTAGTGCTTTTGCGTGCCGGACCCGGAGCAGCTGTTCCAGGAGCCTGCCTTGTGCAAGGACGGAGAGCTTGGCCGCTAACCACCTGGCTCCAAAAAAACCTCATTCACTTTGGAAAAGCTCCCTCCGAGCTCCATGACTCCTTCTTCTCCAGGATCCTCTCCCAGTAACTCTCCCCTCGTGAGGAATCCCCCGGCAAAGACGGTGGGGACTGTTGCTCATGCCTGACTCGGGAGGGAAAAAATCCCCATAAAATTGTCTCTACCAACGAGCTTTTAACAAGCAGAAAATGACCAGAACAAATCTTTAGCACAGAGTCTAACAAACACCTCGAAGCGGGGGAGTTGGGTCCCATTACAAGCTGTTTGAAGGAAGAAAAGATTAGCATCAGCACAGAAGTATTAGATGATTAGCATTGTTTTAAGAAGCAATCGGAGATGTCATCTGCAGATATGCTACTGATCCATCTGGGCAGAAAAGAAAGAAGACGGGAGGGGAGGGGGACCCAACAACCCTGTTTTGTTTCTCATTACTGCTCTAATTCTGGTGTAATTGAAAACGGCCTGAATGTGTTTAGGAACATGTAGGACATCTGTTTCTCATTGGAAGAGCTTCGCTTTTTCGAGTGGCGCCTTCCATCTTCATCACAGTCCAAAGATTCCCACATCACAACTTGTCCTCTTTCTTTCGTTCTTTCTTTTTCCTTCCCCCCCCCCCTTCCAGAAAATGTGAGGTTGAACTTTCGACTCCATGTAAAACAGTTGGAGGGAAACCATGATAAGTCCCCAGAGATCCCTCGAGCCTTTCTTCCCATTATCCTACTTGATTCTTTGCAGCTTCTTGGTTCTTTAAATACAGCCTCGAGCCATTTAATGCTGGTAGCATGAAGGAAAGTCGGGAGGAGGGGAGAAGGAAAATGGGAGGGGGAGAAGGAAAGTGGAGGAAGCATTTAGAACACTGAACATCAAAATGGAGAAATAAAGACAGCAGAGAGCAATGAAAGCTACGTCTGTCCATGAGCCTGCCCTGGAAATCAAGGTTTGCTAAAAGGTTAGATCTCTCCAAAATTGGTTCCGTTGCTTGTGGCTCTCCTTATTACGTGTATCCAAGAGCGAAGGGGCCCTCAGAGATTGAGCCATGGCGCTAAGCCTACCAAAGGGCAAAATGCTAGCCCTCCTCTTCAAGCCACACCATGAGTCTCCAATGTTCTCCTCATTCCTTTGGATGACTGTACAACAGTCTTCCCTGCAAAACAGTGGAGACCGTATTGCTTAGGACTTTTGAAACTTGATTGTACAAGAGAGAGATTGCAGGGACCAATCCTAACTTGGCAGGGAGATGGAGGGCATGGTCCAAAAGGCACACTAACATGTATTACTCTGTCTATTACTCTAACATCTATTACTCTACTCTAATGTCTATATGGCTAAACCACCCTGAACATGCCCGATCCCATCTGATCTCGGAAACTAAGCAGGGTTGGGCCTGGCTAGTAATTGGATGGGAGACCTCCTGGGAATACCAGGTGCTGTAGGCTTAACATGGGCGTGGGGCTAGCAACTCCACCCTGTAGGGAACCACCTTGCTACTGAAACGCCAACAACAGAGTTGGAGTGCTCTGTGGTTGGTGGCCCGTACCCCACCTGAGGGGTGACGGGCAGAGAGAGACTCTAATGTCTATTACTCTGCAATTGGAAGATCTATGCCTGGAGAGAAAGCAGAGCACCAAAGTGACTGCAGGGTGGAATTTTATCGTGACATTAGTGTCAGCTGTTTTGTTCTGTAGCCACAAAAACAATGAGGAGTCCGGTGACACCTTAAAGACTCACTGATTTATTTGGGCATAAGCTTTCGTGAGTAAAAAGCGGGCACCTGAAGAAGTGGGTTTTTACCCACGAAAAGTTATGCCCAAATAAATCTGTTTATCTTTAAGGTGCCACCGGACTCCTCCTTGTCCGGACATTATCAGACAGCTTTGCTGTACCTTTATTAGCACTGCAGTCATCGATCCTAACCCCTCATCATTAGCTCGACTGAAAAACGGGGACTACGACTGCTCTGCTCCCAGAACACCACCAGGGAAAAGATAGAGACAGCTGTCACCTGGCTACGGTCCGGAGAGAAGCACAGGAAGGCTGAGATAGCAGAGCTGAGGAGCAAGAAACGAGAACTGCAGCAAGCCACAGCTCAAGGGAAGGCGAAGCCAGTGAAAGAACCCAGGCTGGAACATGAAGAAGAACAGGCACCACTTGTGTGAGTGGCAGCAAAACACATCGGCTGGGATGCACCGGAACTCCCTCGTGTTATGAACAGCACCGCGCACATGGGTGGCACTTATGAACATAGTAATGACACCAATCCTATGGTGTGTATTCAGCCAAAGCTGAGGTCAAAGGGCCTGATTCTCACTTATGCTATTCATTTTCCACCGCGCTGGTAAAGGCCCTTAAACTGGTAGTCAATTCTATTTAGCCCATCTTTAGCCCTTCACGCTACTAGAGTAAAATACTGCCTCTGTTGAAGCCGATGGGAACTTTAGCATTGACTTTGCTTGGATCAGGATAGGAATCCCCAGACTGATCAGACCCCCAGGTCTATACAGTCCAGTGCCATCTCTGACAGGGCCCGGAACCAGAAGTTTCAGAGAAAATGCAAAACCCCCTGCAGCTAAGGGATAATCTGGCCCTGAGGAAAGTTGCTCCTAACTCAATCAGAGTTGGACGTGGCCCTAAATCAGCAGGATTTATCTCCTTTCCAAAACTCTGGTCTATTTTTAAATTCAATGCTGGCTATCCTTGTTATCCATATGAACGGCTAGGCCAGAGCAGTGTAAACAACAGTCAGGCCCAATGTGAGTCCTGCTATAGCAAAGTTTGCAGGAATTGCACTACAACCTGTGAGGACGTGAGAATGCTGATAAAACTGCAGCAAACAGACAAGGAGATCAAATGCCCAAAAGAAAGTACTGGAGCTGTTCAAAATGTGTTTGACAGATCAATTTTCCATCTGAAAAATTCAGTTGTGTTGAAATCAGAATGTTTTGCAGGGAACATGTTGATTTCAACAACATTTTCAATGGGAAAAATTTGATGCCATTGGTTTTGATGTTCCCATTTTAACTCAGAAGCATCAGAATGTTTCATTTTGCTTTTACGTCATAATAGATGATTATTACACCTATGTGGATAAATGTCATTTCTCAACGTGTATAATATTAAATGATGGTGTCACCATGCTTTGAGATTATCTAAACAAAATGGTTTTACTTTATTGAAGTGGAATATTTCAGCACTGTCAAACCAGCATGTTTTGATGTTTCTGAATTGGAATTTTTTGATACTTCCATTCAGCGGGAAATTTTGAACAGTTGACTTTTGGTCCAGTTTCAGGATGGACAGTTGTGTGCAGTGTTGGAATTTCCAGTGGAGCAGAAATGCTGGTTTTTTACCCAACACTAGGATGTATGTCTCGAGGGGTCACTTTGCGCAGCTGCCCCTGAGATGGAGCTCAATGGGAACTGAAGGCGCTTAGCTGCTGGCCTGCATTTCGCATTCAGTGGAATATGGAAAAGCAAGCCAAGAACTACTGATTACTGTAGCAAAATGGAAAGGGTTAACAGATGGCTTTACAAAATGAAAGTTCAGGTGCTTGGGTGCCTATTTGTATCCAAGCTACAAAGGATATCGGTCTGTCGTGGGCCTCAGCTCTAGAGTCAGGTTTTAAACGTTAAGCTAAACTTCCGGTTTTAAAAGAGCAAACATGAGAACATAAGAATGGCCGTACTGGGTCAGATCAAATGACCATACAGCTCAGTATCCTGTCTGCTGACAGTAGCCAACGCCAAGTGCCCCAGAGTGAGTGACCCTAACAGGTAATGATCAAGTGATCTCTCTCCTGCCATCCATCACCCCCCTCTGACAAACAGAGGCTAGGGACACCATTCCTTACCCATCCTGGCTAATAGCCATTAATGGACTCAACCTCCATGAATGTATCCAGTTCTCTTTTAAGCCCTGTTATAGTCCTAGCTGTCACAACCTCCTCAGGCAAGGAGTTCCTCAGGTTGACGGTGCGCTGTGTGGAGAAGAACTTCCTTTTATTTGTTTTAAACCTGCTGCTCATTCATTTCACTTGGTGGCCTCAAAACAGCTGGAGGTAGGGAAAACAGGGAAAGGACAGAAAGAAAACAAAACATACCAACATATAGAAAATTATTGTTGCTAGGAAAATGTTGAGAATTATTGGCAAATAAGTTTTGATGACTCCTGCAATTGGGGACATCAGCTTTCTATTCTATGTAGTAATGCATTGCTCCTACATATAATTAATAGTAGATCCAGGCAGTATGCAGAGCATTGCACAAGGCTGAGCTGAAGGCCTTAAAATCTAAGTTCAGTTGCATTTGATGGGAGCAGGATTCAATCCTAAAAAAATAGGAGGCAACCTGCTCATTGAACCTATGGAACTCATTGCCACAAGATGTCATGGAGACAAAGATCACAGCAGGAGCCAAAAAGGGCCTAGCCGTTCATATGGATAACAAGGATAGCCAGCATTGAATTTAAAAATAGACCAGAGTTTTGGAAAGGAGATAAATCCTGCTGATTTAGGGCCACGTCCAACTCTGATTGAGTTAGGAGCAACTTTCCTCAGGGCCAGATTATCCCTTAGCTGCAGGGGGTTTTGCATTTTCTCTGAAACTTCTGGTTCCGGGCCCTGTCAGAGACGGCACTGGACTGTATAGACCTGGGGTCTGATCAGTCTGGGGATTCCTATCCTGTGAAAATGATGAGGCCTTATAGGTCAGAAACAGCTTTGCTGACTGTATGTGTAATGACCGTCCTCTGGGTCAATACGCTGGGGAAGCTCTCCAGAGCTAAACGTATCAGCTGCGGTAGTTTAAACTAAAGACTCAGGCTTCCATAACAGCAGCTGTAACAAGTCCTGTCCTCTGTGGATCAGGAGACCTGCGCGCACACACACATACTCACCAGTGGGTTACACACGCACGTCAGCAAACCCCGGACAGCCTCTTGCTCTGATCAAACTGGCACTTGGAGCATGAACAGAACGAGGGGGAAATGTCATGCTGGGTGTTGTTGGGGCGGAGGGTGGTTCTGAACAGGGATTGCTACTGAAATGTGCCGTGATCTCCCCAGGGAACTGTTGGATGCTTCATCACTTGAGTCATTTCAAACCAGTCTGAGCAAAGCGCTGTAGGGGGAAAACTTTCATCGGCTGCAGGTGATGGGCTAGGCTGGTCCTTCCCAGCGCTGATGTCTCGGGTTAGCAGTTGCAGTGTCTCTCCTTTAGAATGACAGCTAACGTCATCCCGGGAGTAAATCAGAGATCTCTCCTGGCCTCTTCCCCTCCTTCATTTAGCGTTTGGGCCCCCGTCTCTGATCCCCGGAGAGTAGCTACCTGGGTGTGGGCTTGTGTGATCCGTATTCACAAGACTCCACCAGCCATGAGCACCGTGTTTCTAGAGCGGGTCAGAAAATGGTAGGGTTTTCCATGGGAAAAAAATGGACTTTTCGTGACAAACTGCAAACCAAAAATGTTTGGCGGCAGCCATAGGATGAGGTATTCCCCTGCGCTCATATGATTGATGACAGCTGCTCTTGGCTGAGCAATCGGGCTAATCACCGAGCAGTGAGAAGAGAAGCGACGCGACTTGCCCAAGGTCCCATTGGCAGAGCTGGGGGGCACAACCCAGGGCTCCTTGCCCCTCGTAAAGCATTTTAACCCCCTCGAGCACCCGGCCTCCCGAAAGAAAATGCACAATGCTGCGCATGAAGCAACCGCATGTGATATTCTGCTTTGGGAGATCTGGAGGATAATGGGCTACCGGGAGCTCTGCCATCCTCCCCAGCGGCTACCAGCAGAGACAGAAGGAGGTGGCACCGTGCCACTGCCAGGCTCAGGACTTGCCCTGGAAATAATCTGCTCCCTCAGGATCCAAGCTAAGGCTGTGAGCTGCTGGAGAAAGAGAAGCCTTCCTTTGGCTGCTTGGCCACAGCGTGGCAGTAAACGTCCATTTCCCTCTGCTTCTCTGAGCATGCTCCTTCCTTTGGAGAAGGTGTTACAAAGGCCAGGCACAGTCAGGAGGGAGCTGGAGGGACTAGCAGGACTGAATATGCAGCCAGACCCTTTAGGGGGTAGGATATCCCCTTCCTGGCTGTGGGGTAACAGCAACGATTTCTGCTCCTCTCCCTGATTCCAGACCGCTCCTAGGGCTGATTTCAAGGGTCTGACCCCTTCCCCCTGACAGCCGGGGGCAGGGAATGATGTAAGAAGTGTCAGTACAGTGGTAACGGCAAAGCTACTCCTGGGTGCCAGGGCCAGACACTTGTAGGGAGCTGCTGCAGTGAGTCAGATGCCAAAAAGGAGGAATCCCTCTCAGCTGAGCCTCTTCTCATGCCAGGACAAGGAAAATGGAGCACACCTCTCAGCACAGAGCAATATAGATTCTGGCTTCTTAGACACTGGAGGGTAGGGATAGGATACAAAGGGATCTGGACAAATTAGAGGATTGGGCCAAAAGAAATCTGATGAGGTTCAACAAGGAGAAGTGCAGAGTCCTGCACTTAGGACAGAAGAATCCCATACACTGCTACAGATCAGGGACCGAATGGCTAGGCACAGTTCTGCAGAAAAGGACCTAGGGATTACAGTGGATGAGAAACTGTATATGAGTCAACAGTGTGCCCTTGTTGCCAAGAAGGCTAAAGGCATTTGGGGTTATATAAGTAGGGGCATTAACAGCAGATCGTGGGACGTGATCATTCCCTTCTATTCAGCATTGGTGAGGCCTCATCTGGAGCACTGTGTCCAGTTTTGGGCCCCACACTACAAGAAGGATGTGGAAAAATTGGAAAGAGTCCAGAGAAGGACAATGAAAATGATTAGGGGCCTAGAGCACATGACTTATGAGGAGAGGCTGAGAGAACTGGGATTGTTTAGTCTATAGAAGAGAAGACTGAAGGGAGATTTGTTAGCTGCTTTCAACTACCTGAAAGGGGGTTCCAAAGAGGATGGATCTAGACTGTTCTCAGTGTTAGCAGATGACAGAACAAGGAGTAATGGTCTTAAGTTGCAGAGGGGGAGGTTTAAATTGGATATTAGAAAAACTTTTTCACTAGGAGGGTGGTGAAGCACTGGAATGAGTTACCTAGGGAGGTGGTGGAATCTCCTTCCTTATAGGTTTTTAAGGTCAGGCTTGACAAAGTCCTGGCTGGAATGATTTAGTTGGGATTGGTTCTGCTTTGAGCAGGGGGTTGGACTAGGTAATCTCCTGAGGTCCCTTCCAACCCTGAGATTCTATGATTCTATTCTATGATGTGGCCTCTGTAATACTCGGGTAGCAAACCCAAACTCCATGGCACGTCGGCTCTGATAAGAGGCACCCAGACAGCTGGCCTGGGTTGCCTCTTTCGGGGAAAGCGCAATGAGTCAGAAGGTGAAGGCTACGTTGCTGGACTAGGAAGGGCCCAGGTCTGGCATGAGCGCCAGACGTGTTCAGGTTTGATGTTGGGGGAACTGAACTTTTGTTTCCATTTTTACGACTTTCCTTTCGGTTGAAGCATTTTGGCTCAGGCTTTAGGCCCAGAATCATTTCCATTTAGAAATAGCTTATCAGGGGTTCCTAAGTGCTGACTAGGTAGTTGAATAAATGGTTAATCAGTGGTTGTAGAGCCCAACAGGTGGTTCGTACCCATGGCTTAGAACCATCCATAGCACCTTCCACTGATATTAGCCAATGGAGACATCATATGAACTGTGACTGCATTAGGATTTCCTGGGCTGGGTTTCCGACGTGTATATCTCTCCAGATTCCTAATGTGCCCATCACCATGGAATCTAGAACGAACCAGCAAGCCCTTGACTGCCTTCGTCACGGTATCCAGATGCCAAGTATTCAAATCTTTGGTTCCCAGGCCTCTTTCCCCCCACCGACCCTTCCACACAGCGCAGGGAAATGCAGACATGTTTGTCAGCCTTGTCTGTAACTCCTGCTCTCCTGGGGCCGGACTAGTACTCTGGCACCGGCCCAGCTGAAAAATTCAGCCCACGCTTAACATTAAGCCCTGGAGCACTTGTAGGAGTGAGACGCTTGAGGGCAGAATGCCACCTTCTCTTGCTGCCCAGTCTCCCTTCCAACCCTAACTCCGGCCAGCCCGTTGGCTGAGGAAACAAATTTGTTTGCCGCTGTCATTTCCAGCTGGTTGGTATCCGTGAGGTTCTCTTCCAGCCTCTTTCAACATCTCTTCCCCTCTCTGCCTCTTGAATGGCCGCCCATGAAAAGTTCACTCTACCACATTTTCTTTGGGGGCCTGGTGTCTTCCAGGCTGAGGACAAGTCTCATCCAGTGAAGCGGAGCCTTCAGAAACATTGCTTCAACCTGGTTTGTGCAACACCTTGGCAGAGCCTCCATCAGCTGCGATGTTTATCTTGCTGCTTTGATATGGATAGTAGCTCGGAGGTACCGCTGATTACATTTTTTCAGCCCTTTGATGTGCCGGCAGCACCTTCCCTGGGTGTTTTTGCAGCCAGGGGGTCAGGTGGAAGTCACGGTAGCAAAGGTGGAGGTGGGTCTTTGGTCCGCCTGCGTGCTGGTTCCAGACACAGGGTCAAACACAGACCCGGGGCAAGGTTCTGTGTTTCAGCCCCTAAGAGATGCAGCCCGGGAGAGGGGTGAGCAAAGGTTTTGCCCTGCCCAGATTCTGGGCTGCTGCTGGTCCCTAAATGGCCCCTGGTGTAAGATAGAGCAGCCCCAAGGGAGCTTGGGCTGCACTGCAACCCTGAGCTACTCCCACACCCAACGTGCCCCTGCCTATCAGTTGCCTGCATGCGCCCTACACCGGAGCTTGTAGGGAATCAACCCAGACAAACGGACCTCGGGCCTGTGCCACTTTTGCCCCCAGCCCCTTGCAGCTCAGTTATGGGCCCTTCCAGAGCTAGAGCTTCAGCTGGAATCAGCAGGTACAGCTCCCGGGGGGGGGGAGGGGGGGGGAGGAGAGGGGCACAGGGTCACCCCTGCTGATGCTAGGTGGTCACCTGGCCCTCAGTCGTGCAGACCTGCCCCACAATAATCCCTAGAGCAGAGCTTTAAAAACAAAAACGAAACAGTCAATCGTGAATTTTTAGCGACGGTGAATCCACCACCACACTTGTTAAATTGTTCCCCTGGTTAACTACTCCCATTGTTAAAAATTGATGCCGTATTTCCAGTCTGAATTGATCTAGCTTCATCTTCCAGCCATTGGATCTTGATATACCTTTTTTTGCTAGATTGAAGAACGCATTAAGAAATATTCGTTTCCACTGCAGGTGCTTCTAGGCTTTAATTAAGTTGCCCTTAATCTTCTCTTTGTTAAGCTAAATAGATGGAGCTCCTTGAGTCTCTCACTATCAGGCAGGTTTTCTAATCCTTTAATCATTCTCATGGCTCTTCTCTGAACCCTCTGCAATTCATCACCATCCTCGTTTAGTGCCAGATGAGGTACTACACTTTGATCTATTATACCCAAAACCATGCCATCCACAGGCATTATAGCCGGCAGGCCAACCTGCGACTGAGGGGTGATTTGCACAAATTTCTCAGGGCAGCCAAATTTTGAGGAGCGGTGTGCAGCTCTTGTCTTATGGCTGCCAAATAGCTTTTGTCAGATCCACAATGACTGGAGAGAGGTCTATGTTTGGTTCCCTCTATTTTCCCAAGTTTAGGAACATAGGAAGTATCATGTTGGATCAGACCCGGGGTCCTTCTAATCCAGTGTCCTGTCTCTGGCCGCGTCCAGCATCAGCTGCTTCAGAGGATGTTGAGAGAAACCCAGCAGCAATGGGATAACCTGTTCCCCAAGGCAGGGACACCCCCAGAATTCCTTTATGAGATAGACACACCTGCACCCCCTTGTGGCTTCCCCCCATAGGGTTCGTTGCCACCCTTCTCCTAGAGACCTCCCCAAGCGGGTACTCACCGCAGTTTCCTGTACTTGTAGCAGGTCTTGAGTGCTTCTCTCCACTGCCGTTGGGCTGGCTCCCACACCAGGCCTGCCCAGCCTTGCCCCACTTCCAGCAGCCCATGCCCTGGGTATCCCTGCCAGTGGTATGTACCATGCATGACGGGTATACAGCTCAGGTTCCACTGCCCCCGGCTAAGTCCTTCCTGACCCCAAACGATAAGAGAAAGGCTCCTGCCCTGAAGCACGAGGGTTTATATCCCTTCCAAAACTCATTTGTTTTTTAATATAAACAAGGGATGGTCACATTATCCACCTAAATGGACAATCCCATTTTAAAATCCACCCTAGCTCTTGGCCTCACTGCTATCATGAGGCAATGAGTTCCGCAGGCTGATTGTGTGCTTTGCGGAAAAGCAGTCTTTTCTAGTGGATTTGAATTTGCCACCTTTCCATTACATTGGAGGATCCATCAGAATTAACAACAAACCATGGAAATAAAAGGGCAGGGATGGGTGGGAACTGGGGGAAAGATCCCATCCTAAAAGCCATTCTATGGTTCTAGAAAGACTTAAGCAACTGGTGAAGTCAATAACTCCTTAAAGAAAGCTCAAGGAGTAAGGAGATACCATACCAGGATAGCCGTCACAGTCACTGCTCTCTGGGTGAACGCTTGTAATGTTGTGAGCCCGAGAAGGACTTGCCATCTAAGAACTGGAGACACGACTACAAGGTACAAGGAAAGAGATCAGGGCAATAACTGGCACATGGCTTGCTGGTTCTAGTGCAAATAATTGTTCTATAAAACGGGCTCAGATTTGGAGGGATAATTCAGGTCCCTCCTTATTTTATCCAAACTGGTGCAGCAGCCCCTGTTAGCAACCTCTGAGAGGGGAGACGTGTTACTCTTTGCTTTGTGTGGAGGGAACAAAGCTCTGTGCTGATTCCCGCAAAGATGAGCTGGCTATGATGTTGGAATCGCCTAGAATTGGACCCCTCAGAGAGGACCAGCTGCTATGTTTGGATTCCTAACGCAATCCCTTCCCTCCCCTGAAAAGTGTTTGTTTGGGCCCATACCTTGTTCCGTAGGCAATTGGACATGTGCTAACCCCACCCACATATTCAATGCAACAAATACATCTAGAAGTTCTTGATGCAACTGAATGCAAATTCTTAATAGTGGGGCTCATTAGCCATTGAAACAATTTACAGAGGAATGTTGTAAGTTCTCAACCACACTGCGTCTTTAAATCGGGACTGGATGTCCGTCTATAAAATCTACTGTAGCTCATCCAGACGTACTGAACAGGATGCAGGGATCCCTGAGTACGTCTTTCTGGCCTGAGTTATGCAGGAGGTCCAACTAGTTGGAATGGCAGCATTACCGCCTCTTGTGAGCTTATCATGAGTGCCAAGCCGCTTAGTGTTTTTCTTAAAGCCCCAGCTTCTGGAGTCAGGTGATTTCATGAGAATCTCAGCTTCCATTTTTTTTAAAAAAGTGCTAGTCCTCATGATTGCGGTGAAAAAGCTTGGAAATAGGACTCGAATGCACTCTGCGGGCCCAGCTACTTGAAGCTGGGAGGCAAGCAAAAAAATAATAATAATATATTGTTATTAAAAGGAAAAAAAACGTGATTTTTAAGCCACCCTTGTGATTTTGAGGGGCCTGACTCATGCGTTGCAGTTGGTAAGATGGTAGTGGTCCCACCTGGCCTTAAAAGTCTACGCCTGTGTGAACGCTACCTTGCTCTTTAGGCTGATGGGCGTGGAAGGGGTTAAAAGGAAGACGGGATTAACGCAGTGTGACTTGGAACAGCCTTCCAAGGGCCCACAGGCTAGAATGAAACAAAACAAAACCAGGCAATGAGAAAAACAAGTTTGGTTTCCAAATAAACAAGTCTCCGCTCCCCTCAGGTACGGGGCTCGCTCAATGCAATTCAGCTCATCTGCCAAACGCCACGCCATGGGGAGCCGGTTACTGTCTTTGCATGCGTTCCTGCAAAGCTTCAGGCCAAAAGGAAGGCTGAGGTCAACTCCACCCCGACCTACACCCCTCCCTCGGACCCCACCCTCCAAATAACATACACTTTCCCGCTGGCTTCAGCTCTCTCTGGCTTGGAGTTTGGGCCTAATTCCCTGCAGTTAGGTACAGCGTGTTTGTGTTTGCAGCAGTGTTCACTTGGCAGAAGGCCTGGCGGGGGGGGGGGGGAGGCGATTGGGGGGACAGCTAGCCAGCGCTCCCTGATGAGCGTGTTCTTGGAACAGGGCTCTGGCCAGGTTCCACTTAGTATAATTACGTTCTGCCCTCATAAAATTCCCCTTGCCACGTTTGATTGGACATGGTGTTCCTGCTTCGTACCCTCTTCTAATCCATTGTGTCATGTGGTTGGGCTCAGTTCACATTTTGTTTTGATCCAAATTGTTGCTACCTTAACTCTATGCTGTTAAATTCCTTCTGCACTCCTCCCTAGAGGTGGCTGCATTTCGGAGCTGAAGTGAGCCAATGCCAGTAAGGAGAGGGCCAAATTCTGTCTTTTGGGAGGTGCCTAGCCGCTCACTGAAGTCAACCTAAGATCAGAGTTTGGCCAATGAACTACAAAATGTTTTATGGGATTCCCTGGGCATGGAAGATCTTCTATAAATATAAAATTTGTTTTTATTTCCACCTCTATTGAACTAGTTGCAGCTAGCAAGAGATGTGAGGACTAAAAAGAAGGGTTTCTTCAGGTATGTTAGCAACAAGAAGAAAGTCAAGGAAAGTGTGGGCCCCTTGCTAAATGAGGGAGGCAATCTAGTGACAGAGAATGTGGAGAAAGCTAATGTACTCAATGCTTTTTTTGCCTCTGTCTTCACGAACAAGGTCAGCTCCCAGACTACAGCATTGTGAAGCACAGCATGGGGAGGAGGTGACCAGCCCTCCATGGAGAAAGTAGTTCAGGATATTTAGAAAAGCTGGACGAGCACAAGTCCATGGGGCCGGATGCGCTGCATCCAAAGGTGCTAAAGGAGTTGGCGGATGTGATTGCAGAGCCATTGGCCATTATCTTTGAAAACTCATGGCAATCGGGGGAGGTCCCAGATGACTGGAAAAAGGCTAATGTAGTGCCCATCTTTAAAAAAGGGAAGAAGGAGGATCCAGGGAACTACAGGCCAGTCAGCCTCACCTCAGTGCCTGGAAAAATCATGGAGCAGGTCCTCAAGAAATCAATTCTGAAGCACTTAGAGGAGAGGAAAGTGATCAGGAACAGTCAGCATGGATTCACCAAGGGCAAATCATGCCTGACTAACCTAATTGCCTTCTACGATGAGATAACTGGCTCTGTGGATGAGGGGAAAGCAGCGGATGTGTTATTCCTTGACTTTAGCAAAGCTTTTGATACGGTCTCCCACAGTATTCTTCCCAGCAAGTTAAAGAAGTATGGGCTGGATGAATGGACCATAAGGTGGATAGAAAGCTGGCTGGATCGTTGGGCTCAATGGGTAGTGATCAATGGCTCCATGTCTAGTTGGCAGCCGGTATCAAGTGGAGTGCCCCAAGGGTCGGTCCTGGGGCCGGTTTTATTCAATATCTTTATTAATGATCTGGAGGATGGTGTGGACTGCACCCTCAGCAAGTTCGCAGATGACACTAAACTGGGAGGGTTGGTAGATACACTGGAGGGTAGGGATAGGATACAGAGGGACCTAGACAAATTAGAGGACTGGGCCAAAAGAAATCTGATGAAGTTCAACAAGAAGAAGTGCAGAGTCCTGCACTTAGGACGGAAGAATCCCATGCACTGCTACAGACTAGGGACCGAAGGGCTAGGCAGCAGTTCTGCAGAAAAGGACCTAGGGGTTACAGTGGACAAGAAGCTGGATATGAGTCAACAGTGTGCCCTTGTTGCTAAGAAGGCTAATGGCATTTTGGGCTGTATAACTAGGGACATTGCCAGCAGATCGAGGGATGTGAGCATTCCCCTCTATTCAACATTGGTGAGACCTCATCTGGAGACTGTGTCCAGTTTTGGGCCCCACACTACAAAAAGGATGTGGAAAAATTGGAAAGAGTCCAGAGAAGGGCAACAAAAATATTAGGGGGCTGGAGCACATGACTTATGAGGAGAGGCTGAGAGAACTGGGATTGTTTAGTCTGCAGAAGAGAAGACTGAGGGGAGATTTGATAGCTGCTTTCAACTACCTGAAAGGGGGTTCTAAAGAGGATGGATCTAGACTGTTCTCAGTGGTAACAGGTGACACCACAAGGAGTAATGGTCTCAAGTTGCAGCGAGGGAGGTTTAAGTTGGATATTTTTCACTAGGAGGGTGGTGAAGCACTGGAATGGGCTCCCTAGGGAGGTGGTGGAATCTTCCTTAGAGGTTTTCAAGGTCAGGCTTGACAAAGCCTGGCTGGGATGATTTAGTTGGGATTGGTCCTGCTTTGAGCAGGGGATTGGACTAAATGACCTCCTGAAGAACTGCAGCCAATGGGAGCTGCAGGGGCGGCACCTGCAGGCGGCAGCAAACAGAGACCCCCCTGAGTGTTGTCGTCCCCTCTCCCCCCACCCCCGTCTAGAGTCCCTGTCAGAGGGAGTGTGCCAGATGCTTTGGGAGTCATGCCCCCGATCTCACACAAACCCCCTTCCTTCCAGAGCCCACCCCCCTCCAACACTCCAACCCCCTGCCCCAGCCCAGAGCACGCACCCCAACTTCCTCCCAGAGCCCGCACCCCTCCCCCGCACCCCCCCAGCCCAGAGCCCTCATCCCGCACCCAAACACCCTCCCAGGCCCCCACCCCCTGCGCCAGGCTAGAGCCCGCACTCCTCACCCCCACACACCCCTCAGCCCAGAGCCTGCACCTCACCCCCAAATGTCCTCCCAGTGCCCGACCCCCCATGCTCCCATCAGCACCCCAACTCCCTGCCTCAACCAAGGTACCTCACTTTATTTTCATTTACTTCCCATTACTTATAATCTAGGAGGAGGATAGGGAAAAAAAGAATGAAAAACAGGAGGAGATCAGAGCGAATGTTCATTTTTTGGCTGCGTCCCAGTGCGGGGGACGGGGGGGGAGTCAAAAATGAAGCTGCCCCCAGGCCCCCATTAACTCTAAATCTGCCCCTGCCCAGTGGGCGGGTTACCCACCCAAGCCACAGCAGCTCCCGAGCTCTAACCCGCACCCCCAGCGAGCCCAGACTGAGAGCACCACCAAACTGGAGCAAGAGGGTTTGTGTGTAGACGGGAGGGGAAGTGGAGTGACGCCTAGGTGAGAGCCCACATTAGCTCTGCAGTGAAGTCCCACCTTAATTACACCCATGGCAAACTAGACCCAGGTGCAGGAAACTGACCATCCTGGGGTCCAAACACAGTCCAGCCAGCCTGGAGTGTCTCGCTCAGAGACTCTCCGTATTTCCAAGGGCTCAGTCATGCCACTTGGACACTGCCCTGCATTTGGGCCAGTACTATTGAGTATTGGCCAGCAGTGGATCTGGCCCCATTGGCCACTGGCCTCTGTGGAGTTGCCTTTCCACAGCGAGGGGCTTGTTCTCTTTAGGAGGCACAACGGAGCTCCCAGCTGAATAAAGTCCTGTGCCCCCGTCACTCTCCCAGTAGGGGACTTGACACGCTCCCCTCTCTGTGGCCTAGCAGCTGCACTGCCCCACCCCTGCCCCTTTTGGCGTGGCTGGCATCAAAGGGGCACAGGAGAGGCCAGTGTGGCTGTTGGGAGCAGGAGACGTGCAAGGGGACTGGCTCCTTGTGCCCTCTCCCATTTGCACACCTAGGCCTGGACCTGCCTGAGGCACGAGTAATGGCTGAGTAAAGCACTCCGGATTTGATGCAGGGCACAGATCCAGCGAAGTCCCGGAGTGCAAATCCTGGCTGTGCTGCAGCCGAGGGCAGTGACCTGGGAGACCATCACCATCTGCGGATCGGTGGGGATAATTAACGTCGGCGCGGTGCCTTGGCAAGGGAAAGTGCCGCGGATTAGGCCGATGAGTCAAAGCTCTCTAATGGTATTAACTCACTAAGCCTCGTACGCTGCCTGGGTAGCAGCTAGCGCGCTGGTGGGATGTGGAAACTCAGGCGGGGAGATGAATTGTCTTGCTCAGGGACGTGGATGGACTCAGCACCGGCACAGGGACTGGCTCATGTGACTGGACCTTGGGATGCTTTTAACAAGGCATTTTTCTTTTAAAGCCACAGGAGATGGTACAGCCCCTGCCTAGGTCACCAAATCGGGACGCAGGCAATGTGGGTTCTCTTCCCGACTCTGCCACTGGGGTCCTGAGCAAGTCACCTCACCACCCTGTGCCTCCATTTCCCCTTTGTCTACTTAGCTGTTAAGTTTTTGGGGGTCAGGGGCTCACTCTTACCACAGCACCTAGCACAATGGGGCCCTCACCTTGGTTGGCCTCTCTAGGCATTGAGGTAACATGAATCATAAGTGTCTGGTTCCCATGGGGAGTTAGGGGGTGACGCCCACTGGCAGATTAGCCACTGGGCCAACGGGGTTCCAGTCAATTGGGAGGCCCTGGAAAAATGGGCACCCCCATGCCCCAACGCACTCCGTCTGCCCCCCCTGCCTGCCGGGTGCTCTTGCCGGGGAGGGGATGGGGGAACTGCAGGGAGAAGGGATGCAGGGGAGGGCCCCGCTTGCTTGGTCCCAGGGCCCCACAAACCCCTAATCTGCCTCTGGTGACACCTGCTCAAGGGGCGGGGGGGGGGGTCATCTTCAGGGCCACACACCGCAGCGCTGCTGCTGGGGAGACATGGGAGGCACTGGTAACGCTGCGCGGGCCCTCGCCTCATGTCAAGGCAGGGGATTGAGTATCGCCGGGAGGGAAGGGGAGTCACAGAGCACCGGGTTGTGAAGATAATAAATACTGTGGAGGTGTGTGTGAAAAACAAGGGTATGCAGGAATCAGGCCAGGAAAGGGGCGTGGCGGGAGCAGGTCTTTAGAGTAGGCGGCATGGTGATGGAAAAGGCCTCAGACAGTTTGGCAACCCCCCAGGTGAGATGGGGTGTGGCACACGGGACAGGGCAGGGGAGAGCAACGCCCTGCGGAGAAATTCAGGGCTGTGGGACAAGGAGGATGGAGCGGCAGAACCAAGTGGGAGTGGGGGGAAGCAGGCCGGGGCTCCCTGTCTGAGCACGGATGTTCCTTAGCATCTTATTATTTAGACAACACCATGGGCGAGCTGTGAGAGCACATCCACTCCTCCAGCTCGCTGGGCGACCGCACAGGCCCACCCTGCCTCTGACCCCTGCACAGCAATCACCCGGGAAGCCCTTTGGAGGCCGACGGCGTGCTAAAGAAGGGTGAGGCTTAATAAAGCAGAGAAGGTGACAGCAGCGTGACCAGAGAGCAAGTGTGAAAAAATGGGACTGGGGGTGAGGGATAATAGGTGCCTGTAGAAGGCAAAGCCCCGAATATCGGCACCATCCCTTAAAATCCGGACAATTGGTCGTCCTCGGCAACAGTAATCCTGTGACAGAGTGGGTCACGTCCACATCAATGGGTGACCTCCATTTTGTCTTGCACCCTCCATGTTGTGTGGTGCTGCACTCAAATCGAAGCTTGCCCAAGGCAAGGTGACGATGATGTATTCCAGGGAGCTGCCCTGCCCAGGAAAGGCGCCTGACTTCCCAGGGACAGACTGTCATCACAAAGCAGTCTGGGGCTACGAGCTTTGCTTGGCTCTCAAGCACTGGCCCAAATGCATGGGACGCTGGACTTGCTACACAAGCGAGGCAGCATCCCAGCCTGGGCACATGGCTAACGGAGACACAGACTGTATTCAAGGGGGAGTGCTGCCCTGCAGACGTCCCTTGCCCCAGGCTAGAAGAAATGGCTAGTGGGAGAAAAGGCAGGAGGGGCTCTGCCTAGCCAGAAACACTGACACAACCGCACCTACACAGCGAGAGATCAGACTTGAGTACAGGGGAGATTCCTTTCCTAAGCCTGCCTGTTCTTTGCTTCCCTGCCACGTTGTTCCCAAGGAGGTTAGACTAGAAGCCAGAGTGCCCACAGTGTGTGTAAGTGAGCGAGGGCTTTGGGAGTCAGAGGCATTGGATTCAGGGCCTCAGGCTGCTGGACTGCAGAGTTCTACGTCCCGAGGAGGGCTCGGTCAAGGGGTGGGAGCATTCCCTGGAGCCCCAGAGCTAGCCACAGTGACTAGACTCCGTCCAGACCCACTGAGCCTCAAAGTACATGGGATCCAGTGGGTTGGGTGCACTTGCAATGGACTGGGGTTGACACAGTACAGTACTGGGCCAGGCTGTGACAGCTCGATGAATCACTTTGCACACTCACTATAAGTACTGTTGTGTCCACGTCACCTCAGTGACATTTTCAGTGAGGCCTGCAACAACTCACGTGGCAGCCTCCATGTGGCATGACCTCCCACATACGGTGTGTGTGAGGTCACGCAGTGCGGAGGCCATTTTGTTCGATGTAAGCAGCGTCAGGATGAGTTCTACCCTGACATCTGGTGGCGAGTTGTGGAAAAGAATGTCAGGGGCTGACCTCGTTTGCATAGACACACCCACCCCGCCTAGCATGAGCCCACAGCAGCCCAAATGGTCACTTCGGCTGCTGTGGGATTTCCAGTTTCTGTTATTGGGGCAGGAAAAATAAAGTGTTGTTACCCTGATGATGTGAATCAAGGACAGTGGAACTGTTTTATGATGGAGGGACTCGGCATCAACTAAGTAGCACTTGCTAGGCAAGGGATATGGGTTCCAAAACTCAGTGAATTGAGAGAGAGGGTGACTGCTTGCTTGCTGGGATGATTTATGGGGGATTGGTCCTGTTTTGAGCAAGGAGTTGAACTAGCTGACCTCCTGAGATCTCTTCTAACCCTGATATTCTATGATTGTGTAAGGGTCTGAAGCACCAATTGTATCTCTTCTTTTCACCAGTGTGGAATATCAGAACTACTTTTGGTTCTCTTGCGTGTCTAGTAACAAGCTGCTGAGGTGAATTTACTTTGGGCCAATAGTGCACCAGCACTAGGGCTCCACTACTACAAGCTGAAATCAAGGAGTGTTGTGTTAAGTAGTTGGGGGGGGGTGAAGATATATTGCGGAGCAGAGGGTGGAGCAGTTTGCAGGATGGCTAGTGAAGTGGAGTGGTGAGCGGAGCAGTTTACACGACAGCTGGAGCAGCCCACAGGACAGCTGGTGGAGTTGAGCGGCTGGCGGAGCAGAGTGGCTCTTGGGACGGGCTGGTGGAGCGGAGTGGCTCGCAGTGAACACTGCAGCAGAACCCCACGGAGAGGAAGTGCAGTCAGCTTCGGACCATGTAAGGTGCCCCTTAATACCCCCCTTCCCCATTTCCACCCAGGCTGGGAGGTAAAACTCTGCCAATAAACTTTTGAACTCTGGGTCTGAACTGACCAGGGACAGAGACTTTTGGGTTGCTGGACTTTTGGGACTTTGGGGTGATTTTTGGATTGCTGGACTCAAGAACCAAAGGGAAAGGACGCCGCCCAATTTGCTGGGGTGGGTTTTTGCTCATGGTTTGGTTTATGAATCCTAGTTGTGGTGTTTCCCCAATTTAATGCTAATGTTGTTTACCTCATGTTATTAAGGGTTTTCTGCTACACCGAGACTCTGTGCTTGCGAGAGGGGAAGTATTGCCTCTTTGGGGTGCCCAGGGGTGTAAGATTTCCCCAGGTCACTGGGTGAGGGGCTCAAGCTGGTTTTGCATTGCATTGTTGAGAAGGGACCCCTATGTACTGAACCTGGCCCTTGCTGCTATCAGCTCGGTCTGGCAGAAGGGTTACATCTCCAACATGGCGTCCTCCATGGGGGCTGGGGGGGAATCCTCCCATGGGCCACCAGCTGGCCAAAGCACAGCCAGGTAGGCATGCATTGTGTGCTTTGAACATGCAGATGGCACGCCACTGCCTCATACCTATATACAAGGCAGGTCTTTCTGAACACCCAGTGCTAGCTCAGCCAGCAGTTTTGGGGTTCAACATAGGGACCCCTGAGAGGAATTCTCTGACCTTTGTTATGCAGGAGGTGAGACTAGATTTGTAGTGGCCCTGTCTGCCCATAAACTCTGTGACTCTCTGACTGTTGCACTCAGGATTCCTAATGTAGGGATTCCAGTCCCAAGGAAAGCAACCCGCTGTACTGAGTGCTCTGTTGGGAGCCAGAAAGTCCTACGGCTTTGGCACTACCACCCTCTCTGGCCTTGGGCACATCCCTTAAACTCTTCCTTTCCTTTTCCTCCTGCAACGGCTGGCAAATCATATTTCTTTACCCACTTTGGCAGAAGTGTAGTCTAGCAGTAAGTGCACAGCAGATGCCGGCTTTATTCTGGGCTCTGTCAGTGATTTTTTGTATCGCCTCAGGCAACTCACTTAATCCCACTTCAGCACACTGTGCTCTCGCCTGCCCACCCATCCCTGCAGTGGCCTGAATTCAGCCCTGGTGGCGCGAGTTGCAGCTGCCACTGAAGTTGATGGAAACGTGCTCCTCCAATGCTGAGGCTGAGTTTAGCCTAGTGAGATTGCACAGGGTATAATGGATGGTCTGAGGTTAAACAGGGCTATTGCTCAGGGGTATAACCAGTGAAGTTCTTTGGCCATCCGGGGATGAAAGGTCCAATAGCAAAAGGCCTGTGAGGTGCGGCTGGTTAATACTTACAAGTGCTTGGAAGCCAGGAGGTGACGTACAAGCACTGACCCTTGCAAGGGATGCGATTTGTGCCCCTAAGCTGTCTGGAGCTCCTATTCATTCCCTTCTCTGCCTCCTGCCACTGCTCATTCCCTCTTACGGTGCTCAGCACCATTCAGGATCCGGGGGGTCCAGCAAAGCATGGAGAGCGTGTGCCTAAAGCCAGCCACGGTCAGCCAAGCACTGAGCTTCACGCCCATGTCCATCAATAGGGCCCAGGGGTGTGCTTAATGTCAACCACCTTAACTGCGTGGCTGAATAGGAAGGGTTTGCCAAAACGTGGCCTCAAACTGCAGCAGAGGCTGTTCGGTTTAGATGGTAGGAAAAGCTGTCGGTAGGAGCCGTTCCATTGACTTTAACGGGAGGGGGGTTGGACCTTAAGAACATAAGAACGGCCAGACTGGGTCAGACCAAAGGTCCACCTATCCCCGTAGCCTGTCTTTTGACAGTGGCCAGTGCTAGGGGCTTACCAGAACAGCTCAAGGCAACAGGACATGAGGTGTCCGAGGAGACATGAGGAGAGATGAGTTGGACCAAGTCCCTAGATCCTCAGACCATCCCTAGATGTTAGGCTGGGTTCATGTCCAGATGTATGACTAAGGCCCAGGCCTAGAACAGATGCTCACCTTGGTTCAGGGATAATAAATTCTTTCCCACCTGATGCCACAACTTACGGGTCTGCGTATAGAGTGTCACGCCTGGCAGCGGTATTAGATGATGACTAACAATAGAAATAACAATCATAGGTCAGGTGCCCATGGCAGAGGGAGAGCTCAACCTTTACCTACCTGGGACAGCCAAGCCATCGCGTTTCTCCTCCGGGGAGCATTCCCCCCTGAATTTTTTGTAAACATCTGATGCCATCATCCTCCCCTCCCCCGGGATTGAACTGGGGACCTCCAGCACTAAAAGCATAAATTGCACCAACTTGAGCTAAAGAACCAGTCTCGTGACTGATCACAGACTCATATGCTCGGGGGAACAGGCACAGCGGCGGGGATCTTAGACACTGAAAGCCTAGTAAGTTGAGTTTAAAATAAGATGTTTCTGGCGTTTACGATTCAGCATGTTGGGGTTTGATTATCAGACGTGGAGCACAGGATTCCGAGACGGGGCATGAAGGATTCGGGGATGTGCCCCCATGGGAATTGCTTTCTCAGCGTCGTTACCTCCCCACAGTTGCACGGCCCACTCATGCCTAAGGCAGCGACGTGCAAAGGACACTGGAACACGTTCCCCCTTCAGAGCCCACCTCTTTGCAATAGCCAGCCCCAAAGAACCCAAGAAGGAGGAGAAATGGTAGGACACGTCCCACATTTCAAATGGGAGCTGGGTGAAGAAAGCAGGGCTGCCCCCACCAAAGCAGGCCCACCCGGCATTCCATACACTTGCCCCTACCGCAAGATGTTCTTTAGCAATGCAGACAGGCTCCCTGCTGCTATCCTAAGGACCCCTCACCCGTCATTTCTCTACACTTGGAAGACAGCCCAGCAAAGCATCCAGGTGAAGCTGAAGGGAAGGATCAAGCGTTGCACAGCAATAATTCTCATGCAAGGCATGGCTAATCGGACACTAGGGATGGAAGAATAGACACACACACACACACACCCCATCCCACAAATGCACCCTTCTGAGGGGAGCAAAGCAAATGGGACAGGAGCTCAGTTGGTGGCAGCCCCCCCCAAAAGTAGCTCCGTACTCTGCATTAACCCTTCTAACCCTTGTCTTTTATGACAGTTAGGAGCCTAAATACCCTTGTGGAGCTCAGCTTTGGCCCCTGAAAAGTGTCCCAGAAGGTAGGGCAGTCATTCTTCCTGCTCCTGTCCCTACAAGACATCCTGGCACCATGGAGGTCTCTGGAGCCAGGATCGCGCCCCCAGGCCGTTTCAAGCTTTCCGACTTCCCACAGTTGCTCTCGCAAAAGCCTCGCTGACCCCTCGCCCTCTGCCAACAGCTCGACCTCGACACCTTGTACAATGCAGGCAGGTGTTCCCACTTCAAAACACGACAGCATCGGGGAAACCGAAGAGGTGGGAGCGGTGCCAAACAAACTGGATTAAGTAGCAATCCCCCTCTCACACTCTCTCTCTCTCTCTCTCTCTCTCTCTCTCTCACACACACACACACACACACGGCCCGTTTGGAACCGGTGCTGTGCATGGGAACTGAGTTAAAGCGACCCAACCCCCCCCCTGAGGGCTAGATGCCTAAAGAAACGTAGGTGTGGCAAGGCTGAGGCACCTAGGAACTCAGGGGATTCACAAGCCCTCAATTACGTCACCTGTACAATGAATGGGGAGACTGGGATCCACAAAAGGCCACGCCCCCACCTGTCCTGGAGATCGGCCCCTCCTTCAGCTGGAGAATCTCGGGGGCAAACCCGCTCTTGGAGTTAGGCCATGTTTGCAAGATGCTATTGGGGGAGGAGCTCCCTCATCACTTTTAGCCCAGTGATTAGAGTGATAGTACTGGTTAGAGTAGTGGTTAGAGTACTCCCCCGGGGTGGGGAGACCCCCAAATTCAATCTCCCACCTCCGCCTGAAGGGATTTGACCAGTGACCGGCCATCTGACAAGCAAGTACCTTAACCACTGAGCTATGGGCTATTCTGCTTGGCCAGCCCCTCAGGCCCCCAGCTGAAGCGGCTCCACTGTGGTTCAGGAACAACAGACCCACTGGGCCAGAGAAAACAAGCAGGAGGGGGACCCTGTAGCCCACTGGTTAGCGCACTCACCTGGGAGTTACACAAATTGGGGTCGTCCCCTCGCTCCAATGGCTCATGAATTCTTCACAGTGGAACAGCTGCAATGGGGAAGATTTAGGGAGAGCCCCCCCCCACCACCACCACACCAAAATATCCCAGAGCCCAAGTCTCCTCTGTCTCCTGTCCCTTCATTCCTAAAGGATCCCAAAGCACTTCGCAGTAGTCGGTAGCTACACAGGGCGGGGGGGGGGGGGGGTGTCTTCTCTCCTACTGCCTCTTCTGGGGTGGAGCATAACAGCTGTTCCATTGCAGGCAGGGGGCAAGTAATAAGTCATTCCTCCAGTGGAAGCTGCAATACAGAATTGAAGGTGGCGGGACTGTAATTACCTGCCTTGGAGTTTGTCCAGGACACTAGGTTAACTCGCAAGAAAAATAAATGCCAGGGGGTCTTTATTTGACCGTGTGCACTGGAGGGGAGAGGGCTTGGCCTTTATACCTCAGCCAAAAGCACCGTCCCTTTCTTGTCCGTTTGCCTCTGACGGAGTCCGAGAGCGACCTCGGTTTGCAAACACTCCCCGGTAGCTTTCCTCCCGCTCCATGACTCGGGTTGGGGGAGGGCATCTCCAGGGCTCAACAAAACATTTCACCCCAGGATGGGCACTCTTCTTTTGAAACCAGGACGGGGAAGCTGGCTGCCACCCGGCCCCCATTTCAGAATTAGCCTGACCAATAACCTCTGCACCCCGAGGTGGGACATGGGGCAGTGCACTCGCCGACTCCGAGAACAGCTGACGCCTCCCTGTGGCTTGCCCGCTTCCCAGTGGCTGCACTGGGGAGCTGCGGGGGGGCTGCCTTTGAAGGCCACGGGAAGCTTCACGCGGAACATGAGCAGGGTGGATGCGTGAGAGCGGCATTGTTCTGAACCGGCCACCAGTTCGCTTCCAAGGCGACATGCAAGGCATGACTGACCTCCAGGCTCCATGCTGCCGCGGCCTTAGAAAGCCCTGCCGAACAGCCGTGCTGGGCAGGAACGCTTCTGCTGTCCCAAGAGGGGCATGCGTGGAAACGACGTACTTAGATACATGCAGCCATCCCTTCCCCCCCACAACCCTTTTAAGGCGAGTCTCCTAACACCACCCCTGCTGCTAGGGCAGTTTTAACCTCCCCATTTCACAGATGTGGAACTGACACCCAAAGAGGCTAAGGCCCCATCTTCCAAGATATTTAGGCACTTAACTCCCATTGATTTCAACAGAATTTAGACACCTAAAGACCTCTGAGGAGCTGGGCCTACACCACTGGTCTTAGGACACACAGGGAGTCTGTAGCAAAGCTGGGAAGTGAACTGGAGTCTCCCAAGTCCCACTGGCCATTGTTCCTCTCCGGGTGTTAGCGGTGACTGGCCCCCATTGAAATCTGACTCAGCCTACCCCTTTGTTCAGGTTTTTGATTGACAGGTATCCCCCTGGGCATTCTTCATTATCACTGCACCTTGACGTTCATGTATTTCAACCCGCGTCCTCCTGTACGAGCGCCTAGAGCTGGAGTTATATCCAGGCTTTTCAGCACAAAAGCAAAGCGCTTCAACTGCTTGAGTTGCAGGAGTGACTCCAGTAACTGGCAGGAGTAGTAGGCTCTTTTCCTCTTTGTGGGAGTTACCATGCAAGAGGAATATGCTTGCAAAGGAGGTTTATGTCCTTCCTAAATGTATGTCCCATACGTAAGTGCTTAGCTACTAGTAGGTTAGGTGTTATATAAAATAAACTAACATCTAGAGATATTAAACAATCATTCCCCTAGTTCTTCAGATCATCTTTCCTTTCTGATGGGTGACAGAAGAGAGAGGTCTTTGACCAGCTCAAAAGGAACAATGATCTTGAGGTTCAGTCACCTGGCTGGGTCTCTGAAGAACGGGGTTTCATTCCTGAATCGTCCAGAGACTAAGTGTGTGAACTTGGACAAGTCACTCTGTTTTTCTGTAACTCAGTTTCCCGGCCTATAATCTGGGGATAAACCATCCCTACTTCAAAGGACTGTTGGGAGGATTAATTTAATTAATGTTTGTGAGGCTCTCAGATGCTACGGTGCTGGGGAGCACAGAACTACCCAGAGAGTGCATGGCTTTAACCAAAACGGGGTTTTATTCGTTTCTTTGGCTGTAGTGAGAAGTTCTGCCAGAAAAATCTGCAGTGTCCCTGCTTCCAGAGGCCATCGGGACAGCACATCAGCTTTTCCATGTTCTTCTAAAGCCCTCCTAGGAGTATGTCAGTCAGGTGTGATCACCCAGGGTTCTGGGTGTGTCTGTACAGCCAAGGCTGACGCCTGGACTATCTTGCTTCATAGAGCCACTGTTGTGGGACCTGAGCTGACCTGAGTGAGCTAGATTAAAGCTGGCTGGGGTACGTCAGCTCGAGTTGCAATCACACCCTGCGACTGCAGTATAGGCGTAGCCGAAAATAACCCCTTCGTCTTGGGAAAAGAAGCTTAAGGAGGGGACTTAATAGCCTTCAGATATGTCAAGGGCTGTTATACAGAGGATGGTGATCAGTTGTTCTCCATGCCCACTGAAGACAGGACAAGAAGTCATGGGCTTAATCTGCAGCAAGGGAAATTTAGGTTGGATATTAGGGGAAACGGTCTAATTCTAAGGGTAGCTAAAGCTCTGGAATAGACTTCCAAGGGAGGTTGTGGAATCCCCATCACTGGAGAGTTTTAAGAATAGGTTGGACAAACACCTGTCAGTAAAGTTACCTGGTCCTGGCTCAGCAAAGGGACTAGATGACCCCTCGAGATCCCTTCCAACCTGACATTTCTATGATTCGATGAGTAAGATGGAACCCATGTCTACATCCTGGTTGTCGCTAGAATTGGATGCTGCTTGCAAAGGCATCAGCCGTTCTCTGCCCCTGAGAAATTAACCTCACTGAGAAGAGAGGAGGCTTTTGAGTGATGGCTTCTGTCATTTCTGGAGAGCTTGCAGGAGGACAGTGGTTCATGGGAAGGTCAGTTCAATCCAAACTAGCCTGCTTGGCTTCTTCCAGTACTTTCTGTTATGGGAATAGTCATAAGGGTGGGGAGAGGAAAAGCTATAAAAATTTTAATAGCTTAAGGCGTGTCCCCTTTATGTAATTAACGAGGCGGCTTTAATTAAGGTCCCAGCACAAAGATCCTCAAAACAACCATGAGTTGTGAGAGAGGGGGAAAAAAAGCCGTAATGTTAGGTGCAAGTACTAAAAGTTTCGGGTGTTAGCTGGCTCCCGGTCCTGTCATTACGTAGCGTTGAAATCATCCAGCATCAAAGGATCATGAAAGGAATGTGCCGCATGCCATAATCGTCTGGAAAATTAAAGTTCAGTGGTGCCAGCCATTGTGCGTTCAATAGCCCCGGGCGGGAAGGTCGATCCTGGAATAAATAGGCGTGTCCACGGCCTAGGCAGGCAGAGTGATGAAAAAATACCAGTCCCTGATCAGCTGGCATCCTTCAACCCACTCTCTGCACCGACATTTACAAAGCGGTCACCCTGATCCTTGGACGCAGAGCTTACAATGAGTAAGATCCTGAGATCTTACTCATTGTTTACTCGGACCTTACTCAGGGCAAACACAGTGGGGGTGAGCCTGAGTAACGAATGAGTGAGCTCCCACTGAAGTCAGTGAGAGTTTAACCTGGGTCAAGACTTCAGGATGTATCCAATGGACTTCACTGGTCGTCATGTTCCTAAGGTGAATGAAAGATACCGGGCACTTTTCTCCTCCAAGCACTTTGCAACGGGAAGGCGAGTGCTCGTCGCTCTGTGGTACAGATTGATGGGCCGGGCGCGCACACTGCGGGACGGTGGCAAAGCGTGGCTCAGAACCCGGCTCTCTTAGCCCAGCGTCCACCCAGTCAATTCGCCACCCGGCAGTACTGAGCATTCGCTTTCAGTTCTCCACAGTGCAAGCGCCCTCCCTGCCTCCAGCCAAACAACAGCCCAGAAATTAAAGAGGCCAGAGGCTGTGAGATTACTTTGTGCATCTGTTGCCCGGGATTGTTTTCTATCCTCTATCCTCCAGGCTGGGTTTAAATGAGTCAAGATGCTGCTTGCAAAGGGATCAGCCGTTATCTGGCCCACCATTTCCCATGCAAAGACCACATTGGTAACCATTGCTTTCTGCCCTTGGGCACCTTCCTTTGCTGGTGAGAATCTACCTAATTGCAATCTCTTGAATGGTCTTAGTCTCCATGGAATAGGTTTGTAGGGGCAAAGTTGCACACCCAGCCCGAAATCTGCATGTTCCAGCTGTGTGCTGATTTTCAGTTGATATCTACAGCACCTTTATAGGTGCCCATGTTATCATTATCGGCATGTATCAGTTAAGCAGGGAGCCTTGTGCCTGGTCAAGATGTGAATTCTAGGAAAACACCCAGAAAAACTCAACTCTTCACCCAGAAATACCCCAACAGGAATCAGTGTTAGTGACTCAATGGAAGTGATCTTCCTTCTGAGTCTACACAGGGTGAATACCCCAATGTGGGGCTGCATAGCTGGGCTACAGATGCTGTCTTTTGCACAAAACACACAATCAAGAGTCTCAAAAAGAACGAGGAGTCCTTGTGGCATCTTAGAGACTAACCAATTTATTTGGGCATAAGCTTTCATGAGCTACAACTCACTTCATCAGATGCATGGAGTGGAATATACAGTAGGATCTGATGCATCTGATGAAGTGGGTTTTAGCCCATGGAAACTTATGCCCAAATAAATTGGTTAGTCTCTAAGGTGCCGTAAGTACTCCTCGTTCTTTTTGCAGATACAGCCTAACACGGCTACTACCCTGAAAACAATCAAGATTCTGATCACCCTTAGAGGTGCCACTACTCTTTTGGCAAGAAAAGGAGTATTAAAGCCCATGGACTGTCTGGGTTTCAATTATTCCCGCTCCTTCCACTTGCTTTAGTAGTTTCGTTGGGAGACGTTTCTCGCTTTGCAAACGATGCTTCAAACTAGTCTGGGCAAAGCACAGGGACAGAGGAGCGAGTGGGCACTGGGATGGAGTCGGTGGCTTGAGGAGACTTTTCCCAGGCCCAATGCTGGGACCTAGATGACTTCACCTCCTAAACAGGCCATTTCATAACACTGCTGGCACAGAATGGCCGCTGCGTTCAACCCCAGAGATGGCTGCATTTCAACAGTGAGCAAGCAATCCCTGTATTTACACCCTGTAAACTGGTTTATGATCCGCGGGGATGACAAGAGCTATACGAATGTCAGGCAGTATAAACTGTTATTACCCAGCTGCTTCTGAAAATGCTTTCTTTCAAGTTTGTGAACTAGTTCATGGCAGGATAACAGCCCCGGCAACAGCCTAAATTACAGGGTGCTTCGGGCTGTTCGTTAATACTGGTTTATAAGTATTCCCAGGAAAAAGTTGAAAGTGCTTAAACCCTGTTCTTTTTTATTGCATGACATCCAGAAACAATTTTTAACATCAAGTAATTATCATTATTAATAGCTAACATTTATGTAGAACCTTTGATCCCAAAGCACATTACAAACTACTGTCTATATATGTAAGTACACACACACACAGAGCCAATATCCCAGCACAGTGCTAAGATGTATTCCACCGCTGGTTTTTGGATGAGCCCTAAAACCAACCATCTGACACTGTGATCATAAAAGATCCCATACTCCTTTTTGCAACGGTTGGGGTGTTCGCCCTTGTGCTTTGGCCAAATTGCAGCTTAGGTCTGAATCGCTTTACCCCACCCCTGACATGCCTCCCTTTACAGCAACGTGGGAAAGGAAGACGTGAAGAAGATCAGAACCAGTTGAAACTGCAGAAGGAATTTTTGTAGGCCATGAGATAATTACCAAAGCTGGAATTCGGTTTACGCCGGGCTAACACTCCTACTGTTGTAAAATTTCCATAGGGATTTATAATGACCGCAAGAGGCCAGGACCTTGGTTTTCTGGCGCATCCAAAAACCAACTGCGAGATACAGGCTGGCATGCCACTTCAATATGGACTCAGAAGGCCAGGAATGACCAGTGCCGCTGCTTTCCGTGTGGTCTCCCATCCGTGAACTGAGAAGACTGAACCCGCTGCGTTTATGAAAACTAACAGGGGCATGGCCTAAAGGCAGACGGCTGAAGCAAGGCAGTTCAGAGGCGACTTTCATTCTTTCTAATCATCGCAAAGGTTCCTGTTAGCCGAACAGGCCTCGCCAGAGGTCACCTCCGAATAGAGTGTCCACGCTACATGTACATAGGAGAAGATGGAATTTGACAGGGAAAATATATGAAAACTCTTCCATCGCCTGAGGAAAATCTTATAACTAAAGCTCATGGACGGGATTGGGAGAGGAGATGTTTTTAATGCATGTTTTTAGCGTATGCCAAAGCAAGGTCAAGGCAAACATTATTATTAATCTATATAGCGCCCTTGGCAAGCACAGAGCTTTAGGTCCCTGATCTGAGGAGCTTGCAACCCCCGATCCAGCCCAGACATAGACACGTGCTCCGTAACTTTAACTACAAGAGTGGTCCTGTCGACCTTACGCTCCTGATGCTTTAGTGTGTGCTTTTGTATCCAGTCTTTACATGGTGCCCTGGTGACCTTATGGGCCCAGGGCCTGCAACTGGGTGTAAAGAAGCCAACTCCCATGTGGGCTGAGGATAATGGAGTCACACTGATTTACACCAGCTCAGCCTTACGACCATTACAGACCCTAGATGCTCCTGACAACAACGAAGCCCTGGCACCATGGCCAAAATCTAATTAGGATTGACGATGTTCTGCCTCCCTACAGTCCCACTAGGGTTTTAATTGGAACCTTCTTCACTTCCTGTCCTGACCTGTTGTGTAGTGTTGCTGTGCCACATTTGACAGCTGCTTTGTTCCAGCCCAGAAGTTAATAGCTCCCCAGGCAACATGGACTCTGAAATTAATTTAATAGAATCATAAACTCATAGTACTGGGAGGGACCTCGAGAGGTCATCTAGTTCAGTCCCCTGTACTCATGGCAGGACTAAGCATTATCTAAAGCATCCCTGACAAGTGTTTGTCTAACCTGCTCTTAAAAATCTCCAATGATGGAGATTCCACAACTTCCCTAGGCAATTTATTCCAGTGCTTAACCACCCTGACAGTTAGGAAGTTTTTCCTAATGTCCAACCTAAACCGCCCTTGCTGCAATTTAAGCCCATTGTGTCTTGTCCTATCTTCAGAGGGTAAGGTGAATATTTTTCCTCACTCCTCCTTATATCAACCTTTTGTGTACTTGAAAACTAGTATGTCCCCTCTCAGTCTTCTCTTTTCTAGATTAAACAAATCCAATTTTTTCAATCTTCCCTCATGGGTCATGTTTTCTAGACATTTCATCATTTTTGTTGCTCTTCTCTGGACTTTCTCCAATTTGTCCACATCATTCCTGAAATGTGGCACCCAGAAGTGGGCACGATACTCCAGTTGAGGCCATATCAGACTGGAGTAGAGCGGAAGAATTACTTCTCGTATCTTGCTTACAACACTCCTGCTAATGCATCCCAGAACGATGTTTACTTTTCTTGCAACAGTGTTCCACTATTGACTCATAATTAGCTTGTGATCTCCTATGAGCCCCCAATCCTTTTCGGCAGTACTCCTTCCTAGGCAGTCATTTCCCAGTTTGTAGGTGTGCAACTGACTGTGCCTTCCTAAGTCGAGTACTTGGCATTTGTCCTCATTGAATTTCATCCTGTTCACTTCACACTATTTCTCCAGTTTGTGCAGATCACTTTGAATTTTAATCCTATCCTCCAAAGCACTTGCAACCCCTCCCAGCGTGGTATCATCCACAAACTTTAGGAATGTGCTCTCTGTGCCATTATCTAAATTATGTGAAACCATTCCCTTGATATCAGCAAGGTGGATTTCTACTGCAGGGTGAAAACCTTTGGGACGGCTCCTCAGTCGGTATAAGACAGGATAACCCCATTGACTTTGACGGAGCGAGGCTGGTTTACATCCACTGGGGCTAAGACCCACTGACTCAACCAGCACCATTACCAAGGTACAGCCGCCGGGGCTCTGGCCTGTGGGTGCGAACGGCGTTATATCGATTCACAAATGGATCTGGCTCCTGTAGTTTAAATTGAACAATAAAGCATGACATTTAGTGCAGGAAAGAGCAATGAAACCCTCCAGTCCAGCCCCAGTACCAATGCAGGATTCTTGCCTACAACTAAATATTCTAGCCAACCCAGCTGAAGGGGCTTCTCTTTGTTCCTACTCTTTGGGTACCACCATTAGCACCAAGGAAAGCATTCCAAACCTTTCCAAATCTGGGCCCTCACGCTCCTTGTAACATTCATGGTGAACAATTTGTCCCATGTAACCTCTTGTGAACAGCTCAAAAGCAGACCATTAGTTTCACCATTGATTTGTGACTTTGAATTGTTTTAGCGGCCTTGGGCAAATGAATTTCAGGCTGTGGGTTTCTCACTAGCTCGGTGCAGAGAGTCTACCCTTGATTATCCAGCATGTCAAATTTGCTGGTCAAGATGTGGGAATGGGAATTAAAGACCTGTTTAAAATTAAACATGGGTTTACAGTTCTTTCCTGCATCGGAGTCATGAATGCTGATGCTCCAGGACAGCCTAGAAATAAGAGGGTTAGGCAGAAAGTTTCTTCATGGGCTGTTTATTTTGTAACTCCCCTCTAGGGATTCTTCCACCTTTGAAGTATCTGGTTCTACCCAGTGAAGAAGATGGGAAACTGAACTAGATGGGACAGAGAGCCAGTGCGCATGGCTTACTAAAGACCCATGTTCCTTCCCGTCCTGTATGGGGGAACCGCGCCTTCATTAAACTGTTTTCATCCCCAAATGCAAACTCACTTCATGCCCTGAGTTGAACCTATTTCAGCCGCTGGCAAAAGGGTCTCCTTCCACATCCAAACAACTCTTGGTTCACATGTTGTTGCAGAGAGACCCTGCAGAACAGCGTGTGAAGATCCAGCTCCGAACTCCCCAAAACACCAGGATGCTGTTCTCTCCCTTCTCATCCGACATCAGCAGAGACTGCGATCAACTTTCAAACACACCGGGGCAAAGGGAGCTCTTCGTGAGTGATAGGAGACGGTGGCCAGGTTTTTGGCGAGCACTAGGGAAGCTAATTGGATGTGAGATGGATCTCTTTTTGTTTGCACTTTTTGGATTCCTCCCCTTCCCCCCATGTCTGGGAAGGGAAGGAGTGAGAGGAAAACAAAGACAACGACAGTGATTATTCCAAAGGAACTTGTCTTCCAATCTCATTTCTCTGCCAGAGATGGCAGGGATACATAATAACATGTCTTATACCGCACAACATATATTTTAAAAATCCAAGTTCCGCTTTAGCTCTGCCTGGAACCCGTCCACTCTGCAGCGAGGATGCACGCGAGGCTGCGCGAGTGCTGCTGATAGTCCTCCGACGCCGTCCCGACGGACGGACGACTTCTCCCGCAAATTGGTGGAGCTGGCTGGGAAAGATTTAGAGGATCTCAGCACCTGGAACCAGGGGCTGTGCCCAGTGCTTAATTTGTAAAGGAAGAGGTGCCAGGGCTCAACTGGGGCAGCTGGAGAGCAGCGGCTGCTGGCTGGGGCCCCAGCTGTGAAGGCCAGCAGCAGCACCGAAAGATGGGTGGCCGGATGCAGTAGGAGGAACCCCCCGGTTGCGAGGCTTGGGGGAAGTTTTTGCTTTGTTATACCCCACACAGGTTGCGGAGCGGCTGGGGGCGGTATGTGCTATTCAGCTTCCCGGGTTCATCCATCATCTCCCTGGACTCCAGAGCGATTTCGGCTGAACTCAGGAAGCTGAGGAGCAAAGGCCGGCTCCTCAGCCACCCGGGAGCCTGCATCGGGCCTATGAAAAGCTTCTTCCGGACCAGAGACGCTTTTCCCCGGGTCGGCTTGGGGTCTGGGGAGGGAAGGCGCAGTGCGGCTGTGGTGGCCAGGGACTCCTCCGGATGAGGGGGGGTGACTCGGGGCACCTCTGGACAGGTGCGGGGGGGCTATCGGGCCTCTGGTGGAGGATGCTCAGGCTTCCAGCCAACCAGGAGTTCCTCCGGCTGGGGGGTGGGATGCTCAGGCCTCCAGGAAGTTGGGGGCTCCTCTGGATGAGGGGTGGGGCGCTCAGGCCTCCAGCCACCCCAAAAATCCTCTGGCGGGGGGGATGGGACTCATGGCTCTGGCCAAGGGAAGGGCCGGGGGTCTTGGGGCTCTGGCTGGAGGTGGAAGGGCAGAGCTGGGGGCTAGCCTCCCCAAAAGGGGGCGCCACCATGGCAACCGGAGAGCAGTGGCTGCTGGCCAGGAGCCCAGCAATGCCAGGGCTATGATCTGCCAAGCCTAGAGGTGCTGGGACTGGCTGTGGCCCCAGGCGCACACGAGAGAGTGCAGAAACAGTGAGGGAGGGCAGGACTTTGCTACAAGGATGGTTACACCCGGGATGAGCTCTCCCGAGAGCCCAGATTGTAGTGCCAAGAACCCAGTCCGTGCAGTGTAGACCGGCCCTTAGAGTCTTCCAGGGGAGAAGACTCCACCTGGAGACCATTTTTACTGGTCTCCTGATGAAAACCTTTAATGGGTTCCCTCAGAGTCAGGCTCTGCCAGCCCTCACCCAGGCACGGCAGGACCCTGCCACCCACAGAATGACCAGATTGTCTAAGTGCCAGGTGGGATTCCAGTTCTCAAGGGGCTGCCCTCTCCCACCCACCACAGGGGGAGAGGCAGGTGGGCTGCCGTGTCTGGATGCCCCCAGAGCTCTTTCAAAGCTCCTGGTGCTCCTTCCCGGGGGCATTGCAGCCGTCCCAGGCTGAGAGCCGCAGGCCCAACCGGACCAGGGGAGGAAGGAGGAAAAGAATTCGAAACCAGGCAGAAGGATTTGCAAAGAACGTCCCCAGAGCCCGGGGTCCAGTCCCGGCGCTTCTCCTTACGCCAGCCTCAGTCCATGCTCTGGCAAAGCTGCCTGTGCTGTCAACCTGGGATCTAGACGTCAACCCAGTTGGCTGAGTGAGGCTCGAGCCAAAGGGTTTGCCGGAATAACCCCTGGAATCCGGCCCCCCTCAGAGGGACGGAGCTGGTGCACGGGGAGAGGGCAAAGCCGCAGAGGTGAACAGAGTCTGGAAGGACCGAATTACCCCAGCCGGGCGTGTTACCTCAGTGAAGCGAACCCCCCCGGCTGTTTCCAAGACTTTGGCTGATCAGGAGGGTTTCCAGCAGAGCGGGGGCGAGGCAGGACAGGACAGGGTGGGACTCCTGCCTGGAGCCACCAGGGCGCTGCCAAGGCAGAGGGGCGGAGGACCGGGGGGCGGGCAGGGGCGAGGGAGGGAAGGTGTGTCGTGCAGAAAGGAACGTGTTACAGTCGCGCTGAAAAATGAGCTCCAGGGGATGGAGCAGGTTGACAGGCCTTATTCCGCTTCCGCCGCTTCCATGTAGGGGAAGGGCAGAGCCCTTCCAGAGTCCCTCCAGCTTTTCCCTCTCCCCAGAGATGAGCCCCTTCCCTGCGAAACACCCCAGGGCTCTTGTCTTTTTCTGGCGCCTCGGCAACACTCCTCCAGCTTGTCCTGCCCATGCCATTGCCCTTTGGAGGGAATTGTGGCCGTCGTCTGTCACCCAACCACAGCCCCTGCTGTCCTTGGGGGAATCACAACGCCAGCACAGGAAGGAAGAATTTACAACCCCATCCATGCACCAACTTCAGAGACAGCGGCCCAGGAATTTACCATCGCAGTGTCTCTTATGGGCAAGGTAGGCGCACAGGCCAGCCTACAAAATACCAGCCCAGCTCCTGGGCCTGGCAACCTCCTCTCCCTCTCCTCCAGCTCCCTCGGGGCCAAAAGTAGCCATCCTCGGCCATTCCATCCATTTCCTGAACCCGGTCCAATTCGCCGCCGGCACGACTAACATGCCAAACCTCTCACGGCTGTGCAGACAGGATCAGAAGCCCCAAGAGACGCTGAAAGACCCCGTAAGCTTTCCTCACCTGATCCCACTCCTCGCAAGCTGGAAGAACCGGCCGCTGATTCAGAAACAAAACAGCAAACGGCCAAGCCTTTGAAAAGCCCTTAGCCACCACCTTCGCCCGGCCAGTTTTGACTAGATTAGGAGCTGATTTAAAATGGGAGCTCCTGCCCATCGCAGCCTGGTGTGACAGCGCCAACGTGTCTGCCAAAGCCGCCCGAGCTTGTGTTGAATGGGCCCTGCTGAGTGTGGGGGGGGGGGAGGGGAGGCCAATGGAGATCCCAGAAAGGAGTCCTGAAAAATAGGCATGAAGGGCCGGGTTCAGAGCCCGCCAGAGTCCGTGGGAACTGTATTGACATCAGCGGCCCCGGAGAGTGGAGCGGAAAGAGCGCATCCCGATCACATCCCAGACCAGCGCTGGGAGGGAGGCAGCTTGAATGACTGTAAAACACAAAAATGTGTCCAAGAAAACAAAGGGAGAAGGCAAAATATAAGGGGAGCAGCCACCCGCTTCCGACCACAGTGCCCCCTAAAGCACTGCTTCCAGCGTTATGCAAGGGCTTTTGTGCTTTCATGGCACCTGACTTTGCCCCAGATAGCACCAGCATGGTCCAAGCCAAAGAATGCGATTGCTAGCGGACTTGTCCTTCTTGGAGAGGCAACTTTTAGTTCATGCAAATAACCTAAAATCAAAATCTCAGCCTGCATCAGCCATTCCCGATCCCCCTGTCAAATTTACCAGGGTTCAAATGCCGGACCCAAATTTCACTCCTTCCCCCACGCCACGCCAGGGGTCAACACCAAGCCCCACTTCATTGCAGTCTGGAGCTAAATGTTGCATCCAGGACCTTTCTCTAAAAAGCTCCCAGGGTCTTTACATAAGAAAATAAAAGCCTCCAGAGCAAAGGTCCATCTAGCCCAGTATACTGACAGTGCCCAATGCCAGGTGCCCCAGAGGGAATGAACAGAACAGGGAATCATCAGGTGATCCATCCCGTCGCCCATTCCTAGCTTCTGGCAGAGGCTAGAGACACCATCCCTGCCCATCCTGGCTAATAGCCATTGATGGACCTATCCTCCACGAATTTATCTAGCTCTTTTTTTAACCCTGTTATAGTCTTGGCCTTCACAATATCATCTGGCAAGGAGTTCCACAGATTGTGCATTGTTTGAAGAAATACTGCCTTTTGTTTGTTTTTGAACCTGCTGCCTCTTAATTTCATTGAGTGACCCCCTAGTTTTTGTGTTTTGAGAAGGAGTAAATAACACTTCCTTATTTACTTTCTCCACACTACACATGATTTTATAGACCTCAATCATATCCCCACTTAGTCGTCTTTTCCAAGCTCAAACGTTCCAATCTTAGTAATCTCTCCTCATATGGAAGCTGTTCCGTACTCCTAATCATTTTTGTTGCCCTTTTCTGAACCTTTTCCCATTCCTCTACATCTCTTTTTGAGATAGGGTGACCAGATCTGCATGCAGTATTCAAGGTGTGGGCATACCATGGATTTATATAAAGGCAATATGTTAATATCTGTCTTAATACCTATCCCATTCCTAATGATTCCAAATAGTCTGTTTGCTCTTCTGACTGCCAGAATGAAGTATCTGTTTCTTTTAAGAAATGAAGTTGATGCTGGGGGGAAATGTCAGGCTGGCAGCCAGAGAGGTGGAAGTCTTCTTTCAGCTACATGGACAGCTGGTGACAGTGAGTTCCACGGGCTAATTGTACATTGTGTGGGGAAAGTGGCCTTAACTCTGGGCTGGAGAGTCTATTTCTAGTGGGGCGCGAGGAGTCCAGGTGACCCTCAGCAAAGAAGATATTTGTACCAGTACAAGTTTTATAGTGTGAACCCTTATCCAGTAGGAATTGGGCTCAGGTAATTTTCATTACAACATGAAGTTATTACAAAGATACGCCCGAGTTGGATTTGTCAGATCGATGCTCCAGGCGGTTGGAACCATGGCTTAGTATACGTAACACAGATGCAACAGGATAGCAATGATACCCCCACGCACATCAGGAAAAGGGGGGGCGGATTTTAAATTAAACTCAAGCAGTCGCAATTTTTTCCATTTCCTTGCAAGTTCAGTGAATTCTACCAAACGTCACAAACAGGGCCAATGTACTTTTGCCAATGCATAGTAGGAAAACCCCAAGGAGTCAACATGTATAGCTGGTGAAAATCTCTCCATGTTTGTCTGGGGCGTGCATTGAAGTCTCTTGTGATGTATTTTCAAAGTACTTTTCCATTAAATCTGTAATGACTCTAGTCCAATATCAACAGCTCACCCAATTTTACCCCACGCTTTACTTACTGCCCCGGCCCCTGAAATCCTGTAATTGCAGGAGAATTTCAGATTAAATTTTATTGAACAGTGAATTTCCAGCCCTCATGGATGGGATGAAGATAAAGAATGGAGACCAGAGCATAAACTGATGGCTCAAACCCCAAAGACTAATTAACACCCCCATACACACACACCCCAAAAATGGATTTTAAAAAACCCTCATGATTTTAAAGCCACTGTTGTGATTTTTGAATGCTTTGGGTTGGCAACACTAAATTGCTTCCTGTGATTTCGGGGATTAGGTTTTGAGGGGTGAGCTTCCCAGGCACAGTGTCTGGACACAGCACTGGGAAACTGTTGGCATTATGCACAGCCAATTGGAACCGGACTCCATAAAGCTGAGCTCTTGCAAGCACCTTTACCACTGACGGGCATGCCAGACACGGGCAGCCATTTTGTGTCCAGTTCTGTGCAGACTGTCGAAGGGGTGAGGCCCCCACACTGCGCCCTCCCTCACAGACACCGCTTTCACTCTTATGGTTACTCTTTGTAGACAGAGAGCTACAACTGTAACGAGCTGTGGGTTGGTATTATAGCAGCATGTGTGGTGGCAAACCCCCGGCAGCCCAGAGTATTACATTATAGTCACCACAGCCAGCGCTGCACGGCAGACTGCTGGTGCACAGACATCACTGCTGATCATGCTGACCAATATCATCTCGTTATTCCCTTGTGCTCCCTTTCCTGTCTGTGTCCATTCATGGTCTCTTGGCTTGTACTTTGATTGTAAGCACCCTGGGGCAGAGACCATCTCTTTTGTACAACACCTAGAACAATAGGGGGTCAATGACTGAGGCTTTGAGACATGAGAATAATAACAGCAGAATTCAAAGGGTGCATTTCTGAAGCGGATCAGGAACCAAGACCATTATTACACCTCAGAAATCTTAGAAATGTCACTGCGTGGGATTAATCCGGAGTTGTAGATCATGATTATGCAGCTAGAGGATTGGTTGGGTTTTGTTTGTTGTTTCAAGCTAGGATTACAAACTCATTGAGGTAAACACCTCCGGGGGGGGGGGGGTGTTTAAGAACGCCTGAGGAAACAGACATCAGACAGAGATACAATCTATGACACAGAAGCCATGTTTCACAGACATAAACCCGCAGATTATTTATTACCCTGGTACGGCATCCAACAATTCGTCCGAGATGCAACCCTCCTTACCACAGTTCTACCCAACAGAATCTTCACTTGGAAAAGAAGAGAACAGGTTAGTGAGCTGCCCGAGAATCATGGGAATCTGTTTTAATTGGATGAAAAAAAGCCAATGGCTGCTGCTTCTGCAGACCTGGACAGACAGGGTCCGGTCATTAGAGAGTCTGAGTGCTTTTGATGGTTGGTAAGCCCTCAGCTCAGTAGCTCCAAACAGGACTGAGCCCAAAGGGAAGGGAAGTGCAAAGGAGAAAAAAGGCCTTCGAGATTTGAACATTTCTCCACGTAACTCTCAGCACTCTGAAGTTCACCCTGGTAGCACCACTCCCAGCAAGCCGTGCGGCTGTACGATCTCAGGCAGAAGTCAAACGATGCAACCCGCTTGGTTCTCCACTAGCCATGGACCCGGGATTCTGCACTGGGCCCACCCACAAAGTAAGAGTCAGCTCCCATGTGGCCTGTACCATCCCCAGGTCTCTGAGCCCAGGAGGACTGGGTTACCTTGGAGAACTGGCTCATGCCCGAGCATTGCTGCTGCAACCTGCGTTGTACTTACACATGAAAAGCGACCAATTGCCTTCCACCAGGTTCCTCCCAATTCAAGCCCTGAGCCAGGGAGGCTGGGTGGGTTGCTAAGGGGGGGGATCGCTAATGTGTTGTAGGGCTCCAGTTTGAATCTCTTATGGAGGGCGGGGTTTCCACCTGCTTTGCAGTAGCCCGGGTGACATCTGAAGATGGGGCTTAGGCCCGTTCCCGGGGAACATACAGGAGCCAGAAGCTCAGCTGACATCAATGGTGTGACGCGAGTTGACCCCACCTAAAGAGCCGACTGGGTTACCGACGAAGGTGACAAATGAAGCAGTGGCCAAGGTCTGACTGGGTCTCAGAGAGGTAATGTCCCGGGTGCCACTGAAGCTGGGCGCTCCCCCCCTCCCCCAGGGCTGAGCCAGGCCAGGGGACTGTGCATTGCCACTGGCCTTGAGAACTGAACAGTGCTCCATTGAGGGCTCCCGTAGCAATTTACCACCAGGCCCCCGATCTGCAGAGGAAGGTACACGGCGCAGCTTCCATCAGTCATAATGAGGCAGCATGGCCAGCAGAGAGTGAGAGCCCGATTCTCCCCTCGCGTACACTGGTGTATGTCCCGGGTGACACCATTAAAGTCAGTGCAGTTTTGCTGGAGTGAAAGTGGTGTAAGAGCACAAAATCCGGCTCTGAATGTCCCAGCGTCCAGTGCTACGGCTTGATCTGCCCAGATCAGGATAAAGCAACGCCTGCAGTGATGTTGATGGGACCACTAATGGGCTGACGCACCACCAGTTCCTGCTTTAGTGGATCCTAACTGTCCAGTGTGTCATATGCTCCATATTCCAGCCAGCCAAAGGAGAGTCCCCTTTCTCTTTGCAGTACAACAAATGAAGTTGGATTCTTGGGGCCAGTTCTTCTGCTGATGTAAATCAGCAAAGCTCCATCGATTTCAATGCTGCGGTGGTAATTTACCACAAAGGAGGATCTGTCCATCCATTTTTCAACATTCACATTTAACCGGGGGCAAAAAATACGTCTCTAGCAAACAACACGGTTGCCCTAGTGGACTACGAAGCACATTCCTGTCTAGAGACCAGTGCCTTCTGCCTAGATACCGTAGTGATGGGCACATTACACATGCAGAGGTAGCCTAGGTGAGTCTAGACAAATATCATAAATAATACTCAACAGGTTAGAGAGAGAGAGAAAGAGAGAGAGAGAGAAACTCCCAAGGAAGACAATGGAACATTCCCTACTGGTGTGAACTGACATCACCATTTTAAGCTAGCAGAGAGTTTGGCCCACTGTCTGTTTCGTGACCCCTTGGAGATTCCTTTCAAACGCTTGTACAAGCTGGCAGTGGGCTGGTTACACCTCTTTCATTTATTACGGCTGGCAAATCCGATCCTGATTTCTCCTAGTGTATCGGCACATCAAACAAATAGAGCAGGGTGTAGGCTCTGATCCTATCTTCAGTTTTTCCTTTGCCCAAAGACAGCAGAGATGAGATTGGCCAAGGAGGACATTTTGCCCATGGTGAAGATGCTCTATAGCAGGCAGCGTGCGGGGGAAGGAGCGTAGCCTTCCCTATCAAACGGGGTCCACTCTCTCTTGATTTTGCCTGCTCAGTTTAGCAGGCTGGGGTCAGACAAGTTCAGATGCAGGTGCAGCCCCTGCAAGGAATTCCCTCAGCTGTGGGAAACTAAAAAGGTTGAATTGACACAAGTGGCTTTCGCGCATGAACGGCGTAGAGGTGAATTTGTAAATCGTGAATGGCTGTTATATTCTCTATCACCAGGATCATCCTACTGCTCTGTGTGCCAATTATTTTCGGCTACAGATCTGGCATTCAGTACAACTAGTTTTAAGGACTGGAAGCATGCAGCCAGTCCTACTTCTGAGCCTGAAAGTGGTCCTGAGCATTGAAACTGTCTGTTAATATACTGCAATCGCCAAAGGGAAGCTGGTTGTGTTGACTCCAAATTAGAGGAACAATTCAACCGTGAACCACTTTCCTGGCAGTAGGACATGTTCAAAAGAATGATTGCAGCTATGAAATTCTTGGCATGAAGGGGTCTGGCATTCCAAGGAGACAATCAGTCCATAGGATCACAACACGATGGAAATTACATGGGCACTTTGGGAGCTTCTCAGCCAGTTTGATCCATTCCGTGAAGAGCACATCGAGAACCGTGGAAATGTTGGCAAGGTGATTCCTTCCTACCTATCTGTGCCTTATTGTGAATACGGTGTTACCCTGATGGGTGAGAAAGGTTTGTCTTCAATTATTCCTAAGAAAAGCAAAGTATTATTCAGTCAGTCTGGGCTCCACTCCAGATATGTGCCATGCCAATCAGTTGACTTCTCCAGTGCGATTGGTAAAAGATCAGGCAGCAACAGAGCAGTTTCTGGAATTTATCCTCATTCATGGCCATGGAGCTGAGTATCTTGTGGATGTGGTAGTGAAACTCCTGCAAGAGAAAGGTTTTTCACTATCAGATTGCCATGGCCAGTCGTATGATAATACATCACATGTGGCAAGACATTACTCAGGTTTGCCAGTAGGACTAAAAGAAATGAATGAATTTGTTGTATATGTTCCCTTTGTAGGACAATCCTTGAACCTTGTGGTGTCAAAGCTGCCAATGCACCATGCAAGTTGTGTCCTTTGACTTTGTGCAAAGAGCGTACACATTTTTTGCTTCGTCTACCCATCACCGGGATGTGTTGGTTTCTTCTTTAGACACGGATCACAAGGTTGTGAAACCCATGACTCACACTCAATGGTCAGCTCTTGTTGATGTCATCCAGGCTGTGTGTGATGGCTATGAAAGGATTCAAGCTGCTCTTGATTCTCTGCCCAATTACAATGATCAGCCAAGAGATCATGATGTTCAAGGTCTCAGTAAAAAAACCGGACAAGCTGGAGACAGTATTTTTGACCATTCTTTAGAATGCTAGCCTCATCCATTTCAGTGAAACAGGCAACACTGGACAAAAAGACATGAACCTGTCCATTGTTGTCAACATCATCCTGTCTTTGAATCGTATCTACAAGACTTGAGACAACTTCGATGAATACGAATGCAAGGCAACGGCACAAACTCCAGTAACAGCAAGAGAGGTGTGAAAGAATGAAGCCATTGCATACCTCACTCTGAAGGAGCTGCAAGTGACGCTGTCCTTCAAGGAAGCCAAAAAAAAATTCATGGTTGAAATATACTTACCAATCATTGCCTCGGTGATGTATGGGTTTAACAAGACGAGGCAAGGCATGCAAAGACATCAGTGGTCGATTTGGTTTCTTTATGAAAGTGAGGGTTATGAATACTGAGGAAATTGCATAGCAGTGTGAGAAGCTGACTTTTCTTTACCGCAATGACCTTATTTCTGAATGTCAACATGTCAAGCATTACATCTTAGCAGAGACGTTCAATGTTGATTCCCTCGATTGCTCCATCATAGCTTCTCAGACATAGTAAAGCCCCTGCTATGGAAATGGGTGCTCTAATCCACAAGGAAGGTTACAAACACAAATGGTGTTCAGAAACCAAAATGGAACTCATAATTTGTCACAGATGTATCCCCGCCCCCAATTTTTCACAGCTGTAATCTCATTCTATGAAAAGTACTAAAGTCATAAGTGAATGGTTTTGAGAGGGGAAAAAAAGCCCTTAGACCATCACACTTTATCATCTTAAAATGGAAGTTGAAAAATCCATTTTTCTCTCATTTCGGCTTCCAGAAGTGCCACCCTGAGAAAGGTTGTTCTCTCAGTATTGCAGGATGGGAATTTAAGGCAGAAATCTCAGGAAGAGATGTGCTGTCATGGTGTATCTAGCCCAGTTTGGCAGATTTAAGAGGTTGCAAGAGTCTGAGTAAGGCTCTGAGCTTTTTAGTGTTTATTTGACACAAGCCAAAAACCAACATTTTTGATTATGGGCAAGAGGAGGAAAAGAGATGAGAAGAGAATTGGGATGGAGAATATTTTCAAAATTTGTAGCCAAGGGATAGTCTACATCCCATGTAGCCAAGGGATAGTCTACATGCAGAGATGCACTGATCAGATCGGACTTTATCCCAATTTAGTTAAACCGGTGCAAAAGGCTGTGTGTACCCTCATTTCAATTTAAGCCAAGCTAAACTGAAACAAGCCAGAATCAATTAGGAACCGCCTTAAGCTATACCAAAAGAAGACAGTGCCCACAGTGGGATTGGCAGCTGTTTTACTAAATTGGTTTAAAAATCTAAAAGCTAAACGGGTACAACTTTCTCATCTAGACAAGGTCTAATTTGCTTGACCTTGGGCATATCAGAATTCACCTAAACTCCGGGGTAATAATCTCACTGTTACCTTAGTTTCTGTTTGGAAAATAGGGAGAACATTGTACCCACCTCTGAAAAATGCGTCAAGATTTATGGACAAAAAATGGTGCATAAGAACAAAAGTGTGACCTATTATTTGATGTAAACATTAAAAAAATCCGCCTAAATCCCATCTGCCGGTATTTTCCTGGCATCTTGCCCCTGTGCAGAAGCAGAAATTCAAGGAGCAATTAAAAAATAAAAAGTGAAAGTGTCCTCAGCTGGTTACATGTTAGTCAAAGCCTTTTCAGATGCTGCTGAACCAAAGAACCCTGAAATGAGACGGTTTCCAGCCTGGGATGGCATCTCTATGCATTTCCTACCTTTCAGGTCTAATTAGTGCCATTTAGTCAAAGGGAAGTAGAACTCCAATTTGTAATTGAAAGTAGACGTGTATTTAAAACTCACACACTCGGTAAATACACCCCACTGCTTCTCTGGCGCAGCGTGGCTTCAAAGGGCTGGGGAAAATAGGCTCCAATTAACTCTTGCGGGTAGGTAAGTCCGTTTTATTAGCCCTCTTTTACAAGCAAATCAAAGCGAGGCGATGCGATTTGCCCAGGGGCACGGGGAGAGCTGGCGATTGAGCCAGAACTAGACCCAGTGCCGTTGGAGTGAATTAGAGTAAAGGGGTCTCCGCACCCCACGGGAGGAGTTGCATGATCAGGAGCTGCTGACTATTGGGGGTCGGCTCCAACTCTCACTGAAGTCAAAAGGCAGGTTCCCATTGGCTTCCATGGGAGTTGGAGCAGGGCCTTTTGTCCTGTTCTTAAGCCTCTTGATCACACAGCGGGCCCCAGGCATCATAGAATCTCAGGGTGGGAAGGGACCTCAGGAGGTATCTAGTCCAACCCCCTGCTCAAAGCAGGACCAATCCCCAGCTAAATCCTCCCAGCCAGGGCTTTGTCCCGACAACCTTTAGTAAATTGTTCCAGTGGTGAATTACCCCCACTGTAGGCTGGTGGAGTCATTTTCAACCCAATCCTGATCTGAACGAAGTCAAATAACACCGCTTCCATGAGAGGAGGGGGAGGTTGGTGGGTTTCTTAAACTGAGTGTGTTGAGAACCGATCAAATCCCTGCTTACAGCTCAAGTCAGAGCCAGCATGGTGGAGTTCTCAGAGACACGGCTCTGGCCAAGGACCTGTGTCTTGACCGGGGACACCTTGATGCTATTCCAGTCCTAGGAGCATCCTGAGCAACACAGACCATCAGCTGCACCAACCTTTGCTAGCAGCTTCAAATTCATTTCCAGCCCCAGATAGCAGAACAAATCTCCTGCAAGTGCTCAGAGGCATTGCAGGCCGAAAGACGGGTCAATATTCGGGGACTGAGGTCGGCTTGAACATCATGCATGCTGTGAAGGTTTTCAAGACGTGAGGGGAGGAAAGTGCCGGCACAAGAACCTCGCACTCGCTGCCAGTACGTGCTTGTTCTCACACCCCCAGACAAGCTCTCTCGGTCTCGCCCAGGGACACACGCACTCGCACGGGGGCACAATCAGACAGACATTCTCTTTTGCAAGCTCACACACAAACCGTCTGTTTCACTCACACCAGGTGGGTCTCCACCTCCAACCTCCTCAACTCCATAGGCGCCAACTTCCCCTAGAGCCAGTGGGTGGTTGTGCCCCCCACCAACTCCACCCCTTTCCCGCCCCCATTCCCACCCCCATTCCAACCCCTTCCCCAAATCCCCACCCGAGCCTCGCCTCCTCCCCTGAGCACACAGTGTTCCCCCCTCTTCCCCACTCCCTCCCAGCCATGCATGCAGCTGTTTCACGGTGCAACACTGGGAGGGAGGGAGGAGAAGCAAGACCCGGCGGCGCGCTCAGGGGAGGAGGCAGAGGTGGCGGCCGAGTGGAGGTGAGCTGGGAGAGGGCAGGGAGCTGCCGGTGGGTGCTCTGCACCCAGCAATTTTTCCCCGTGGGTGCTACAGCCCCAGAACACCCACAGAGTCGGCGCCTATGCTCAACTCGATAAGAGGATGGGGTAACCGCTCCCTGAAACTTGACACACAACAGCCTGGACTGGTACAGCCTCTTGTAATAGGAACTGCAGGCTTCAAATAGAGGAGTTGATATGCTATGAAACCAAGAGACTAGAACCATCCCTAGTGAAACGACCCTGCCATGGATGGAGTTTCAGCAGGGGTCACGTTAAGAACAAAGGAACAACCAACAGGTCAGACCAATGGTCAACAGTACCTGTCTTCCAACAGTGGCCTGTGCTAGATGCTTCAGAGGGTGTGAACAGAGCAGAGCAATTTATCAAGTGACACCCCCCACCCCGCGCCTGTTGGCCGGTCGCAGCTTCTGGCAGGCTGTGGAGACAGGGGTGAAATGTATTTTGGACCACAGAACAGATGGTCTGGAGAAGTACAGCTCCGCCCTAGCACTTGGGAGACCTGCGTTCCATTCCTGACTCCTCCCTGTGTGACCTTGGGGAAATCCCTTCGTCTCTCACTGCCCCGCCCGTACAAGGAGGGCAACTAAAATGATTAGGGGTTTGGAACGGGTCCCATATGAAGAGAGATTAAGGAGGCTAGGACTTTTTAGCTTGGAAAAGAGGAGACTAAGGGGGGATATGATAGAGGTATATAAAATTATGAGTGGAGTGGAGGAAGTGAATAAGGAAAAGTTATTTACTTGTTCCCAAAATAGAAGAACTAGGGGCCACTCAATGAAATTGGCATGCAGCAGGTTTAAAACAAATAAAAGGAAGTTCTTCTTCACACAGCGCACAGTCAACCTGTGGAACTCCTTACCTGAGGAGGCTGTGAAAGCTAGGACTATAACAGGGTTTAAAAGAGAGCTGGATAAATTCATGGAGGCTAAGTCCATAAATGGCTATTAGCCGGGATGGGTAATGAATGGTGTCCCTAGCCTCTGTCTGTCAGAGGGGGGTGATGGATGGCAGGAGAGAGATCGCTCGATCATACCTGTTAGGTTCACTCACTCCGGGGCACCTGGCATTGGCCACTGTCGGTAGACAGGATGCTGGGCTAGATGGACCTTTGGTCTGACCCAGTATGGCCGTTCTTATGTTCTTATGTTCTTATAACTGCACTTCCCTGCCTCATGGGTGGTGTTGGGGGGATAAATGACTTTGTGACTGTGGACGGTGATGAGGGCCAGACAAATACCGTAGCTAGTATGCAATAAACGGGCATCGGACAGCGTCAGCAGTCCAGGATCCGTGCAGCGCCTCCTTTCCCAGGATGAAGGCTTCTTTCTTTGGCTGGGCCGTAATCTTGGAAGCCCAAAACGTTTCTTGAGATCTGATTACCCTTTCGGTGGGTGCTGCACACGGCGCTTCGGGAAGGCAGGAACAAACGCCGCTGCTTGACTCTAATTTTGAAGCAGTGTAGCCTCCCACCTCTTTCCATTTCCTTTCCTTTTGTGATTGTTTTTTCTTTTCATCTTGTGGTTTGCCACCGTCCCGTCTAATCAACTTCTCAGTAACCACAGCTGCAGCTTGGCACATCAGATCCCCGGGGCCTCTCTCATGTGAGCCACAGGCTCCTCCTCCTAACCCATGCTCAGGGAGGGAAAATTCCTTCCTGTTTATAAACCTCATGCCCTTGCTAGGGTTCATCTGTATTCCACACGGGGGGGGGGGGGGGGGAATATACACAAGCTAATATATTCAAGGGGCGAGAGCCATGCCCAGTGAATTGGAGGCTATTGCCAAGATGCCGGAATGCCAAACAGTGCTTCCTACTCCTCTTACAGCTGTGAGCCTGACATCACCGCCAGACCCCAGAACACCAAGGTTAACATTTTCAGAAGCATCTGCATGACTTGGGCCCTTCTGACTCATTTTCTGAGGATACATTGGAAGCGAGCAGGGCAAACAAAAGATTTCTGGCTCTTTTAAGTATGTGGTGAGGGCATAAGGAGCTACGAACGGCCATTCTGGGTCAGACCAATGGGCCATGTAGCCCAGGATCATGTCTTACAACTGTGAATGATGCTAATTGAAGCAGAAGGAATGAACAGAACAGGGCAAATATTAAGTGATCCATCCCCTGTCATCCACGCCCAATTGCTGGCAGTCAGAGGCTAGGGATCCCCATATATGGGGTTGGATCCCCGACCCTCATGGGTAATAGCCATTGATGGACCTACCCTCCATGAACTAATCTGGTTCTTTTTTGAACCCAGTGATACTTTTGGCCTTCACAACGTCCTCTGGCAACAAGGTCAACTGCGCAATGTGTGAAGTGCTTCCTCAGGTTTATTTTAAACCTGTTGCCTATTAATTGCCTTGAGTGACCCCTGGTTCTTCTATTATGTGAAGGAGTAAATAACACTTCCTTATTCACTTTCTCCCCACCATTCATGATTTTATAGACCTCTATTGTATCCCCTCCCTTGGTCATCTCTTTTCTTGTCAGCAAGTTAAAGAAGTATGGGCTAGATGAATGGACTACAAGGTGGATAGAAAGCTGGCTGGATCATTGGGCTCCATGGGTAGTGATCAATTGCTCCATGTCTGGTTGGCAGCTGGTATGAAGCGGAGTGCCCCAGGGGTCGGTCCTGGGGCTAGTTTTGTTTAACATCTTCATTAATGATCTGGAGGATGGCATGGACTGCAAGTTTGCAGATGACACTAAACTGGGCAGAGAGGTAGATAAACTGGAGGGTAGGGATAGGATACAGAGTGACCTAGACAAATTAGAGGATTGGGCCAAAAGAAATCTGATGAGGTTCAACAAGGACTAGTGCAGAGTCCTGCACTTAGGAAGGAAGACTACCTCTCTCCATTCTAAAAACTGAGCATTTATTCCTACCCTGTTTCCTGTCTTTTAACCAGTTAGTGACCCAAAGTCCACTTCCAATTGGCATGAAGTAGAACACAATATCATCTCACTCATCTTGACTATGGAGGTGTGGCCCATGTAAACTACACATCCCAGCATGCAATGTTCCACTTGGGCCTGAGCTGACCAGTGTGCTGGTAGTGATGCGGGATATGGGACAGATCCCAGCTCGTTCTTCCGTATGTATGTCAGCCACATGGGTCAATGGGAGCGAGATGTTATTCTTGTCAAGGCAATAACCTGACCCGACTCAAGGACAGAAAGGGAAGGGCAGTGCTGGTGAGAAGGCTGTTTTCACAGTCACCTCTCTGACTATAACTGCACTTACAACTTGATATGACGTCTAAGAAGCTTCATGGGAAAGAAAAATAAGATGAAACCTGCTTCATTGACCCGGAGTTGCATGGGGGCAGGAAATACCACAGCTATTTGGTGGAGCCTGCTTAAGCATCTGGTCAGTCAGCTGGCAGTCACAGAAGATGGGTGCTCCTCTCTGGTAACCAGACAAGCCAGTGGCTGAAAGTTCCAGTGTCTCCCACCCTCTGTCACTGGCAGAGGACAGCCTCAGAGCGGGACCACGGCTGTAAAGATTGGTCTGGAGAAAGAGTGTGGGCGTGGTGCTGGAGGAGTGGGACTTGCATCATGAAGAGGAACGGGGAGCCAGTTTGGAGCTGCATGGTCTTTCTTGGAGACCAGGCCTAGCGGACAGGGCCCTGCGGCGGGAGCCAGGGAACCACGGTTCTGTTCTCAGCTCTGGCCCCGACCTGCTGCGTGACTGTGGGCGAATCTCTTCCCCTCTGTAACGCGGTGAGCTCCTTGAGGCAGGGTCTGGCTTTTACGATGTGTCCGTGCAGCGCCGTGCGCCAACGGGACTCCTCGGCACTGCCGGATCAAAACCAATCATCCTCACAAGCAACCCCACTGTAGGGAAGAGCATCTCCCTGCATGTCCAGGCGTCAGGCTGTTGACACTCCATGGCATCAACTGAATGAAATTCCATATGTGAACAACAGGCCAGATCCTCAACTGCTGTGAGTTAGCCTAGCTACATTGACTTCAAAGGAGTTTGGGACCAATATGCGTCTACCTGGCCAGTTCACGGTTACAGGGCTGCTTCAGAAGATGGTTCTGGCCAAGGAGGGGTCTCCTGGCTGCACACCCACTGAGGCTTGGTGCCTGAGTCCACACTCAGGGTTTTTCCCCTGTTATCTCTCCACTGATGGTACTCTAGTTGGGCCCCAGTTCTGGGCCACGGCGTGGACTGTGTTAGGCAAAGACACCCATGAAATGCATGGGCCACTGTTACCTTAGAGTAACCCCAGATTAACTCCCTCTTTAAATCGCTGTTGTTAATCTGGACTCACACCTTTAAGCAGAACAGATTGGTTTTTGACTACACCACTGCAACTGAGAAAAGAATGTGATCAGAGTCTCTTGGGAACTAATGCAATAATATTAGCTGGTATAAGTCCCTGTAGCTCCATTGGAACCAACAGGGCTGGATCCTGAGTGGGTGTCAATCCTCATAGCACCATTGAAGTCAATAGAGCCACAGCAGTTTATAGCAGCTGAGTATCTGGACTGCTATTGAACAAGTTGTTGCCTAAAGATCTGGATTCTTCTCTCTGACCCTAGTCCAAACCGGAAGTCAGTGGATTGACAATGGACTGGAAGCAAAGTAAGATAAATGGAAAATTAGAGCCTATTCGTTGAGGTCCTAACTACAATTATTCCTCCATTAATCTTCAACTACTGCACCCTGCGGCAAGGGGGAAAAAAATAAATGGAGCAATTTGTCTCTCTTCTTGCAAACCAAAGAGAATATGCTAAAGTGTCTTTCCTGACAGCATTACAACATATTTCATTTAAAATAAATGTGTGCCTTTGTGGAACTCATCTCTGTTTCATAATTGACAATCTAGATTACACCGAGGGATTTCTGCAGCCCGTGTGGAAGTTCCGGGTCTTTTTGGTTAGGGTCCAGGGACCAGATTCCGATCTCAGTGATATTGCAGCACTGTGGAGCGGACTTTATGGAATTACTCCGGATTCACTCTGGGATAATGGCACAACCGGACCCTTCCTTATCATTAGAAGCAAACAGACAGCAACGTGCCGTTCAACTTTTAACTTCCCCAACTCTTTAGAAAGGTCTTTATTTCCCTGGACATTTCTCTAGTTCCATGGCTTATAAGAGCAATAATGACAGTTAATGGAGCTGGCATTTAATGAGTTCCTGGGTTAAGGGCCCTTGAGCCCTCAGCTTCCCGAGTCGGTCATTAACTGTCAGGAAATATCTGCTCATCTATTTGCAGCCTTTCTACTGTACCCATCACTGCAGCCCGCACATGCTTCCGGGGCTTGATCCTGCACCCACTGAGCTTAGTGGTGTAAATCTCAATGACTTCGGTGGTGCCAGAGCATCTTCCTCCTTCCTCACTGATCAGCTTTTAAGAAGCATCTATGGACCAGAGTTCATCAGAGAACAAGAAGTTGCAAAATGCTGCATTTCTTTTCAGAGACTCAGGTACCTCGATACCTTTGTGGAGCAGGATCTCGGGTCCTTCCCTTCCACCCAGCGGGTGTCTCAAAAGACAGGAGGACCTCAAACTCCTTGCCTCATCCCGCCCATGACCGTTCTGAAGCAGCCAATGAAGGGTGGACAGTAGTGCAGCCACAATGGTGACTTTTGTCCTGTGGACGCCTACGCACTGGGAAAAGGACAGAAAACCCTTCTCGCTACGAATCAGCAGCACACACATGAATCAGCAGCACATACATGAATCAGCAGCACACGCATGAATCAGCAGCACACGCATGAATCAGCAGCACACGCATGAATCAGCAGCACACGCACAGGCAAGAGCCACCTCAATGGACCAGACTCCCCCTGGTGTAAATTGACTCCCTTACTGGAGCCAACGGAGCTGTTCTGATATACAGCAGCCGAGGATCTGGCCCCAATATGACCCCAACAATATGTTGACCGTCTTTTCAAAACCAAATTCCCAGATGCCTGTGAGGATGTTTTTAGGGCCACGAAATACTTTAAAAAATCCCACAGACACGTTCATAAATACACGTGTGCGCTGGTCTCACGACTGCCAGCTTCTGACTCAACAGTTATACAGGCATATTTCTCGGAATGGAGGGGTTTTTCCAGTAAATTAAGTGACTGAAAGAGTTTACCTAGGAGACACCGAACAAGTCTTAACACTCAGCTCTCAGTGTCCTGTGCTCACTTGACTTTTCTCTTCACTTCACACACTGCTCATCACACCGTCTGTTCCTCCCTTTGTGAATGTTAGCTCCTGGAAAGGAAGGAAATTCTTCTCTCTACTGCAATCATTTCAAAAAAATACCAAAACAACCCAGAAAACGGGGACATTTCAGGGACCGTGAGAGAAGTTCCTGGAAGACCAGGACATGGTGTATATAAATAAAGGAAAACTGAGACACGCGGATTTTAAGGCCAGAAAGGACTATTACAATCATCTTATCTGACCTCCTGAACACAGCCCAGAGAACCTCTTCACCGGCCTTTCTACACAAACAGTTAGTTTGCAGCAAGCTTGGGCGTGAATCTGCCCCACCCTAACTATCCATGTGGACCCTGGCTACTGTCCATTCACTATCCCCTAGTGTGCTTTGACCTACCCTGCTTTGAAACAGGACTAGATCAAAGCACACTGGGGAATTGTTAGTGAGCATCAGCAGGGTCCACACAGACACTTAGTGCACAGCAGGGTGGTGCGGGCAGATTCACACCCCAGCATGCTGCAAATTAAAAACGTTAGTGTAGACACGCCCCGAGTCATTTCTGCACTAAGCCCATACTTTCTGTTTAAGCTATAGTTTATCTTTTAGCAAGACATCCAGGCTTGAGTGTATAGACTTAAAGTGATGGGGAATCCCCCAGGTTCCTAGGAGCGTCATTCCAGTTACCCTCATCATTAAAAAACTGCACCTTATTTCCAGTCTGGATTTGTCTAGCTTCATCACCCAGCCACTGGAACTTGTTATACCTTCTTCTGCTAGATTAAGGACCTTCTGCTCTCAGAAGCACTTTCCACATACAGATACCTGTAGACCAGTGGCTCTCAAACTTTCCAGATGACTGTACCCCTTCCAGGAGTCTGAGTTATCTTGTCTCTGCCCAAGTTTTAACTCACTTAAAAGCTACCGGTACTTGCTTACAAAAGCAGATATAAAAATACAAATGTGTTGCAGAACACTATCACTGAAAAATTGCTGTTTTCCATTTTTACCATATAATTATAAAATAAATCAATTGGCATATAACTATTCTACTTACATTTCAGTGTATAGTATATAGAGCAGTGTCAACAAGTCATTGTCTGTATGAAATTGTAGTTTGTACTGACTTCGCTAGAGCTTTTTATGTGGCCTGTCGTAAAACTAAGCAAATACCTAGAGGAGTTGATGTACCCCCTGGAAGATCTCTGCTACCCCAGGGGCACACATACCCCTAGATGAGAACCACTATTGCAGACCACAATCCAATCACCTCTTAACCTTCTCCTGCATAAACTAAATAGACTGAGTTTAAGCCTCTCCCTATAAAACAGGTTTTCCAGACCGTAGAGCATTCCTGTCGCTCTTTTCCCAACCACTTCCAGTGTTTTCCATATCCTTTTGGAAGTGTGGACATCAGAACTGAACAGAGTTCCTACTCCAATTTGATTTCCCCCAGTGTATGCATCCAGGGATCGTGTTTGCCCTCTTAGCAATGGCATGGCACTGGGAGTACATTCAGTTGCAAACAGGGCCGGCGACAGAAATTTGGGGGGCCCCTACTCTGATAGTTTGGGGGGCACCCCAGCCCAGCCGGCCCCCCCAGCCCAGCCGCCCCCCCCAGCCCAGCCGACAGCGGCTGGGGCCCCCCCCAGCCCAGCCAGCCCCCCTCCAGCCCAGCCAGCCCCCCTCCAGCCCATCTTGAATTCGGCAGCATTAAAGTGTATATTGTTCAAATGAGCCCACCTGACCAAGCCATCAGGATCAGTCTGTACAAGTGACAGGCCACCCCGTTATTTACCACTCTGCCAATTTTTGTGCCATCTGCAAATTTTACCTAAAGTGACTGTAGATTTTCTTCCAGCTCACGGACAGAGATGCCGAATGGTGCAGGATCAAGAAGAGCTTTATCCAACGATCACTCTAGCTGCTGGAAATGTTTCTGAATTGCTTCTGTAGGGAGATATGTAGTGTCCACACTGGGGAAGTAGTGCCTTGCACATATGGAAAGGAAGAAGTAGATATCTTTATACCACCATCCATGCAGAGACCTCTATTATTAATGTAACCCTTCTGCCCATCAGAGCTGGCAGCAACAAGGGCCGGGTTGAGTATCCAGGGGTTCCATTCCAATGACACAATACAAAACCGGCTCGAGCCCCCACCCAGTGACCTGGGACAACCATATACCACCCTTCTGGGCGTCTCTAAGAGGCAATACTTCCCCTCTCACAAGCACAGAGCCTGAGTGTACCAAAACCCTTTTAATAGCAGAGAGACACAATGTGGCATTATATTGGGGAAACACCACAAACAGGATTCACAAACCAAACCATGAACCAGAATCCCCCCCCCCCCACGCACACACACACACACACACAAGCAAATGGACTGTGTCCTTCACCTTTGGTTCTTGAGTCCCACAAGCCCCCCAGTCACCCAAGGTCCCAAAAGTCCAACAGCCCAAAAGTCTCTGGAGGGTTCAAAAGTTCATTAGCAGAGTTTTACCTCCCAGCCTGGGTGGAAATGGGGGGGGGGGGGCGGTTAAGGGGCACCGCATGTGGTCAGAGGCCGACTTCCCTGCCTCTCCATGGGGTTCTGCTGCAGTCCTCACCATGAGCCGTTCTGTCAGCTGTCCAGGAACTGCTCTGCTTCACCAGACACTCTGCACCACCAGCCACTCCACTAGCGGTCACCCAAACTGCTCCACTCCATCACCTGCTCAGCAACAGAATTTGAGGGCCCCCCTACTTAACACAGTGCTCAGTGATTTCAGCTCTTAAGTGATCTTCAGCATATACTGGGGGGGGGGGGGAGAGGGAGAAGAACCCACAGGGGCCCTAGAGCAGATGCCCTACATGGCCCAAAGTGAGCTCAGCTTAGCAGACTAAACCTAAACACCTAACGGAATCAAACATTAGTTCTGACATTCCACAGTGGAGAGAGACAGGGTGCAATAGGCTTTTGTAGGGCCCTCAGACACCACCCTCACCAAAAGATATAGAACATACTCCATTGCCTCTCTCAACTCAGTGGGTTTGGGAATCCCTACCCCTTGGCCAGTGAGTGCTACCTAGATGACGGCGAGTCCCTCCATCATGATAAAGGCCAAGTACATGTCCCAGTCCCTCATTCACGTAATTAGGTTAGCAACATTTTATCATTCCTGCCCCAATAACAGAGCACCCGGGGATCCCACAGCAGCCAAAGTGACCCTTTGGGCTGCTGTGAGCTCAGACTAGGCGCGGTGGGTGTGTCTATGCAAATAACATCAGCTGAGGTTATTTTCCACAGCTCACTGCAATTCCTGAAATTCCCCACCAGATGTCAGGGTGGAGCTCATCCTGACACTGCTTACATTAATATTTATATGGCCCTAGTGTCCAGAGACTTTGAATCAGGATTGGAACCCCATTGGGCTCAGCATGGTATGAGCACTCATGAAGAGACAACCCCTGTCCTGAACATCTTGCCTCCATTGTAGGGCTCATAGAAGCCAGAGGCAGAAGAGATCCATTGAGAATATCTTGCCTATATCCAAGTTCAAATGGGCAGGCCCATCTTTGCTAGGATGAGGACAAAATATCAGACAAGGTAAATGCTTCGCATGGGTTTTACAAAATCCACATCCGGAATGATAGGGGCCAAAATGCTGAAATCAGAGTGAGGCTGTTAGTCGGCCCTTACGCACACAAAACTCCCATTGGGCTTCTGGATTTAGTCCCAGCAATGCTCTATAGGAATCCTGCAATCGAAGCGTGTTGTGGTCAGAGTGGGGGACCCGGGAGTCAGGAGTGGGGTATGGTTGAATTAGTGTAGGTAAAGCGCTTGATGAATTCCTGTTTGCAAATGGCTGAAGTACACCAGCTGTGCAATTTATCCCACACCACGCAGCCCAGGCTCAGCTCCCTGTGGATGCTAGAATCCCAAAGGTCTGAGTCCAGAGACGGGTTCGTTGTTTCACTACTGATCTGTAAGAGCCTATCACATCCTTTTCTCAGTTCCAGACTACTCAATGAATGGAATAATGCCAAAGCGCGTTGGCTCGGAGAGCTCCCTCTTGGAGGGTATTTCAGTGGCTCCATCTTCCCAACATTAGATGATGTTTTCTCTCATTCCTGCCACTCAAGACAGCTTAAGGGAGGAGGGGGGGGGGGAGTAAGTGTGCTTCTAGATTTCAGCTGCAACCTGTCACATAATGCTGCCTTCGGTGGCCCACAAGGTAAATGACCTTTCTGAGCGTCTAATGGGGCCAGCCGGCTGACTCCCAACATTTAATCCCATGTGCAGTCTTGTCAGGAACAAGATGATTAAGGTTGTTGTGATAAGGGCAGACAGAGCCCAAGAAAGTCTTTACAAATCCCTTGAAGTTTATGGTTTGCCTTAGGCAGGTAGTGATCCTATAGGGGGTGGGGAGGCGGGGGAGGGAGGATTTACAAAGCTGTTAACATAACATTGACAGTACAACACTTGACAGGGGAAAGGATCAATGCTAATAGCTCCTTAACAAATTGGTACAAATTCCCTTGTTCCCAGGCAGGGTTGTATGCATTTGGAGGAGGGATGTTGCCTGGATAAATATATTTACCTCTTGAAATGGGGTGTTGTCTGGGGAGTGTTAAAAGGAAATAAAGGGTGTCGGAGTCTTAATTACCCAAATCTTCCAGGGACGCTGGTTTTTTTCTTGTCGCTCCATTCATCCAAAATAGAACAACAAACAGAGGGTTTATTTTTATCCCAAAACAATAGACCGTTGTCTTCTGTTTCAGCCTCATTTGCATGGCGAGCCGTCCATAAAAACGCAGGGTGATTCTTTGGAATCGGCGGAAAGCCAAAAATCTTGCTCCGGCTTTATGTTGTGCGCTTGCATCACAGTAACAGCTGGAGGCCGTAAGTGCCATTAGAGCCCCATAGGCGTTGACTCCGTGGGTGTTTTGGGGCTCAAAATAGGGGATGCTCAGCACCCACCAGCCACAGCTGTTCGTCAGGGCCACCAATCAGCTGTTCATCAGCTGGCAGGAGGCAGTCAGGGGAGGGTGGAGAGCAGTGGGTGGGTGGCAAGCCTCAGGGGAGGGACAGGGTGGGGGCAGGAAGAGGTGGAGCGAGGGCGGGGCCTGAGGGGAAAGGGCGAGCCAGAGGCGGGTCTTGGGGCAGAGTGGGGTGGAGCACCCCTTGGGAAAAGTCAAAGTCAAAGTCACCTTGTGCACAGAGTCTTATTGTGCCAGTCTTTGTACACACTTTAAAAGAGACTATGGCTTGGTCTACACTACAGACTATGTGGGTATAATTACATCACTCAGGGGTACCCTGTTACACTGACCTAATCCCCAGTGTAGACAGTGCTATGTAGACAGGAGGGCTTCTGCCACCTCTCAGGGAGGTAGAGTGTCCGCCTATGTAGCATCTTCACTATGTGTGTCAGCACCACTGGAGGTGTCGACAAGCCCTACAGTGAGGGTGGCTGGAAAATGGTGAAGTATTTTCTGTGAAAAACTAAGAAATCCCAAAAAATTGAAATTCACAATTCAACCTGAAATAAGTTCAAGGTTCTTGTGGAGGAATGGGCCCAGGTCTCTATTTTTCCCACTAGTAGAAGAGAAGCGGGAGAAACAACATTTTTCAATCTAAATCCAAACAAAGCTCTTTTCATTTTGATGAAAGACAGGGGAAACCTACAAAAATTCACAGAAAGTCCATATTGTTCTAAAGTCATTTTGATTTAAAACACACACACACCCCACTGCTGAGCTGCAGTTCATCTGCAAATTTGACACCATCAGATCAAGATTAAACATAGACTGTGAATGGCTTGCCAAGTACAAAGGCAGTTTCTCCTCTCTCGGTGTTCACACCTCCAGATCAACTGCTAGAAGAGGACCTCATCCTCCCTGATTGAACTAACCTCGTTATCTCTAGCCTGACTCTGGCCTACATATTTATACCTGCCTCTGGAGATTTCCACAACGTTCGTCTGACGAAGTGAATCTTCGCCCACAAAAGTTATGATCCTAAACATCTGTTAGTCTATAAGGTACTACAAGACTCTTTGTCGCTTTGCAGATCCAGACTAACACTGCTACCCCTCTGATACTGGACACACACCACAGCCACCTTCTCTCACCGTCTAAAATAGACAAAACAGACAAATGGTAGGAGAGGGAATCATAGGAGATTAGGGTTGGAAGAGACCTCAGGAGGTCATCTAGTCCAACGCCCTGCTCAAAGCAGGACCAACACCAACTACATCGCCCACAGTCAAACAGCAGATCAGTGTCGGAGCCAGGGACAGAACTCGGGTCTGCCAAGTCCCGTTCCCTATCAGCTAAAGCTACCGGCATGCTTTCAAAAGGGACCACTGTCAAACCAGATTCAAAGCCAGCCAGGAGAAGGTTAATGCCCTAGTCCATTATTCAGCCACCACTTAGGGAGTCCATCCAAGCTTTAAGACTTCAGTTTGTGGTTCAGGACAGAACAAGAGACAAAAGATTAAACCAACACAAACAAAAAAACTCAATGGCCAGCTGCTCCCAAGGGCCTGCTGGGAACTGATCCTTTAGTTCTGCTCTACAAATTACAGATGAAGAACTGTTTACACTCTGTTACTGGTTTATGCTCTTCCAGAAAGAAGAAATTATTCCAGTAGATTTTGATTGCTTTCCTGCACGCCTGCTTGAGTGTCTGGTTTGCTCACTGTGCCCAGAGGTTCCCAGAACAGAGGTTGTTCTTTGGGTGAGGACAAAGAAAAAGTTGGACTTTTCTGCTTTGGATTGGTCCAGGGTACTAGACTGTGAATCCATACAGTATGGTTCCTGTAGGACTACACATTATAATATGGCCAACTCTGACAGCAAAACAGCTGAGCATATTCAATCGGATTCTCTTCATGGAAGAGTCCTACAGCATTTAATGGAGAATTACACCCTGGCTACAGAATTTTGATCAGTGCCTGCATTATTGCATTGGCTAAATTCCCACAATCAAAATCAGGACCCTGGTCTTAAAATAAGAGACAGTCTCTGCCCCCAAAACACGCACAGTCTAAATCCCCAAGACTGGAAGGTTGGGAGACCATATTATATAGTTAGTCTTTAAGGTGCCACAGGACTTTGTTACCTCTGCTATTCCAGACTAACACGGCTACCTCTCTGATTCCTATTATCTCCATGTTACAGATGGGGAACAGAGGCAGCGGGTATGTCTACACAGGGAGAAAAGCAGGCCCCCCCATCAGCTGGCTTGGGCTTGTGGGACTGAAAAACTGTTGTGCAGACGTTCAGGCTCAGGGAAGGTCTCAGCACTTGAGTTCCAACCTAAACCTGAATGTCTACACAGTGATATTTAGCCCCACAACCCAAGTTCCCTAAGTGGAGTCAGCTGATCTAGCCATCCACAGCCATGCTGGGGGGGCTTTGATCCCTGTGTAGACCTAGTGATTTGCCCACTGTTCACACACCAAGCCCACGGCAGACCCGGGAACTGAGCTCAGCTGTCCCAAAACTCTGTCCATGTCGTGTTCTATACCAGGGATCTTCTCATCAAATTGGTTTAAAGCAGGGGTCTCAAACTCAAATGACCATGAGGGCCGCATGAGGACTAGTGCACTGGCCCGAGGGCCGCACCACTGACACACACACATACCCTCGCTGCCCCGGCTCTGCCCCACTCCACCCCTTCCATGAGGACTAGTGCACTGGCCCGAGGGCCGCACCACTGACACACACCCTGCCCTCGCTGCCCCGGCTCCGCCCCCACTCCACCTCTTCCAAGAGGTCCCACCCCTGCCCCACCTCCTCCTCTGAGCACGCAGCTCCCCATTCCCTCCTGGAAAGCGCTAGGCACCACCAACAGCTGTTTGGCAAACAAAGCAAGAGCAATATAGGAAGTCCAGAGCTAGAAACACACGCGGCCCAGCCAGGCAGCAGAGAAGCCTCCACTTCTGGCCCCTCCATCCTGCAAACTGCTATGGGGAGACCGGGGGGGAGGGGGCGCCAGAAAGCTTGGCGGGCCGCAGGGAAGGGCTTTGCGGGCCGCATGTGGCCCCCGGGCCGCATGTTTGAGACCCCTGGTTTAAAGTATCCATAGAAAAGATCTTGCACTGTTAAATTCTTGGGGGGGGGGGGTTAGTTGAGTTCCATAAAACCTTACTGAGTTTCTATCAACCCCTATCATCCGAATCCCTATTATATCCTCAGAACTTTTCTTTCAGGTCTTGTCTACACTACCAGCTGGACCGACGCGTAGCGATCGATCTATTGGGGATTGATTTATTGTGTCTCATCAGGACGTTATAAATCGATCCCCAAAGGCACTCCTGTTGACTCCGGAACTCCAGCTCGCCAACAGGAGCAAGGCAGAGCCCGCTGCCGCCGTGAGGACGGCAAGTAAGTTGACCTAAGATGCGTTGACTTCAGCTACGATATTCACGTAGCTAAAGTTGCGTATCTTAGGTCGACCCTCCCCGCTAGTGTAGACCAGGCTTCAGTGTCACGCATGGTCACATGCTATGTGCCATGGCTCCCCACTTCACCTTCCACTGATGTACAGAACCAGACACCTCAAGAGTGAAAAGTGTCTCCTGCCAACAGGCTCAGGACACTGGCGATATCAAAAGGACCATGACGGGCAGCATCTTCAGAGCAAAATGCCCCCTTTCCACCGCACCAGCCGGGACAACAATGCACACACAAAACCCCCAAACACGAAAGTTGGGAAAACCTGCAGAGAATTTGAACACTCCCTTCCTATGAATTGTAAATGGGAAGTGTGTGCCCAACTTAAACTATTCTGAAAAAAATAATCTCCAGCTAGAGTGACTGCAGACTCGAAGGAAGAGAGCAAGGAATATTGTGAGAGACTCCAGCGGGGACCAACCTACGGTAAGTACATGGGCAGCATTGTGGCAGGCAGAATTCACAGCTGAGAATGGCAAAGAAACTTACATCGAAAGGAACCACCTGAAGTCTTCGAACACCTGGGTTCCAAGTTAACTGTGAAAAGAAAGACCTGCGCAGCACTGCGGACAGACAATGGGAATCTCTGATTGATACGCTGGAATAAGGAAAACCCACCCGCCATAAACGAAGCATTAAGATGGGATGGGAGAATACGAGAATGCTAGTGTACTAATCAGTGGCATACCCTAACCTGGAATACTACGTTCAATCTAGTCACCCCCTCTTTAAAAGGATATAGTAGCAATAGGGAAGGTCCAGAGAGGTGGCGAAAGTTAGACTGAAGAGATTAAAATGACTGGATCGGTTTAGAGAAAAGGGAATTATAATTCATTCTTTTGTATATGTATGTTGTACACAAGCTAAGCCGGGAGCTCTTAGGTCTCTCCATACACAAACAAAGGAATATTCAATAAAAATTGAAAGGCAACAATTTTATATAGTTGATAAAAAGAGTTTTTAAAACAGCACATTGTTAACCTGTGGAATTCACTGCCACAAGGCAGGATTTCAGAGCGAGAGACAACCGGACATGTGTATGGATAATGAGAACATCCACAGCTATATTGGACAGGATATCTCCCCTCCTGCCCCACAACGATATAGAAGTTTCAGAACAGAAGTCTAGAAAATTCTGTGATGGGCAGATTGTTCCATAATAGGCTTTGATGGGGTTTCTTGCATCTTCCCCAGCTACATCCGATATTCTGCACTATTGGAGATATGGAGTAGATGGACTTCAAGGATGATCAAATATGGCAATTTTTGTATTCCATTTACAGGTAAATATCTAGCCATTTCTGAGGTGCCTGTGATGGGCACCATATAATGACATTAAATAAATGAGCCCTTTCCAGCTTTGGCTCTCCCTCTTTATCTACTTTTGTCTCTTCCCATGTTGACCCATTCCTCTCTGCTCTGCCAGTGATGCTAGTCTTGTCTGCTTCTGCCTTACCCATCTTCCCTCTCCCTGCTGAGCCTCCTGGAACTGGCCCACAAGCCACCTACCCTATCCTCCTTCAGACCTCTCAAGACCCAGTTCTGTGATATAAACAAAGGAAACAAGGGAGAAGGGTAGTTAATGTGACTATTTATTGGATTACAAGTGCAGAGTTTCTATATAAATATGTACATTGTATATTAAAATTGCATATAAAAGATGCACTAAGAACATTAAGGTTGCAAAATCAAGCAGTTAGGAAGTGGAAGAATTAAGGCTGTCTGGGCAACCTTAGCATGATAGAGGTACACAAGGAGACAAAGTTAAGGTTAATTGGGCAGCCTTAACGCTGCCCCCTTCTGCACACACATCTTCAATTACATGATCTGTTTTCTCCACAGGACCCCTGCACGATTGTGGGAAGGAGGCGGATGTGCGGTCAGAGTGAGGGTAGGCAGGGCACACACCTGCCTTGAGGTCAGAGACAGCAGAAGCACTGCCTTGGAATCGAGAAGGACAATTTTTAGCTGGATTCAAAGATGCCCAGGAAGCCAGGGAAGACGGCAGAGAAAGAAGAATGGTCTTGACGTCTGGGAAAGTGAAGGGTGAGAATCTCACTTGCTGGGGAGAGGGGTCCCAAGTTTTCATAATGATTTTTAGACACAAAATGGATGCATTTGTGTGCCAGGTCTGGTTTTTATTTATTCCTCCCCTTCTCCTTTGGAAATGCATCAGAGAGCACTAACAGCCCAGAAGGAAAAATGAGTCTGATCAACAGACCATCAAGAGGAATAACTCATCTAGGTACAAAAATTAATTAGGAGGAGCCACTAATCAGCTGCTGTCTGTGCAAGGAGGAGGCTGGGAAAGTAATTTTAAAAAAAAACCCTTTGGAGAGGGACTTCATGGCAGCGTGAAAAGTACAAATACAGATGGCCAGAAATTAGCAGACTATGTCTGCATTCCCGGGAACAGGTGGAATTAGTTAGATTCCGCCTCTCCCTTGCAATTCCTCTCTGGAGTTTACCTTCTGCTTGGCAGGCCTGTGAACTGGAAAAACAAAGCTCCCTTCAAGCTGGTACAGCCGCCTCCATCGAAGACACTTTGCACTGGCTACTCCCCATGGTTTTCAGCACCAGCACAAAACGCCCCTGTCACTGGCAGAGTGGGACCAAAACGGGAAGTTCTGTGCAGGCCTCGTGTATCGCGACGACCTACAGAAGTCACCTCTGAGGTGCTGAGCATCTCCGGTTTGCACGTCACGCCGCACTCGGTTGATTTTTGCTTTGCACTCAGACTCGCAAAGCAAAAGTCGGCCGGAGCCCCAAAGTTTGGCTGATTTTTTAGTTGAAATGGAGTGAAACCACCGCTGCATCTCATCCTGACTTCAAATTCTCCCAGATTCCCCTGACACTTTCTTATTAGTAGCAGCATTCGAGCATGATGAGTTCAGCAGCCACCCAAACCTTAGGTGCTTTCAGTGAAATGACTCCAGTGACTTAGGGACTTAGGAACTTACCAGAGCTGCTGGGAAGTTTTTCAATGAAATGTCTGTTGGAAAATGCCAACCTCAGGGAGCTTGCTCGGGTCCAGGGTGAAATGTACGGTCAGACACCCAAAACTGGCTAGCCCCGGGCTACTGGCCATTTTGGGCTAGAGTGTCTCATTTTTTCCATTAAAAAATGGTCTCACTTTTGTCCCAACAGAACAAGCAGATTCTGAAACTTGAAAGGTGGTGGTGGTTGTTTTTTTTCCAGCAATAAGACTTTTTGTTCCAGTTCAACTTGGGAGACTGTCCCAGAGAACCAGTAGATGTGAAAGATCTCACAAGGGATCAGATGTCCAGACTAAGTTTACCTCGACTTAATTTCATCCCATTATTCTTAGTTACATCACCGGTGCCACTCCCCCTAAATGTTTCCTCCCTATCCTGGGTGTTGACACAGTAATGAGCTGGCGTGTGTGTGCGCACACCCATACCATCCCGCTCTACAGGGTGGAATTGGAATGGCTCATCTGTGTGTCATGGGCCTTACACAGACCATAAAGATTCTCCTGTAAGTCGTGTACTGGGGAACATGTGATCTGTGAAGAGATGGATCTAGGACTTACCCCCCAGAATCCTCATGGGTTCCAATGATCCCTGGCTCAAGAATAGCAACAATGCAAGCTGGTAAAATCTTTCAAACCAAAGGAAAGATTGTTTTCATTGGAAAAAATGTTCCATTCAAAACCAAACTTATGATCCTTTGTTAACAGAGTTTTCTATTTCCTCCAGTGCAACTTGAAACCAAGATTCCATTTGTTTCTTCTCCACTTTTAGGGAGAAGACAGCAACAAATGAAAACTCTAAAAGGTTTCAAAACTAGGAGTTTTGATCAAAGTTTCACAAAAGCTTTAGAATCCCTTCCCGCTCACCCGGCAATTTTCCCCAAAACCTGCCGAACAATAGCCACTTTTGGAGACCACTCTTGAGACAACCAGTGTCCTTGCTTGGCTGAAATTGTCTTCAAATGCTTCTCACTGAGATGGTGATTAGCAGCCACAGCAGCAGAGGAAAGAGCCGTGAAAGCATCACTCACAGATTCTGGGGAATTTTACACTACTCCTCAGACCATACAGTCAAGGCTCCTCACCTTATTTTGAACTTCCCATCTCTAATGTAACTGAATGAAGAAGAAAAAACCCACCAGACTTGGCCAGGCTGGACTGGTGCATCAACCTGTAGAAGATTCATGACACATTCCCTCACCTCACTCGAAATGGAAGTTTATTCTCCTCTGCCAAGGTGACTGCCAGACCTCAAGAGCGACAAGCGTGCACGTGTGCGCTACGTGAAAGGCAGGAGAGCATCACCCGACGGAAAGATCACTGGATGAGTCAGATTAACAGACATTTGTTAGACCGGATATTACAGCAGGCAGGCTCTCGCCCCTGTTGTGAGGTAGGGACTTAGCGACCAAACACAAGGTAAGTACACAAGGGGGCATAACAACCCCATGCCAATGGCGGCATAGCTCACTGATCAGTTCTTACCTCCGTTTTCTGCGCTGTGTGTATGACATGCCCAGAGGGGGTTGTTCCCCTTTCTCATAGACGTGACCCCACTATGATCACAGAAATGAGACGGAGCAGTGCTGTTAAGGACTTCAAGACCATCCCCACTTGCCAGTTTTAAATGACCCCAGGTAACAGAGCTTCCACCACTTCCCTTGGGGAGACAACTCCCCAGTCTAAGGGTCCAGCGGAAGCAGCTTGCTGGTGTTCACCACAGATTTCCCCCTTTGTTCCCTTTCAGCCCCTTTCTCCGAAGTGTGTCATTATCAGTAGTATTACAATAGTCCCTAGATGCCCAAACCAAGGTCTGTTTCAACAGAATCTAGAGGTAGCCCAGGCCTTGACGATCTTATAGACAAGACAGACAGGAGATGGGAGGAAAAATCTGCACAGAGAGATGAAGTGACTTGACCAAGGTCAATAGAAAAAGAGGAATAGAAGCTGGATCTTCCTACTCCATTGTCATATCCACTAGCGCACATGATGTGAGGATACAGGAAGAGACCCCTCCCACTACAGGCAGCTGCATCGTTCACTACAAGCCATGCATCCTGTGAGCAGAGAGCCCAGATCCCACCCTCAGTTACACCAATGTGAGGTTGAAGAAACTTTTCATAGAATCTCAGGGTTGGAAGGGACCTCAGGGGATGATCTAGGCCAACCCCCTGCTCACAGCAGGACCAATCCCTAATTAAATCATCATTAAACCAGATTTTCACCCCCTATCCCTAAATGGCCCCTCAAGGGCTGAACTCACAACCCTGGGTTTAGCACACCAATGCTCAAACCACTGAGCTCTCCCTCCCCCACAGACTTACACTCTTACAACTGCAAAATAGAAGCCGCTCCAGAAGGAGTCACTAATTGCACGCTTGTGATGGAGTTTCTACCGACGGCTCAGCCACTCGCATGAAGGGAAGAGTGAAGGACGTTCCTGTTGCCACGGGATGAAAGCACTAGCAAGCTCTGCATTTAAGGGTTCTGGCTGCTTCTGACATTCAAACCCCCATGGAGTGACTGGGGGACCAGGACTGTTTGGCGTGTCTGACGGGGTTCAACTTGGTGTGACTACGGCTGCAGTGTGTGAGCTAGAGCAACTCGCAGCATGCAAAGGAGGAGGCTGGCAGGGGCAGGGGGAACTGGGAGAAGGCAGCTGTCATAAGTATGAAGTGCCTTAGAATTACTGTTTACCTGTGAAGGGTTAACCTGAAGCAGAAGAGGAAAGGATGTATGGGGGATGCAAATTCCTAGAAAACAAAGGAGTTAGTTTCACTTTTTCCCGGGCACTCAGCCTGTCTCCATCTCCTCCCTGGCTCTGGGGTAATGAATCATCTTTCTACTCATCCCTTGATAAGTTTCTAAATCAGCCTGGCAGTAAGTGAAATTGTTAATTCTATAAGCTTGTAATCGATCTATGGCGTCTTTAACCTCATCAGGGAGAGAAATCCCAAGGGAGGGGTTAAGGCTAGGAACTGAGTATCTGTGAAGTCTGTGTAAGTTGTATGCTTTTCTCTTTTAAACCTATATATATATATATATATATATATATATATATATGAATGAATCGTCTGTTAATTCTATTGGAGGGATCCTAGCTTTGGATCGGAGTCTGTGTTCTCAATCTCTCCCAGGTAGCAAGGGGGAGGGGGTGTTACGATCGGGGTTTTAATGTGCCCCACCCCATAGTTTTGGGGTAATCACGTTAATGGTGGCAGCGGGTTCCAAACCCCAACTGGAGAAGTTTGGGTTTGGGGGAAGAAGATTTAACCTAGGCTGGGAAATGTAGCTTGGAGTTACCGGTAATTGGTCTTTTATGCGAGATCCCCACATCTTTACCCTAAAGTTTAGGAGTGGGGAAGAAAATCTCTTACAGCAGCAGATGGGGAACCGAGCAGCCGGCCAAGCAGAGCTGAGGCCAGGAGCAGCAGCCGGCAGCTAGGTGAAAGCTCAGCTGGAAAGGGGAGCACTGCCCAGTTGTGCAGCCATGTGGCCAGGAGGGGAGAAGTCGGATGCAGCCAGCAAGAGACTGTGCGGGGGGGAAGGAGCCACTGGCTGCAGGGGGCCACAGGAGATGTGAGCAGCCTGGGAAGACGGGGTTACTGCATTTGGGGTGGGGGAGCAGCCAGAGCAGAGCCCCGGGAGCCGGGACAGCAGCAGCAGGTGCTGAGGGAGTGCAAGCTACAGAAGGCCTCCCTGAAGACCAGGGGAAGAGAGACCAGGGATGCGGAGAGAACAGGTTCCTCCCCACCCACATAGCTACTGCAGGCACCAGGGAGAAGCTCAGGGATGTGGCTGCTCTGACCAGCAGCAGGGTGCCCACTGGTAGCTGCAAGAGGGATGTGGATGAGGGGAGGGGACTACAGGAGAGATGACCAACCTCAGATACCACACGACACCAGCGAGGTTAGCAGCACCCTTCCCAGCTGTACATACCTGGGGTCCTAAGCAGTTTCTCAGGGTTGGTACCAGGCTTAGTAAATAAGACAGGCTTCCACACTCTTCCTGCCCCCCACCCTACAGCAAGATCTGCCATTGGGTGTGTCATACACCTCGTTCTCCCTCCCCCATGCAGGAAGGAAGAGGAAAGCCACTGGATGGGAGCCAGCGGTTTTGTTCTCGGAGGACCATGTTCTTGCCCGTGGCTTATCTGAATGGTCCTGGGGGGTGTTAGAAGCAATCTGATCTCAGATCGGGAAGTTCAAGAATGTAGACGTTCGCCACAGAGCTATTTTGGACATGTGCAAACACAAGTGCCTGTACACACACACACACACACACACACACACACACACACACGTTTCAATTCCTCGGCTGTCCAGTCACAGAGGGGAGAACCGGGGCTTGACCCCATAAATCAGCGCTCAGTGTTTTGGGCAGCTTGGACTGCCAAGAAGGCGGCTCAGTGAATCCTGCAGTAGGATGCAGGAAGTCCAGAGGCTGAGATCGACTCTGATACTGGAGCCCAGGCGATGGGCAAGGAAACCGCCACCACAACAACAAAAGCTTTTGAACTATTGTGCCGAAATGGATCCGGCTGGAATTTCTGTCGTGAATATCTCAAAGGGGGAGAGAGGGATGGCTTTGAGTAGCTAACAACCCCGTTAGTGGGGGCCATGTTGTGAAATCGGATCTTTAACCCTTGCGCTCCAGCATGCAACTTCAGCAGAGTGTCGGGAGCTGGAGCCCTTGGGGAGCATTTCAGGAGATGGTCAGAACAAGAAACCCATTGGAAGGAGAGAGATGGTCCGGCAGGGCTGCCACACCCACTCCCAGCAAGACTCTACACTCTCCAGTCCCCCACCGCAGATAGGCGCTACCTTCCCATGGCGTTCTTTGGGTCTGCAGTTGCTACTCTGTTCAGGTGCCAGCATATTGCTAGCCAGCAGGTGGGATCTCTCCACCCCATTCCACAGCATTTCCCTCCCCATCTCTCCAGCTCCTACTTCCTCCCCTCAGTGCTCACAGATTCCCCTCCTGAACAAACGCGCGGGGCTGTGACAGAGAGAGCTCAGCATAATTATTTGCACTGTGTGGTTGCACCTCGGGCCTCGGCCATGCACCAGGGCCCCATTGTGTTAGGTGCTGTACACACACCGATCAGACAGTCCACGTCCCAAAGAGCCGACAATCCAGGGACACAACCTTGGGCAACAACAGGCTGCTAACAAAGCATGCTGGGTAGAAGCGGCCTGCTTGCCCGCATCTGAAGGAGATGGTGGCCCTGGTCCATCCTTAGGATTCATGGGGCCCTACCACACAACTAAGGTCTCTGAAAGTGCGCGGTTCTGCCGTGTTTATCCCCGTGCAAGCTAGCTCTGCCCAGTACTGTATTTAGCCGGGGCAGCCACCCCCAATGGACGGGTGCATGCTGATGACCTATGGAGGTTGGGGTTGTTATTACATAAGCAGTTTTAATTTTTCCAGTGTTTCCCCACCCCACCCTTCTGGGGGCCATATTACAACAGGGCTGGTTGGGCCCAGCCCTTGCGTTCGCGAGGAGGGGAGAAGCGGCTCAGAGGAGGCGAGGGCCTTGAACACGCACTGAGAACTTTCCTCTCCAGAAAAGCAACCAAGCACCCAGAGTAAGAATCCCTTCCCGAAGGGTTCCTCCTTCCCACGGAAAGCAGCTGGCCACGGGTCCCATTCCGCCTTCACTCTCGATGCCAACAGGGCCACAATGGACGGAACTAAGAGCAGGAACCGAACCGTGTCTGTTGAAAAGCGGCATCGCGATTGCGCTGTTTACATTGACAGTCCTGTTAGCCAGCACCAACACCGGAAGCTGGGGGTCAGGTTCGGCTCATCGTGTCCCGCCAAAGTGGATGCCATGCAGTTCACGTTGTTCTCCCCCTAGCTCAGATGCAGACTTGGTTCCAGGCGTGTTTAACTTTGGGGCCTCCCCAGCCCGTTTGGCAGAACCTGCCCACTCCACTACATCCTTTCCAGCATTTTCCTGCTGACAAGATTCCCTCTTGAGGCGGTTTCCATGGGCTGAGATAAGATCTGGGGTAGATCTGGCAATGAGTCATTGCAAAGTACAACTAGACACTTGACTGACACACCTACAGCCAGCCAGCCAAGATACGTGGCGCTCTCTCTCATTCGTCAATGGGGCTCATATTCACCGATGCGCATACAAAGATCTGCTTCAGAGGAAAGTGCAAAAAACCCTGCCATGGAAAAGTTACGCCATATGCATATTTTTGCACAAACTTCTTCCTAACCACAAGTGCTGAAGCACAGGAGCGGATATCTCTTCCTACATTTTTATCCCAAGTAGCATTAAACAGAAGGTATTATTCAAATAAATTCCCAGTATTTCCCTGACATCCTACTAAACTCTTGGCCTGAATAATATTGTGGCAGCGAGTTGGCTAAGTTAATTCTGCATTGTATAGAAGGGCATCTTCTTGTCACTCTTTGAGTGTCATTAATGAGAAGAGGGTAGTTGGCTCTGTACCACTCGGTAGTTCGAATAACTCTCATTTCCCCTCTTAAATGAAGTAATCCTAGTTCATCCCTCCAGATCCCTCTCGGCGATCTCATTGTTCTTCTAATCTACCACTTGGGGGATTTTTAACTAGCCCCATGCCTTTTGGGGAACAAATATTTATCTTTACCTGTGCACCCCAATGCTGGACATAGTTAAGTTCCATTTATGAGACTTTACTGGCGTAACACATTATACCCTTGTTGCCAGAGTGCAGGAAAGAGAGAACACGGGTACACCCCTCAGGAGAAACAACCCTCCCCAGATGGGGTCACACACCATGTCCTCTGCATCCATTCCTGATTTGATGGCAGGTTACTGACATCCACCTTGTCCCCAAGACTGGGTACAGTTCACGGTCCTTGCCCTAGAGAGGTTACAGGGCACGAGACAGCCAAACTTGCTACTCTCATCACACTATTGCATCTATTTCAAGTGCACTCAAGGCCCGATCCAAAGCCCACCAATGTCAGAGGAAAGGCGCCCAATGATGTGGAAGGGCTTTGGTTCAGTTGCCTAGATACCATGGGGATGGGCACGCTGGGGGTAGATTAGACCATTTCAAGTCCCTAAACTATGCAGAGGTAGGAGCACCAGCCCAGATCTCGTTCTTAGCTGAGCTGAGTCCGAATGGGAGAATAAAGAAACTTGGAACCCATGGCCTACATAAGCTACTCAAATTCAGCAAATTATTATTTGTATCACAGCAGTGCACAGAAGCGCCAACTGAGCTCAGGGCCCCGCTGTGCTAGGTGCTGTACAAATGCTTAGTAAGAGACTGTCCCTGCCTCAAAGAGCTTGCAGCCCAAATGGAAAAAACAGCCAAGGGGAGGGGAAACGGGGGTGAAGTGACTTGCCTAAGGTCAAACAGCAAGTCAATGGCCCAGGCACAACGAGAAGTCAGGTCTAACCCCAAGTCCAATGTGTTATCCACTAGACCAGTCAGCCGCCACAGCAAAGGCTGTGTTCACAGAGGGCAGAAGTACAAGGATATTAGAGAAACAGACACTGAGGAGCCAAGATCCCAACTGAGCCTGATGCAATAAAAGTAACTCAGCCAGCGGTAAGGGGTCTATTTCAGGAGGTGGTAGCGCCGTTCGGAGATGCACAAAATGCTCCTCAAGATGTAACAGAAGTGATCCGAGCTGCAAAGCTAAGCTGAAGCCTACTGCTTCAGGAGCCTGCTTCTCCCAAAGTCCATGGGAGTTATTCACATTCTGCTGGGGGAGCTGCGCGTTCTTGGCCACCGGCTCTGCAAGGGTATGTGGCTAAGCCTTTTTCAAAGCACTGTCATGCCAGTGAACTCACTCAGAGGGAAACACATCCTGTTCTTTGTGAAACCGAGGCGATCTTAAGACATTACCTCACCTGCCTTTCCCTTCTTTCAGAGCTGGTGAACCGGAAAGCCTGCACGTTGCCAGCGTCGGCGTCTACCTGGGAAGCCCAGAAGGGCCTGTCTCTCCTGGTGCACACCTCTACGGAGCGTTTCTGCCTTCGGAACAGCCACAGTGCTCAACCACAACAGGGAAGCGTAGGTGTCAAACAAGGAAACCCTTCAACTTTTGACCCTAGTCAAGTTTCAGAGAGCGTGTCATGCTGATTAAGTCAGTTGATATCTCAGACAGCTCCTGCCTGCACTGGGCGCTGGCATGTTCCCACTCTTGCCTTCTGGGAGCATTAGCAGCGGTAATCCCAACCAGGAAGAGCTGGGTGGGTGGTACTGTGGATTCGAGCCTTTATTTTCCATTGCATGGGACCCGTGTTCAAACCAAGCAGGAGGGAGAGGGGTTCCTACCACAAGGGACAACAAAAGTAACAAAATACACACGCACCCATACAATCTGGAATATTTCTCAGCTCCAATATTAAAGTAACTGCTGAATTGTTTCCTGATAAACTCTGCCAGCGTGCACACCCCAACACTCTAACCTCTGAGCACCTGACTCACTTGTAATGGAGGGGCTGTCACCCCATTTTGCAGATGGGGAAACTGAGGCCAAGAAAGATGAAGTGACTTGCCCAAGATCACCCAGCAGGCTGTGACAGAGCCAGGAACTGACCGCAGATGGTCCCATTCCCAATCCAGCGCTGTAAGCCCCAAGGCCATCCCTGCTCCTGCTTTCTTTTGATGAGCCCTTAACTATGTCAACAGGAAAGCCTGAACCAGCTACTGTCGAATGCAGAAGGAAAAACTAACATTACTGTAGTCTATAGGGGCCCAGACCCAAGGGCCACCCAGTCACTGTCCTCGTCTGGTATGGTCCAGTACTCGAGTGTTTCAAACAAAGTGTTAGTTAGTACCTAGAGGTCTCCGACTCATGCTGTGCAGGAGGTCAGGCCAGATAGATAATCACAGTGACACCTTCTGGCCTTGGAAACAATGCACTAACCTGGCCAGCATTACTGTACTGCTCGATGGCAAGAGAATTCCTTCCCAACCCCCTTGGGGAAATCACAGCTTAGACTCAGCATTGACATTCCTTACTCCATCCGGAGTCAGAAGAACATAAGAACGGTTGTACTGGGTCAGACCAAAGGTCCATCCAGCCCAGTATCCTGTCTGCCGACAGTGGCCAATGCCAGGTACCCCGAAGTGTGTGACCCTAACAGGTAATGACCAAGTGATCTCTCTCCTGCCATCTTCCACCCCCCTCTGACAAACAGAGGCTAGGACAGCATTCCTCACCAATCCTGGCTAATAGCCAATGGACTGAACCTCCATGAATTTATCCAGTTCTCTTGCAAACCCTGTTATAGTCCTAGCCGCCACAGCCTCCTCAGGCAAGGAGTTCCACAGGTTGACTGTGCACTGTGTGAAGAACTAAGAAGTCACCCAAGAATCCTGCCATTTCCAATCCTGCTCCCCTTCCAGAGCACCGTGGATATCAGAATCTTTTTACACATCTTAACAAATTAACCTCACAGCCCTCGGGGAGGCGAGCATTGCTTTCCTTATTTTACATGGGATGGGAAGGCAGAGGCAAAGTGACTTGGATAAGGACACTCACAGCGGCAGAATCAGTCGCTCCCAAAGAACAGGGCTAGGAGTCATCGAAACCAGCTCTGACTCTCACAGGCTTGTGCTCCAAGCACTGGACCTTGCTTCTCTGCTGGACACCGGCCTCTCCCAGGCTCGGTCTGTCTAGCCTTCTTGCGCCTTGAGCCCCAATGGCCATGATGTTAACTAAGCACCGGTGAGCCAAGAGGAAAGAAATGTTTATAAAATACAACTTCTCTCTCTTTTTCTCATTGTTTGTTAATAACTGCTGTAAAGAGCCAATTCACCCAACACAGAGGACGTAACGGGGCAATAAACATCTCCCGTAGCCATAAACGACTCTGCCTGCCGCAGACCCCAGGTTTATGAGCGCCGCAGGCATGTATGGCTGCAGGCGCCGCTCTGCCACCGGCGGTTATCACTGAAAAGGCCACCGCCGGGAAAGAGACGTCACCTCTGTGCACAGGCAAAGCGCAAGCCCCGGGCATGAGCAGGGACTTCCTCTTCAGAGGAGTGAGTTTCACCCAGTGACAGCCAACTTCCTGGCTACTGTGTTGTCCCCTGCCTCAGTCAAAACACCTGTCTCACGAACACCAAGCCCTGAGAGAATCCAGCTGAGATCAGGGCCCGATTGTGCTAGACACCGTACAGACAACAAGCTCACAATCAGGGTGGGAAGAGAAAAGAGTCCCGTGGAAGGGATTTGACTTACCCAAGGATCGGGGCAGAGCAGAATAGAACCTGCATCTTCCTAGTACTAGTCCAGTGTATCCCCATTGTTGGATGACTCAGAGACAAGGAGCTCGGTGGACGAGAAGGGAGATACAGGGTTACACTGAGCTGGGTTCTTAGCAAGACTTAGCGTTGCTTCAAGATGCCTTTGAACCATGCAAGTAACGACAGACCAGACCCTAAACCCAGCGTCTTCATAAAGCTGGAGCAATTGTGGACACCAGTGAGTTACTCCAGGTTCACACCATGTCAGAGGTTGGCCAGCGTGTCAATTAACATTTATTTATCCAGCCCCTCCTCAGCTTAGGGGAAAGGATGGGAATAAAACACTTACCTTAGCATGTCTCCACCGACTGAGTGTGACCCCAGCCAGCTCTCAGGCCTCCTCTTGAGAGAGATTCCCATTGATCTGATACCGGTAGGTTAACTCCCTGCACCGGAGGCTCTCCAGGTTGTTAGCAGCCCTTGCAGGTGCAGGTATTTGGCTTTGATCACACAGACCTGTATGGGGAACCCAGAAGGGGCGGGGGGAGGAAGGAAGCCCAAAAAAGTCCACTCAGCCTCTTATAGCACTGGACCTCCTGACCTACTGTGATGGTGCTGTTCCTGGTGGGATCCAACTGTGAGTATCAGATCAGGACAGATTGCTTCCAAAGGGGCAACTACAGCCCAAAGCTGGGGTTTTTCCACACTAAGGTAAACCAAACCAGCCAAACAGAAAAGACTTTGGTTTCGCCCCACTGGCTAACCACAAGCTACACAAGCAATCCCCTTAGACACTCCAGGTTCCCAGTATCACCACCAGCAGCCACCTGTCCTGGGGACCAATGGTTAAGAAAACCAATACCCCAGATAAAGAAAACGGTTCTCCCCAATTCCAAAGAATCAGGCCCCAGACCCAGGTCAATATACAAATCAGATCTTCCCACAAATCACGCTGTTGCCAATCCTTTAGAATCTAAAATCTAAAGGTTTATTATACAAGGACAAAGATATAGGTGAGGGTTAGGAATGGTTAAAAGAAATCAATTACATGCAGTGATGGCAAATCTCTTGGTTCAGGCTTCCAGTTGTAAAACAAACTGCAGGTTCAAATTAAAGTCTCTGGGGTGCATCCCCTACAGGGATGGGTCATCAATCCGTTGGCCAGAGCTTCCACGTGTAGTAAAATCCCATCCAGAGGTAGGTGCTGGGCTGAAGGCTGGAGATTGAAGACAAAATGGAGGAAGTGTCTCCCAGGTTTTATAGGCTTCCTCTTCTGGGAGAAAAGCTCCCTCCTCCTTCTTATGCAGAGTCCAGTTGCAAAATGGAGGTTCTTAGCCACATGGTCCAATTACCAGACTCTCCAAGATTCAGTTTCTGACCAGGCAGGTCACATTCCTGGCGAAGCTCGGGTGTGGGCAAAGTTCATTGTGTAGTTGATGGTCCTTTAATGGGCCATCAGGCAGCTCAAGCAAAGCTGACGCCCGGTATTCTTGAATGTCCCGTCCCCCCAGCAGAGAACAATATTTGGAAAGAGACAGTCCAGAGCCAATATTCATCACTTCAACTACAAAACTGATACACACATATCAATGGCATATTCATAATCAGCAATCCATAACCTGGTCATAGACACCCATTATGACCCCCTGTACATAAGATTTGGTGCCACTATAGGACTTTGGTTGCACCAATGATCTATAAGATCCCAAATTATTTCAGTACAGTAAAACCTCCATTTAACGGACTAATTCGGGCGAGGGGGTGTCCGTTAAATCAAAAAGTCCGTTATTTAATAAAAAAAAATTTAAAAAAAAATGAGCTGTCGGAGCAGCAGCCCGCCCGCCACAGGGTCAGGGTGGCAGCTCCGCAGCCCGCCCGCTGCCGGGACCCGGGCGGCAGCCGGGAGCCGGCAGTCAGCTCGCCCGCTACCGGGATCTGGGCAGGAGCCGGCAGCCAGCCCACCAGCGGCTGGGACCATCCGGCAGCGGGCGGCGGGCTGAAGCTGACGGCGGAGCGGAGCTGTCCGGAGCCGCAGCCGGGGGCCGAGCGTGCCGGCGGCGGCGGGGGGGGGGGGAGGCGGACGTTTTATGACTCATAATCACATAACTGAATTTATGTGATTATGAGTCATAAAACCCGGCCGGCAGGCCCCCCCCCGCCCCCGCCGCCGCCGGAGCGCTCAGCCCCCAGCTGCGGCTCCGGACAGCTCCAATCCACCGTCGGCTTCAGCCCGCCACCCGCTGCCGCCTCCTCCTCTCTATTCCTCCTTCCCTCCTTCTCGCCATCCCTCCCTTCTCTCCATCCCCCTTCTCCATCCCTCCCTTCCTCCCTGCTCTCTCCCTCCGTCCACTGCCTCCTCTCCCTACCTAAGGACTAGTATCAGATGTCAAAGTCTCCGATGAGCGCAGTTTGCTCATCGGAGATTTTGACATCTGATACTTGTCCTTAGGTAGCAAGATTCTTCACCTGAGCTCTTGGGAGTCCTGCACCTGCCCCAAAAATGGGACAAAAAGACGGGACGGTTCAAAAACATGAAAAAAATGGGACTGTCCCGTTCAAAACGGGATGTATGGTCAGCCTAAGTCAGTGGCTTGTACGATTCCCCACCATGCCACTGCGGCGTGAACTGGAAGGACAGCTACCGGGAGCAGCTGTGCAAATGCCAAGCCAGCACGTCCTGGGTGGGTTTGTTACGTTTATGGCACACACACAGAGAAGATGGAGTATCACGTGTTTGCCAGCACGTCCTGGGTGGGTTTGTTACGTTTATGGCCCACACACGGAGAAGATGGAGTATCACGTGTTTGCCAGCACGTCCTGGGTGGGTTTGTTACGTTTATGGCCCACACACGGAGAAGATGGAGTATCACGTGTTTGTATCTTCCCGGAAGGTTGCAACGTTACACTACTTTATTTCTTCAAACCCAGAACTTTAACATACAAGAACCCAAAACCAGAGAGAAACAAAGCAGGCCTCTGCCTAAGGCCATGAAGCACAATTCACCCAATCTCGCTCTAGGCTGCCTGGCTGCCGAACTGACTCTGATCACATGCTTCCCTACAGAGTCCCCGAGCCTGCAAGCAGGACCAGGAACAACGGAGCATTTAAAGAAAGAGCTTCCTACTTTAATACAGTTTTCCATACACCACAGCCTTAGTCCAAGATGACCAAACTTTGCACCTTTTCTCGCTCCCGTTCCCTCTGCATCCAGGCTCACTAAGTCCTTGCTGCTGATTCTTCCATGTCCCTGAAACCCGTCGCTGCCACTGAAGCCACAGACAATGCGCCTTTGTCATCTTCCATCAGGCTGGGACAGGATCCTCCTCCAGGGCCCCCCAACTTCCCAGCACTGCCCCCCGTAGCACCCAGAAGGCTGCTCTGGTCATCTTCCATTTCCATCACTCCAACCACACCACATTGGCAGGTCATGGGTACCCATGGCACACTGCCGGCTGAGCTCCTCCACCACGCCATGGAAAAGCCAGGGATGGGGGGAACTCAAACGGCTCATGGGATCAGTAGCTGACAATGCCAACAGTCCTGTAAATTAGGCTGCCCTGATGGGGACATGCCATATCATGCAGGGACGGCCCCCACACCCCATACATCAGCTGGGGAGTGCTGAGCTCTGTCCCAAGCAGGATACAACCCAAACACGATGCGTTTGAGCCGCTTGATCAAACCCGTGATGCCCGAGAGGGTTAGAGGTGAGGCAAAACGGGCACGTGCCTCGCCCCCGCTTCTTCTAAACTCCCATCGCGGGTTCTTCAGCTTGCTGGTATTCCCGCCTTTTACCATTTGCACTGGGGTAGCAACTAGTGGCCCCCATCTGGGATCAGGGCCCTCTAGTGCTAACTGGAATCTGCACCCAGCCCATGTGGGGCTACGCTCCAAATTCCATTGCTCCTGGCTGCGTTCGATTCTGTAGCCTCCTCTCCAGTTTAGCCTCCACTGAACCGCAGAAGAACAAACCTTAACTACCCCTACTCTCCGCCCCCCGCTCCAGAAGCACTGGCTTCTATTTCTGGGTACCTGGGGGAGCAAACCTTCTATTTGTTTCAGGGTTTTCTGTAATTTCCTTGGGTTTGACCGCAGCCTCTGAGGTTAACCACAGCCAGCTATTGTGGCTGGAGACATCCTTCTCCATTGTTCTGGGCTAGGAAGCTCTGCCTTGTTTTCTTGGAAGGTTGGAAGATTGTTTGTCGTTTCTGGCCCGCTGTTCAAGAGAGACGGGGTGGCCAGCGAGGGAGGGGAAGGAGCTGCCCGTTCTTTTTTAGGACTGTGGGTTTCTGAGAAAGACCAGTGCGACTGACCGACTCGGGTCAAGCCGGGGGTGGCTTAGATGGCATTCACAACACCAAGCGGCTGTATCCAGCTTTCCCTTTGATTAGGATTCCCTGAAGGGTTTTCTGGAGATATTTTAACAATCCCCAGTTCTTGCCTCTTCCACTGGGTCGGGATGAAAGTTCTTTCTCCTGAGAAAAGGAGGAAAGGGACACCCCTGGCCCCAGCCGCTCTTGGAGGAACAACATTTCCTGACCTTGTGCTACTGTAACTCGGAGCCCGTCCGACACTGCCAAGGAGCAAACCGTTGTCTGGCTTCCAGTGCGGCTCCCTTGTGGGAGGCTGCAGCCATTCTTTGGCCACACGGAGACAGAGTCTTCCCAGTGCAGCCCTATAAGGATCGAAGGCTGGAAACTTAGCTCATCGTCAGGGGTTATTTTCATCTCTGGTGAATGCAGCCCAGAGCCAAAGATTTTGAGTCTGATTCATGCCTGGGATGACTTCATTGGAACTATACAATGGATTAAATGACAGTGGCCGTGTGATCGACTGACCTGGGCATTGAAACACCTGGGTTCTAGTCCTGCCCCTGCCATGTGGCTTTGGGCACGTCTCTGTGCCTGTTTCTCCTCCCATCCTTTGACTATTTAGTCTGTAAGCTCTTTGGGGGGTGGATTGTCTCTCACTAAGTGCTTGGCACCTTCTCAGATGCTACTGCACTATAAATAACAATACATTTGGCTCCTAGGGCCAGATCTTGCGCTGGTGCAAATGCATTCAGCGCCATCAATTTCACTTCCCTTTCACGCCAGCTGACGTCTGAGCCATGAGGATGGAGAAACGGACGGGGGGAAATAAGCATTTTTTGGTATTGGCAGTAAATTCAAGTGGGCAGGGACCGTCTTTTACTCTTTGTGCAGCTCCTAACACAACTGGGCCTGGATCCGCTAGGCACAGCAGCAACATAGCGGTAAGCAAGGTGAGAGAGTCACTTCCAGGCATCGGACTGCTCTGGCCTGACAAGAAAAACAAGAGATGAGCAAATAAGACAGAGCTCGTGGGAGGGGAGCGGGGACCGTTAGATTGTGTGGGGATGGGTATATGCCCTTTTAACTGAAGAGCAGGTATAGCCAGCCATTGCAGAAGGAGGGCTGTCTGTTTCAGGGACGTGTTAATTCCCTGGGCTCCTGGGAGCTCGGCGGGAAGCACAGGCTGTATGGAACCTGGAGATTAAGTTATTAACGCTGTGTTGCTATTGTTGACACCGCCCACAATTGGTGCTTTACAGAGATGAAGGGGTTAGTTTTTACCCTGTTTACTTTACCTTCTCCTAACAAGTGCCTCTTTGAGTCCTAACCCTGCACGTAAATCCTCACGGGTCTTAGCATGAAAAGAGAAATGGTGCATCACCAACGAAGCATCGTGTGCTCTCAACAGTAGGTTGGCTCCTCAGCTGGCATGGATTGGCACTGCTCCGCCAAACCCAGAGCTACGTGATTTACACTGGCTGAGGAACCGGTCCAGAAAGTCTCAAGAAAGAGAGATCTGTCGTTCCTTCCCAGCAGAAGTTGCTAAAGTGGCGGTAAAAACCCAGTAGCGGCATACGACGCCTTTCATTGCCTGCTCATGGGTAGTTGAATTGGAGCCCCCGGACAACAGTGACCAAAGCCCAGGACCATCTGACGGCTGCACGTGTTGGGTTTCCACACCACACACAACAGGCACCAAGAGCCAGATTTTCAAACACGCTCGGCTTGTATTTAGGCACCAAAATAAATGGCCCGATTTCCCAAAGTCACCCAGATTCCACAGTCAGGGGGGCACCAACGTCAGATGCTAAAAGAGCTCAGTGGACTGGGAACAAGTTGGGTGCTGAGCATTTGATAATCTGCCCATAAGCCTTTGGGCTGGGCTGGAGGTGGCTTTCCAGACCCATGAAAAATGTCCCATCCTGCATTGGGATGAACCTCAGCCCTTTCAAGATTTCTGAGCGTGAGTGAGCACACATCCATAATGGTCCAGGGGGGATGGGAGACATGGAAGAACCACTTCACTTCCCTCCTCTACCTGCTGCAGACAAGAGACTTGAACGTGGGTCTCTTCCAACCCTGCTGAGTGCACTGACCTCCAAGATATTGGGTATTCTCTTGAACCATTCCTACTAGCCAACTCTACTATTCTTTTGAAACAACCCTACTAGCCAACTAGTCTCCAGTGTCAGTCATCTCAGCAGGGAGGCCAAAGCTACCCTGAGGATTAAAATGGGGAGACAACTAAGAAAATATCAAGCCTGCAGGGATGAGGAGCATGGATAATTTGGCACCTTTGGGTCCACCTAACAGGACAAATGGAAACCCTGAAGAGCAGCCACAAGCTCGGAACGTGCATCACACAAGAAACAGCCAGAAATGAAGGGCCAGCTGTCAGTAAAATGGACATTGCAACGTCTCTCTCGGTCTTCCCCATCGTTGATGTGGGCTCCCCTGGGGCAGCAGGGCGGATTCATGCCGCCCATTTGCAATGCTGTTAGATAAAAAATGGATACTAAAGTGACACCGATGAGTCACCCCTCTCGGTTTGCAAGAATCATCCGTCCCGGCTGTGCAACTGGCTGTTGACATCCCACTGGGAAATGAATATTAGCAACAACAGCCTCTTGTCTCTGCCTCAAGCACCCTTGACCTCGCTTGGAGATCTAGAAGTGGCCTACAGAACATTGACTTCCTATTACCTTCCCCTAATATTGCCTTTCAAGGGCCTCATTCCATCAGATGTTCCCCTCCACCCCTTCCGTGGAGCTTCCGACTGTCATTCAAGAAAAATCCAGGGCAACAAAGTCCATGTGGATAGCCTGGGATCCGACCAATGGCAGCAAAGCAGCTAAGTAGCTGTGGCCAGAACTACTTCAGCTGAGGGAAACAAAACAAAACAAGAAAGAAGTCGGAGGACACGTATCACAGTGGGTTAAGCACACGCACCTGACTTGGGGCACAAATGAAATAGAAGGTGTGCTGGGCTTCAAGTTAGTCTTCACAACACTGTGGCACAGGTGAGTGCACACGGTAGCTCTCCTTTCCATGGATACCCAAGACTGGAATAACACGGGGTGTTGCAAACCTGGGAGGGGGAGGAGACGGGAATAGCAGGGCTCGTTGCAGGTTGGGACGTGATGAATCGTTATCGGCTGGTGAGGATCCAGGATGGAATGCTGTAGGTGAGAATAAGGGTGCACTAGCTAAGATGGGGAAGAGGGGGATTAGGGTTGGACTGTCTGGGCTTTTGAAGAGCTGGACACAGGTTCGTGAGCAGGGCTCTTGACTGCGCTATGCCTGAGTCTGAGGGTCTGTCTACATGGGAATTGGAGCTGTGATTGCAACATGGCAGAATCAAGATAGCACAGCTGAAAAAGCAGAGAAGACCCAGCCGCACAGGCAGTATTGAACTCTGGCTAGATACTCTGATTGCTAGTCCATGCCAGGGTCCATGCCACGTCTTCACGGCTATTTTTAAACATGCTACCTAGCCTAGTGCAGGTATGCCAACTGGGGTTGCTGTCGCACCTCTGATGGCTGTGTAGACCTATCCTCGGTGTTCTCAAGCCCTTGCTCCCCTGAGCCCTATTGTCCCTTGCAAATCTTTAAAGGGAAATATTGGGGGGGGGGGGAATTTAGTGCTGAGCAGTCCTGAAGTCTACAAGCTCGATTGTGCTCTCGCCTAAGTGAATCATAACCCAGTCGAGCTTCACTGACCTTCGTGGGATCACTCCAGTCCATCCGAGATGGAGATCAGGCCCCAAGGCTCTTGGTCTAGTCGCATGCTCACGACCGATGTGGGGGCAGTCTGACCTAGTGGTCAGAGCATATGGGAGCCAGGAGGCAGGCCAGATCGGATACCAGGAAATCAGAGTCCAAGACAGGGCAGACCAAAAGACACACGTCAGGGGTCAGGTTACCAGGAGACCAGAGTCAGGCAGTAGGAGCAGATAGTGCAGGGGAAACACAGTTGAATTGATAAATTTCCTCTGCTTGGTTTAATTGGAAGCAGGGAACCAATTGGGATGCCACCTCCCACCCGCTCCACTCCCCCAAGTTCTGCCAATCAGATCCCAGCACTGGTGTCCTCTGTTAGTGTTGGGCAGAACTTACTGGTACCTAAGAGCCCTCTGGACCAGGGCTTGAGACCTGAGGTTCCTGACCTGCGCTCAACCGTGGCACACGCCCCTCCTGCACAGTTTGCATGCCAGACAAGTGGCAAAGACACGCCCCGGCTCGGTGGGCAGCAGGGTGGCTGTTACCGGTCAGGAACAAGTGCCGCTGGCAGAGCTGAGCGCTTCTCCAGCTTGCAGGATATCTGGTGCCAGCCTTCGGAACCCCGGATGTCCCAGCATGCCGTCGGCGCCAGAAACAGTCACCCACTCCCAGCCTTTCCAAAGAGCCCGTGATTCCTGTGGCGCCCGAACTGCCTCCACTCTCGCAGAACGGGGAACGGGAAAAAAATCTTTAGTGTGAACTGACAATGACCTGTTAGAAAAATGTTGCATTAAAACTTTCCCATAGAGTGCTGGAAATTTGTTCCTTATTAAAGGGGGGGGGCTGGTGTAACCAGTTCAAAGGAGAAGCTGCAGCAGAGAAGAATTTTGTGGCTACTATTGTGGTGTCTTTTTTTCCATTCACCCCCCCACGCCCCTCAGCTCCTTCACGGCTGCCCTGAATTTAATGATTCCTGTCCAGTGCAAAGAGGAGGAAAACCTCTGATTTGTGGGAACGGCTGGCCCGTTAATGGGAACGAAAAGAGGAGTTTGGACTTTCCCATGCTTCTCGCTCTAAACTCTATTTTTACAATTGCCGTTTAACACACGGGGAAAAAAATTAAATCCATGTTGAAAGAAAGAAAGAAAGAAAACTCAAGAGCCGATGCTCGGGTGTTTGGGGAGGGTGGTTATATTACTGTTTGTGATTTATTGTTTGTCGTGTATTTTGTGGATTGACACGGACTTTCAGGGGCGAAAAAAATTGCAGGCCTGTTATTTACCAGGCTGCACATGGCAATAGACTATATTCGTAAGGGATGCAAGGAGAGTGTGGGTCAGGATGCGAGCTGCAGATACACACACAACTAAGATTAATCAATTTAAAGTTTTATTGGGGATAATTACAAGGGGTAAGGGAGCAGTTTTTTGATTAACTAATAGACTTAATGAAACTTAAAACACACAATGACTAAAAATATCTACTAACAATATTTATAAACAAAGATGCAGCATTTAGTAATAACTGATACTTACAAATACAAACCAACGCATAACGACCGGCAAACATAGAAGCTCTCTTTGAAAACACGTGAGCTGAGAGAGAGGCTTTGAGGTGATCAGGCTCGGTTACGGGGATACACGGATACACAGGATTCGTTTTCGTCTCTCTGTCTGCACATGGCAGGCAGATCCATAAGTACCAACTATGACATCACAAAAGTGTCATAGGGGACGGGGCCCAAAACTTGTTTGTGTTCGCTTCTGATTGGCACAAGCAATGTTTACACCAAGTAGGGGAGCAGGTGCCTCAAAGTCTGGCTTCGCCCCCAAAGGTGAGGAAATGCACATTGTTATAGAATGCATGCGGAACTGAATGACAAAAGAAGAGGCCAGGGCAATACCGGTATGGGCAAGTGTTACAGGATGCAGACAGAAACTGATCTGAACATATTTGTGTCTAGGAATGCCGGCTGGGGATCAAGGCCTCATTGTGCTAGGCACTGTACAAACACAACAAAAAAGACAGGCCCTGCACCTAAAGAGTTTGCAATCGAAGGAGTTGTTGTCTAGATAAGAAGGCGCAGGGTGTATAGAGAGCAAGGAGTGGTGGACGCAAACGCCCTAACTCGTTTGAAGACAGACTGAAGGAAGACAGACTGTTTGTCAGAGGGGGGTGATGGATGGCAGGAGAGAGATCACTTGATCCTTGCCTGTTAGGTTCCCTCACTCCGGGGCACCTGGCATTGGCCACTGTCAGTAGACAGGATACTGGACTGCATGGACCTCTGGTATAGCCGCCGAAATGCCGCCGAAACACGCACCACCCCAATCACAGACACCGCGCCGCCCCCAATGTTGGCCTGGAGCCGGCCCTGGTTATATCACCGGGTTTCTTGCGATAGCAGGGGAATGGACACGGTACACAGATATCTCCTCCAGTCCCTGTGATGAGGGTAGGGCGAAGCCTCCGAGTCCTCACTAAGTTTGGATGACCAGGTAGCATTGGTATGTAACAAATGCCTTCTTTCACCTCCAGCTGTGAGCTTACCAACTCCTCCCCCTCCCTCCCCGCGCTTCTGGAGTGCCACAAACAGCTGATTCACAGCGTTCAAGCTCCGGGAGGGCGGAGGAGGAGCGGGGACGGGGTGCGATCTGGGAAGAGGTGGGGTGGGAGTAGAGGTGGGGTGGGAGTAGAGCAGGGGTGGGAAGAGGCAGATTGGGGAAAGGGGTGGAGTGGGGGCAGGACCTTGGGCAGGGTGGGTGGTTGAAGAGGTCCTGGTAAGATGAGACGTCGGCACCTCTGGTCCCGGTGCTGGCCCAAATTTTCAGGTGCCCTACACAGCTGCATATGACTAAGGCCCTGAGGAAGATAATGTGCAAGATTTAGCTGGTACAGGCTGTGGCTGCGTATTTCCTCTATGGTCGAAGGTGCTGCGAGCACATTAGGGTCATTCTCATGTAACTCTTCTGCCCATCAGAGTTGGCAGCAACAAGGGCCGGGTTCAGTATCCAGGGATTCCGTTCCAATGACACAATACAAAACCGGCTCGAGCCCCCACCCAGTGACCTGGGACAACCATATACCACCCTTCTGGGTGCCTCTAAGAGGCAATACTTCCCCTCTCGCAAGCACAGAGTCTGAGTGTATCAAAACCCTTTTAATAACAGAGAGAAACAATGTGGCATTATATTGGGGAAACACCACAAACAGGATTCACAAACCAAATCATGAACCAGAATCCCCACACACACACACACACACACACACAAGCAAATGGGCTGTGTCCTTGACCTTTGGTTCTTGAGTCCCACAAGCCCCCCAGTCACCCAAGGTCCCAAAAGTCCAACAGCCCAAAAGTCTCTGGAGGGTTCAAAAGTTCATTAGCAGAGTTTTACCTCCCAACCTGGATGGAAATGGGGGTGGGGGGACAGGCTAAGGGGCCCCTTATGTGGTCAGAGGCCGACTGCCCTGCCTCTCCATGGGTTTCTGCTGCAGTCCTCACCATGAGCCACTCCGTCAGCTGTCCCCCACACTGCTCCGATCCGCCAGCAGTCCTACAAGCTGCTCTGCCAGATTCTCTGTTCCATCAGCTGACCAGGAACTGCTCAGCTTCACCAGTCACTCTACTATCGTTCACTCAAACTGGTCCACTCCATCAGCTGCTCAGCAATACATCCTGGACAATAATCCCTCACTTTCACAGGCCTTGGGAGGCAGGCTAGTCCTGGCCCACAGACAACCCGCCAACCTTAAACAGATTCTCGTCAGCAACAGCACACCGCGCCATAATAACTCCAACTCAGGAACCAATCCATGCAACAAACCTCGGTTGCAACTTTGCCCACATATCTACACCAGCAGCACCATCACAGGACCTAACCAGATCAGCCACACCATCACTGGTTCATTCACCTGCACATCTACCAGTGTCATATATGCCATTATATGCCACCAATGTCTCTCTGCTATGTACATTGGCCAAACTGGACAGTCCCTACAAAAAAGGACAAATGGACACAAATCAGATATCAGGAATGGCAATATACAAAACCCTGTAGGAGAACACTTCAACCTGCCTGGACACACAATTACAGATTTAAAAGTCACCATATTGCAGCAAAAAAACCTTCAAGACCAGACTGCAAAGAGAAACTGCAGAGCTGCAATTCATTTGCAAATTTGACACAATCAGTCTGGGATTGAACAAAGATTTTGAATGGCTTGCTAATTACAAAAGCAGCTTCTCCTCTCTCGGCATTCACACCTCCAGTTCAGCTGCTAGACTGAGGAATACCTCACCCTCCCTGATTTGAGATAACAAGCTGGTTCAGCCTGATTGGACTAACCTTGTTATCTCCTACCTGATTCTTGCCTACTTATTTATACCTGCCCCTGGACACTTCCACTGCTTGTATCTGACAAACTGGGTATTAGCCCAAAAAAGCTTAGCTTCAATACTTTAGTTAGTCTTTAAGGTGCCAAAGGACACTGTTACGTCAACAATACATTTTCAGTCCCCCTCCCCCCCCACTTAACACAGTGCTCAGTGATCTCAGCTCTTAACTGATTTCAGCTTATAGTAAGGGGACTTTAGTGCAGATACACTAGTGGGCCCAAAGTGAGTTCAGCATAGCAGACTGAAACTAGACTCCTAACGGAATCAACCATTAGCTCTGACATTCCACAGTGGAAAGAGACAGGGTATAATAGGCTTTTGTAGGGGCCTTCACCAAAAGATATAGAACACACTACATTGCCTCTCTCAATTCAGTGGGTTTGGGAATCCCTACCCCTTGGCCAGTGAGTGCTACCTAGATGATGGTGAGTCCCTCCATCATGACAAAGGCCAAGTACATGTCCCAGTCCCTCATTCACGTAATTAGGTTAGCAACATTTTATCATTCCTACCCCAATAACAGAGAACCCGGGGATCCCACAGCAGTCAAAGTGACCCTTTGGGCTGCTGTGAGCTCAGACTAGGCGTGGTGGGTGTGTCTATGCAAATAACATCAGCTGAAGTTATTCCCACAATTCCCCACCAGATGTCAGGGTGGAGCTCATCCTGACACTGCTTACACCCAAATCCCTCCAGTCAGCTTCCGATGCCAGGTTATTTCAGCAAAGCAATCACTGGATCAAGCCCCAGCTACATTAAAGGCTGAGTTTCAGTCTATGCTCTACTGTGCTCCTTACAGTGCCAAGCCTGGGATAGAGCACATGAGATTTGGGAGCAAAATATTTTCTTTCGAGACAACCCAGCTCCAGAATCAACCTCTAGAGGAGATTGGGGGAGCCAGAGTCTGGCCATCTCTGGGGATTGCTGCAAACTCTCCCCTTTGGCAGAACTTTTCTACCATCACAGGAAAGAGGGGCACAACATCAACATCCCCTCTTCTGCCTGTCCCCCAAATCAGCTTGCTGCCCTCCGCTTCCCTGTTCACTGCTGTTTGTCACCTTGGCCTCATCTAGACTAGAGAAAGATGGGTTTGGACCTGCCGTCGTGAGTCTGTGTCCAAATCCCAACACAGACGAGACACGTTATAGCTTTAACAAATTGTAGTTTGCATCCTCAACTGGCTCCCCTTTCTCCATCACCACAAACATAGGCTGCTTGTCTTCCCTTCACGGCCCTTCACAGTAAAGCAAGTGGCTCTCGACCTTTTCGGACTATACCCCTTTCAGGAGTATGATTTGTCTTGCGTACCCGCAAGTTTCAACTAGAATCATAGAATCTCAGGGTTGGAAGGGACCTCAGGAGGTCACCTAGTTCAACCACCTGCTCAAAGCAGGACCACTCCCAACTCAATCATCCCAGCCAGGGCTTGTCAAGCCTGACCTTAAAAACCTCTAAGGAAGCAGATTTCACCACCTCCCTAGGGAACCCATTCCAGTGCTTCACCGCCCTCCTAGGGAAAAAGTTTTTCCTAATATCCAACCTAAACCTCCCCCCACTGCAACTTGAGACCATTACTCCTTGTTCTGTGATCTGCTACCACTGAGAACAGCCTAGATCCATCCTCTTTGGAACCCCCTTTCAGGAAGTTGAAAGCAGCTATCAAATCTCCCCTCAGTCTTCTCTTCTGCAGACTAAACAATCCCAGTTCCCTCAGCCTCTCCTCATAAGTCACATGCTCCAGCCCCCTAATAATTTTTGTTGCCCTCATTTAAAAACTGCTACTTACAAACGAGGATATTTTATCTCAAGCAAATATGCTCAGTCTAACAGCTATACTTAACATCCGGAGACTACGTTGGCTAGGTCATGTTAGAAGGATGGATGATGAACGTCTCCCCAAGGGAATTCTCTTCGGCAAATTATCAAGCGGTGTAAGATCAAGAGGACGTCCAAAGCTTTGATTCAAGGATTTATGGAAACATGCAATGGTAAAGTCCAATATTGACCCAAAATGCTGGGAAGCTAATTCATTGGATCGAAACGGCTGGCGTCAACTTCTTCGACAGGGAGCTATGACTTATGACCACAATTCTGCAAGCCACGCTATGGAATTACATATCAGAAGGAGGAACTCACAAAATACTGGACTCGGGATTAGACTTATGTGCAATTATTGTAATCATCAGTGCAACTCCAATATTGGAAGGATAAGTCATGAACGAAGATGTAGGTCTTCACTTGTTTACTAACATAGTCTGACTACATGAGTCCTCCTCTTGATTGGTGCTATTGTTATTATTATAGCTGTTGAAATGCTTGTGTTGTGATTGTTGTTTTTGATGCCACTAAGATTATAATTAATAGTACTTTACCTTATTACATTTAGTAATTTGGTTTATTAAAATCTATAAATTGCCACTGCATCCCACCATCCTTAGGGACGAAAGGGGGCCAAGTAATAAGTAGAACTTACAAAGTCAGACATAACAATATGAAAGTATCCCAGCACACTAATACTGAAAAAACAGCCGACTTTCTCATTTTTACCATATAATTATAAAATAAATCAATTGGAATATAAATTTTGTACTTACATTTTGGTATATAGTCTATAGAGCAGAATAAACAAGTCATTGTCTGTATGAAATTGTAGTTTGTACTGACTTCACTAGTGCACTTCCTGTAGCCTGTAAAACTAGGCAAATATCTAGGTGAGTTGATGTACCTGCTGTAAGAGCTCGGCATACTTCTAGAGGTACACGTACCCCTGGTTGAGAACCACGGGCGTAGACAAGCCATCATACTTCGACTGTAAGCTTCTTGGGGGCGGGACTGTTCTTTTGTTTTGTGCTTGTACAACACCTAACACAACGGGAGGCTGGTCCATCACTGGGGCACTTCTGTAATACAAACAACAACTCCTCATGTTAACCGGTAAAGGAAAAAAACTAGTGGAGAGAACAACTGCACTTTATGGCCGGATGTGAGAGGATTCCTGGAACTTCTGCAAAAAGAATCCTGAAACTTTTCCCTGTTAAACACAAGGTTGTAGAGTGGAGAACCACTGAAATTTCATTGTAAGCTCTTCAGGCAAGGGGCCATGTCTACCTGTGTGCTTGTATTGTGCCTAGCACAATGGGCCATCTTGACTGAGTCCTTCCATAATAGATGTTAATAATATTAATGACCAGTGGTAGAAGGACCTCACTTCTGAGCTGTTCCCAGAGCCTGGATCCAATGGAATATTTGAAAGGAAAGAACATGTGTTGGCAGCATCGTTCTGTCCATGTCTCAGGGGTAGCACTGAGACCATATTTCCACCCCACTGCAGACATAGATGGCTGCAAGGATTTTCTCATAAACAAAGTGCTGGCGGCTAGGTCACCCGCCTCCTTTTGCTTCTGCTCCTTCTCTTCCGCTGGGACCGTTGGGGACTGTGTTTGCTTCTGGGCACCTCCATAGCATTAGGATGTCGTCAAGCTGGAGACGAGTCAAAGCAGGACAGTGGGGATGATTAAATGGCTGGAAGGATTGAGGGAAAAAACGATGGAGCTAAATATGTATAGCTTGGCTAGATGACAAGGAAGGGGGACAACTAGGACAACTGTCTGTGGTTACTTGAGGAGTGTAAATGCCCAGGAGGGAGAGGAATTGTTTAGGTTAGCCCAATGGGGGAATATCCAGGAATCACAAACCGAAATTAAGAAATGGAAAATGTAGGCTGAATATCAGGGGAAACATTCCGAACAGTGAGATCTACCATAAGGGGCGGTGGAAAACTCTCCCCCGGGGAAGCAGGGAAGCCTCGTTAGTCAGGACTTTTCAAACTGGATTGGAGAATATAGTCTGCAGTGAACAATCCAGCCCTGACAGGAGAAGGGCTAGAAATGGCAAGGGGTTCTCTGGGAGGACCCCATAGCTTTGGGGTTTGTCCCTGTCGTAGTCCCAAATAGCCCATCTCTGAGGACCTTCAGGGATTTTTTCCCAGGCATCTGAAAATGGGGCTATGGGAAGGAACAGCAGTTGTAAAGGGGGTGGAGGTTGTTCTAGGAGGTGAGAGGGATTTGTGGTGGGTTGTCTTCAATTGTTGCCTTTAGGACCTATTTTTAAGTTATGTCCAGGGTACCTAGAGACTATGAAGAAGTGACTCTTTCAGCATCGCTATAAATATGAATTAAATAATTACACAGATCACCTTTCCTGGGTAAGTTCCTTGGCTTGTGCTATGCAGGAGGTCAGACAATCATCAGGGTCCCCTCTGGTCTTAAAAAAGTTTATGCACTAGGTCTCTTCGACCTCCATACCATTAAAAGAGACTGGAGGAAAAAGTAAAACACACATTGACACAATGAAAACTAGTAGCAAAATCTGTTAGGTTCCTTCTAGTCATCTCTGAGCCTAATCAAACACACGGGTAACCTCAGGTGTTTCCTTATCATCCTTGAATAGGGTAGGAGTATCCAGGCAGACAGTTTGCTGCTCTGTACAGAACTTATAATGTCCTCATAGTATATCATGCTTTTTCTTCCCCGCCCTTGGCTGGTTCGCACTCACGTCACATCCTCAGTGCTTCTGGAAGCATTCAGATAAATGCTCACCCATGAAACTTGCAAACAGCCTCTGGTGATATACTCTCGCCAATTTACTCCTCTAAGACTCAGAAGGATGAAGGGGACTCATGACACGGTAAAGGGTTTGTGGTCAATGGCTGGCATATTCTGTCAGCCCCCCGTCTCTCTGCATAGATCTCCCGCCAGGTGACTCCACCAAAACAAACTTCCAGCTGATGACCAATGCAAACCAAAGCACCTGTTTATAACTACATCTCATAGACATTAAGGCCAGAAGGGACCATCATGATCATCCAATCTGATCCCCTGCTCATCGCAAGCCACAGAACTTCCCCTTACACATCTGCAATTCTCCATAGCTATGTAAACACTGTTAGTATTTTTGCTATACCCGAAGGACTCCATCAATGGTGGTGCCAACCCACCCACTTACAGTATAGAAATTAGCAAGGGAAATCACCTACTATGTCACCCAGTCCACTTCCATGCCCCACGGGCCAGCCCAGAATTGTTCCCTACAGTACATCTGCCAGTTCTCTCTCCAGTTCAATGTGGAATTATTTAAGCAATGGAGCTTCCCCCTTCCGAGAGATGAATTTCACCCAAATCTGACCACCAGCCTATTTCTCTCCTTCCTTAATTTGCAGATTTTAAGGCCAGGAGGTAAACCATTATGATAACCTCGTCTGACTTCCTGTATAACACTCGCCCGAGAATTTCACACAGTGCTTCCGGCCTCGAGCCCTTAACTTCTGAACTAGAATGATTTAAAGACCTCAAGAGGTGAAGTCTCCCCATGTAAGTTGTTCCGATGGTTAATTAACCACACTTTAAAAATGACACTATTTCTAGCCTAGAATTATCTGGCTTCAGCTTCCAGCCAATGTCTCCCCTTACGTCTTTGTCTGCTCAATTCAAGAGCCCTCTATTATCAGAAATCTTCTCCCCTTGTAGGTACCTTGTAGTGATCCCTTCATCTCAATGGGAGGCCACTCTGATCACCATCTGGGCACTGACACAAGCAGTCTTTGGGCCCAAGCCTCCTGGCTTAGGTGAACAGCAAACGCCCGTCTGAACTGATGTGGCTTTATCCAGGCAAAACACGCCCCGTCTTACCCCCCGTCACCACCACTTTCCTCACTGGGAGCACTGCATCCCTAGTACAGCTCTGCCTCAGGAGTCAGAACACCAGATCCTGAGCTGGGATCCCCTTTGCTGCAAAGGGGCTGGCCTGCTGCCTGATCCCCCCATCCGGGGATTCTCTCAGCATCAGGGAGCCCAAAGCCTGAACCCAAACATCCACACAGCCATTTTCAGCCCCACAGCCTGAGCCCCATGAGCGTGAGTCTTTTATTACCATGTAAACATGCCCTCGCGGCTTTATGGCCTAATGATCTGACATTCACCTCCTTTTCCTGACGTGCTCTGGGGAGGAGTGTTCACGTTTAACTCGATATCTCCCTTCCATTCCCCAGCTTCCCCAAAAAGCATTTCAGAAATGTGCTGTAGGAGAGCAACCCCGCATACACCCGTTTGCTATTCTCTGGGCCCCAGTTCTGCTCCACTCACACAGGGTTCACTCCCATCCTGGCTCAGATTCAGGTCTGATCCATTTCACATTTGCCCTTTTCCCAACTGTGGTTATATTTCATGCTGTTATCTCCTGCCAGCTGCACGTAAGGAGACAGGCCCTCACGGATCACCGAGTCCAGTTCCCTGCTACCACAAGCAACACCGTCACAGCATCCCATTCACAAACTCATCAGACTCCATCTTCTCATCTTCCATCGGTTGTTGGCTCCCACTGCTTCTATGAGGAGGCTGTTCCAGAACCTCCCTCCTCTGATGGTTTCTTCCTCTAATTTCCAGCCTCAATTTATTCCTGGCCAGTTCTTGTGCCAACACTTCCCTTCCATTTATAGTGCTCTTCTCCTTCCCTGATGTTCTTAGGGAGAGCAATCAGATCTCCACTGAGACTACATTTTGCCAGGCTAAACAAGCCAAACTCTTTCAATCGCCTAGACTCTCCATTCTCCCTTTCACATACTGGCTTCAGTTTTGCCCATCCCCTCTGACTTCCCAGTCATCTCTAGTAACAAGTTTTATGTGGGTTATTTTCCTTTCCCTTCATTATGTATTGGCGTGTTCACATTTATACCTGCCCTACACAAAAGGATTCCCCCTAACCCCCATGCAACTCTCCAGTGATTCCCCACAGATTACACCGCACTGGTGGCAACACAGAAATACTGTTATGGCCAAAGGCACTCCTGGCTTATACATTAAGGATCACTGAGGTCTGAGCATTGAGGATAAAACTCCAGAGCAGTGGTGGTCAATAGGCAGACCACGGGCTACATCTGGACCATCAGACTCTTTTGAACAGACCCTGAAATCTTTTTTATTTATTTATTATCATTATTGTTATTTTTCACCATTGTTTTCTCTGGAGTCTGGACCTTGACAAAAAATAATTGACTACCTCTGCTCTATAGCCTAGGTTAAAGAGGCCATGCAACCAGAGAGACACTAAGGTCACTGTGTGGGTTGCAAAAGAACATTAGAACAGCCATGCTGGATCAGATCAAAGGTCCATCTAGCCCAGTATCCTGTCTTCTGACAGTGGCCAGTGCCAGGTACCCCAGAGGGAATGAACAGAACAGGGAATCATCAAGTGATCCCCTGTTGCCCATTCCCAGCTTCTGGTAATAGAGGCCAGGGACACCATCCCTGTCCATCCTGGCTAATAGCCATTGATGGACCTATCCTCCATGAACTTATCTAGTTCTTTTTTGAGCCCTGTTATAGTCTTGGCCTTCACAAGATCCATGAGACTGTCTTAAGCTTCCTTGCTGTGCAGAACAAGGCACAAAGGAGAGTAGATGCGTAGGTTCAATTCTCCAGGCTAGATGCTCTCTCTGAGAGCGGGGTAATAATGGGAGTTTTCAGTTTGCTGGCAATTATGAAAAAAATCAAACAAAAAATTTCAGGCCGAACCAAAAATGAATTTTTTTGAAATTTCTGTGAACCAGGGGGAAAAAAAGTTTGGGGATAAAGCAAATGTTTCGGTTTGCTTTCGAGTACTCTTTTTTACACTTTCAGCATTAAAAAAATTAAATTAAGGGGAATTTAAAAACAAAAATTGTTTCAAATCAAAATGTCGAAAGGTTTCATTTCAAAACTGTCAGAACAAAATATTTTGATTTGTTTTCAGAATTTCTTGTTTGCATTTTTTTTTAACAACCAAAATAATCTGGCAAAATTGATACTGATTCACAAAATGTTTAGGTGTCACTGAATTTGCAATTTTTGCCAAAAAAAAATAAAAGAATTTTGGTCCAAAAATTTAACATTGGACGAGGGCTTTCCCAAATAAAAAGTGTTGCAGCTGAGGGAGGAAAATAAGCATCAGGTTTGATAACTGAGGATAACTGTGCCATGCCCTTAAAGGAGACTGAAGCCCAAGACAGCTACATCTTGGGACAGTGCAGAAGTACCTTTCTTGACAGCTCTGCACAAAGGAATTGCATGCATGCCATTTGTTACCACCCCTTGCCAAGGACAGAGCAGTAGTGTGTGTTTGGTAATTCAACTGGGGGAAAACACAACAGAATATAAAGAGTAAAATACCCCCCCACACACACACACACACACACTTCCAGTAGCTTTAGCAGCAGTCCCTCCATTTCCTTTCCCACCAGCTGAAGAGAATGTGAGGTAACAGTCCCTTGGCCATGCCTCCTCACCAAACCCCACTCCTGGTTAGGACTGGTGAGTAGCAGTCATCCAAGTGTCTCTTTACAGGTCTGTCTCTAGTCCCAGCAAAGCTGTTTGCTTGATCCCAGCTGCAAGTGCCCCTGGTAATCCTGTGTAGTGACTCAGCTTTCTTAAGGTGGGGGTAGGCAGAACCTCAGTGGAGTCCATTCATCTCAGTTGCTGTCTTCTGGGACGACTCTCACAGCAAAGTTCTTGGTCTATGTCATCTCTTGCAGTGACCTCTTCACAGCAGGAGAGACAAGAGCACTTAGGAATCTTGGGAGGTGTCCTGGCTGCTTGGAAATGAACTTTTTGGCCCCCAGGTACTAGCTCTTTCCCCTCTCTGAGCCATTCTGGGAGCCCACTACATCTCAAAATCAAAGTGGATATCTGGGTAAGGTGACTCCTCACATGTCACTAGGAATTGTAGGCTGGTAACGGATGCAAATGAAGCTCTGTCAGCATTTTCCCCTTGTCACCAAAAGAGGGAGTACAGAGCTCTTTGCCCTTTGGAGCTTCTGGTCATAGGGCTTTACATATGTTCATTTCTAAAGCTCCCATCCCTGCAGTCTCTAAAAGCCATTAGATAAACTATGCTGCTTGTCAACAATTCGCCCAGAGAAGAAGCCAGTTCTTCTTCTTGCCCCCAGTGCTTTCAAAAGGAGCTGGTCAGAAATTTTCCAGCAGAACAATTTTCTGTCAGAAAATCTTGTTTCATTAATAGCATAACTTCCTGCAGGAATGTGTTGGCTCCAACAAAATTTCATTCTGAAAATAAAAAGCTTTTGGATGCTGTTGAAACATTCTATTTCGACACTCTCTGAACAGAACATTTAGATGTTTTCATTTTCAAATGACTTTTCATTTCAAAATGTATTTTGATGTATATTCTAATGTATAACATAGTATCAAATGTTGAAAGTGTTGAAAGGGGATACACTGCATTACATTATAAGATAATATAACATTAAAAAGTCAAAATCAGAATTATGATTTCATCGAAACTAAATATTTCAATTAAACCAGAATAACACTTTTTCAAAAAAAATTATTTGTGGGAAAATTTGACATTTTATTTTGATTAGGAACAAAAGTAAATTTTGAAATTGCAAAGTTTCCCATGAGATGGGAATTCTGGTTCCCTCACAGTTCTGCCTTTAAATCATATATGTGTGAGAAGATTGATCGGGGCAGCTTACTCCAGGATTGCATTTTATGGCCTTGTGGCGGGTTTTATACTTCATCAGCCCCTTTGACTCGGGGGGGGGGAGAGGGGGAGAGGTAACCCTGCCTCTCGATGTCCACGGCAGTTCTACTATCATTCCAGTAGTCAGTGCCGTGAGGCCTAATGGCCAGAGTCCATATATTACGCTCCTACAGCAGTGTGACACCAATGGTCAGAGTCCCTCTAAACCCTTGGGGATAAGAGAAGAGTCAAGGGACTATATCATCAGAAAAATGGGGGGTTAATGACCCCCGGTGGGGGAGCCCAGGCCCACCCACCTTCACAGGGCTCTGACCCAGGGCCCTGTCCATGGCAGGGTGGTCCGTCCCGGGATCAGCGGGCAATCCTGCCAAAACATGCTGACCTCACAATGGTGGGAGGTACTACTCCATTACCTGGGTCTCTTCCCACCAACTCTCCAACGGCAGTAGTCCTGGTGGCACCAGGGTCTCCGGAGTTCTCAGCACCTGACACTCTCAGAGGCTCCCATAGCTGAAGGCCTCTGGTCCTGGATCCTCAGCTCTCCCCAGTAAGGGCTGCAACTGCTCCTGGACTGAAGCCTCCACTGAGCGTCCTTCCCCCTCAGCTGCTAGCCCTGACTGAGCAGCTCTGCAGGCTTTTATACCAGACTGCTGGTTGGAGCATGCCCAGGAGATCATGGGGGCATGGCTTTCTCTGCTAGGAGGGAACGGTTAACTCTTTCTGTCCCAGTGCAGGGCCGGTCCACTCCGTCACAGGCCCATCCAGCAGCCTGACCGCCTGCCTATAGAGATGAGAAGGTTGCAACCTAAAGTCTGTAGGACTTGGGAATGTGGTTTTCTCTGGTGGTAGCAAATTCCACAGCTGGTCCCTTCAAGCTTGAATATTGGGCTCTGGGAGAGGCATTATTTTAGAAAGCACAGTCCTATCTCATTTAGGGCTGAGACAGACGAAGACCCTTAAATTCTTCTCTGTTAGCCAACAAAGAACCTAGAGTGCTCTTGTCCTCTTCCCCCACTGCATGTGCTGCCTTGCACTATGATTCTCATCTTCTCTAGACTTACTGTCCAGCCACTTATTCTTCTCCCCTGACCATACAGCACTGTCCAGATGCCATGTCCTCTTCTCGCTGGCGCTTTGCACACACTTCTCCTGCAGGTGACTGGCAGCCCCAACCCCACTGATGAATCCAGATCCTGTTTCCTCTTCTCCCTTTAATTAACAGTGGCCCCTGGGCTCTTCTTTGGAATGAAAAGCTTGCAAACCTCCAGAAGCAGCTGGAAACTATTATGTTCACAGCATACACCCAGGTAGAAACAAACCATAAATGTTCTTCCTGAAACATTGCGAGGTAGCGCGACTTCTAAAAATCCAGAAATCTAACACACAGCAGCTCAATGCAGTGAGAGAGCTAGCACACCAGTCACTTAGGCAGAGAGTCACAATGGGGCTTAATCTGAAGCAAGGAAGATTTAGGTTAGATATTAGGAAAATCTTTCGAGCTACAAGGGTAATTAAGCTCTGGAACAGGCTTCCTGGGGAGGTTGTGGAATCCCATCATTGGAGGTTTTTAAGGACAGGCTGGACAAACACCTGCCAGGGATGGTCTAGGTTTACTTGGCCCTGCCTCAGTTTAGGGGGCTGGACTTGATGACCTCTTGAGGTCCCTTCTAGCCCCATAGCTCTATAATCCTTGGATAGTTTAGACACAACGAACTGCCCTAGAGAACAAACTGTCCCAAGCTCAGTATGATCAGAATACTGGGGCCTGTGCAAAGTAATGCACATTGGAAAACATAATCCTAACTACAGTGGACTCTCGAGTATCCGGGATGGTAGGGAAAAATTTAATCCTGGTTAATAAAATCCCGGATAATCACCATCCATAGGAAATATGGGGGGTTGGGGGTTGGTTCATCAGCCACCCTGTGCCGGGGAAAGGGGGTGTTGGTTCACTGGCTGCCCTGCGCCCTGGTGGGGTTTTTTTGTTTGTTTGTTCTTGGGGCGGCAACAAAGCCAGAGCCGGCCCTGAGAGTTACACATTTTTTTTTTGACATCCAGGTTAATCCACATTCTGGTTAACCCAATCCTGGATAATCAAGAGTCTACTGTATACATATACAATGATGAGTCTAAATTAGCTGTTACCACTCAAGAGAGAGATCTTGGAGTTACTGTGGATAGTTCTCTGAAAACCTCCATTCAATGTGCAGCGGCAGTCAAAAAAGCAAACAGAATGTTGGGAATCAATAGGAAAGGAACAGATAATAAGATAGATCATGTCATATTGCCTCTATATAAACCTACGATGTATCCACATCTTGAATACTGCCCGCAATGTGGTTGCCCCATCTCAAAAAGGGTATATTGGAATCAGAAAAGGTTCAGAAAAGAGCAACAAAAATGATTAGGGGTATGGAACGGCTTCCATATGAGAAGAGAATAATAAGATTGAGACTTTTCAGCTTGGAAAAGAGACGACTAAGGGAGGAACATGATTGAGGTCTATAAAGTCATGACTGGTGTGGAGAAAGTAAATAAGGAAATGTTATTTACTCCTTCTCATAACAGAAGAACTAGGGGTCACCAAAGGAAATGAATAGACAGCAGTTTTAAAACAAACAAAAGGAAGTATTTCTTCACACAATGCAGTCAACCTGTGGAACTCCTTGCCAGAGGATGTTGTGAAGGCCAAAACTATAACAGGGTTCACAAAAGAAGTAGATACGTTCATGGAGGACAGGTCCATCAATGGCTATTAGCCAGATGGGCAGGGATGGCATCCCTAGCCTCTGTTTGCCAGAAGCTGGGAATGGGCAACAGTGGGTGGATCATTTGATGATTCCCTGTTCTGTTCATTCCCTCTGGGGCACCTGGCATTGGCCACTGTCAGAAGACAGGATACTGGGCCAGATGGACCTTTGGTCTGACCCAGTACGGCCTTTCTTATGTGGCTGTGGAGAGGGCACTACTAGCTAACCCTCAGAGCTGCCCATTCGACAGCAAGGTAGGCACAGCCACGGGGGAGGATGTTTCACAGCTGCTGATGTCCTTCTACCTCCGGGGCAAGAGGGCCTGTCCTATCGCTATGACCTATTCCATCCTCGACTGCTCTGCCCAGCCTGTCAACACGGGGCTCCACATTAATTTCAAAGGGGAAACACCGTACAGCTGTCAGATACAAAGGTCTCTATTGCCTAGGCTGATTTATAAGCAGTGGGGGGAAGGCTTGACAGCTCATAAGCCATTCAGTCCCCAGCCCCTACCCCATTGTATATTATTGGGGTTGATATAAGTGGGAATGCAAAAAACTATAGGACACAAACACTTCCCACCTACTTCTAGACCACACAACCCACCGCTGACACCATTCACACAGTGGGCACAGGGACAGTTTCTTGGCCATTTGAGATGAATTAGGAGCTTTTCCCCCTCCGCTGCGATGACATGTTTTTCACCCTGAATTCATTCTGCGGGGGGCAAGAGGATGACGCTGTTAGATGTGGCATCAATAGGTAGGTGGTAGAAAGCCTTTTCCCACCAAGGAACACCAGCAGTAAGAGTGTTGAGCATGTCTTTGCGAGCAATTACAGTTAAAAAAAAAACCCCACTCATTAAAGATGAGAATCATAAAAAAATCATTGGCCTTTTCCTTCCCCCTGCCCCAGGCCGGGATTAGAAACAGATTGAAGTAGCCTGAGAAAACAGATTCATGTGTCCTAATTCTCCCATTAAACAGTAGGTGGTATGTCTTGCCATGTGTTTGATATCATCAGGGTTTGTTTCCCCATCCCCTCTCTTTTGCCGTGTGACTCCCCTCCCCCCATATGAACAGAATTCCCCAATGAATCTTATGCCTGTACTGTACGTACTTTCTTCCTCCCTCGGGTTTTAAACGGTAGAGTGCTACCCTTAGTGATCGTAGGGCAGCTTTTAGAGGCCCCCAGCTGGAATTAGGGTCACCATGGTGCAGTGCTCTGTGAGACCCACAGTGAGAGACGGCAGTGCTAGCCATCCATGTTCTGCTCAAAGGAGTCGTTAGCTAGTCCAGGCAATCTGCAAGCCTCTTTTATCGCAGGGGAGGGTCCCATGCCTGACATATTTCAACCGTACTGTTTATTTGTAATTAGAGGGATTACAAGTTTTGGAATTGTGCATGTGTGACTTTAACAACACTATTTATTTATAATTAGGGATGGTTAAACATTCTTGAAGACAGAGAGAAAGAGAGAGAGAGAGAGTGCGTGTGTGTGTATAAAATTTGCCCTTTTTCAAAATTGTAAGTGTTCATGAAAAATCTTTGGGTTTTTTTCCATTTTTTTCCAATGTTCCAAACAAACTGGAAAATGAAAGTGGACAAAGCAATAAGTGGGTCTTAAAGGGTGGAAATATGAGAGGGGGCAATAGGAAAATCAAAACAAATGAAAAAATGTTACTCCAAACATCATCTAAACTGAACATTTTTATAGAAACAGGTTTCAGAGTAGCAGCCGTGTTAGTCTGTATCCGCAAAAAGAACAAAAGTTTTTTTTTTGCAAGACTGTCTGAAAACAAACCGTTCCTTTCCCAAACCTGCAGAATAAAAATCACCTTAACGTTTTCTAGTTTATTTATTTTACAAAAACTGTTTCCCCTTTTTGACCAACTCTATTCACAATACTTTCCATTCATCCCAAAGAGCTTTACAACCTACATACAGCCAGCCCTGCCTTCACCCATCCTTCCATTGTGTTTAATCCACAGAGGGTGAGATTTTAACTCCCCCCAGCGCAAGCTTGCAGAAGAGCAAGCGGACGTAAGATGTATCACCGGTAGCACTGCAAGGGGAACAGCAGGATCCAAGAGGCTCCACAGGTGAGCAGGGAGTGGGTAGGACATTGGGGCTGGTTCCCACAATGCAGCAGCCTGCACCACTGAGCTCCCACAGAAGGGGAAGCAATGTGTGCCAGGTATAGGACTGATGCTGAATATTCCCTACTGGAGCAGAACCCAGGTACCAGATTGCCACTCAGCGTTCCCACCTAGTTTCCTTGCACCGTTCAGTGACATACGTCCCTTTGCTCAGGGCTGAGGGAAAACCACAATTGAACCTTTTGTAGGCTCCGTGGGGCGACCTGCGTTCTCATGTTAATTTATTAATACAGTGAAATGCAGTCACCTCTGGGAGGGAGGGCAGTAGCCAAGCAGGCTTCATACATTATACCAGGCCCATGAGTTCACTGGAAGGGAAATGTTGACCAAGAATACCAGGGCTAACACCCTTCTTTTATGAAAAACTTCAAAGGAGCCATAAACAGCAAATAAAACCGCAGGCTTACATTTTTTAAAAATGGCTAGTGATTTTCTTTGCCCAACTTGAGATGCTTTAGAAAGGGGGCCTGATTTCCCATAACTGCTCACCACCCACCCTCTGAAAATCAGGCCTTTCTGAGGAGTCTGAAGCACCAAAAATCACAAGCTCCTTTTTTTAAAATTTAGGCCACAGGTTGGTCTTTAGTATCTCATCTGAAAGATCCCCTCAGAGGATAATGGTCCGGGAGAGTGCCGGTGTGGTGATTAGACCACTAGGCAATCAAGCCCCTTCCCTGGTATTCTCCGTCATGCTGCATTTGAGCTGTGTGCTCGCCGCGACGGCACAGAGCATATCCACAGCTATGTAATGTTTTGCAACGCCAACCTGGCATGCGGGGAAGCGGAATCCCCATGGAGCTCATTTAAGCATGACAGAGTCCGTCTCTTTACATCAGATTTTGGGAAAGTGGAGTCAAATGAACAGCTCCTCTTCCTGTTCTGGCCAAGCCTGTGGTTTCCCCAGGCACGGGGAGGAGGGGACACATACCTTCGGAATTGTCTTTATGGATGGGAATTCATGGGGATTTATTTTCTCAAGGCTCATGGCTTGTCACAAGGCCTTTTAAAGTCATGAGGCTGAGGAGGGTAGGGGGAGAGAGAGAGGTTTTTTGGTGTTATTTTTGTTAACATAAGAAATGTTGAGTCAGTCATTCCTATCTCGTAAGCGAATGATTCTAAAGCCACTTGGATGTTCTCATTCGCTGAGGTCGGGAACAAGTGGGGGGGAGGGGGGAGTCAAAGGGTGAAGGACTTTCTCGGTACCCAGGACAGCCTTGACCCAGGCCTGTGTGTCCTTGTAGAGCCTGCAGCTCTCTGGAGAATCTGGGTGGTTTTCATAGCATGCCTTCTTCCCTGTCCTGTCTTCTAGACATGGATCTGATCTATCCACCTCTTGGCCCACTTCACCGCTGCTCTGCCAGTGTGAACAGGATCGGACTTCCTCCCCTCGCTCTTCCAGAGAGCAGTGTTCTACGCTCGCTCTGCACCGCTGTAAATGGCAGCACAACAAGGGACAAGGCAGGGGAGAATCAGGCCCATAACCTAGCTGTCCAGACACTCATGAACATTCAGCTGTCTACATGCTACGTTATGAGAGAGAATTTCCCCCCTCTCCAGTGGGAAAACAGCACCGAGAGCGGTCTAATACCCGTGTCTCTGGAAAGCATGGCAACAGGTTATGGTGTATTGAGGACTGTGTTGAAATTGCAAGCTATCGCTTTAAGAGGAGGGGTCCTGGGTCCTCATTGCAGGTTGCAGTGTGATCTGGGCCCAGGAGCATTCAGGCTTCAAGCAAGATGGGGTGCGTTGTGCCTCTCTGTTTCAGGGGGCAGCCTGTTTTCTGGGTGGGCTGCATGGCAACAAAGAAAGGCAAGTGCCAATGGCATTGCACTTTACTCCCTACCCAGCGATATAAGGGACTGTTACAGTCTGGCCTGGAAGAGAGTAGAAGAGGCTACCATGCTGTGAGCTTCCAACGGAGCTTTAGAAAGACGCCCACAGTTCAGTTCCTGGTTGAATGCTGCCCAGTGAGTTAACGCACAGTATCCTGGCACCACGGGATACCCCTGCTAGGCCACTCAGCACACTGAGATACATCTCCTAGTCACACCACCGGAGGAGTACAGTTGCCAAAGAGTCTGCAAGGGGTTCAGGGAAGTCCTGCTTCCATATGTGGGCTGCACCATGGACTGAGGCTCTGGGCAGGACCTCTCTCACAGTTACGCCCCTCTGTCTTGCCAACATATCATGCGGTCCCAGGCCATTCATGAAGCCAGCCGTGGGCACCAAGTTCTCAATCGTCATGTCCCAGAATCCATCTCCCTGCTAGCACCCGGCAGCAACAGCGTAATCAGAAGCAGAGTGCTCCGAGGCCATAGTAAGGAAGGCTGCTCTGTGGATGGTCCATACATGTTAGCGCTTCCCCAGGAACAAAAGGGCTGTCCATATCCCTGTGTTTCTCACCCATATCGATCAGCGAGGAGAAAACCTCAAAGGATTCCACTGGGGTTGAATAATCCGACGTCTGGGTGTTTATTTCACCCCTTTGTGTCTGCAAAACTAGGATTTAGGTCTCCCAGCTGGCATCTCTCTGTTGATATTCCCAGTCTTTCCTGCTTCCAGATGAGCCAAAAAGCACCGTCAGGATAAACCTCTCCCATGGCATGCTGGGTTCCCAAGCCCACCGGGCCCAAGGGAGCAGAAGTAGCGTGAAAATGGAAAATAGTGAACAATGTTCAAGCGACTTTTTCCAATCTCCGAAATGCTTCAGCTCAGTTTGGTTTGAGTTTCGGGAGTGAGGATTAACAGGGAGGTTTTCTTTCAACCAGCCAGGCTCACTCATCTGGTGCGTAGTGCAGGGAAGAGGAATAAGATGGAGTAAAGAAAGGGGAAATTTCATAAATTCAGCGATCTTAAGGGTCCTGCTTTGAGCTGGGGTTGGATTAGATGATCTCCTGAGGTCCCTTCCAAACCTGATATTCTAGGATTCTGATCCCCTGCCGTAATGCAGACCACAGAATGTCATCAAGTGATTCCTGCATCAAGCCCATAACTTCTGGAGGAGCCAGAGTATGTCTTTCAGAACATGATTTAAAAACTTCAAGAGATGGAGGCTCTACCACGTCTCCATGCTAACCTGTCTGACAGTGAGTGCTTCAGAGGGAGGAAACAGTCTTCCAAGTAAGGGAGGAAGACCCACTTCTTAGAAACGTTAGTAAATGTACCATCTATAAGGAATATTGGCCAGGAGGTAGACTGGGCAACCTAAGAAATCTTTTCCCTCTCTTTTCAATGTGCTTATATGTGGCCGATCCAAACACCTTTGGAGTCAGCGGGATGCCCATTGACTTGGGTAGGCTTTGGATCAAGTCAATTGATCCCTAATTCTGTCGTTCCGGGCCCAAAGCCCGCTGGTACTCTCAACGCCAGCTCCTCCAAAACTAACACAATCACTCTGCAGAAGCTTCGTACTGGCCCAGTGCCTTCTTTAACAGCCCAAAACCACAGGATGCCGACTAATTGCCTCTTGAATGACCCCAGCGTTACAGGCTCACCCACCGTGGCTGGGAGGCCGTTCTGTGCATTTACGGTGCCTCGTGTTTCCTGACATCTGGCTCCAATTTACTCTCGCTTCAGTGTACGTGGAAGCTCAAGTGACCTCTTACCTGTGCTAAGGTATAAATAATACATAGGGGGGATGTTACCCATGGCACTCAGAGCGGGGCTGCTCCTCCATCTAAAGCCTTCTCTTGGGGGTCCCTATCACAAGAACCCCTTCTCAGCCTCTTTGCCGATTCAGGTTAGACCAATAGTCCCCCCATGGCCAACTCTTTCTAAGACACACACACACCCCATTCTCTCCCTCTGCTTTGCTGCCCCCCTACATAGATAGCTTAGGTTCTTATATAGCCCTGATCACCATAGGATCTGAGCCCTGCACGGTTGTTAATGTATTGCTCCTCACAACCCTCCTGGGAGGTAGGGCAGTGCTTTTATCCCCATTGTACAGATGGGGAACTGAAACACAGGAAGACTAAGGCGGATTTCAATGGGAGGTAGGCACCTCCATACATTTGAGGCCTAAGTGATTTGCCCAAGAACAAAGAGGAAGTCTGTGTCAGAGCAGGGACTTGAACCCAAGTCTCCGGCTAGCACTCAAAGCACTCAGCCATCATTTTTCTATCCACTCTCTTTTGTTGCCATCTTGGTGGCTGTGACTGGCTGCTTCCCTCAGCTCACTGATTCCACACCCCTTCTGAACCGTGACCCCCACCCATCCATTGTCTCCTACCCAAGGTCAGTGGCCAATTCCCCTCACTGGTGGTTTTTCTTATGGCACTACCACGCCTCTCCTCATCTAGCATCTCCAACCTGCCACCTACAGAATCGCCACCGCTACCTCCTGCAGCACAGCACCATGCTGAGGTTTCGCTTTAATACCCACTCAGGAACGGGCACCCTCTGCTCAGCCGTCACTCGTGATACAGGTTTCTCATTTGCCCACACAACCAGCCAATCCTGGGCTCAAAGTTCATAAGAGCCCTCGCAGAATGCAAACTTAGCCCATCGCCATCACGTCGCGAGGACAGGCACTGAACAAGACGGCTTTCTCATTAGAAAGGGGAACCGCGTCTAGTGGTTAAGGGATGGAATTACTACTAAGGGCTCCCTTTGTACTAATACGGTGACTTGCAATATACTATTCAGCCACTAAATCTCTCTGTGTGCTGTACAAAGTTCCAGGCAGGGTGTGTGGTCCCTGGTAAACATCAAAGACATGGCTGGAGCTGGAATTGCTCCTGGGAAGATTGTTTGCAATGTTGTTGCAGTCATGTTGATCCCATGGTAGTAGAGAAAGAAGGTAGGTGAGTAATATCTTCTGTTGGGCCAACTTCTGTTTGAGACAAACGTTCTCAAAGGCATGTGACTCAAAAGCTTGTCGCTTTTACCAACAGAAGTTGGCCCAGTCAGAGATATAACCTCACCCGCCTCGTCCCTGGAAAGATTGTCTGTTGTTCTGTGTTGCCGTTTTGCTTTCTCAAGCTGCCTCCTGTGGATGGACAATGGCTCCAGCACACCATTCACGGCTCTGATCACTGTGACACCTTGGATAAAACATGCCATCTGACTCAATTTTCCCCCTCTGTAAAATAGTATTAATAAGACCCACTGCCCTCCTGGAGGAAATCTGAATCTTGACTAGATAATGCTAGCAAATTGCTTTGAGATGCTCAGAGTACAGGCACTATGGAAATGCAAGCAGTTAACATTATTATTCCCTTCAACAAGTAGATGCAAAATATACATCCTTGGAGAGTTCCCATGCACTTCCCCTTCTGTGGTGCATTTCTTTAATATGTTCACAGCCCAATTCATTCTGAGATATTTCGGGGGGGGGGGGAGGGGAAAGAGTCTGGAACCCATCAAATCTTATGGTTTCTGGGGCCAGCACTGACAAATGCCTCATAACAGCTTCGGGTTTCTGGGGCATTGTTACTTCAGGTCAGAGAAGTGGACACGAGTGTCCAAATTCACATCTGGCACTGGATCTGATTTAGGAGCCAGTGGTCTACTTTGGTCCCCTTACCCCTATGGATCCTGCTGCCCAAGTGTGGTCCGGGCAAGCACAAACATTCGCCTACTCTGCAGAAAGCAGTGAGGGTCCGGAGCCTGAGCTGGCGTGCACCAGAGGCCCTGAAGTTAGTGGAGAAACGTGGCCCCCACCATCACTGGAGTGACACAGGTTTACCTGGGCTGAGGATCTGGCCAAGCAGAGACTGAGAAAGAGACCGACACCGACATGATCAGCTGCAGAGAACAAGCCCAGTCCGCCCATCACCAGCCACATCCAAAACCAACACTTTCTGTTGCCTGCCCTAGAGGAAGAAAACAATAACTATTAACGAGAGATGGGGGGGGGGGGTTTGTATGAGAATTCTCCGACGCAGGGCCCTGCACTATGCACCAGGCCAGCATTACGTGTGCACATATGTATATATACATATATGCCTGAAGCCTATATACACATATATATATATATGGTTCCAGGAGAACCAGTCAAGCACCACTCAGTATTTGTTTGCTTGCAAGCCTCCTTGGACGGACTCACATTTCTCTGTCCTACGCACGCCCCTCACAGGGGCTGCAGCCAAAATCATCTGTGGTGCTGCCCGGCTCCACAGCTGGCACGTCGCAGCCAGGAGGTGGGGGGAGCGCCCTTTGGCACAGATGGCGTGGGCCACGCTCGGAAAGCGCGGGAGAGGAGCATTTGCTGGGGACTGTCGGGGACAGTCGGGCCTCTCGGGCATTTTGGGGTCAGGCCGCCCTGGGTTTAAAAATATTTCATGCCAGGCAGCTGCATGTTCTCCACGAATCCAAGCGGCGAGCGGAGTTTATTGCCTGCCTGAGAGCTGGTTGCTGCAGGCCTGCTTCTGCGAGGCCACATCCAGCCTGCAGAGGGCAGCAGGAGAGCACGGCCAGGGGGGGCTCCGATTCCAAAGCGTGGCCCGCTCTCCCGGGCCCATGTAGACGGGCAGAGCCGCGCTGGGCTGCGCCAAGGCCCAGGCGGGCTCACGCACACAGAGGTGCACATGTGCAGACAGTCGGGGGCACGGAGACGTTCCCCAGTGCGCTCGCCCGGATGGGAATTGCACACACCAATTCACAGGCAGACACCCACACGGACACCACACTCACGTGCAATGGCTCGCTCCGGGTCACGACAGCAGAGTGTGACAGCCGTAGTGGTGGCCCACACCCGGGCTCTCCAGAGGTGAAAGCACAAGTCACCTCCAGCTTGTGCTACAGAGCCGGGACTCACATCCTCAGGGGACCAGGCAGAATCGGCCTTAGGAAACATGGCACCCTGGGTAAACTTGTATTTTGGTGCCCCTGGCCCCTGTGGGTGCAGCCCGCCCCCATTGCCCCTGGTTCCCGTGAGTGCCCCCCATTGCTCCCATGGGTCCCCATTCCCCCTAACCCTGCACTTCCCTCCTTCCCAATCCCTGCATTGTGCTCCCTTCGCCCCTAACCCCTGCTCCTTCCTGCACCCCCAGCCCCTGCACTGTGCTCCCTTCGTCCTGCACCCCCAATCCCTGCACCCCAACTCCTGCACAATGCTCCCTTTGCCCCAACCCCTGCACTCCCCCCTTCACCCCCTCCTGCGCCTACAGCTCCCGCACTGTGTCCCCTTCGCCCCAACCCCTTCATCCCCCTCCAGTGCCCACATGGGGAAACTAATCTGGTACGGTTGCCAGGTCTCCCGGTATTGCCAGGAGTCTCCCAGAATCGGGCTCTATCTCCCAGTGACTACTGAAGCCAAACCGGGAGATTTTAGGCACTAAAAGTGCTGTGAGGAGGAGGCAGGCTCTGTGCCTGCCCTGGCCCCACGCTGCTCCCGGAAGCGGCCAGCACATCCTTGTGGCCCCATGGCGGAGGCAAGGGGTCTTCTGCCTCAAGCGCCAGCTCCACAGATCCCATTGGCCAGGAACTATGGCCAATGGGAGTTATGGGGGCGGTGCCTACAGGCAGGGGCAGCGCGCAGACAGCGCTCTGCCTAGGAGCCGCTGCCAGAGGGATGTGCCAATTGCTTTCAGGAGCCGCCCGAGGTAAGCGCCACATGGCCAGAGCCCGCACCCCTCACCCTGTCCCACACCCCAACCACCTACCCCAGAGCCCACAGCCAAACTCCCTCCCAGAGCCCGCACCCCTCACCGTCCCGCACCCCAACCACCTACCCCAGAGCCCACAGCCAAACTCCCTCCCAGAGCCCGCACCCCTCACCCTGTCCCACACCCCAACCACTTACCCCAGAGCCCACAGCCAAACTCCCTCCCAGAGCCCGCACCCCTCACCCTGTCCCACACCCCAACCACCTACCCCAGAGCCCACAGCCAAACTCCCTCCCAGAGCCCGCACCCCTCACCCTGTCCCACACCCCAACCACCTACCCCAGAGCCCACAGCCAAACTCCCTCCCAGAGCCCGCACCCCTCACCCCGTCCCGCACCCCAACCACCTACCCCAGAGCCCACAGCCAAACTCCCTCCCAGAGCCCGCACCCCTCACCGTCCCGCACCCCAACCACCTACCCCAGAGCCCACAGCCAAACTCCCTCCCAGAGCCTGCACCCCTCACCCCGTCCCACACCCCAACCACCTACCCCAGAGCCCACAGCCAAACTCCCTCCCAGAGCCCGCACCCCTCACCCTGTCCCACACCCCGACCACCTACCCCAGAGCCCACAGCCAAACTCCCTCCCAGAGCCCGCACCCCTCACCCTGTCCCGCACCCCAACCACCTACCCCAGAGCCCACAGCCAAACTCCCTCCCAGAGTCCGCTCCCCCCCCCGCACCCCAACCACCTACCCCAGAGCCCACAGCCAAACTCCCTCCCAGAGCCTGCACCCCTCACCCTGTCCCACACCCCAAACACCTACCCCAGAGCCCACAGCCAAACTCCCTCCCAGAGCCCGCACCCCTCACCCTGTCCCACACCCCGACCACCTACCCCAGAGCCCACAGCCAAACTCCCTCCCAGAGCCCGCACCCCTCACCCTGTCCCGCACCCCAACCACCTACCCCAGAGCCCACAGCCAAACTCCCTCCCAGAGTCCGCTCCCCCCCCCCCGCATCCCAACCACCTACCCCAGAGCCCACAGCCAAACTCCCTCCCAGAGCCCGCACCCCTCACCGTCCCGCACCCCAACCACCTACCCCAGAGCCCACAGCCAAACTCCCTCCCAGAGTCCGCACCCCTCACCCTGTCCCACACCCCAACCACCTACCCCAGAGCCCACAGCCAAACTCCCTCCCAGAGCCCGCACCCCTCACCCTGTCCCGCACCCCAACCACCTACCCCAGAGCCCACAGCCAAACTCCCTCCCAGAGCCCGCACCCCTCACCCTGTCCCGCACCCCAACCACCTACCCCAGAGCCCACAGCCAAACTCCCTCCCAGAGCCCGCACCCCTCACCCTGTCCCGCACCCCAACCACCTACCCCAGAGCCCACAGCCAAACTCCCTCCCAGAGCCCGCACCCCTCACCGTCCCGCACCCCAACCACCTACCCCAGAGCCCACAGCCAAACTCCCTCCCAGAGCCCGCACCCCTCACCGTCCCGCACCCCAACCACTTACCCCAGAGCCCACAGCCAAACTCCCTCCCAGAGCCCGCACCCCTCACCGTCCCGCACCCCAACCACCTACCCCAGAGCCCACAGCCAAACTCCCTCCCAGAGCCCGCACCCCTCACCCTGTCCCACACCCCAACCACCTACCCCAGAGCCCACAGCCAAACTCCCTCCCAGAGCCCGCACCCCTCACCGTCCCGCACCCCAACCACCTACCCCAGAGCCCACAGCCAAACTCCCTCCCAGAGCCCGCACCCCTCACCCTGTCCCACACCCCAATCACCTACCCCAGAGCCCACAGCCAAACTCCCTCCCAGAGCCCGCACCCCTCACCCCGTCCCGCACCCCAACCACCTACCCCAGAGCCCACAGCCAAACTCCCCCCCAGAGCCCGCACCCCTCACCCTGTCCCGCACCCCAACCACCTACCCCAGAGCCCACAGCCAAACTCCCTCCCAGAGCCCGCACCCCTCACCGTCCCGCACCCCAACCACCTACCCCAGAGCCCACAGCCAAACTCCCTCCCAGAGCCTGCACCCCTCACCCCGTCCCGCACCCCAACCACCTACCCCAGAGCCCACAGCCAAACTCCTTCCCAGAGCACGCACCCCTCACCCTGTCCCACACCCCAACCACCTACCCCAGAGCCCACAGCCAAACTCCCTCCCAGAGCCCGCACCCCTCACCCTGTCCCGCACCCCAACCACCTACCCCAGAGCCCACAGCCAAACTCCCCCCCAGAGCCTGCACCCCTCACCCCGTCCCGCACCCCAACCACCTACCCCAGAGCCCACAGCCAAACTCCCTCCCAGAGCCCGCACCCCTCACCCTGTCCCACACCCCAACCACCTACCCCAGAGCCCACAGCCAAACTCCTTCCCAGAGCCCGCACCCCTCACCCTGTCCCACACCCCACCACCTACCCCAGAGCCCACAGCCAAACTCCCCCCCAGAGCCCGCACCCCTCACCCTGTCCCGCACCCCAACCACCTACCCCAGAGCCCACAGCCAAACTCCTTCCCAGAGCCCGCACCCCTCACCCTGTCCCACACCCCAACCACCTACCCCAGAGCCCACAGCCAAACTCCCTCCCAGAGCCTGCACCCCTCACCCTGTCCCGCACCCCAACCACCTACCCCAGAGCCCACAGCCAAACTCCCTCCCAGAGCCCGCACCCCTCACCGTCCCGCACCCCAACCACCTACCCCAAAGCCCACAGCCAAACTCCCTCCCAGAGCCCGCACCCCTCACCCTGTCCCACACCCCAACCACCTACCCCAGAGCCCACAGCCAAACTCCCTCCCAGAGCCCGCACCCCTCACCCTGTCCCACACCCCAACCACCTACCCCAGAGCCCACAGCCAAACTCCCTCCCAGAGCCCGCACCCCTCACCGTCCCGCACCCCAACCACCTACCCCAGAGCCCACAGCCAAACTCCCTCCCAGAGCCCGCACCCCTCACCGTCCCGCACCCCAACCACCTACCCCAGAGCCCACAGCCAAACTCCCTCCCAGAGCCCGCACCCCTCACCGTCCCGCACCCCAACCACCTACCCCAGAGCCCACAGCCAAACTCCCTCCCAGAGCCCGCACCCCTCACCCTGTCCCACACCCCAACCACCTACCCCAGAGCCCACAGCCAAACTCCCTCCCAGAGCCCGCACCCCTCACCGTCCCGCACCCCAACCACCTACCCCAGAGCCCACAGCCAAACTCCCTCCCAGAGCCCGCACCCCTCACCGTCCCGCACCCCAACCACCTACCCCAGAGCCCACAGCCAAACTCCCTCCCAGAGCCTGCACCCCTCACCCCGTCCCACACCCCAACCACCTACCCCAGAGCCCACAGCCAAACTCCCTCCCAGAGCCCGCACCCCTCACCCTGTCCCACACCCCAACCACCTACCCCAGAGCCCACAGCCAAACTCCCTCCCAGAGCCCGCACCCCTCACCGTCCCGCACCCCAACCACCTACCCCAGAGCCCACAGCCAAACTCCCTCCCAGAGCCCGCACCCCTCACCGTCCCGCACCCCAACCACCTACCCCAGAGCCCACAGCCAAACTCCCTCCCAGAGCCCGCACCCCTCACCCTGTCCCACACCCCAACCACCTACCCCAGAGCCCACAGCCAAACTCCCTCCCAGAGCCTGCACCCCTCACCCCGTCCCGCACCCCAACCACCTACCCCAGAGCCCACAGCCAAACTCCTTCCCAGAGCCCGCACCCCTCACCCTGTCCCACACCCCAACCACCTACCCCAGAGCCCACAGCCAAACTCCCTCCCAGAGCCCGCACCCCTCACCCTGTCCCGCACCCCAACCACCTACCCCAGAGCCCACAGCCAAACTCCCCCCCAGAGCCTGCACCCCTCACCCCGTCCCGCACCCCAACCACCTACCCCAGAGCCCACAGCCAAACTCCCTCCCAGAGCCCGCACCCCTCACCCTGTCCCACACCCCAACCACCTACCCCAGAGCCCACAGCCAAACTCCCTCCCAGAGCCCGCACCCCTCACCCTGTCCCACACCCCAACCACTTACCCCAGAGCCCACAGCCAAACTCTCTCCCAGAGCCCGCACCCCTCACCGTCCCGCACCCCAACCACCTACCCCAGAGCCCACAGCCAAACTCCTTCCCAGAGCCCGCACCCCTCACCCTGTCCCACACCCCACCACCTACCCCAGAGCCCACAGCCAAACTCCCCCCCAGAGCCCGCACCCCTCACCCTGTCCCGCACCCCAACCACCTACCCCAGAGCCCACAGCCAAACTCCTTCCCAGAGCCCGCACCCCTCACCCTGTCCCACACCCCAACCACCTACCCCAGAGCCCACAGCCAAACTCCCTCCCAGAGCCTGCACCCCTCACCCTGTCCCGCACCCCAACCACCTACCCCAGAGCCCACAGCCAAACTCCCTCCCAGAGCCCGCACCCCTCACCGTCCCGCACCCCAACCACCTACCCCAAAGCCCACAGCCAAACTCCCTCCCAGAGCCCGCACCCCTCACCCTGTCCCACACCCCAACCACCTACCCCAGAGCCCACAGCCAAACTCCCTCCCAGAGCCCGCACCCCTCACCGTCCCGCACCCCAACCACCTACCCCAGAGCCCACAGCCAAACTCCCTCCCAGAGCCCGCACCCCTCACCGTCCCGCACCCCAACCACCTACCCCAGAGCCCACAGCCAAACTCCCTCCCAGAGCCCGCACCCCTCACCGTCCCGCACCCCAACCACCTACCCCAGAGCCCACAGCCAAACTCCCTCCCAGAGCCCGCACCCCTCACCCTGTCCCACACCCCAACCACCTACCCCAGAGCCCACAGCCAAACTCCCTCCCAGAGCCCGCACCCCTCACCCTGTCCCACACCCCAACCACCTACCCCAGAGCCCACAGCCAAACTCCCTCCCAGAGCCCGCACCCCTCACCCTGTCCCACACCCCAACCACCTACCCCAAAGCCCACAGCCAAACTCAGTCCCAGAGCCCGCACCCCTCACCCTGTCCCACACCCCAACCACCTACCCCAGAGCCCACAGCCAAACTCCCTCCCAGAGCCCGCACCCCTCACCCTGTCCCGCACCCCAACCACCTACCCCAGAGCCCACAGCCAAACTCCCTCCCAGAGCCCGCACCCCTCACCGTCCCGCACCCCAACCACCTACCCCAGAGCCCACAGCCAAACTCCCTCCCAGAGCCCGCACCCCTCACCGTCCCGCACCCCAACCACCTACCCCAGAGCCCACAGCCAAACTCCTTCCCAGAGCCCGCATCCCTCACCGTCCCGCACCCCAACCACTTACCCCAGAGCCCACAGCCAAACTCCCTCCCAGAGCCCGCACCCCTCACCCTGTCCCGCACCCCAACCACCTACCCCAGAGCCCACAGCCAAACTCCCTCCCAGAGCCCGCACCCCTCACCCTGTCCCGCACCCCAACCACCTACCCCAGAGCCCACAGCCAAACTCCTTCCCAGAGCCCGCACCCCTCACCGTCCCGCACCCCAACCACTTACCCCAGAGCCCACAGCCAAACTCCCTCCCAGAGCCCGCACCCCTCACCCTGTCCCGCACCCCAACCACCTACCCCAGAGCCCACAGCCAAACTCCTTCCCAGAGCCCGCACCCCTCACCCTGTCCCACACCCCAACCACCTACCGCAGAGCCCACAGCCAAACTCCCTCCCAGAGCCCGCACCCCTCACCCTGTCCCACACCCCAACCACCTACCCAGAGCCCACAGCCAAACTCCCTCCCAGAGCCCGCACCCCTCACCCTGTCCCGCACCCCAACCACCTACCCCAGAGCCCACAGCCAAACTCCCTCCCAGAGCCCGCACCCCTCACCCTGTCCCGCACCCCAACCACCTACCCCAGAGCCCACAGCCAAACTCCCCCCCAGAGCCCGCACCCCTCACCGTCCCGCACCCCAACCACCTACCCCAGAGCCCACAGCCAAACTCCCTCCCAGAGCCCGCACCCCTCACCCTGTCCCACACCCCAACCACCTACCCCAGAGCCCACAGCCAAACTCCCTCCCAGAGCCCGCACCCCTCACCGTCCCGCACCCCAACCACCTACCCCAGAGCCTACAGCCAAACTCCCTCCCAGAGTCCGCTCCCCCCCCCCCGAACCCTAACCTGGTGAAAGTGAATGAGTGTGGGGGAGAGTGAGCAATGGAGTTGGGGGGATCAACTGAGTGGGGGCGGGGCCTCATAGAAGGGGGCGGGGCAAGGGCATTTGGGTTTGTGGGATAGACAGTTGGCCACCCTATGACCTGGCTGCACTTAGCAGCTGGCATTGTTTCTCGCTCCCACCCTTGAACACTGCTCCTCCGTGCACCCTTCGGGGGAGGCTCTGGGGGGGGGGCGAGGAGCCACATCGGGGCTCCCTGCATCTGGATCACCTTCCCCACTTGGGTAGCGCTGTGAGGTGAGGATCAGGAACTGCTGTTCTCCTGCCCTCCCCTTACGCAGCCCGGGGGGGGGGGGGAAGTGACCCGGATGCAGGGAGCCCCCAGGGGTGTGCAGAAACATGTTATGGGAGCGAACTCCATGTCACCACTCACCCCCCCACCATCACCACGGTCCTCTGCCGGGGGGAAGCAGAGAGAAATCCGGGCAACCCCCCATGTGGCACGCCCCAGGGAGCAGTTTCTAAAACTACACCAGCAGCAGGCACCTCTGCACTGCAGCCTGGCACACCCTTGACCACCGGGGGCCCTGGGCAGCCAGCCAGGTGGCCCACCCCTAAGGCCGACCCTGGCACCAGCCACGGGGGAGGGGGGGGGATCACATGCCACACATCAACCAGAGGGTCACATGAGACACTGCCCATCACACACACTGAGACTGCCCCCCACTGCACCCTACTTGGAGTCTGGGGCGGGTCAGGTTTCTCAGCCTCCTTCCAATCTCCAGCTCTGACAGAGGAGGGATCCCCCTCTGACTTCCTGATTCATCAGAACACCTAGGTCTTGCCTGGAAGTCCATAGGAGTTGTGCGATCAGTTTCAGGGGGAGCAGGACTAGACCCCATGGGAATACTCATGTGCTTAAGGGCTTGCTTGGATCAGGGCCCTTGACTTTCGGGCAAGCGAGGGGAGTAATTTGTCCCGGCCGGGTTGAGCACTGTGCCCCCTGCCCCGGCCGCAAGGAGGAAGGTGGGTAGCTGGAAAAAATTAAACCTAACCTAGAACAGAAGACGTCACATTAAAGATTTATAACAATCATAATGCTCCCCGCCCCCAACAGCTGGGAGTTTGATCTCAGGCTGTAGAAGGGAGGGTTCGTGGTTTCAGCACCGTCTTCCTGAAGCGAAAACGACTGCAGCTGGGTGGCAAAACCAGGGTCGGCAGGTGGAAGGGGCACATGAAGAGGGCGTGTGGAGGGTGCCCTTCACGTCTTCTGTTCATGGGAGGCAGGAAGTGATGGAGAGCAGGGAACTGCCCCTGGGCAAAGTCAGTGCCTCCAAAGGGTAAGATCACAGCCAAATCCTTCCTGTGGACTGCTATGGGAATACTGCTCCGGGAGCAGGTGTTTCGCCACAGATCCTGGCTCTTTGGGGCTTTAAGGCAGATCGTCTTCCTTTCTGGTTTAGTGTGGCACTGAATGTTTCGAGAGCTATCAGCTGCTAAATGAGCTGAAAAAGCAGGCCCAAAATGAGTGGACGCTTTGACTTTCATCTCTCTCTGCCTCACTTCCCCCTATGTCAAAGAGGCGTGACACCCCCTCGCCTCCCAGGGACCTTGTGAAGATAAGTTTGTGTTTGTGAAGCACTCACATACTACAGAGAGAAGCACAATTAAAAAAAAAAGCCCATTCAAAGAACTGCCCATCCGGTGTGCAGGGCCGGGCATACCATTTTTGCCGCTCCAAGTGGCGCTGTCAGGGTGGCACTAGGGTGGCTTTTAGCGCCACGCCTGCGGCAGCTCTTCCTTGCACTCAGCAGCTCCGCCGCTCTTCCCTCTTCATGCCACCGAAAGCCGCCCTGACAGCGCCGGGAATGCCGTCCCCTGCCATTTGCCGCCCCAGGCACCTGCTTGCTAGGCTGGTGCCTGCAGCCAGCCCTGCCGGTGTGTAAATGAGGTAGAAAAAACTACCGTGGAAAGAAACTAAGATCTGGCCATGTAATTAAAGACAGTGAGGCTGAATTACAATTGCACACGCAATCTTAATTCTTGCTTTTCCTAACTTTTCAATGCTTGGCTTTGCCATCTTAATACTGTCCTTTTACTGTAGTCACCTGGGTATCATTTCCAAGCATTTGAAAAGCCACACTAAAAAAAAACACCCCAAATTCCATCATGTGGCAACGTCTTGACACTGACAAGTTCATCAGCAGGGTTGGAACCTTTCGCTTCACCGCACAGACGTCTCTGCACTTGAGTTAATGGAGTGACTGACAGCAGTGGTAGGTTATCATCCTCTGTGTAGAGCAGCGCTGGAGGTGAGGGGACACTTTGCCGGAGGGTTTCACAGATATCTGCTCACAGCAGAGGAATGGGGAGACTCGGGGGTCTTTGGTTCTGTTCCAGGCTCTGGAGCAGCATGTGCTGTTGTAAGCACAGGCTCTTCTGCCCCTGTCTACCCTGTCCCTTCAACTTGGCCCTGTCTCTCCCCTGCCCCTGGCTCTTCCTTTCAAACCCAATCGCCTCCCCTAGCCAGTACCAGTCTCTACTCTTTAGACTTCTCATCCCAGTCTCCTCGTCCAGCCAGTCTTAGTTTAAACACTCCAGCTCCTGGTACCCCATGTCCTTGCCCAGCCAGTCTCAGGCCCCCCTAGCACCCCCCAGCTCCACATCTGATCTGTCTCTGTCCATCATAGTGGCCTCCAGTTGTGACCAAACCCTCCCCCCCCCCAATTCACTTTCCCCATCTCCACTGGTTCCCAGTCCCAGGCTCCCTCCCCAGGTTCCTCATCAAAGCTCAGTGTTCTCCACCCCTGGGTTTCTCATCCCAGTCGCTTTCCCCACCAGTCCCTGCTCTCCTACCACAGTCCAACTCCTCAGCAGATCTGTCTCCCCTCCCTGCTCACCTCCTCCCCCCAGCTCTTCACCTGGGCAAGGGGGGACTCTCACCAGCAGCGAGAGCAAGAATCTCTCGCATGGACCCCTCCCTTCATATTTCATGATGGAAGGTCCAAAGATACTTCATGGAGGACGAGGTGGCAACTCTGGGCCCTAGTCATTTACTTCCAAAGACCTGGGTTCAAACTGTAACTGGTCCATAAATGAAAAAGGGGGCAGGGTGGGGGATAATGCCTGCACTTACATGCTGCGGAGGTCTGCGGGTGAGTCCCCTCCTCTGGGATCATGAGAGAACAAAGCCAGGAGAAGACAACATACAAGGAACATCCATCTTTTACTGCTGGAAGGGAGGGAGTAGCAGTTTGTGGCAGAATCAACTCATTAGGGCTGCAGCTGGTTGTCTCTCGCAGATTTAAAGGGCCAGAGGCCCCTGGCATATGCCTGGAAAGGCTCCTATGAAAGGGTAAACAGGGGAGCTCAGGAATGGTCAGAAGACAAGCCCCTCTTAGGGAAAAGGTATAAGGCACTGATGGGAGTGAGCCATGTTGCCCTCTAAGGATTAAGGAGGAGTCCATAAGGGAGTGATTAATATTACTACTCCTAGTAAAAACCCTCCCCTTTTGCACAAGGGATAGCAGTGAGTGTCTTGGGAGCTGAAGGAAGAGATCTGAGTCCCAGCTCCCTTTTATATACGATGAATAAAGCCAGTGGGTCAGCTGGGTTTAATGCAAGGGGGCTGGATGCTCTCTTTTTTGGGGGGGGGGACAGCCTGAGATCTCCAGAACTGGAGAGTAGCATATGTACATGAATTACTCAGGGGTCTCTTGTTTCACCATAACATCAAGTTAGTGATATTGCAGTAACACCTTGAGGCCTCATATGAGATCAGGGCCCTGTTGTGCTAGGCGCTGTTCAAACACAGTGAGCAACAGATGTTGCCCCATAGAACTCACAATCTCAATAGACAAATAAAGGGTGGGAGGGGAAACTGAGGCAGGGAGCGGTGACACAACTTGCCCATGATCACAGAGCTGGGAGCAGAAACCAGGTCTCCCATCTCCTAGTCTACATCGCCCCTCAATACTGTAGAGTAAATAACCAGAGCTGAGTTGCTCCCGCCTCTTGATGTTCCCCCTCTGCCGCATGACTGGGGAGGGGAGCCTCCAAGATCCCAGAGGCCAGGCTCAGGATGCCAGATGCTTCTTGAGCTACCCAAATCTCCTGAATCTGCAAAAGATGCTGAAAGTCTCTCAGGAGCTGCCTTTCCCACAGCGTTCCAGCCCTCTGGCTCCTGGCTGGGAGCACAGAGACAGGCATGGGAAAGAAAAGCCAAGTCTCTGAACCTGGAAAGAGGTGCGTGGTTTGGGTGGAGCTCTGAGTCAGGGGTCACAGAACATGCGAAGGGATGCGCCATTGAGGCCTGCCGACTCATCCTAAGTGAAGCAGGATTGCAGCAGAGCAAGCCTGTAAGGACAAGCCTGCCATTGGCATCCACACCTGCAGGCAAACCTCTTGAATTCCATCCTGGAGTTTTGAGACAGGGTTGTAAACTTCAGTCTCTTCCTCAGCAACAAAGGCAGCTTTCTCCAAGGAGTAGCTGGTGACAAGTGTAACCTTGGGGAGGGGAATTACTCAGCCTGTGAAGGGGGAGCTCCCCGTTTGCTGGCACCTAGCTGAGGGGAAGAGGAAATGTTGCTAGCTGTTCATGGTCAGTACAAGAAGCAGGGGAGAGAAGCAAAACTAGAATGTGCCAAGCAGCCCAATATTGGCTGGGGAACCCAGATTGCAGCAGTAAAGAACACGGACCATCAGGGTTAAGGATCAGCACGGAGATTTCAGGGGACGGCCTGAATAATTTCCCTTCTCCCTTTTATGCCATTGTATAACTTTAGTCTAAAGGTCTAACAAAGTGCATCAAAACACATTAAATACATCAAAACACATCAGCACTGCGGCTGAATCCCAAACCCACATCTGGAGTCCCAGCTGACAGCTTTGACCTGCCCCTACCACAGGACAAACTCAACCATCGTGAATGTTTGGAAGCCTTGGATTAAGCTCTGATTTCACACCCCCTCGAGGATGGGAGTGCTCAGATCTGGGAAAGGGTAGAGCTGGTTCCGTCCATTAAAGAAATATAGGGGCCAATTTTGGTCTCACACTGTTGTTAATCAGGAGTAACTCCACTCTAGACAAAGGGGTTACACATTTCTTAACATGATGGGCCTGATTCTTCACTTTCACTGGTGTCAATCAAGAGCAAAGCCAGTGAAAGTAATGGAGTTACACGCCTGAAAGTGAGAGGAGAATCAGTCTCTGGGTGATTAATTGGCACAGCTGGATCTCCTGTGTGTGGACTGTTGGACTGGATACCTCATGAATTCAGGCTTTGTCCTTCAACTTCAGTGCTTCCAGACTTCATTCGGGCCCTAGGTACTGGTATAATGAGAACAGGCTCTCTCACGGTATTTTGACATTTCCACTTTTGAGACCTGTGCCAACAGTAAGTACTATAGGCTTGACTCTGCTCTCACTTAAACAGGTATAACTTGGGCATAATTCCACTGAATGTGGATCCGGCAGATAGTATAGACATACCCTAAGAAAGTGTCTTGAGTCTTGAAGTCACTCCGGAGAACTGGTTCTTTTCTTCTTCCCCTGTCTGAACTGGGCAGCTAGGAGATTTTGACTCACATTTCAGGGTCATTAAGACAAAATACCGCATCCACTTCGTTTAGCTGTCTGAACTAGGGATCTGTCTATGTCTAATACTGAACTGCCCTTCTCTTTTAATAGACAAAATAGTATGAATTAAAATGGCCATTTGAATGCTCGGCAATTGCTTCTAGAAGGCAGCAATATTAGATGCTAAGATCCACCTAGCACAAGGGGGCTCTGAACATGATTATGGCCTCCAAGTGCTACTGTGATGTAAATGTTTGTTTTTCCTAGCGTTATTCCCACACTATGGCAGGGTCTGCTTAGACTGGACACAACCAGTGATACTCCAACCGATACGTCATTCCATCTGTTGTTGGAGGCATTTTATACCTACTGCCAGGTGTTAAGCCTACAGCACCTGGTATTCCCAGGAGGTCTCCCATCCAAGTACTAGCCAGGCCCAACCCTGCTTAGCTTCCAAGATCAGATGGGATTGGGCATGTTCAGGATGGTATAACCATACTCTGCTACTGTAATGTAAATATTAATGAATAATTATATTCTACAGAGTTGTAAGGATTCCCAGGTTTTGAGTCAGCCCCTTATAAATATAGGGCCATTTGCAAAATCCAAATCTGGCTGTTTAGATTGGGTCCATCTCCATTTTACACACAAAGGGCCAAATTCTGCTCTCATGCTAGTGTAAATCCAGAGTAATTCAATATATGTCAGTGACATCATTCCAGAGTTATATAGGGGTAGTTGAGCGCAGGGATTAGCCCAAATAAATCCGTGTAGTAAAGCTATTCTATTATAATCCATCTTCCTGGCCACTGGTCCCGATCTTCACCTGATGTAAATCAGCCTAGCCTTACTAACATACAGGGAGCGGTTCTGATTGACGCCAGCTGAGGTTTCAGCCCTTATACTTATGTCATGCTGAATGTGGCTTTGCTACAAGGTGTTCTAAACAGTAAGTAGGTGCCATTCACTCCCTTTGGCACAATGTTAACCCCTGCCCTTCCACTGACTGGGCCCCAAATGAGCTCACTCCTGCGGTGCTAATACCATCATCTTCCATGGAATTTCTGCTAGGGGAGGGCAGCTTTGCCTTCCAGGAGGGCCTCCGACAGAACCTGGCCAATGTAGGCATCAGCAGCTTCAGAAGAAGGTGCAAGAACCCCACACGGACATGAAGGTTTCATCCTAATCCCAAACAGAGATTAATTTAAAGACTAAAGTGTGAGATTTTTATATTCCTTCAAAATCTCTTTTCAGCATTAACTGTTATAACTCTGGATGTTCTTGTTGTCCATAGAAACATACAGTCCAACTTTAAATCTTACTAAATCCTCGGCCTCAATCACACCTTGTGGCAATGAGTTCCACAGTTGAATTACAAGTCAAGTGAAAACGTGTTTCTTTCTGGCTGTTCTGTAGTTGCCACCTTCTAATGGCACGGCATGTCCCCTTGTACTTGTGTTATGGTGAAGGGATTGGAGCATGGAAAATCCGCAGCAGGAGGACAGGGACAGCAAAGCTGTCAGAAGCACCTTTTAATTTGCCAGACTCCATTTTTAACTGGTGGAACTCCACAGCAGAGTCACAGTAACGTATAACTGGAGTCACGGGATGATGGCTCTAAGCCTTTGAATGTGGAAACCCAACTTTTAGAAATTTTTGTACATGACAGCCCCTCAGGTCACAAGATTTTTTTTTTTACTTTCTTGTCACCTAATTAAAAGTTATCTGTGGGTGCCTCTTAATTTACATAGGTTGAAATTCACCCCGTGCACAGGGAAAGACTATTTGAAAGGCCTATGCATGGCATAAATTCCTCTTAAATTAGGTCTTAAGTGGCACATAGCCTCATACTAACCCTCTCTAACCAAGACCAGAACATGTCCCTTAAAGAGAGGAAATAACATTTTCGTATCGGGAAATCCAGGAATTGTCTCCTGGGACAGGGATGTTTTGCATTCTCCTGCTGACTTTCTCAAAAGGGACTCTGGGGGCTAGACTGGAACCCTGCACTGGATTCCTTTGCGTTGGTCTTTCAATGTATTCTTTTATGGGAAACTATTATGGTAATTGAAATGCAAATTGTAAGTAGGTCAATATAAATTAAAAAACCTGCTTACACAGGGATAATTGGTCTGCTTTGGAAAGGGTTCAAACCCACTTTTTCCCCCTGCAAATTTTATTAGTCCAAAAACAGAAGTACAGCCGAGTAAGCCTCATGCACTTTGTGGTGGAAACTCAAATGTCAACCAAGCAATTTGGAACGTTGCACGCTGGCGGGGTCGGGATTGGACTCCATTTAATACAACGCAAAAAAGGGCTTGATCTGGAGCTGTTGCAACGGTTCCACTAGTAACAACCGTGATTTAACATTTTGCCTTTTCCCATGGCTGCACAACCGGTCCCTAATTAATACCCTGGGAGACGGAGAATATTGCACCATAGTACAAAGGGGGAAACTGAGGCACTGAGCTGTTCGGCCACATATGGGTGTGCGGGGAACCTGGACGAAGCAGGGGAGAAGGGCATACCTAGGAAACTGGTGCACAGAGAAAGAGGAAACTAGGGTTAGTCTTTGAAACAAAACCCAGTGGGCAGGTAGGTTCCACTTGCAACCTTCTATTGCCAAAGTCCTTGCACCTCCATCCCTAAAAGCAACTATTTTTAAAGCCCTATTTAGACTCTGGACTTTGCTGACAATCTCTCACTTTATCATGTACTGGCTAGTGCATACGTACCTATACCCTTCTGTGTGCATGTAGATGTGGGTGCCCCACTGTTCCCTGCTAGCTGGAACCAGATCAGCTTTTGTGTGTGTGTGCAAGTGTATTCTTGCCCTACTGCCCCCTGCTGGATAGAATTAGACCTAGCTAAGTGCTTGTGATTGTATTGTTTTTCACTTACAAGGAGGATATAAACTCAACTTCAAGTACCGCTAACAAGAATCCCTTTTATTTCAAGTGCTTTGGGAATCTGGAACAAAAGATTTTCCACTCTATCCTGCTCTCCATTTAGCAATATGTACCTTAAAGCCATAAGCATGGCAACTCCATAGGCACACAGTTACAAACATAACATGACACAGAGACGTGATGCAACACAATCAAAAACTACTATAATAAAATGTCAATGTGTCCCCTGCACAGGATGAGAGTCTGTCCTAGCCCCAGCCACAGAGGTTGGCTCTTCAGCTTAAGCACTAGAACTATGGTTCTCAAACTTTTGTTTTCACAGACCATTTGAAAATTGCTGAGGGTCTCCTTGGGCCATTTAATGATCCAAATGTTGTTTGTACCATTAGCTAACTATTGTAAAGTGCTTTGGATAAAAGTGCTATATAAAAATTATTATATTATTATTATTATTATTATTATTTGTTCTACAAATAAAAGCACACAACTCATATTTTAATAACAGTACTCTTAACTTTCTAATGTGATTGATGTGCCCTCTCTCTCCCGCCACAGCAACCCCCAAGTCTCTCCCTCTCTCCTACCCCACAGCCAGGAAGGAGGGCCATCTCTCCTGGGTAGCCACAGCCCTGGAGCTGGGGAAAGTCGCCTCTTTCTCTGGCTGCCGCAGCCTTGCACATCCCAAATTTCCCCCACCCCAGCTTCTCACCCCACTGTCCCCCTCCCATCTACCCTCTATCCCCCCCCCCCAAGGCCACACCTCACCTTACATGTGAATCTTGTCCAGGGACCTAATTAGTGGAGCCATGCCTGCACAGCTTCACTAATTAGATGGGTGGCCCTTCATTCTTTTGTGTGTGGCCACCCAGGTGTGCACCTTAGAGGAAACTATCAGCAGACCACATGAATGGAGCTTGTGGACCACTGGTGGTCCAGGGACCACAGTTTAAGAACCTCTGCTCTAGAGAATGACAGAATCTCTCAACTCCAGTGCTCCCAGTTTAATCCCTGGTATTGTCCATATGGTGGCTAGCTCACAAGTGGTCATTTTGTTGGTCATCACAGTAAGAGTAGACAAGCCACTGTTCATCTTAAATTTTGTCTTTCATGCAGCCATTCACAATCCACAAACTCAGATCTTTAATAATTCAAGAGTACCTGAACACCATTTCTGTTTATCACCAATTGCTCTATACAGCCCATCGTCATCATGTATAAGCACTTAAAAATAGTAATCTTTTCCTACTGAGCACAATAATTCCATGTATGCGTAATTAGACAAATATTGTTAGAGGAAAAGCTATGCATGAACGTAGACTAAACATCATTCTTATGCCAGATCATAAAACTGTGTTCATAACACTGAAAGAGGCACTGCTCATGCCCTATCCATCCAACATGATATTTCAGAACAAATATATGCAATTATCCAGATTTATAATGCTGAGAGGGCATAAAAGCCTAATCCAGTTTCCAATACAGGCAAAAGAAAGACGACCATTGTCTTTACGGCAGCTGGATCAAGCCCTGAAACAGTAACAAACCCAGGAGCACAGTTAAGGTTGTTTGGATGTTGGTCTTTGAGAATGGTCCATGTGAGTGAATTGAACGTTCAGGTTGGTGTCAGAATTGTGTATATAACCTTAGCTTGTAGAGGTCATATTCCTTAATGTTTGTGAGATTCTTTAGGGATAGGTTCAATGATATCTTACTTCAATTTCATCTGGTAATTATGTATCATTTGAGTGACGTCTGCGTGAGCTCGGTGCTCTGTAAACATACGGTCTCTGTCCCACGAACTGTGCAGTTTTATTCAGACAGACCATGCCGGCGGCTATCAGTCATGCCCACGATCGAACACAGTACCTCTTTGCACTGCAGACTGGCACACTTTGTACTGAAAAGCCAGTGTCCTAGTCACATTTGCTCTCAGGCAGCCCCGGCAATCCTTTCCATTTTTAAACACACTTCGTCTTGGTGGAAGATACAGGATGAAGACTCCTGGTGTCTGAAGTTCCCTGTTTATCCACAAAACATGGCTTGGGGGTTAGTATTAGCAGTAGTACCTCCCGCTGAAGATAAGAAATGGAAATCCGCTCTGACAGGTATAAAGAGTATTCTTTATCGAGGCTGCTTGACACAGGCGGGCATACCCTGTAGTACCCTTGCTCTCACAATGATTAAGACAGCCGTTGCTGCCTAGAGTTGCCACAGAGGGTCTCTCTATCCCTTGGACTGGATTAAGCAGTAAGGGAAGGGACTGCTCAATATGAAGCCCGAGGCCAAATCTAAACCTCCCCAGAGTCCAGGTGTGCTGGTCTACGCCCCTAGGGCTGGGGCAGCGCGGCCCAATGGCCAGAGCCTATGAAGCGGCCCTCAGTGCAGGGCAGCGCAGCCCAATGACCAGAGTCTATACCAGTGGGGCACCCTCAAAGGGGTGTGGCGGCCCCAGGAGGAGGCCCGGGCCCACCCAACTCCACCGGGCCCCCACCCAGGGCCCTAACAGTGGCATAGCACTAGCTCAGCAGTGGGATCCTACCGAAACACACGGAGGTTTCCCGGGGGTGCAGTACCACTCCGCCACCCTCCCTGGGTCACTTCCTACCAGTCTATGAACTGGGGTCTTTGGAATCTCTGTGGACAGTCGGGCTGGTCGACTCCTCTTGCTCCTCCAGTCGCCGGGCTTCAGTTCCCGGCACCGTCAGGGGTTGTGACTGGTCTTTGGCAGGACCTTCCCAGACAGGTCCTTCCCCTGCGGCCACTAGCCCAGAATTAGCTGAGTTTCCTCCTTTTATACTACCAGAGCATTTGGAGCATGCCCAGTCCGGCCGCGGAGGCGGGACATCCGCTGTCTATACCACAGGCCTAACACTGCCTGGGCTAGTGCGGGGTAAGCAAGCCCCATCACACCAGGGTTGTCCAGATCAGAGAGTTCTGCTTTTAACCAATCTTTATGTTGATCATATCAAGAATGAAGCTTCAGAGAACTTCCCGCTCCTTCCTATTCCCTGTTTTTACTCCCTAGCCCAGGGGTCGGCAACCCGCGGCTCCGGAGCCGCATGCGGCTCTTTCATCCCTCCGATGCGGCTCCCTGTGTGTTCTAATTTTAACCGGCCCGCAGACTGTTCTCTATGCGGCCCGCCAGCACTGTCCAACCAGTGCGCGGAGCCGCAGCCGAAAGAGAGGGGCGGGGTCAATAAGAGGCGAGCGGCGGGGGGGGGGGGGGAGAAGAACGGAGGCGGAGCCGGGGCCGGGGCACGAGGAGAGGCGGAGCCGGCGGAGAAGTGCGAGTCGGGCCGGGGCCAGGGCCAGGGCCGGGGCAGGAGGCGAAGCGCAGCGGAGCCGGCGGATAAGAGCGAGCCGGGGCCGGGGCCGGGGCACAAGGCAAGGCAAGCTGGGGGAGGGGGGGGGAGGAAGAAGAGCGAGAGCACGGCCGGAGCGGGGGGGGAGGAAGGGGGGGAGCGGGGGGGGAGGAAGGGGGGAGCGGGGGGGAGGAAGGGGGGGAGCGGGGGGGGAGGAAGGGGGGAAGAAGAAGAGCGAGAGCACGGCCGGAGGGGGGGGGAGGGAGGGAAGAAGAGCGAGAGCACGGCCGGAGGGGGGGGGGAGGGAGGGAAGAAGAGCGAGAGCACGGCCGGAGGGGGGGGGAGGGAGGGAAGAAGAGCGAGAGCACGGCCGGAGGGGGGGGGGAGGGAGGGAAGAAGAGCGAGAGCACGGCCGGAGGGGGGGAGGGAGGGAAGAAGAGCGAGAGCACGGCCGGAGGGGGGGGGAGGGAGGGAAGAAGAGCGAGAGCACGGCCGGAGGGGGGGGGGAGGGAGGGAAGAAGAGCGAGAGCACGGCCGGAGGGGGGGGAGGGAGGGAAGAAGAGCGAGAGCACGGCCGGAGGGGGGGGGAGGGAGGGAAGAAGAGCGAGAGCACGGCCGGAGGGGGGGGAGGGAGGGAAGAAGAGCGAGAGCACGGCCGGAGGGGGGGGGAGGGAGGGAAGAAGAGCGAGAGCGCGGCCGGAGGGGGGGGGAGGGAGGGAAGAAGAGCGAGAGCACGGCCGGAGGGGAGGGGGAGGGAGGGAAGAAGAGCGAGAGCACGGCCGGAGGGGGGGGGAGGGAGGGAAGAAGAGCGAGAGCACGGCCGGAGGGGGGGGAGGGAGGGAAGAAGAGCGAGAGCACGGCCGGAGGGGGGGGGGGGAGGGAGGGAAGAAGAGCGAGAGCACGGCCGGAGGGGGGGGGAGGGAGGGAAGAAGAGCGAGAGCACGGCTGGAGGGGGGGGGGAGGGAGGGAAGAAGAGCGAGAGCACGGCTGGAGGGGAGGGGGAGGGAAGAAGAGGGTGGGGGAGGGAAGAAGGGGGAGGGAAGAAGAGAGTGTTATTTCATTTTAAATGTCAAAAGGGTTTTGTGGCTCCCAGTGTTTTCTTTACTGTGGGAAACGGGTCCAAATGGCTCTTTGAGCGGTAAAGGTTGCAGACCCCTGCCCTAGTGTCTCCCACTAGTTCTGCACAGGGATCATTCCTGTGGGTTACATCAAAATCCACTGCCATGGAAATCACCCTCAACAGCTCAAAATGTGCTAATTTGTGAATGGGTGGTGGCAGAGGATTCAAAATGAGCCCTGGAGATAGAACCAGGAAGGTGGGATAAATCACACTGAGTATCTTAAGCTTACTCAGAAAAGTGACTTAAAACGGGGCCCCGTTCAACATAGCAAAGAGAAATTTGGAAATATTTTTCTAATGCTGTAACTGTGGAATAGTCTCCCCAGGGAAGTGTCAGAAGATTCGTCGCTTGGGTCATTTAAAATAGAACTGGACGTAGCATCAGAGAGCTGCTGCAGGGAACTGTTCTGTGTTTGGCCAAGTAGAGGAGGGGTTGAAACAAACGAATACAATTTCATAGCTCTCTTCCTCCTCTAATAGCTTCAACTCTATTTCTGTGCTTCCAGTCATTACAGTTATCCCCACAGAGCCAACACATCTATGGGAGGATCTGGTCTTGCGCAGACTCATTAGCTCATTAACAGACTCATTAGCTACGTTCTGATTGCAACATTTTTATTACTGATGCCATCCGTTGCATCTAGGTATTTCAGTCAAGGGTAGAGTAGATATGCTTTAGCTCAGAAAAGATCAGCTCATAGCATAAATAAACTCTTCAGGGCAGGAACCATCCATCTCTTTGCTTGATGTCGGTACACTGTGTAGTGCAATGAGGCAGGGGCTGCTACATTCTACCACAACACCAATAATGAATATCAGTTTTCAGATCTTCAGTGTACTTTGCAGGGCTGGCAGTTAGAAAAAATCATCCTTTGAGCTCCATACATTTGGTAATCTTGCTGAGAAATCGTTGAGAGGAAATAAGAATGGAACCTCACTAGGATATTATTTTTTTAAATCACTATTCAGATTATCACTATACTTTGAAAATACTAAAATACATATAAGTTGCTTCTAAAAAGAAAGAAAACAAACCCCTTCTACCACAATCCTTTCCATAGCCATTCAAATGTTTATTGATTTGAGGCTGTCCTAGCAAACCTGCAAGGCAGAGCTTTTCAATAAGCATGCAAGGTGCCATAAATGAGAATCTGACCTGTCTGCTGATGACAGGTCATCTATCATAGATGGACATTTTCATTTCTGGCTAGAATCAATAGAAAATCGTTATATTTTGGGGAGGGGAGGAAAAGACCTTCAAAGGAATCAAAATTTTAGCATAAACCAATTTGCCACTCAATTGTTATTCAACATTGTTTTCTGCCATGTTTGGCAAGTCTCAGAATTGGGGACTGGACATTTATAGTTATATGGGCCATTTACATTTCTTAAAATTGGGACTTGATATTTATATATATATTTATATATAATAATATTTATATATCAAGAATATTTGGAGTCATAACTAATTATAACAAAATTGTAGACGAGATAGCAGATCTCCTGCTTCAGGACTTAAGCCAATTTCTAAGTATTAGAGATTACATGAGATCTCATGTGAAGGGCAAATTATCCCCCATCTGCATACTGCAAGGTTCTTTCACCTCCTCTGAAGCATCTTGCATTGGCCATTGTCAGAGACAGAATACATGACTCCCAAGACCTCAGTTGTGCTACAGTCTGGTAATTCCTACGGTCCTAGAAATTGCCAATCTGCACCCACTGAAGTCAATGGAAACAAGAATATGAAAATGGCCAAAACAATGGTCCATCTAGCCTCGTATCCTGTCTTCCTACAGTGGCCAGTGCCAGATGCTTCAACAGGAATGATTAGAACTAGGGTGACCAGACAGCAAGTGTGAAAAATTGGGATGGGGGGTAGGGGGTAATATCAGGATAACAGCCTATATAAGAAAAAGACCCAAAATCGGAGCTGTCCCTATAAAAACAGGACATCTGGTCAACCTACTTAGAACAGGGCAATTATCGAGTGATCCATCCCATTCCCCCCGTCCCAGCATCTAGAGGTCAGAGGCTTAGTGACCATCCCTTACCATCTTGACTGAATCTGATAGGCACAGGTATATCAACTGTCACCACGCCCGCAGCAGGGATGCAATCCAGGCCCGCGAGAGCTAAAGTATGAGCGACTACATATCTTGACTAACTCCTGTAGCTGCCAGCTGAAACAGACTCCTGAACCCTGTGGAGCAGAAATGGAGAAGGAACTGTAACACATATTGAACAGTGGGTTACGCAAGATGACTAGGCCCTCAGCACCTCCTAGGATCATGCAGGGGAACGTCTGAGTCAAAACAAAAACAACCCCAAACTCTTGTGCTAAGATTTATTTTAAAAAATAATTAATGAAAAAGTTATAGTTCAGTAAAACTTTAACTCAGGGTTGGTCCCAGCTGATCTGCCATTGTCCCTTTAAATTTGCCCAGTGCGACCGCCCCTTTTTAGGAGTGCTGTGAATACGACCAAAGCCTAAAGCCTACTCTTGACTTGTAAATTAAAGCCATACCTCAGCCAGAACAAGGGGAAGCAGACCCACTCCTGCAGCCCATTTCATTTCACAAGCGAGGTCTCTCGAGGGGCCATGTTCAGAAAATCCCCCTTCTCCACGCACGCACAAACCCTTTAAAAAGAAACTTTCCAGGAGTTCAGCTAAAGTTAAAACAAAGTGAGTAACGTGAAACTCTGTCCTGGAGCAGAGTGGAAAGTACGCTGCGTATGAATGACCTGCCCTGCCATATGGAAGCCCCCGTGAGACTAACCTATAAAGCTCTGTGCTTCTGTTGGAGCGAGGTTAGCCACATCATCTAACCTCGGGGGTGGGGGGATAGCTCAGTGGTTTGAGCATTGGCCTGCTAAACCCAGGGTTGTGAGTTCAATCCTTGAGGGGGCCATTTAGGGATCTGGGGCAAAAAATCTGTCAGGGGACAGTACTCAATCCTGCTAGTGTAGGCAGGCGGATCCTGCTAGTGTAGGCAGGGGACTGGACTCGATGACCTTCAAGGTCTTTCCAGTTCTAGGAGATTGGTATATCTCCATTTATATATATTTATTTATATCTCTCTCTAGGGGTGGTGCAGCTTTTCAATAAAGTCATAAATAAAAAATAAATAAAATGAAGGGGGGAAAAGAAATCCCAGGGAGAAAAGGCCAAAAGGAAATGACCTTCCCCTCTATTAAGTAGGTGACAGATGGGTATTATAAACGCATCACGGATTGGAAGGGAAAAAGTGCAAGGAAGTGACACACACTGGCCCTTTCAACTTGGGTAGAGGCTGGGAGTTGGATCTAGCTACCAGGGAGCCAAAGCCTGGGATGGTTTTCTTGGCGACCAACATCATGGACGCACCGAGTTCATCCCTGGCAGGATGCTTCCATAATAGGAGCCCTTTGCTTAGAAAGGAAGCGGGGACTCGAAGCATCAAATGGGAGGAAATGGAACCTTGGATTATCTGGCCAAACGTAAGGGGCACAGGCTTGGGACACAGGGTCATATTTTCCAGTGTATCATAAAGGGCTCTGTTAATTCCTCAGGAGTTCTCTTTCCCTGGAACGAGACTGTGGCAAAGGGTTTGCAGAGCAGCCCATTCTCCACAGCTCCCTTTACAGGCAAAGGCCAGGTCGAAATCCTTTCTGGGGACGCAAATTACTTTCATAATAACAGTGTGTCACGCGCTCACACGCATTTACTACTGCATCCGACACCATAGTCTCTAGGTGTCAGCAATATTTCCCAGTAGCCCCTCCATGGCACCTTCCACCTGGGCGTCGCTAGCACTAAACTCAGCTCCCCACAACCTTATGAGGAAGCTCACAGCTTTTAAAGCTTGGATTGGCTCCAGTGCAGCCTTTCTGAGTCAAGTGGGAGCTGGTCATGCAGGGGACATTTAGGGCTGCTATTTTATCATGCCCACATGGCCTGAGCATGCAGTGCTTTGAGCTGGAGCTGGCTAGTGACTGGGGTGAGGCGAGTGCGCCCCTGGGTGCTCAAACATCTACTCTGGGCCTTCCAAGGATTGTGATGTCAGTGACTGAGCAAGGAGCAGCCGCAGCCTGCTGTCAGGGCACCCTTGGTGCAGACAATACGCAGAGCCGGACACTGGCCCTGCACACCTAACTGAGGGTTTATAGGGCTCAAGTAGAAGAGGAGCAGGAGAACCAGGAGAAGAAGGGCTGGGAAGCAGGAGGTGGAAAGTGGCAGATGGGAGCACCACACGTGCAGGGTTTTGAGTGGAGGAGTCCCTGGAGGTCGGAAGACACAGGGGGTCTAGGGATGAAGGTAACAGGGACTAGGCATCGGGGTGTGGCTAAAAGCAGAGAGGCAGCCTCCCTGATCCCCCCTGACTTGGGAAACCAGCACTCCTCCATCAAATGGCTGGGGCAGCAACACCCCCACTCTCACAACTCCCCTCCAACTCCTAGCTGGGGGGCAGCAGCACCCCTTCCCCCACAGCTTCCTTCCCCCCCCCCCCCCGAATATCCCTCCAGGAGGAGGGAAGCTGTGGGGGGAAGGGTTCAGGAGGAGCCCGCCAGCTGCTTAACTCGCACTTAGGGGGCACTCTAGGCAGCTGCTCCATGGTCCCGGAGGACCGTCCACTCCCGGGGCTCCAATCACAGAGCGCCACCTTAGCCCAAGGCCATAGAGACTCGGGGCTCTGGGGCAGGCATGTTGGCCATATCTCTATGACCACAGGGGAGATGGGGCAGGTGCAGAAACCTGGGGGAAACCCTGGGGGGAAAGGGCAGGAGGAGGGAGAAGACACCTGGAGGAGGACTCCAGGAGGGAAGGGGGCAGGAAGAGGGGGGCAGAGGCAGACAGCTGGGGGGGACTCTGACGGGGAAGGGGCAGGGAGCTGGGAGGGACCCCTGGGGAAAAGGGCAGGAAGAGGGGGGCAGAGGCATATGGCTGTGGGAAGACCCAGAGGAGAAGGGGCAGGAAGAGGATGACTGAGACAGACAGCTGGGGGGCAGAAGTAGGAAGAGGGGGGCAGAAGCATGCAGCTGGGAGGGCACTCTGGGTGGGGGAGAAGGTTCAGGAAGAGAGGGCGGGACAGACATCTGGGGGTGGGAGAGTCTCTCTCACATTGCAGGAGGTGGGAGAGTCAAGTACCCGGGTATGTTCTAAAATTTCTGATCACTGTGAAACAAGATAAAGCCAGTTTCAGTGGGGAGAGGAGCTCCCCTGTCATAAGCAAATAAGATGCATTTCAGTACATAAAATGTAAGGTAATAAATGTAGGAACAAAGACTGTAGTCCATACTTACAGGATGGGATAGTCTATCCTGGGAAGTACTGACAGGAAAGAACTTGGGGGTCACGGTGGATAACCTCCTCAATGCGAGTTCCTAGTGACCTAAAGGACTAATGCGATCCTTGGATGTATAAATGGGACTCTTGAGTAGAAGAGAGCTGGTTATGTTTTCCTGTGTCAGTCACTGGTGTGACTATTGCTGGAATCCCATGGGCCGTTCTAGCATCCACAGTTCAAGAAGGATGTTGATAAATTGGAAAGGGTTCAGAGAAGAGCCACAAGAATGATCAAAGGATTAGAAAACCTGCGTTCTAGTGACAGGCTCACGCTGAGTCTATTTAGTTTAACAAAGAGAAAGTTAAGGGGTGATTTGATCACAGTTCCTAAGTACCTACATGGGGTACAAAATTTTTATAATAGAGGACTCTTCAATCTAGCAGAGAAAGGTATAACTTGACCCAACAGTTGGTAGGTGAAGCAAAACAAATTGACTGGAAAAAATGGTGCCCATTTTTAACAGTCATTAACCATTGTAAGAATTTATAAAAGATCATGGTGGGTCCCCATCACTGGCAATTTTAAAAATCAAGGTTGGATGTTTTTCCAAAAGATCTGCTCTAGTTCAAACAGGAATTAATTCAGGGACGTTCCGCGCCCTGTGTTACACAGGTCAGAGTAGGTGATCATGGCAGCGCCTTCAGGCTTTATAATCCATGAAAACCCAGCAGAGATGCCAAAGAATGGATCAGTGGAGACTGAATTGTCTTTTCCTCCCTAGCAGCAGTCCCTTTGGGTAACAGATTGAGACAGCCTAGGTCATCAACATTTCAACTCCACAGCAGCATAGCTGCCCTTGCACTGCTGTAGCGCTTTAGTGTACACACCTACTACAGTGACAGGAGAATCGTAAATCCACCTCCCCGAGAAGCGGTAGCTAGGTCGAGAGAATTCTTCTGTTAACCTTGCACTGTCTACACGGGACTTAACTATGTCGCTCAGTGAGGATTTTTCATACCCCTGATTGACTTAGATGGGTCAGTCTAATTTTCTAATGTAGACCAGCCCTTATTTGTGTGGTGGGGGATTGGGGGGTGGAAGAGCTTTATCCTTGTGTGGGAGCTCCAGTGAGGCTCAATAGTGGTATAAGGGGCTAATCATATGGATCTGTTGGTAACAGAGACTGCTTCACAGAGTGATAACATAACAGTGGCCAGTACCAGATGTATCACAGATTCAAGAAACCCCCTAGTAGGCGTTTTGGAACAACCAAAATCCTAAATATTGGGAGTAGGGTTAAGTCCAAAAATGACTCCCAGTTATTTTCTATAACTTCCTAAAGAGGTATCTAGCAGAACTGCAATAAACAGAGAATGTCTGGAGATTCAACTCTTTTATTATGGAAGTCTATAAAATAGCCACATTGATTATTTTTTAAGATCACAAAATACACAACATCAATTTTAATATGTGACACATAATATTATATACACATTAAAAACCACATGACTGAAACACATGTTCACACGGCACCAATTTCATAACCAAAAAATCCCCACAAGTGCTTTTTCTTAAGATTAAAAACAACTGCAATAAAAACATATTAATATTTTTTCCAGACAAAGTTTACAATAAAGAGAAAAAATTCATATCTTACTAAATAACAAATATTTAACAGCAAAACTTTTATACTAAATATCTATTTTGAATTATAACAAAAATAGTACTTATAATAGTTTATAAAGACAGACCAAAAAAATTTGTGTATAAAATAATATTATAGCGAATTGGACTGTGCTAGGAAAAAAAATTTCTGAGATTCAAAGTGCTTTATTCTGCAAACCCACTGCAGCAACTTTTTTTTAGTCAAGTTATATTAGTTAGGAATGGTAAATCAAAAGCATGATCTATTTATGTCTAGATAAAATACACACACACACATAGATAGATGTATGCATCTTACATTATCTCTCGCCGGTCATTTATTCATTCAAAAGCATGTTTGGTTTTTATTTTGTAATGAAATTTTAAAAAATGAAAACCCTTCAAGGATCTCCTGAGAGTCCAATGCCCTTCTAAAAGTAGCTCAGAAAACATTTTGCTAATGATTATTTGACAGGGCTTGATCTGAAGCCAGTTGAAGTAAATGGAAAAACTTTAACGGACTTCACTTGGAGCCTTTTATCCCTCCCCACCCTGCTTTTCTCATTACCTGCAGCCTCTCAGTTCTCGTCCTCTTCTCCTTCTCTTGTCCTCTGTGTCCCCACCAAATAATGTTTTCAAAATATTGTGGGGTTGCAAGTGGCTTTTACAGATAGTTTGAAAACAGAATTTACCAAGGCCTGAAAACTGGGTATGACATAAAAAAAAAAGAGTGGTTCTCTAGCTTTTTTATCCTGTGGACCATCTCCATTCCCAACGCACGCTTCTCCATGATTCTCAAAATGTTATTTCCTGGTGATTCACCGAATAATGTGTCTAGTATCAGGGGTGTGGCTGTGTTAGTCTGGATCTGCAAAAGCGAGAGTCTTGTAGCACCTTATAGACTAACAGATCTTAGGGATCATGAGCTTTCGTGGGTTAAGAACCAGACCAAAGACTGACACATTTCTATCCGGGACAGGGAATGGCAGAAATTTCACAAGAAAGCCTGATCTTGTGAAGTTTCCATCAAAAGGTAAACCCAGAGAGTGCGAAGAGCCAAACTTGGATTGCAAACTTTCGGAGTGTGGGACATGGGCCTAAGCCACACGTAGCTGCAGAGGATTTAGATCGGTGTTTTGGTTCAAACAGCCGTAGAGATTACAGGCTGGCTGCCAAATCCGGATCTGAACTTCAGAGTTCAGAGGCTACAGAGTCTCGGTTCAGGTCGATCCCTGTTCAAATAAAAAACGTCTGTGAAACAGCCACAGAGAGATTATAGAGCAGCAAGCCTCAGAAACGACCTATTACCACTGAGTCTCCTGAGTCCCATGTGCTTATGGAAGCAGAGCTCATACGTGTGTGTGTTTGGCGGTCTATGCCCTTCTATATGATTTTTGGCAGCATGGTTTAAAGGGATGATTAAATCTTTAGTGTCTCCCCTTCCAGGGAACCGCCAAAGTCTTTATTGATCCTGGACGGATGAACGGCTGGCTAGAGCAGCCTTCGGCATCTTTCACTCAGCACTGCCTTAGTTCACTGACTCATCCCAGTTTTCAAAAGCCAAGCCTGCAAACCCTGCACAGGCCTGGTGGGAAGCTCCCACCCCTCCTTCCTTCAGATTGCAGCTCCTCTGACTTATCCTGACCAAAAAACAAGCCGCCCACCCACAACACAGTTTCACTGGCACTCAGGCGGAGGGTGTTCTCAGCTCTGGCTCTTGCGTTTCTCCTTCTCGGCCCGATGAACGGTATGAGGTGCCCCCGTTACAGCAAATATATCCCAGAGAGAGGGTGAGCACACTGAAAGGTCTGCATAAAGTCAGTGCTTGCAGCTCAGATGAACAGCACGCCTGTCTTGGACAACTGCAAGAGAGATTTCTCTTCCCTGAGACTGCCAGTCATTGACCCTGCCCGCCGCGAAGTAGCAGCGGTACATGTGGTTTGCCTGGGGGGGCCAGCTGCCAAACCTGTGCCCTGCCAATAGTAAAGCAAAAAGAGATATTGCTCCTGACTCAGGGCTGAGCGCGCACCATGCCAGCTGAAGCAGAAACTGGGCACCTCTGGGGGAGGGGGGGAGGACTCAGACTGGTATTTTTTTTAATTTGAGGTGGGCCTGAACCATAATGCCAGATCCAAACATGTCTGAATGCTGAGGATCCAAATACTACAATCCAGGCCTCCTTTCTTTCAGAGGAACACCCCCTTTCAAGTGTGACAAAGTTCCCCGCGTCTCTAATAAGGGGTTGTTCTGATGGGAGCTCACGTGCCCTGACAAACACTCCCAGGCTTCTCGCTTCAGTTGGATGCTGCGGCGGGAAGAGTTACCTCAGAGGGAGCCTTCCACTCATCTCCAACACTCTTTAATGCAAGCACCTCTGTGGGCAGGGGACAGTGGCAGCTGTGGGTGCGACTACCAGTTAATTTTTGGAGGCTTAGTTCTTCAGCGGTTCCGTGAACAAGACACCTGCATGCTCTGAGCCCCGTTACTTAGCAGCACCCCAGTACAGGTTACGAAGTACATGTGGTTCAGAGTTCAGTGCACACACCGAGGGGCCTGAGAAGTCTGGAGAGAAGGCAAAAACAACACATCTCACTGCAAAACTCTGGGTTTGGGCAGGATCAGACAGGGTGGGGGTGGGGGGAATGGGCAGTTACACAAGTGCCATGTAGCAGCAGCAGGCAACTTCAAAAATGACACATCAGAAACCCCATTTTATCCTCTGAAGTGAGATCAGCCCTCACTGAAGCAGAGGAGAGACTCCCATCAGAGGGCAGAATTTGGCCAATACTTTGTCCCACAGTACAGATCAAATGGCTTTCTTGTTCACAAAGCATAGGCAGAATGGAACTCCCTGTCCAGCTGACCCTGCCGCTTTTAGTGGCCCAGTGGTCCTTGCAGCAACACCAGTGGGCCTGCCAGAAGCCAAACTGGTGCCGGGTTCAGTTTGTGTGCCGTTACGCAGAATGCATTTCCCAGCATGTGTGGGCGAGGGGGGCTGCTGTCAGCTGAACACAGAGTTCTTTTCCCCACACGCTGTGAGAAACCAATCCGAATTGGAAAGCGTTTAGAAGGGTTTAGGGATGGGGGGGGGGGGGATTTGTTCTTCGATCTCTCCAAAGAAAGCAAAACAAAACAAACACTGTTATCACCAACTAATGTAACACTGTTCAAACAGATCAAAGGCCACCAGAGGTAGCAGCCTGCCGTCAGATCTCGCCAACACCTCCCGGCCTGGCTCCAAGGAGGCGCGTGGGGCCGGCAGACCTCTGATCGCTAGCTAATTTCAAAAGCTTTTCCCACAACAGGTGTCTTCTTCCCTCCTGCTCGCAGCAGAAAGGTTTATAGATTTATAATATTTATATACTGTGGATGGTCAGGCAGTCCCAGCTCTACTAGTATTTGAAATTCTTCTGAAGACAAAACAAAACAAAAAAACCAAACCAGCCAATTTCCTTGCACTTTCCCCACAGAAATAACAATCATTTTGGCAGCTTTGCTGTAGGAGAAAATCTCAACCAGGAGGTTCTGCAAGGTTAGTGTTGTGGAGAAGCTTCTTTTCCTGTTTTCTCCTTTCGTTCCGTCCCTTTTCCCCACCCACCCCCATTGGCCCGCCCCCGGTGAAGGAAAAGTCAGCTTACACGGCTTCTGTCTCTGTCAGGATCTCGTTCTGGTTGGAATCCAGTCCGAAGAATTTAACCTTGAGTCCATCGACGGGGTGGACCACAGGGACCAGGGTGATTCTAGGGAAAGTTCTGGTGGCTAGCTCGAACCGGCTTGTGCTGGCCAGCTCAATGGCTAGTGCCTTGAGGAAAAGCTTGGCCAGGTGTTTGCCGAGACAGGTCCGTACGCCCCCGCCAAAGGGGAGGTAGTGGAACCTGCCGTCTTTGTCTTCGGTACGGTCTTGCCCGAAGCGGTCAGGGTCAAAGACATCCACGTCCTTGAATACCGGGGCAGTGTCGTGCGTGTCCCGGATACTGTACATGACACTCCAGCCTTTGGGGATCTGAAAGCCCTGCAGAGCGGGAGACGGGGGAAGAGAAAAAACAAGAGTGCGTCAATGATTCGTCGCCATCCACAGAACGAGACCACGCGAGCTGGGCGAAGCCACTGCACGGCTGAGCGGAGACGCTGCTGATACTGGGGACTCTGTATCACTCTACGTTAATAGAATGTACTGAAGGCTTAACAGGAAAACCCGTCGCAGGGTTCTCTTTCTGACCTGCTGGGGAATCAATAATTTATTTGTATTGTGATAGCGCATACAATCCCCAGTTACGGACCAAGACGCCGTTGTGCTCTGCATTGTATAAACTCAGAACAAAGACCCTTAAAGGGACTTCAGTCAGCATGAAAGTCCTTCTGTCTGAAATATTTTTACCTACTATCGTTACGTGTAGCACCTGAGCTATCCAGAATTTAACGACAGAATAACTTTATTTTTCCCAGTTTGTTTTCAGCCAGTGTGATCTAGTATGTAGGATGCTGGACTGGGAGTCAAGAAACCTGGGTTCTCTTCCCAGCATTCGAGCTCTCCTGCTGGGTGATCCTGGCAAACCATTTCTTTCTCTGTGCTTCCGTTTCCCCTCTCTTCCTTCATCAGACTGGTCTGTTTAGACTGCAAGCTCTTTGGGGCAGAGACTGTCTCACTGGCTGGCTGTACAGCAGCTGGTATAATGGGGCACTAGAGGCTGGGACCTAGCAGCACTGTCGTAATACAAACAAATACTAATTTGTACATTAGAAAATGTGAATAGTCCGTTTTGATGAGTCCTTGGTGGTGAATAGTCAGTAGTGATGAGTCCTTTCTACATCACTCTTCCACCCAATGTTCACTTCCTTATAACTTTCTGAAAAACTCTCCCAGCAGACACTTCGCCACCAGTGCAACCTTCTCTCGTGGGTGCAAGAGGTTGCAGGATTAAAATCTTTGCTCCCCTTGGTGTTTGCATGGGTCTTTCCCAAGAACAGGAGAGTGAATTTGCAACAAGAAAGAAAGAAAGAAAGAAAGAAAGAAAGAAAGAAAGAAAGAAAGAAAGAAAGAAAGAAAGAAAGAAAGAAAGAAAGAAAGAAAGAAAGAAAGAAAGAAAGAAAGAAAGAGAAAAGAAAGAAAGAAAGAAAGAAAGAAAGAGAAAAGAAAGAAAAAGAAAAGAAAAGAAAGAAAAAGAAAAGAAAAAAGAAGGAAGGAAGGAAGGAAGGAAGGAAGGAAGGAAGGAAGGAAGGAAGGAAGGAAGGTGTGCCGGTAAAAGCACAAGGAATGGCAGGGGGCGGCTGAGGCAAGTATAGAGCACAGAACTACTTCCAACTCATTTTTGAAAACTAGCTAGATTAAAATCACTGCCATTTAATCGTTGTCCCTCTTTTATTAAACCTGGAGTAACTCCCATAAGCTTTAGATTTAACTGGTGAAATAAACATCACCGTCTAGTCCACCATATGGCAAAGGGGAAAACTTTTCTCCCATCTCTGCGGTATCCCTCATATTATTCAGAGCTCCCGAAACAAGTGCCCAGAGAAGCTCTATAGTAGTCCACACCATCACCTATTCACATGCACACATATTTTCACACACCCATAATGTGTGAGTGAGTGTGAAAGTGTGCAGAGAATGAACTGATGAGAAAGAAGGGTAATTTATCATCCTTTGCTTACTTAAAAAGGTTTCAACCTCAAATCATGCCATTAGCAGAGTTTACTGTGACTGATGGGTCTTGATACTTTCTTTTACTAGCACAAAACTCCATTCATTTAATGAGTAATATCCCTATCATCCAAAAATCTGTAACAGCCCTTTGCCCCTTTCCGCCGTCACACCCCAGTCTCTGGCTTCGGAGATCGCCACATGTTTCTCTTTTAGAATGTCAAACTTTTCTCCCCTTTAGTTGCCTGAAAGTTCTGGTGCCAAATGATGGCTAGATTCTCATCTCAGCTCCACCAGTGTAAATCTAGAGTAATTGCACTGATCTGCCAGCGATATGACTTTAATTTGTCCTCCCTGCGGGCCAGATCCTGACTAAATTGCTACGTGGCTTGTGAAAGTTGTGCCACTGTGTGCAACCCCTGTAATATCGTGGTGCACAAGCCATCCCAGGAACATGCATGACCGTGTAGACAAACACAGATGTCCTGTGTGCGATTGGGAAAATGCTTTTGCTAAACATGAGGTCACCTGATCTCCTCCTAAAAAGGAGATTTCATATATTGCAAAAACTTTCCTCTTTGAGAAAGCTTTTTAACTTAAGTCAGATTCACAGTACAAACACCCCTTCTACTCCAAACGCCGATCCAAAAAACTACCCCAAGCAAAGCTTTGACTCTGAAAAGGGAGAAGAGGCAGAGACTCCATAAAGTCCACTGGGGACTTCACTATTGTTATTGATTTTATGTGGAAGACGCTCAGATGCTACAGTGATAGGAGGCAGTAGAAAACTCCAGGATGGATATATTGTGTCTCTAGACTGCTGGTGTTTCCATTACCTCCACTGCTGGGAATGCATTACTATACAACCACGTTTGCTGGATAGCTCAGGTTATGGGAGAACTTCCTATACAACTCTTCTGCCCAATTTTCATTTCCTTATAACTTTCTGAAAAACTCTCCTCGGGGAGGGGGGGGAAATTGTCCATGTTTGATTTCAACCAATAACTGATTTTTTTTTAAGCTTCCCCAATGGGCAGCTTGTTCTACAATTGACTACTACAAGGCGCCTTTCTTTGACACATCCAGTACAGGCAGCCTTCTACATGCAAGATTCCCCGGTGAGTCCGATGGGAACTGTACCAAGGGCAGCTCACGTGCCTCGCAGAACATGCTGGGACAGCCTCCCATTTAGATTGGATGTGACAAAGGGAAGAACTAGCTTGGAAGGAGATTTATGGGATCAGACCTGGGTCTATCTGGTCAAGTGGAGTAGTTTCTAGGTTCCTTTGTTTGGAAGTTTGAGCAAAATCTGTTCAACTATTTTTGAGTTATGTAGGAAGGTTTTAAAAAGAAAAAGGTTTTCCATACTCTGCCTCCATACTCAGACATGTTCACAGATGAGCAAATTGTCAGGCGGATAGTGCTACATCCCTACAGGCCTGGTTGCAAAATAAATACACAGCAAAAACGATATCTTGGTTTCCAGCTTTCAGACATTTTCCAGCAGCCTGTATGTGGCAGAACCTTTCACTTACATTCAAGTTTGTTAGATTATACTTCCTACATATATCTATATCTATCTATCTATGTAGGAGTCATTGATTGTAGCACATGGTCCATCTTGCAATGTTCCATTGATCAATGGACTGTTTGGATGTTCTTGCAGAGTAAGGGCATTATACCTGGATGACCCAGCAGCTTCTGTGGGTTAATGTTGGGGATCCACTAGACTGCAACCGCACCAGTGCAAGAGTGAGATCTGGTCTGATTTCATGAGCTAAGCCGGTTTGAGCCGGACAGCCATTGGACAAGACACCTCTGAGGGGGAAAAGTCAGGGTGACACAAGCACCTCGCGTAGGTGAGTCATCAGAAAGTGGCCCTCTAAGAACAAGAATTTCTGCTGCATCCTGGGAGTTCATCAGTTAGAAATAATAGAGGAGGAGAAAGACCTGGGTATATTAGCCCATCACAGGATGACTGTGTGATAAAACTGTAAACAAAAAACCCCAATAAATGTGATCCTAGGATGCATCAGGCAAGGTATTTATGCCACGGAACAAGGCACTGGTAAGACACCATCTGAAATCTGGTGTGTAGTTCTGGTCACCCGTCTTCAAGAAAGAGGAATTTGAACTGGAACAGGTGACCAGGGGACCAGTGAGCCTGTATTCCGAGAGGCGACTAAAAGATCTGGCCTTATTTAGGCTGGGAGGGGATCTGATTGCTCTCTCTAAAGACATCAGCAGGGTAAATACCAGGGAGGGGGACAAGCTATTTAAAATAAAGGACAAGGGTGGCACAAGAGCGAATGAGCAGTAAACTGGCCAGGAATAAACTGAGGCTGGAAATGTGGAGAAGGTTTCTTACGGTCAGAGAAGGGAGGATCTGGAACAGCCACAGAATAATAACAGGGGAGAGGGGCAAACAATCAAACTGGTTTTAAGATGGTGCTTGGGAAGTTTATGAATGGGATGGTATGACGGGGTGACCTGCGATAGCAGGGATAGTACTCAATCCGGGAGGTCCCTTCCAGTCCGTACTCAGCCAATGCCCCTGTGTGGTGTTGTGCCGTTGGAGGGTGGTCTTGCATTTCTACTGCAATGTAAACCCAAGCCCCAGTGCTTATGGTCACATCAATGATCAGGGGGATGGAGCACGTGACTTATGAGGAGAGGCTGAGGGAACTGGGATTGTTTAGTCTACAGAAGAGAAGACTGAGGGGAGATTTGGTAACTTCTTTCAACTACCTGAAAGGGGGGTTCTAAAGAGGATGGATCTAGACTGTTCTCAGAGGTACCAGATGACAGAACAAGGAGTAATGGTCTCAAGTTGTGTTGGGGGAGTTTTAGGTTGGATATTAGGAAAAACTTTTTCACTAGGAGGGTGGGTTCTAGGGAGGTGGTAGAATCACCTTCCTTAGAGGTTTTTAAGGTCAGGCTTAACAAAGCCCTGGCTGGGATGATTTAGTTGGGGTTGGTCCTGCTTTGAGCAGGGGGTTGGACTAGAACCTCCTGAAGCCTCTTCCAACCCTGATCTTCTAGGATTCTATGAAGATCTGGCCAAGCTCCAATGTCAGGAGGATACTCAGGAGAAATATCCTAGTAACTCCTCTTCCCCTATACTTTAAAATGGATCCGGCACACCTTGCCCCCCGTCCTACACTTGTGTAACATTGGCCTGCACGGTTATCAAAACTGCCAGGCTCCACCCCAGAGCTGGCTATTTTCCAGTGGGAGGTGCAGAGACTCCTGCCTGCACCCCTGTAAAATTTTCAGGGGAGAAGGGGCGCGAGACACGTCAGCGCCCCTGGGCTGTTATACTCACATCCAGCTCGAAGGTCTGCAGCACCGTCCTGTACCCGCCGGAGATGGGGGTGAAGAGACGTAGCACCTCCTTGATCACACACTCCAGGTAGTGGAGGCTGCTGAGGGTGTCCAGCCGGAGGGAGCCCTCGCAGATGCAACCGTTGTGCAGGATGCCCTTGCTGCGGAGCTCTTCGCGAAGCTTCTCCAGCACCCCGGGGTGCTTCAGGAGCTGCATGATCAGGGAGGTGCTGGCGCTGGCCGTGGTAGCGTAGGCAGCGAAGATCAGCTCCAAGGTGCCGTCCTGAAGGCCAAAAGGAACCCTGGGTTAGACACTGGGACGGTCGCAGCCTCAGGGACCCGGCCCCACGCAGCATGGGCCTCACACGCTAAAAGGGATTCATGCCCCAGCCGTCCACAAGCAGAAGCTAGAACCTGGCACCAGGCCACGGCTGGGAGGAGTTTGGTTTAGCCTCAGCTGGCACCCAAAGAGATTTTATTTGCAACACACAAGTTGGCACCACAGGAGAGCTGCACGGGGTGACCCGTGGAAGTGCGGGGAGGTGCCGCGGAGCAGAACGGTTGGAGAAATCTCCCACAGCGCTATGCGCGTACGCCCTGTAGGGCAGGGATCATCTGGGTGCGTGTCCAGAGCCTAACACAGCGGAGCCCAGATCCTTGCCGGGTCCTCTAGGTGCTACAGGGGTATCAATAAACCACAACTAAACCAGCTCTCACTGGGCCTGGCTCAGTCTCCCGCTTCCATGAACGTTACAATTCATCCTCCCCAGAGGAAGGCCACACGGGGGGGGGGGGGGGGGCACACCTCACCATCACCAAGACGAGAGGCGGCTGAGAGCCACTGGCAGCTTGTACAAAGCCGCGAGCTAGGGGGCAGTAGAGCCTGAATCCCCAGCCCAAGCCTTTCGCCTGGCAGCCAAGCTGAGAGGACCCGGCAGCCAGCAGCCTGGTGCGGATCATTTCTTCCTTCCCCATCACATGACGTCATGGGCTTGGCCGCGTTTCCAATCCCCCAATGGAGCATGGTCCCCGCTCCCCCTGCCAGCTGCCACCCCGGCTCGCGAACGGGCCTTTCCCCCCCGCCTGCCAAGACAGAACAACTCGGGAACAGCACGTTCCCCGCTCGCTCGGTCCAAGGCTCCTGCTCAAGTCCCTTAAGCTTTCAGGGATTCTTTCCCAGCTGCTGACTAAGCCGGAGGGAGACGTTCCCCTCTCCGCTTTGGAAGGGGACTTGGGCCCGGCCCTGCCTTCTCCACCAGGGAACGTTGCAAAGTCCAGTGTGGAAAAGAAAAACCAAAACTCCTCCCGGGGCGGCCACTGGCTTCCTCCTCCCCCAGCTGCGGGAGAACACAGGCAGCCCCTCCCCACAGAGACGACACTGCGGCTTCAGGGGGGGTTCCCTTGGCACTTACCAACATACAAACGCCCCCTTATCTACCTGTTCCTTCCTCCCCGGTGGCAAACAGCCTCCTTCAGGCATGTCTGTCACACACACACTTTTTTCCTCTCTCCCTTTTTTCTTCTCCCCCTTTTTTCCTCTCCCCCTTTTTTTCTCCCTTTTTTCCTCCCTTTTTTCCTCCTTCTCCCCTCTCCCCTTTTTTCCTCCCTTTTTCCTCCCTTTTTCCTCTCCCCCTTCTTTCCTCTCCCCCTTCTTTCCTCTCCCCCTTCTTTCCTCTCCCCCTCCGCATGGCCCGCCTGCAAATGTATAGCTACTTACTGGTTTTGAGCCAATGTTCAATCCAACAGAAATAAATAGCCACGCTGCAGGGCATTAATGGGGGTGAACAAAGGGCTAGAAGGAGCTGGTGGCCCATGATATGGCTTGCAGACCCTGGACATTAACTGAGTGTAGGGTGAGGCTAATGGTCCAAGCACAAGTGTAGGCACCAAGAATGCCCAGCTTTTAATCTAGGGCCAGACACAGACTCTCTTCGCTTTCGGTGCCTCGGTTTCCCCACCCATACAATTGAGGATAACAAATCCCGACCAACCTCACAGTGGCACGGTGAGGCTGAGTTAATGTCCGTTAGATGGTTGAGAAGAGAGAGTGCCAATGCCCCTCCATCTGGCCCTTCCTTAATCGAGCCCTGAGTGTCCACCCAGTTCTGCCGCTGCCTTTCCTTCCCTGCCAGTCTGCCCCTCACTAGTCCCAGCTGTTCTTGAGCAGAAGCTACCCGCCAATTACATGGAGTGGGTGGGATGGACACAGTGGTGGGGGTTTGGGGGCGAGTGAAGGAGGAAACTGACCCCAACCAATGGTGATTTAAGGGAGGACTTGACCGAAGACCCTGCTCTTACCTTCAACTCCTGCATGGTCAGCTCTTTGCCGTGCTCCTTCCCGCTTTCTATCAGGATGTCCAGGGCGTCGGAATAGTCCTTGCCCTGCGTGTTCTGCAGCTTCTCCCGAATGGCTTTCTCCAGCCCCTTCTGCAAAGTCTCCCGAGCTCGGATCCCCTGCAAAACATGGAAAGAGCCCTCCATGAAATAGCCACTCAGCAGTCACACGGCGTCACAACGGTTCCTCAGCTCTGGGCCTCCCCGAGGAGCTGGTGTGTACATGAAACGAGTGTTTAATTGACCCACAATTAGTCAGTCACCAGAGGGAGAAATATAGATGGACAGCGGGATGGAAAACCTTTCCTGACAAAAATCTGGGAACAGCTGCATGACTCACCACGGGTGGAAGCTGCGTGCGTCATCCCAGACTCATGGGCAGTGTCAGCGCTGAAGATTGGACTGTTGGCACTGGCCCGTGGGCTAGAACCAACGCAAACACACATGGCTCATCGTGCCCACGTTAGCCAGGCTAACCTGGTCCAAGAACCACTGCAAGGTACGTCCCTGTGCCCTGCTAGCACTGAGTTGGAAAGCCCGCTGGGGATCTATTGCCAGCGTGGCTTCTGGGAGGCTTCAAAAGGCCAACGATGGGTCGTGATATAGCAAGAGGCGTATTTTGGAACGGTCTGTGCTGTTCCACCAGTGACTTATACGGTAATTCAAACAGGAATTAATTCATGGAAGCCCTATAGCCTGTTCTACGCAAGAGGTTAGACTAGGTCTATGACTTATATCCACATTGTTACTAGCTAGGGGCAGGCTCTGTTGAAAGAAGGCCTGTACTTGGCATAGGGGTACCCAGCTCAAACCACTTGTGTGCATGGACACAAATTGTTTTGCAAGCATGCTGGAAGGAACAAACAGCTCTTGGAACGATACAATTCTCTATTGCGGACAAGGTTATGCCAATCAAACCTTTATCCTACCCTCCAACCAGCCTGAGCACTGAATACGCCACATGACACATAAACTAGCTATTTGGGGAACGCTTTAGAGAGTCTTAAAAAAAAAATACTGGGACTATTTCTTGTAACCCCCTGCCCTTAGTTACATGATTCCAGTGAAATGTCAGACTTCAGTGCTGCGGCATCACTAAATACAGAAAACCTGCCACTTTTGCAGGGCTGGGTCTTGCATTTGGGGAGAGGAAACATTTCTGAGGAAGGTTAATTTGTGTTTTTTAAAGACAACTATTGGAAGCTGCTCAGGGGGTGGAAATCCTAGAAAAATAAAACTTGGGCAAAAGTCCCTTTGACATGAGTGGAATAACTCCAGATTCACCCCTGTCTAGACAACGGCCCCAAATAGTCAAGATTTCACAAAAGTGTAATTGGTACCACTGTATGAATGTCGTGTTTTAAACTGAGAGCCACAACAATTATCCCCAATTTATGCCCCCCCCCCCCACTCCATGTCCCACAAATCTTTAGGAAACTTTACCTCAAAGGAATGTATCCAATTCCTCTGAAAGAGTTCTCTTCCCAAGAACGCAATCGAATCCCCAAACTAGCTCTCTCACTAAAAGAGTCTCTGTTTTGCAATGACACTGCTCTCATCTAGTGTTTTTCTGCAGCGAATCTGAAAAGTGCTTTAAAAGGCAGATTGACGTCTGGAAACCCAACTTTAGGGCAGATTGGAAAACGATAACTATTGCAACGAATTTCAAGAGAAATGAATCAGAGAGGTAGCCGTGTTAGTCTGGAATACAAGAGGTAACAAAGAGTCCTGTGGCACCTTAAAGACTAACTAAAGTATTGAAGCATAAGCTTTCGTGGGCTAATACCCACTTCGTTGGATGCAAGCAGTGGAATGCAGTGCAAGAGAAATGAAGAATTTTCATTTAGTTCTAAATTTTCTGGGCTTTAGTGTTTGAAAACATTTTCCCCTCAATGTTTCTTTCAAAGACTGGAAGGACGTTAGAAATTAGGAAAAGGCCATTTTCCAGTTGAGGGATCCATTCTATCCCTTTTCCACAGGAGAAAAAGTGGGGCAGAGAGAGGTCAAAGGACACGAACTCGGACAATAATGGCAAAGTCACACGTCAAAAGAATCAGAAAAGCCACCACCTTATCCTCCTTTATATTGAACTGTAGAACACCTAGCACAATGGATCCTTGATTGGCAGTCCTAGGCACTAGCGTAATATATAGACTAACAAGAAAAGCCAAGCGTAGGAGCTCGGGTTCCTATCCACTGGACCTCACTGCCTTCTCCTTCAAGGCCAGACATTTCTGGTTCCTTCCCACCTCCATCATCTAAGTGTGGCTCTCATCATGCAGTACCTGAGCACCTCCCAATCATTAATAGATTTCATTCTTGTCACCCATGTGTGACAGGGGGCTATTATCCCCCAATTACAGATGGGGAACGGAGGCAGAGTGACTTGCCCAAGGTCACATAGGAAGCCTGTGGCAGAGACAGGAATTCAACCCCGGTCTCCTGAATACCAGTTCAGTGACAGATCCACTAGACCACTGGTTCTCAAAGTGGGGGCCGGGACCCCTCTGGAGGCCGCAACCTGGTTTTGCGGGGGTCGCGAGCCCCTGCTGCCTGCAGACGGCCCAGACCCCTGCTGCGGGCTGCTGCCATCCGGTGCCCCCGCGAGCTCAGTCCCAGTCGCGGTGGGCTCCCCGCGCCCCCCCCGGCTGGCTCCAGGCACCCCCGTGAGCCCAGCCCCGCTTGCGGTGGGCTCCCGGCGCTCCTTTGGCCCCGGCCGGCTCCAAGCGTCTCCGCGAGCCGAGCCCCCGCGAGCTCAGTCCCGGTCGCGGCGAGCTCAGTCCCGGTCGCAGCGGTCTCCCCGGCCTCAGCCGGCTACAGGCGCTTCTGCGAGCCGAGCCCCAGTTGCAGCAGGCTCCAGGCGCCTCCGCGAGCTCGGTCCCGGTCGCGACGGGCTCCCCGCGCCCCCCAGCCCGGCTCCAGGCACCCCCACGAGCCGAACCTGGTCACGGCAGGCGCCCAGCGCCCTTCCGAGCTCAGGCCGGTCGCGGTGAGCTCCCGGCGCCCCCCCGGCCCCGGCAGGCTCCATGTGCCCCGTCTCCAGGCAGCCCCCGCCCCGGGTGGCTTCTGGAACCCTCCACCCCCAGCCCGGCCCCTGACCCAGGGGGCTGCTGGAACCCCCCACCCCCAGTCTGGCCCCTGCCACGGCAGGCTGTAGGCACGCCCCCCCCCAGCCCAGCCCCTGTCCCAAAGGGCTGCCAGCAGCCCCTCCCAGCCCGACCCCTAATGGGGGGTCGTGCTTAGAGGCCTGGTGTCCAAAAGGGGTCACCAATACAAAAAGTTTGAGAACCACTGCCCTAGACCATCCCATGCTCAGTCTCGCTAGCTCAATGTCATGGCCATAAGCGGCGCTAGAGGAGCCTCTTACCCGCCTGTAGCCACTGAAGGGCAGATCCACGGGCAGCGAGAAGACGTTCTCCACAAACTGCTGGTAGACCTCAAAGAGTCGGGCCAGCTCCTCGTCAGAGATGCAGAAGCCCAGCAGGACACGGATGGCCATGCGGAAGGTGAGCTTCTGCGCCTCGTAATAGACGTTGATGGGCTCCGGGTTGCTGCTCCACATCCGGAGCGTATCCTGGATCACCAGCTGGATCTTCGGGAGGTAACTCTCCAGGGCTTCGTGGCTGAAGATTTTGGAGAATACCTGCCATACAAACCAGACACAGAGAGAGATGACCCCAAGGTCTTCCTAATAGTCAAGCAATGCACCAGTGGAGAGCAAGCAGCAATACAAGATCCCTGCCCCAGAATGCTCACAATCTAAATAAGCAAGATGGCAAAAGGTGGGAGGGAAAATGACTCCCCCAAGGTCACTGAGTAGGTCAGTGGCAAAGCCAGGAAGACAACCCAGTCCAGTGTCCAATTCCAGAGCGTGTGAAAGACCCTCCAACAATAAACCAGCACAGGGGCAACCCTACAACCACCAACTAGTAGGCAGAGCCCCGGCGCTCATGAGTGACCCTACAATAACAAAGCAGCATGTGAGCAACCCTACAATAACAAACCAATATAAGAGAGAGAGAGAGAGAGAGAGAGGAAAGTCTATGTCAACAGACAGGATTCTTAACTCTGCAATTAAGTCAGCTCTCAAATGGACAGACCCAGCTCCCGCTTCTGCTACAGGGCCTGCATGTTGTGTGAGGACCCCAGCAATGCAAGGAATGTTCTCTGCTCTCTCCCCGCATCCCTTCCCCTCTGCCATAATCCCACTTGGCTAAGTCCACAGCACACGCTTTCATTCTGACCCGACTCCCCCTTTCCCCCCCCCCCCCCGTATCCCAGAGTGCATGGGTGGAAAAGCGCTGTTTGTTTACTTTTTATTAACTCTCACCCACGCTGCCACGCTCCGGGCCTCCAGGAACCGAGAAAACAAAATCAACTCAAGCCCCCGGAGAGGGACGCGCGCGCCAAGGTAAAGGTCAGACCAGACGGCGCAACCTCCTCCAGCACATGCCGAGGAGATGAGAGGGCTTGCCGGGAGGGAGGGGCGGGTCCCTGTTTTATCAACGTTAAAAAAGAACCCTTCCCCCTCCCCCCCAGCCAAAGCCCCTCCAAGCACGTAACCTTTCAAGCTGCAAATGTGAGAATTTCCCCCGCAGTCAGCCCTGGGAGGGAAGGTAACATTTTCCTGGCCGTGACCCTGCATTGCTAATGCTCGCCGTCGCTGGCTGGAGTTTGTTTAGTGAAATAACACCCCTGGCCCTTTAAAGGCTGGCGCTGGAGACTCAACAATAGCTGGTTCATAAAGTGCTCCAGTGGTTCCACGTACTGACCTCCGCGCCGGGCGGCAGGAGGGGCTTTTCCCTCGCGCGGGGGCGGGAGGCGCAAAGGAAGGAATGAAAGAGGAGCCCCCGGGGCAAGCGGGCTGTGGGCCTGTTCATAAAAAATATCCGCCAGCCAAGAGCTAGAAAAGCAGAAGGGGGAGCGGGAGAGAGAGACGGGGTAACGGGGGGGATGAGAAAGAGCCGAAAAGGGCAAGAGAAATGGATTGATCTTGTCCTGCTTTCTGGAGCCGGGCCTGGCCCATGGCACTTTGGGCCCGTTCTATTTTTAAGCCCTGGAAGGAGACGCGTGTGGGTGGGTAGGAGACATTTCCAAAGACCAGAGCTAGTAAACCTGACAACACGGCAGCCCTGCCAAACCCAGCCGCCGAGCCCCCCGAACGCCCGGGCTGCGCCGAACGAAAACGAGGCCGCCCCCCTGTTCAGACCCCAAGAGCCGCGGGGAGGGAAAGAAATAAACAAGGGGAGGCTGGTTCCAGTAGCTGGGAAAGAGACGTTTCCCTGGTGGCCGTGACCGGGACATCGGGCTTTGATACGGCGCCAGGTGCAGAAACGTTGGCGGCTCTTAGTGATTGTTGGCACCCGGAGCCCAGGCGCTACTGCGCGGTGGAAACCGCTGCCACCATCCCGCAGAAGGGGAAAGAGGGGTGTATTTCTGCCTTCCCCGCTAGGCCAATGGCTAGAGCTGCCTAAGGAACCCCCAGGCAAAACAACCAGTGACACCTGGCAGATGCCAAAGGCTCAACCCCTCCCCCATCTCCTCCTCTGGAAAGAAGCTCAAGGGATCTTGGCTCTTCGTGATGTTGAGGGAGAGTAGATTGGGTCAAGCAAGATACGGCCCAGCAGCACGGGCCTGGGCATCAGGAACTCCTGAACCCAAATCTCCAGCTGCTGCATGCGAGCAACTACCCTAGAATCAGCCCCTGGGAGTTCTCGTCCCGGTTCCGACGCTGATGCTTTATGGGAGCTTGGACAAAACATTTCACCTGCCCTGTGCCTCAGTTTCCCCCAGCTGATACAGTATTGAATGATCTGGGGTTCAGACTCCAGCCTGGGACTCCGGAGACCTGGGTTCAAGTCCCTGCTCCACCACATACTTCTTCTGTGACCTTGGGCAAGTCACTTAATCTCTCTCTGTCTCCATTCCCCAGCTGTAAAATGGAGAGAACGACACTTCCTTCCTCCCATCTTTTTCTCCTATTTTGCCTATTTAGATTTTAACCTCTTCCAAGCCGGGACTGTCTCTTACCCGGCCTCTGTGCAGCACAATGGAACGCTAATCTCAGCTGGGACCTCTACCTGGTACTCGTGTGCAAGCAATAAAACACAGAGTGTGTGTGTTCCTGCACACCACTGCTCTTTCCTGGGTGAGCTGTATGCCATAGTCCCCATACTGTGCCAGTGGATGCATGATTCTCCTGCAGGGAGCATGTGCTTTGGAGCGGGAGCACCCTGTTTGACCCAGGAACCATTGTGAGGTTGCAAGTGATCATGGCTGTGCGGCGCGGCGCGAGGGTTCATGTCCTTTTGAAGGCGAAGACGTCTATTTGTATAGCTGCCTCCGTCCTACAGCAGCCAAAGCCCTAGCCTCACTGGTACCTTCGTTAGCCACCCTGGCGACCAGACCAATGGATTATACAGCCAACTCCCCTCACGGCGACAGGGCAGGTTTGAGGTACATCAGTGGGGTCGTGGATGGGAGAAGCGACCCCGACCACCGTCTATGCTGTACCTATTCTCGTGCACACCCAACACCCCCACAATCAGCTACCGCAAGTCGCAAAGTGGCCACCATGCTCGGCGTTCTCTCCAGGGCCGCAGGGATAGATGTCTGCCTAACAGGGCACCCACAGACCCCAAAGACCGACTCACCCACAGACCCACACTGGGCCATAGGGGAGGTGTGTAGGCAGGAACATAGGGACAGCCAGACTGGCTCAGCCGGAGGTCCATCGAGCCCAATATCCCATCTCCGACAGCGCCAGCTGCTTCAGGGGAAGGTGCGAGAAACCCAGTGAGAGGCAGCCGGGCGATCCTCTGCCCCCAGAGCACGGATGGTGTCATGGAGCCCAGAGAGCTGTGCAAATTCCTGGGGCTCTACAAGCCATTTGTGCCAGACAATGAGAGAGAAAGAACACTCCGCCCCCGCACAAACACCCATCACCGGCCAAAGAGGTGGGGAGGGCTAGTCATGAGATCCCTTCCCAACTCCGAAGAGAGGGGAGCTGGCTACTGTGACGTTCAGAGAGTTGCTCCATTGTCAGAACTGGAAGCCCACCTCTGCTACCTACCGCTCTCTTCTTATGTATGTTTCCTCTTTGTCTCCCAGCAGCTAACATAAGAACACAAGAACGGCCATTCTGGGTCAGACCAAGGGTCCATCCAGCCCAGTATCCTCTCTACCGACAGTGGCCCATGCCAGGTGCCCTGGAGTGAGTGAACCTAACAGGTAATGATCAAGTGATCTCTCTCCTGCCATCCATAATCAGAGGCTAGGGTCACAGTTCCTTACTCATCCTCCTACTAGCCATTAATAGACTTAACCTCCGTGCATTTATCCAGGACAGACCCAGAGTCTTGTCTAGCCCATCTTGCTGCCAACTAGCGCTTGTTCCCTGTTGTACAAGATGGCCCCCACCCAGCTCTGAGGAAGTACCCAGCCGTCCCCTTGCTCTGGGTACATCAGGATTCACTAGCACCAAGATTGGTCATGGGTTCGCTCCCGATGCGTTTAGACTCAGTATTTACACCTGTGCCTCAAACAGCTCCCACTTAGACCTCTGTAACCGCCCGGGCTCCTTCAAATATTTCATCTCCAACCCCCCACCCACCCACCCACCCTCCTCCCCGCAAGCCTCTTCTCTCCAAACTAAATAATCCCATTCGCCAACGTGCTCTTCTTCACATTCTCCTCCCTGGGCCGGCCTGGCCCCTTCCAGCTCAGGAAGGACGCCCCAGTGCAATGGAGTGACTTCCCCATTGCAAGGGGGATTCGGTCCCCACAGGTCTCTCCTTCCCAAACGCATCCCTTCCTGCTTCTAGGCTAAAATCCCTGCGCCCTCTAGTGACCATTTGCCAAATAGCTCTGGTCTCCTCGCCTAGGGAGTCAGGAAGGAAGGAAGGTTAAAGCACCGAAGGGAAGAAGAGGCAAAGGAGCCTCAATGTTCTTTTTGGACTCAGGTGAATGAACAGCAAAAGCTTCCTGCCAGCAAGAGCATGTTAGGCTGCAGAATGGTCTCCCAAGGAAAGGGGAGAAACCCCCTTTGCAGAGTCATTGAAAGCTAGACTAGACAGGCCCCCAGGCATGGTCTGTAGGGAACAGTCCCAGGGATGCCGAACTGATCTATAACATGCTATGGCTGATGTGAGAGGCAGCTAATTCCAAACTCAGCCAGGCCATGGCCCATTCTTCACCTGTGGAAACTGGGACAGAGCTTGGGGAGTAATAAGCGCCTATATAAGACAAAGTCCTGACTATCAGGACTGTCCCTATAACATCAGGACTTCTGGTCAAGCTATCCCCTCCACCTTTAGTCAGGAGGGACGTACGTCACTGGGGTTTAGACCCCGATTTATTCCCCTTCCTTGTGCTACACAGGTCTGCTGTGATCCTTGTGGCTTGTTAGTCCAGACCGGAGTCTGGAATGAGAGGGGATAGAAAAATGCATACTCCTCGAAGAAAGGACTTGCCCCCCACACATGCAAGTGGATCAGAAAGAGAGCCCACCAGCCAGAAGGTGGATTAACCGACCCTGTCTGGAAACTTCCGAATATGCCTCTTCTTACAACAAAAACAGGATATTTAAGGATTTACGGTTATCCTAAGGCAGAAAATTCTTGTCCAGTGTCTCAGCTCCTTTGATCCACAGAGAGTTCCAGCTACGCGTGACAACAAGAGGTGCCTCTTCCCTGTCTGACGTGAACCCCTCAGGCCTATGGCGTTTCAGCCGTTCCCTGGGGCACACCAGAGAGGAGAAGTCGCATCCCTTCATACACCTTTGACTCGTACCCACAGTGTTTTCATGACAGTTATCTTGTTTGAAAGAGGTTTGGGTCCGGGGGAGTTTAGTGCAGGTATGGTTTATTTTCAGGTCCTGAGAACGAAACCCTCCATGTGTCCAATGACAGTACAAACAGATCCAGGAGATTGATTTAGCCATCGGACAGTCACTACAGACTTGTGTGGGACTCGAACCAGTAACTGAGTGGTGGTCAGCTTCCTGATTTCACTACCACCAGGCCTATGGTGACCAGAAAGCAAGTGTGAAAAATCAGGACAGGGGGTGGGAGGTAAGAGGAACCTAAATAAGAAAAAGACCCCAAAATTGGGACTGTCCCTATAAAATCGGGACATCTGGTCACCCTACCCAGAGTTCCTCTCCTCCTGCTGCTCAACCCTGAAGAGGAGGGAACAAAGACGGTTAATGAAAAGCCCAGTAGGAAGAGGACTGGCCTCTCTTCACTTTTCGATCAGGCCTCGGGAACATGGCTCTCCCATGAGTGGTGACTCAGGGCTCCCTAGACATGTGCTCCATCAGACTCGTCCCTGCAATGTTTGGAGCAAGATGCCAGCCAGGACAGGTTCGTATTCCCTGCCTCCCCTGAGTTGTTGGTCCAGCCCTAGAAAATGAGTAAGCTAACAGCCCGTTAACACAACACTCTCTGCTGAGCTCCAAAAGCTACTTTGGCTGCATCTCAGCTGCTCTAATTATCAGCCACTGCTCTCAGCATGAACCCAGGAAACACCAAACAGTTTCTAAACCTTGAGACAAGAGGTTTATTCACCTTGGTCAAGGCCCAGACAAGGATTTGTTCCAACCCTGCCTTCCCAATTGTAGCCACATTATGGCAGATGTCCTCCTTCCTCCAAAGCATTATACTTGGCCACGGCTAGAGGCAGGATACTCAACTTGATGGCTCCATGAATGTCCTTGCAAATCTTACGTACCGATATTTTCGGCTCTGGCTGCCTGGCTCCCGAGCAGAAGCGGTTATGGAACCGCAAGCTCAAATGGAAGGGAAAACAAAAAAAGATGCAGCTGGGCACCGAGCCATCACAGACAAGGCCACCAAGCCAAACGTGTTCAAAAGGAAAATATTTGAAAAATCCTTTTTCAGCTGCTATTTTTACACCGGGTAATGTACATGAATGGGCTTCATCATTTCACACACACACACAGCAAAGATACGAGGCTGATCGCTGCCTTACCAGTGCTCTAAAAGCCACCTGTGCTGTGCAAGAGTTAAAGAGCCTCTGGTCGGAATAGCATGGAACGAGACAGATGCCATGTGCCACATGCAGAAATTGACTAGTGGCCTTTTAGAGTAGCCCTTCCCATCCCCCATTCCTGTCTTCCTCAGTGGCACGTTGCAAGTCAATTGGCAAATACATGGTTGTAGGGATTTTCAGCCTCTTGAGGGATAACTGGTAAGGTGGAAGCTAAGAATCTGAACTACATGGAGGTCCCAGCATTCCCTGAGCTGCAGGGCTGGGTATAGCCTGCCACTGAGGTGTGGCATGCAGAAATTTCTCCCAGTGGACGATGAGAGGCCAGTGATCTGGTAGCAGTAGGGACACCAAGTGACAGGTCAAAGCCCAAGAGGTTGCTGTCGGCCTCAAAGGACCGGCACTGGAAACTCGAGTTGATTGGAAAAGTTTGGAGAGTTTTCCATCGGAAAGTGCAGCGTCATCGGGACGGAATTGTTTTGCAGGAATGTGTCGGTTGTAATTCAATTTTTGGCGGGAAAAATTTTAAATGCATCCTTCCAACTTTTCCTTGTTTCAATTCGTCTCCGTTTATGTCGATTCTGCTTTGATAGTCTATTCACATTACAATGTGAATACGATACTACAGCTATAGATCACAAAATAGTTCAACCTTAACCAAACAAAATGTTTCGATAGTTTCAAATGAAAATTCTGAAAAAAATTCAATTTCATGGGAAATTTGTGGGGAGTGAGGGGGATTGTTCCAGTTCAGCATGAAAACAAATGAAGGGAGATTCCCAATCAGCTGTCCTGAAAATCCCTGCTTCCTTGGTTCTGAAGACTAAGGATTTTTCCAAAGCCCACTCAAACCAAAGGGAGTCTTCCCACTATTTCAGTGAATGGTCGATCAGACCCTAATAACATAGGCCATTTTCCCCCCAAGCATTCGTCAGAAATGGGGACTGGTTGCCTTATGGGGATCAGGATAGAAAGCCTGAAACCAACATGTCAGCAGCCACCAAACGCTATTACCCATCCAAGGGTTTTCATTAGACTGAGACCAGTCCCGGTCTGTCATGCTTTACATCCCAAAGTCCCCCACAATCCTCCCCGCTGGCTCAGTGACCATGGGAGACTGAAGTCTCCCAAGAAGCACAAGTCAGCATGTAGGGAGACGTGCCTCTGAGCCTGCCTGCGCTGTACCTGCTCGGTGGATAAATACAAGCCCCCAGGGATGTCAATCCAGCCCCTTTCCCCAGCAAGATGTAGAAATGCAGCCAGAGTACTAAGAAATCAAAGCCTTTTCCTACGTCCGATAAGTCACAACATTACCAGGGCCCTAACCTCACTCTGCAACGTGGGCTCTGTTCTAATCCCCTCTTGAACCTTCAAAATATAGCCTTGGTGGAGTCAGTGACCCACACTGGTATGGGCAGCCGGGTGATACAGCTGCAGGGACACCTGTGGCCGGAAAAGCTAAATTAGCTCACACACCAGTCAAGAACCACCACTCAGCTAACAAGGAGCCCGGGGGCCCTGGCCCAGGTGGATCGTTTGATATTTTTTCCATGTTGAATTTCCGAGACCCCAAGCAAGGCTTGGAGAGGCAGTGTATCCCATGAAGTGAATTGGGGAAGGGTAAAAGCCGGCATCCTTCTGTCCATTGCCCTTGGAGTAGGTTAGGAGAATCCAACCCTGGGGAAATGGCTGTTGTGTGAGGCAATCTGGACCATTGTGAAAGGCAGAATAAATGCGCTCTTATGAGTACCAGGCAGGGATGGGTTTTCCGGATCCAAAGATGAGGGTGACTCTATCAGAGACATGACCCCAGCCCTGCCTTCAGCTTTGTGGTCTGAATCTTCAAGCAGGAGGGGAGAGTTGCCAAGAGCTGTATCCAACACATCCCTGGTAATTACCATATTTATCCTGGCACAGGGGTGCTAATGCTTAAACACTATTCAATTGCCATCGATAATTAAGATTCCCTCGTTTTTGGTGGTATTCCCTCAGCACTTTGCACAGGTGTAAAGAACCGTGCAAGGTGAAAGGCAGTGGAGAACAATGCAACTAGAAGTAACCACGTGAAATGAAGAGCAGGAAAATGAAAGCGGAATCACTAGAAAAATTGCCTGACAGCAAGATTCCTTAGACTGGAAGAGCACTGGAAGATACCAGAGTGATGAGAGGGATAATACAACCTAAAGAGAATCGGTAGTTGAGACACTTAGAAGTGGAGGATGGATCAGATGACAAAATTCCTACCCAATCTCTGTGATTTGTACATGGCATTCTATACTCCCTGCCCTGCTCTGTTGAACCACTGCTATGTTGCACTCCCAGAGATGGTTGTGTTTCCAAAGTAGGCAAAGAGTATTAGGAGTAAAGCACTACCTTAAATTTCTAGCTGTTTCAGAGGAAGTCTGGCATCTTTGGATAATAACAATACTCTGCTCCCGTAGAGTGCTTTTCGTTAGCCGATCTCAAAGCACTTTACAAAGGAGATCAGGATCCATATTCCCATTTCACAGATGGGGAAATGGGGGAACAGAGAAGGGAAGTCGCTTGCCCATGCTGGTTAAACAGGGCTCTAGTGAAAGGTGGCGGAAGGCCCGGTGGCCTGCTTAAAAAGGCCTATGCTTCCAGGATATCTGTACGATTGGTGGTGAATGGCCAAAGGGATTGCACCGTAAATCATCCGGAAATACCTTGCAAGCTTTAAGGATGCAAGGTGTTATGAAAATGCAAAATATTATAGGAAGCGGCGTCCCCACTGGTAGTTTTTGTTAAAGCCACTGGAGTTATCCTGGATTTTCTCTGAGAGTCAGATCCGGTCTAAATGGTGCAAAGTGGCTTAGCTCTACCGACGGGCCAGCTGAAAAGTCCACGGAGCCATGGTGATCCACACCAGCAGAGGATCTGGACCCGCTGGCTCAGGATGGAGGGGATGGTTTCCTTTCCGCCGTATGATTTATACTCCATGGCAACAAGGGCGAAAGGGTTCAATGGAAACGTAAAATATTTTAAGATCTTGGATCAGGGCTTTCATGATGCAAAAGGTACCTTCCCACCCCCCTCCCTTTGCCCCTGCCCACAGCAGCTGGTTTGTATTTGGTTGTAAATTTATGGCCCCTTTTGTGTTCTTAATCCTCTCGCAAACTATATTAAAGCCTCAGACTTTTCTACTTGGTGCTAATAAGCTCAACACTTGTATGCCTCCAAGGCAGAACATTAACTGTGGTGTGTTAATGAATGCTGTAGTTTCAGACACTGGAGCAGTGAGACAAAGCAGGCCTCTTGTCTTATGCCACAGTTTGCTTCCTCCAGAACTCCCAGGGTTTGGGACTTCTACCCATCTTGAGGAGAGGGGGAGGAGTTTGAGACAGCTGTATCTGTTTTTAGGACTCCTGGAACAGACCAGGAGTCTATCTAAACTAGGCTCCTGTTATCAGTTCTGAATGTTTCAGCAGATGATGTTACCCTTCACCCCATACACACAACATAATGCACCTACCTGTACAAAACTACCCCATGCAAGAGAAAATTCCTTCCTGACCCCAATTGGATGACCTGTCTATGCCCTGAAGCATAAGAGCTGAAAGCCTTTGCAAATTTTATTTTTTTGCTAGCTAAGTTCGGCGGCAGGGACTATTATTATTTATAGACGTGTGCCAGTAGATTAAGCGGAATTGAGCGAAGTGTAACAAAAATGAGCAAGGGGCCGAAAGGACTGATTTATTAGAAGCCTCGAAAGAGAGTGAAATGCGAGCAGTGAGAATGACCAAGATTGGGGTATGACATCGGTCTGACAAGCACTTCAGAGACTGAATGGCGGTAACACCAAAGAGAGAGAAGAATTGTTTAGGGTGATCTAAGAAGGGATAGCCCCGGGAGAAAGACTGAGCAAAGGAAAAATAATAGGCTAAATATCTAGCACATGACTTAAAAGTGTGGTACAGTTCAACGGCAGGAACTCCTAGTGACGGAGGAGCGGATTTTAAAAATGATCAGCACCGGGATTTCAGTAGGAGAGAAGGGTGCAGAGCACTATGAAAAATCAGGTTCTTAGACAAATGTACTGAACTTCAGGACACAATCTTGTCCTGGCAGAGGGATGCAAGAGCAGACCCCAGAGCAGCGTGTCTTTGCCTACTATGTAGACAGCCTATGATTTCAGGAAAGGGGTGTCTCGTACTTAGACTGCCAGCAACTTAGAGCAGGGGCTGTTCTTTTGTTCTGGGTTTGTCCAATGCCTAGTGCCATGGGGCCTGGGTCTAACGACTGGGGGTTCTGAGAAGCTACGATAATACGAATAATAAACAACAACGTTACAACAGCATCGCCCGGCTGGGAAAGCTAGCGCCTGTATTTGTGACAGCCGCCCCATTGGAGTGTTTTCAGTGCCGGATCGCACACCCTAGCCGGAGTTGAGCCTTGGCCACAGGAGCTATTTTCATTCTCACACGTTGGGTTTGAAGTGGCCTACTGAATATTTACAAGCTCCCTCCGTGTGGGCGCATGGGGTTGGTGCTAGTTTGCTGCAGAAGCCCAAAGCCGGAAATGATTTTTCAAAGCCGGCTAACATTCTTCTCTGACTTCAGTGCAAACCCCGTGATCCAATAGCAGAAACAACCACTAGGTACATATTGATCTGGGGCTCCAGGGCTTGCAAATTTTCTTATCCCTTGGTTTCATCTTGGGCCAAGGATGAAGCTACCTTTGATGAGATCAGCCATCAACAGATACGACTGCTTAAGTGTGCAGTCCCACCAAGGAGACTGCACCCAGCCCCTTGCTCACCTTTCCACCCCAGCCCTGGAGCTGTTTGGTTCTGGAGCAAAGTGAATCTTTCGCCACAGATGCACATGCCAATAAAGACAGACGAGTTAATTTCCCCATGGCGAGCTTTCGCCAGTTTATATGGTGATTGGACAACCTCATGCGGGGGGAGTTTTAATAAATGGGGGTGGGGAAAGCAGTGAGCTGCCATAGCGACAGACTTTTTAATACAGCGTAACGGGAATACTTTGTTCTTTAGCACCTTTCATCCCAGGATCTCAAAGCCCTCCACCAATGTTAAGAGATTAAAGCCTCAGGATCAGATAAGTCAAGTGATTTGTCCAAGAGCACGGGCTGTGGCAGGGCTGGGAAGAGGACCTACATCTCCTGATCCAAGAGTCCATGGCAAAGCTAGGAATAGAGTTGTCCTAGCTCCCAGATCCTGGTTCTAACCCCTACTCCCCAGCAGCTCTGCTTCACCTCAAACATTCTCTTGCTTGAGACATTTTGACTTGGAATGGACAAAGCACTGGAGATGAATACAGCAGAGAACAATCGTCCTTCACTTGGCTCTCCACCAGGGATAGACTAGATCAGGGATCAGCAACCTTTGGCATGCAACCTGAACCTGCGGACACAGCAGGTAAACAAACCGGCCTGGCCCGCTCAGAGGCTTACCCTGGCAGATCGCGGGCCAAAGGATGCCAATCCCTGGCCTAGGTGGTTAAAGTTGTCCTAAATACATGGCTTCTGCTTCCTCACATGCCTTGAAGCAAATTCTTGTTAACACTCCCTTCAAGCCCAATAGCAGGCTGAGAAGAGTGAAATAAAATAATAATAACAACTGCAAAACAAATAGCAGCTTCGGATCGAGATTCCTTTATCCAAAAGAAACCTGAGACTACCTTTTGTGGCAGGACACCTGACCTGATAGGACCTTGGACTGGTCATCATCTTGTCTACACCAGGCAGAGCACAGAGATACAGCCAAGAACAAAATGATCTTTGTTTTCTTATTTGAAACTAGTCTGTCTGATCTCCAAGGGAGTAACTTACTTGGAACTGCCTCCCATCCAGGGCAAGGACATGCTTGTGTGCATAGAAAAGAATGATTCAAGTGACTGCCAGGTAAATAGTTGCACTGATACAGAGAAATCACTTGGGCACACTAAAGGCGTGAAACACACCAGATGCTGACAATCAAGAAAACAATAATTAAGAGGAAAGCAGGAACCAGAGAAAACATTTTAAAGGAAACTGATCCAGCAAGCTTAGTCTATTGGCACAACAGTGGATGTTGCTGAAAGAGAAAGTTTAACAGTGACCACAGGAAAATGCCTCATTAAAAATGGTTAGCCTCTAAAAATGTCTCTCATTCTCCCTCCCCCTTCCCCCCCACCTCTCTACCCTCCAAGGTCCCTAATCCTTGAAGTAGCTTGTGTTTATTTATGTCATCAGCCAGAATTCAAAGGGAAGGTAGGCGCAGACTAACTGAGGAAACAGTGTATAGGATTTGGAGGACACCAAAATCTTACTTGATTTCAGCTTCGCTCAAGTCAAAATCTTGTGAGACTATTTGGTGTCATGAGGTTCTGGCCACATCCTAACTGGAAAATAGTCCCCCAAGTTTTTATCAGACATAGAACCAACCCATGGGGGCGGGGGTTTCAGATTAGGGAATTCGGATCTTAACATGCCATCCCTTCTCACACTCACAAAACTTGGCCTGCTTCGAGGGGATGTTGTTCCCCTCGGTAAAAATAAAGTAACTGGTTTAATGTGTCAAGAGAGAGAAAAGGCGTAGGATGGAAAACTCCCCTTGTGAAATGCTGCTTATCGTTCAAGTTCTGATGTCAGCACCTCCGTGTTCAGTTGAGGTACAAATCATTAGCAAACCTGACAGGTTCTATAGGCAGGTGTGAAGACATTTTAAGTGTATTCCATTTCCATTACCTCATTCCCATAACCTTCTCTCTTCCCCCACCCCGCTAGGTTTCTTTTCCTGAGGTCCAAACTTCATGGTTTTATTAAAGCTTCCACCTAGTACGATTTCAGTACAAGGTCCTCAAACCCCCCTCCTTGTTTGCAATAAAGACGATACGATACATCTTTCCTTCCCGGAGGGAAATGAAAAAATATTTAGATGGACCTTCGAGTAATTGTTTGACTCTGTCCCCTTCCTCAATAGGAGCTGAAATTGCAGCCTTCAGCACAGCTCAGTTTCCTTCCTGCAGCCGTCCCAAAGTTAGGATCGCTTTTTTCAGCGTTGTATAACCAGACCTCCTCTCCTCTCCCTCAAACATCCCAAGCTACGCCTCCATCATCGAGGGAGCAGGGTCATCTCTTTTGTGTGCAGTATCACACCTACACCCTGATACTACAATGAGGTGCATTGCTATATACTTTAAAAAAAAACCAACACAACAAATTTGCTAACTGGAATCCAATAAAATGAATTGTTCGATTCTGTGTAGGTGCCTTTACTGTGCTTATCACCGGAGTGCCCAAGCATCTTCCAGTAGTGAATTAAGAGAGGGGATTAAAAACTCTTGTCCTCTCCCCAGCAGGTGAGATGAATTTTGTTTTGGTAGGGTTTCCTCTCCCTGCTCCAACACACACACAAACACACACACAGACACACACAGCTTTGTGTTTATGTTAGAGAAGGCAAGGCCAATGAACCATTATGGGTCTTCGTATTGTGAGACAATGGTTATAGTGTTGTATATTTTGTCTCTCTTATTCTACTGTCCAAATGAAAGAAAGCTCAGAACAGGCCTATTTTGTGGTGAGAATCAAAGGGGGACCCCATTGCCCCTCCGTAATCTATGCAATCCACAATACAAATCTACACTACCTTGAGATCAGGCCACTATGTCGTGCTAATTATTGGCCCGAATGCCAGTGTTTGTCTGCTAGTACCCGGATCTGCCATAAACTCTATGTGGGCACCTGGGTGCAGAGATTCTGCCTGCAAGGAATGTGTTGCAGGATTGGTGACTGGGATTGTCAACTCTAGGGAGGAGCAAATGCTGTGATCCTGATCGCTGTTACTCCAGAGTAATTCTTCTGAAGGCAATGGTGTATATCCTAATGGCAACAGTGTATATCCTAATAATTGCCTTTCATCCGTGCTTAGATCAGATGTATTACTATGAGAGAGCTGTTAGCATGCTGGGTGATGCACAGGTCGCAGAGGAAGACAGAGGGACGGGGTCTGATCTGAAGTTACCCTGAATCAGAATCTGAAGTCAGTCCTACAGCCTCGGATTTCAACCCTTCCCAACAGAGATCAGAATCTAGCCCTAGGAGGTCGCCTGCGTTCAGTGCAATGCCTGGCATGCTGATGAAACTCTATTAAAACAAAAAACAGAGCCCAGCCCAGGTGAAAGCAGGAGACTACTGGAAACACTGTTAGGAGCCAGTGGGTGCTGGCCTGAGACTCCCTTCTCTGACTCCTGGCTTCGGGGCGGGGAGGCACCAGTCTGTGCCTTTGAAATACCAATGTCATTGATCACTAATGAGGCTGTGGGACAGGGGCGGCCTCCTCCCTCCCCTTCCCCCCTCCCCAATGGCACAGCCCTGGCGTTGCCCTTTTAAGAGGGGAGCTGATGGGCAGAACTCGCTCGGTTTTCAGGTTCCTGCAGTTCAAGTCACACGCGCCCCCGGCTGCAATTGGGGAAGGGGCGCCCCAGAAGGGAGGGGTGCCGCCCTCTGCCCTCCCCCCGCAAACAGACCCACCGTAAGTCCAGGAATACATCCCTCCTCCCCGGCTTCCCCAGCCCGCCTCAGAAAGAAGCTGGCGCTGCCGGCGTCCCTCCCTGGGCTGAGCTCGCCCCGCCTCGCCCCCTTAGCAGTGGAGCTTCGAGCTCGGCCGGCCCCACGGCGATCGCCCTCCTCCCAGCCAGGACCAAGCCCGGCTGCCAGCCCCCACCCGGGGCCCCGCTCTCATCCCTCCATCGCCCTTTTAAATTCCTCAAAGGACGCGCGGGGCTGGCGGCCGCGTTCGGGATTTCGAACGCTCACCCCGGCCGCGTTCGGGATTTCGAACGCTCACCCCGGCCGCGTTCCGCCGTCCGAACGCTGCGACTGTGGCGCCGGGGGCACCCACGTGCGGGGGGCAGGAGGGAAGCGCCTCCGCCCGCAGGGACCAGGGGGCACAAGTTTGCTGCCCCACCTCCGCCCCTCCCGGGAGCCGGGGGTGAGCGGGGCCCGTCCCCCCCTCTCCCGCTGAGCAGGGAGAAGACCCGGAGCAGGGACCTACCGGGGGGGGGAGGAGGAACGCTGGGACAGGGGCCCACTCGCCTGGTTGGAACACCCCGGAATTTGGGGGGTGGGGAGACACTTAAGATCGCTGCCCCCTGCAGCCAGGAATGGGGAGCACCCGAGCTCCCCTCCCCCCGCGCAGCCGCTCCCCTGTAGGTGTGGGGGGAGGGCGCCTCCCTTACCTTTCTCTTGTGCCTGTGGATGTCCCCGATGGAGTTGGCCACCGTGTTGGGTCCTAGAAGCATCCGGGTGCTCCGGGGCCACTCCGTGCTCACCAGGTGGTGCTCCCCCATCAGGATCTTCCGCACATTCTCGGCGCCGGTCACCCGGATTAAGGGGCGCCCCAGCAAGTGAGTCTTAAAGACGTTGCCATATTTCTCCCGCCGGGACGACTGGAAGCAGGATCCCTAGGACGGACACACAGACACTGAGCCCGGGGACGGACAAGCGCTTAGGGGCCCCGAACAGGCACCGACTTTGATCCCTCAAGACAGGCGCCTTTACGGAGAGCTCTGCGACTTTTAATTAAAGCGGGGGTGGAGGGGGGGTTCTCGCTCTTCTCACCGCGTCCCCCCGCTTCTCTCGGGCTAGCCCCGGCTCCGGCTCGAGGTGACAGACGGGGAATGCCCTAAAGAAAGCGCCTTGGGATTCCCCAGCGCTGTGATGGGGGGGGGGGGGTGCAGTGCACTGGCTTTTCCAAGGGTAGGACCCACCCAGGAACATGTATCCGCGTCGAAACCTCCCTCTCTCCTTACAGAGCCGGGGAAGTAGCGTGGAGGGGAAGGGGAAATAGCTGATGGGTCACCCCAGTGACCTTTGATTCACCCCAATCAAAGGGACTTGTCCTAAAACCATCCCTGTACTTTGCAGCCCCTCGAGAACCGCCGGCTGTTCAAACCAGCCTGGCCACTAGCCAGGAGCTAATCCCAGCAGGGATCCCCCACGAGCTCTCCCTTGGGTGTCTGATGAAGGGGTTGGAAAGCACCGCCTGGCCGGGAGGAAGGCTAGGACAGGCTCCGAGAGAGACCCATAACTAGACGGATGCCAGGCAGGTTTTGGGCGCGGCCTGGGGAGAAGTTTGGGGAAAGAAGGCGGGGATGGGGGCTCCCTTTTCTGGGGCGGACCGGGGTCCCCAAGGCTCGTAAAATGAGCTGGAAGTACAGGCTGTTGGGAAAGACCTTGGCTTGGGGGAGGAAGGGGGGGGCTATAGACGCCCTGATGGAATGAACATATCTAGCCACGTGAAATCAAGTGTCCTTCAATTTACCAGGGTGGACTATTGCCGGGCTCCCAGGAAGTTTGGGGGAAGAAGTCGTGCGTGTCGCCTTGATATACTCAAATTCCCTGGATAATCAAGCTAATTTGGAGACCCCTCCCGTTATCCACGCCCCGTCATTGCTTTAAGGGCGATCGAGAGGCATTGTTTTCTCTGCGGGTGCCCTAATGAAGTGAAGGAGTCCTCCTATTCCCGGCGGGCTAATCTTATCCACTACTTCCCGGCAAGATCTTGGCGACAAGTCCCTATCCCCTTGCCCTGAGTGCCCAAACTTGGCTTAAAGTACTGTGATAGCGAATAGCACGAACCCTACTTGTGAGTTGCTAGGCTCCCAACACAGGTAGATCTGTTCCATGCTACTCTCCTCTGTCTGCAAGGGGGAGTTAATTACCAAGTCTTCCAATTAGGGCTGATTTAATGTGCCAAGGAGTTATCCCATAAAGGACAATTCATTCAGGAAACCAAAATACAGTAACTGACTGGCCCCTGCTTCCTTGTTTTGCTGCCTCCCCCCCTTCACACACATTTTAGTTTCTCAACATAGCAAAGCTTTCAAACTTTTCATGACATCTGAATTACTTTAAGGGGTGTATTTGTCTTGGGCTCAGTCAGTCTGCGGATTCTGGAGTTTTAATAACTTCCCCACATGCGCGGAGGTTCCTTTGTCATAGAAAAGGGGCACAAAGAGGCCCAAAAAAATTGACCCAGAAAACTTGTGAGAAACTTTCTACCAAGTTTGCAAAAGGAGCTTCCGCTTTAAATACAATCGCTTGGAAGAAAAAGTTGCAAACCGTTGTAGCTACACAAACTGAAGTGACGTTTAAGTGTGTGTGTGTGTGTGCGGGGGGGAGGGCGGTGTTTATTTATTTTTAAACAAAAGCGCGGTTGTGAATTGTAGATGGTTCGGGTGCCCCTGTTTCTTGATCTGCGTAAATATAATTAAAGTGCTTTTTGTGGCATTAATAAAGAGTTATTTGTACCACATTTCCACTGCAGCACAAAGGCCACCTTTATGTGGTAGGAGTTTCGAGCAGGAGTCCAATTTATACAACATCTTGTATTTTTAGCCCTGGACTCTGTTTGGATGGAGGCTGTGGAAAAGGGAGAACCCTTTTCTGGTCCCCCTGTAAAAATCTGATAAATTTCTTTAAAAAATAAAGCACTATTGAGAGCGTGCCGTTAACTCTTTCGCTGCTGCCAGCAGCTTGGAGCGCCCCTTTTACAAGGTGGAAAGAGGGGGTCTCTGGCTGGGTGTTTTGACTCTGTAGCTTGTTATGGCTAGAAATGCTGGGGGTCGAGGGGGAGGGAAAGGTGCTACCGGCATGCCCCCGCTGCGTTTCATGAGGAATCCGCTCAGGGAACCCAAGACCGTGTAAACGGGTGTAGCCTCCGCTTCCCAAACCAACCAATGAAATCTGACCTTTAGAGCATCCTTAAAATAATACCATTGCTGATTCCGGGCGCGCTCCCTCCTAAACCAGTGGAAATCTATTTAGCCGGAGTAGTGAATGAAAACGACGGATGGGTGCCTCGAACCGGCTGGATACTGAATTTAGACGGTCTGGACCCTTCAAAGCGCTCATTGCTGACAAGCGATGGTGCTGGGTTTTCAAGGGGTATTGGGGATTGTTCCTTAATAACCAGCTACCCTTCATCAGTCCTGCTGAAAGTGAGTTCTCGGACCAGCCCACTGGGGACTTGATCCCGGTCTTTGGGACTGGGGGGTGATCAAATTCCACCCAACGCTGTTCCGCACTTAACAATGCTAATCCCGGGTCAATCGCAGGATTACCTCCAAATGCTTCCCGCTGCAGCGGAGCCGCGTTATCCTCTTGATCAATCTAATCTAATCTAGGGCAACAACTGCAAATCGGAGTCACTTCCCTTCCGGCGCTCCTCCAGCGGCCGCCGCCGAGTTTGAAACAAGCCACCCCGCTGCCCGTGGTCGGGCTTCGCTTTGATTCCTCGCCGGGGCGTCCTCGGGCTTTCGGAAATGAGCCGATTTTACCTGGCCGGTTCATGCCCCTCTGTCCTAGCCTTAAAGGGGCAATGCACCCCCTTTTGACCCCCAGCCTGGCTCGCAAGGGAATTCTAAGAGATACACACAGTGGTGACCCCAGTCCCTGGCGCTGATGGGACCCTCAACCTTACAGTCGTGAACCCAGGCATCCTTCCCAAGTCTTAAAAGTTCAGGCTTCACCTAGCTTGGGCGAAGGGGATCAAATTGCGAAGGAGACTCACTCACTTTTCAACGGTCCCCATTTTTTTTTTTTTGCCCCCTAGAGCAGCAAACGGTCCCGATTCTCAAATGCACGGATGCTATTTAAACGAATGCAATCCCTGGCTGAGACCTGCCTCCAACCGACCTGAGAGTTGAGGAGGGGAGCCTCAGAACCACTCCGCAGCCCACAGCCATCCGCTGGCCATGAACATAAGACGTTGCAAATCGATAGGCTTCCCTCTCTGCTTTGAAAACGACCCCCGTCCCCCCCCACACACACACACACCCCTCGCTGAATAAAAGTGCCCCTCAGATCCCCCCTGCTCCTGCGAGAATGCATGATGCAATCCCGCCGGTGCAAACCAACTGCCCCAGACCACCTTAAAGGAAGGAAGGGGAATCCTTACCTGTAGCAGCCAGTGGAACGTTTCTCCGATTAAGGGGAATCCCATAGACCCTTTAGGGATCGGTAACTTGCAGCTTTTGTCCCGAGTGGCTGCCCAGTGCAGCTGCCACAACTGCTGGGATACTGCCAAGAGCAGAGTCAATGATACCAGGCATGCAGCGAGGGTAGCCAGCGCAGAAACCAGATCAAAACTTTCGAAAAGCATATTTGGAAGGCGAAGGTGGGAGGGAGAGGGGGGGAAAAAACAACCCAAACCCTCTGAAACGCACCGCACAGAGGCACGAGAAGGCAAATAAAAAGTCACGCACTGTAGCGCTTCATAGAAGGTGAGCTCAGAGCAGGGAAGGGGGAGGAGATGAGAATTTGGGGGGTGGGGTAAGGAGGTGTTTGGTTCTCTTCCCCCCCCCCTCACCCCACCTCCACCAGCAGCAGCAAAATAAGATCCCCCCTCTCTGAAAACTTTGACAGTCAACTTTGACAGAGCATACCACCAAAAAGAAAACAACAACAACAACCCACAAACTCTGTGTGTGCAAATTTAAAACAAATAAAAGAAAGGGGGGGGGGAAGTCCTATGCAAATGCTATAGGTCTCTTTGCTGCCAGTGCAAGCCAGAAAAATATAGCATCTATCTATCTATCTATCTCGTGAAATAATTCAGCAAAGATCTGGAGAGATGGAGCAGGAAATCAATATATATATAAATAGAGAGAGAGTTATAGAGCTATATATAGGCTGGTTATTGTAAGCCCTAGACTGGATTGCTGTAAAGAGGGAGGCTGGGTTGTTAAATCCTCTCTCAATGTGACTAAAAGAAAGTCAATGTGTGTGTTTATATAGAGGCAGGGAGGCTGAGCAATGGGCACTCAGCCAGCTGCTGGCTGCCCCCCCCCTTCACTTCAGAGGACTTTTGGGAGGCGGGGTGAACGTCTCGGCAGACCGGGCGCTGGAGCGTGCGAGGTTTGGCTTCAGTCCCAGAAAAGAGACAGCCAGGGAGGGTTGTCGAAGGATCAAACTGAGTTTTTCATTTTCCTGTCTGCTGGAATCCACACCTACAACGAGGAGATAAACAAACAATCGCTCAGCCCTGGGGGGCGGAGGGGGGGCACCGTTCCCAGCCCTGGGCTATGGCAGCAACTTTCACCTGCCAAGGGGGGGGGGGGGGCATCACCCCTATTTGCAGCCACTTCTGTTTATTGCTTCACTGATTTTTTTTTTTTGAATGAGATTTTCTTTCCACTGTGGCTCAGGGACACACACCCTGAAGCAGCGGCAGCAAGAGGCGATCCTAGGAGGAGCTCTCCGCTGATTCACACCAGAGTCTCTGGAGATCAAACCCCCCCCCCCCCAAAAAAAACCCATTAAAAATACTGGACAAAATAAGTCCGATCCGACTTCCTTGTTCTGCATGAGCAGCCTGGGGGACTGTCACCGGGGCAAGGGGCTGGAAGAAAGGTGTATTGGAAGAGCCCCCCCCAGCCGCCCCCCCTGCCTGGGAGACAGCCCCGAGGTTTTGCGAGCCCCGTTGGAGGGCGGGGAGGGGAGGTTGGAGGTTTGCAAGCAATTTGCTTCAGATTACAGGGGGGGAAACAGAATTCATTGACTCTCCCCCTCCCCCAACCTTCCCAGCTGGTTTGAGTCTCTGGATGGGGGGGGGGTCCCAGAAACCAGAGGGGGGGGGCTGTCTCTGCTCTGTCTCTGATTGGCCGGGGGGGGGTGTCTCTCCCAGGCAATGGCACCAGGGCCTGTGTATCCGAGGGCCTAAGGACCGGGTCTCAGATTCCGCCCTCACTGCACAGGGAGCGTGGACACCCCCCCACACCCCCCTACCCCCCGTCGGTGCCCGCTGCAGAGTTGAAGCCGAGGTCTCGGCTCCGCAGCTCGGAGCATAGCGCGGTTCACTCTTTGCCCTGTAACCCCACCTGGTGGACAGTTTGGGGAGTGCGTGGCTCCGAAGAGCAGGTGAACTGCAGAGAAGTCAAAGCGCATCTTTTCCCACTGCATTCAACATGGGTTGGGTTTGAATGCTAAAGGACACCGGAAACCAGGCGATCTCTTCTCCCCCTTCTCTCCCTCCTGTCCACTGTTCATTTCTAGCTGTCCCTTGTGCCCCTGCTGAAGTCTCTCTCCTTTAGAACAAATCATAATCCAGCAAACAACTGGAGAGTTTTATTCCCCGGGTTCTAAAGGATGCCTGGACAGCAGGTTGTTGGAAGTAACATTAGCTTCTCCCCCAACACCCCTGATGTATCAGCTCTTTGCAAGACCTACTATCCAAACGTGGGTGGCAGAGCTAGAACCAGGACCCTGTCTCCTTGCTAAATATTTCTCTCCCTCGCTGGGCACTGTAGGATAGAACCTGCATATTCAACAACTACTCTCTCAGAAGCTCTTTGGGACAGGAGGTGTCTTTACTGCCCCCCCCCCCCACCAGGAAGGAGGTGGCACTTGCAGAAACAAACCACCGGTGATCCCTGATTGAATTTCCTGCTAAAGAATTCGCTCTCCCTGCTGCTGGGAGCCTTTCTGCCGTCAAAGGGGTGCTGGGCCCTGCTAAACTGCTCTCAGCAAACCAGGTTCCTCCCCGGGGCAATAGCAGACCATGCCCTCATGGAGGGCGGCTTTGCTGGGAGCAGGGTCCCAGGCCTCTTTACCTTCCGCAGGAAAGGAGGCTAGAGAACGTCTGCTGTAAGGAGCCACCCTGCGGTGGGTGGAGGTGGGAGGAACTGGATGGCCTGGGAGTTGTCTAGTGTCCATCTGCCTTTCAGTGCAAGTTCCTCGGTCAACCACTTGTTCTTCAGGGAGGGGGGTGATCTCTGGGGTCTAGGACTAGGGCCAATGGGGACCTGGTGTCCCCTTTTTCACACCGGCACCCATGTCTCCCCTGCATTCCCAACCCTTTGGAGAAGAACATGGGGAAAGTGGTGGGTGCACCGGGAATCCACTGAACTCAGCCTTGTGCTGCGGTTCAGCTTCTTTGGGCCCAGCCTTTCCCCATCTTCCTTCCCATGCAGTTGATGAAGAAGCATCTTCCAACTAAGCCAGCTAGTGCTTCCCCCTGCGTGGCCATCCCCCCCACAGACCTTTACTACACCCGGCTACTGGGGAGCAGTGTGGCCAGTGGGGGAGTCTAGCCGTTAAAGCAGAGAACCGGTTCTAGTCTTGATTCCATCATTCAGCTGCTGAGTGACCCTAGGCAAGTAACGCAAATGCTGTGCCTCAGTTTCCTCCACCATGGCAATAATAATACCCCCCTTTCAGAGCTCCCACTTTCCAAGCAAAAGCAGGAAGGGCAGGGAGGGTGGAAAGGTGGGAGCAGCTTCTTCCTGGCTTCCTTGTGAATGAAATGCTGGGCAGATAGATAATAAGACAGAAATTATCATATTGCCTCTCTATACGCCCACAACTTGAATACTGCGTGCAGATGTGGTTGCCCCATCTCAAAAAAGGTATATTGGATTTGGAAAACGTTCAGAAAAACGGCAACAAAAATGATTAGGGGTATGGAACGGCTGCCATCTAAGGAGAGATTAAAAAGACTGGGACTGCAGCTTGGAAAAGAGATGACTAAGGGGGGATATGACAGAGATCGATAAAATCATAACTGGGGTGGAGAAAGTAAATGAGGAAGTGTTATTTGCTCCTTCTCAGAACACAAGAACTAGGGGCCACCAAATGAAATGAATAGGCAGCAGGTTTAAAACTAATAAAAGGAAGTATTTCTTCACACAACGCACAGTCAACCTGTGGAACTCCTTGCCAGAGGATGTTGCAAAAGCCAAGACTATAACAGGGTTCAAAAAAGAGCTAGATAGATTCAGGGAGGATAGGTCCATCAATGGCTATTAGCCAGGCTGGGCAGAGATGGTATCCCTAGCCTCTGTTTGCCAGAAGCTAGGAATTGGCAACAGGATGGATCACTTGATGATTCCCTGTTCTGTTCATTCCCTCTGGGAACCTGGCATTGGCCACTGTCAGTAGACAGGATACTGGGCTAGATGGACCTTTGGTCTGACCCAGTACAGCCATTCTTATGTTCTTGGTGCCTGGTTGACGTCCCTCCCTCCAGGACGGTGGGCCGATCTGCCCCTTTCCATGGTGTGCTCTCCTTAGGCCCTGATGGGTTTCCAGTAGGAAATCGCTGTGCGAGTCAACGTGTCTGCCAAGCAGCTTTTGTTCTCCCTTCACATCTTCAGTGCCCTCTGGGGACGAGGGTGAGCAGAGGCAGAGGGAGGGTGGGCCACCGGGAGCAAAGGGGAGACCCTGGAGCATCCACCTGGCCACACAGGTGCCCCCCGGGATCTGTAGGGTGGAGGGAATGATGTCTGGCAGTCAGAGCTCAGGACTGGAAGTTACCACTCCTCGGTTCTATTGTCCAACAGTCCTGCCCTTGCCTTGCTGTGTAACCTTGACCACTCTCGGTGACTCAGTTTCCCTGCCCAGGGGAGAACTTCACCCATAGTGACCTGAGTTTTCTAGGGTACATACAACCACCTCCAACTCCACAGGCTCGACACGCAGATCTGAGACAATTGAAGGTGTTTTTCTACCGTACAGAACTTGAAGCAATGCACGCAGTAAGACTGTAGCTCTCTGGGCCAGGGACTGGCTTTTTTGTTCTGCATTTGTACAGTGAGTCCACCGAGGCCTTTGCCGCGACTACAGCTGGGAGGCACTACTGCAAGGCACGTACTAAAATAACAGTAGGAAGAAAGGCCAGTAGCAATAGGGTGAGCAGATGTCCTGATTTTATAGGGACAGTCCTGATTTTTGGGTCTTTTTCTTGTATAGGCTCCTATTAGCCAGCGCCCCCATCCCGATTTTTCACATTTGCTGTCTGGTCACACTAAGTAGCAGCCAACTCTCCGGCCCAGGGGATGGTTTCACTATTCTAAGCCTCAGGTTTGCACGGCCAAGGCACGTTGGCTTTAAACCTTCAGGGGAAGTCCTCTGGCCTTTGTCATTCGGGAGGCCAGACTAGAGGATTGCAAGGGTCCCTTTCTGGCCTCAGACTCTATGAAAGGGTCAAGTTAGTCCCTCCCCCCATCCTATGTATGTCATTAAATACCTTGCAATTTACTGTACTTGGGTGATGAAGGCTGAGGTTGTCTCTGCTTAGGGTGAGGCACTAAGGATCCCATAGGAGCTTGTCCCAGTGTCTTTCACGAGCCTTTCACCTCCCCGCTACTGCTTTGGTGGAACCTGCTGGCAAGTGGCCCCCCTTTGCCCCAGAGGTGGCCGCATTTCAGCGGTGGGTGAAGCACTTCGGGATCCTTTGGGATGGGAAGGAAGTATGGCTGCAGAGAACTGTGAGATATTGGGAGGGGGACAGCTGGTGATAAATTAGCATAAAATAGTTGTGCCATTCCTTTGTCTGATCACAATGGCTTAAATGCGGGGTGGAAAAGACCTTGTTAGAGCCCCCATCTTCCACCCTGTACAAACTGCCTCAATACTGAATCTCAGACAGCTTCAAATGCATGCCCCTCCCCTCCTTTCCATTGCCCATGGGCCTGACCACGGCTCTCCACCCATTCCCCCACCACCCTGTTCTGCTCCCTGTCTCGCTTCATATTCCCCATCGCCGGCACCCTGCCTCCCCTCCCCTTCATCATCACATAGCACTTGTTTCCCTGGCAAAGCAGCATTAGGAAAATATTTAATGTAAATGTAATTGTCTTTTAAGGCAATTTAGCAGCTGGGAGCAAGGGGAATCCAGCACCAGGTGACCAGCTGGCTTTCCTGAGTCCCTGGCAAATGCACCACCGGGCACAGCATTAGAAACACTGGAGTACAACTTAAAGTTTCCACCTATCAGCCTCAGTCAGTTAGCAAGTAAGGGGAAGTGAGGCATGCCTAGATCAGCTGAGATGGCTATTTTAATTGCACCTGATCCACATGAAAATACTCTGAACTGGGAAGTTTCTTTGTCCTGACTCAGACTGCAGGGAAATGGGGACAAGACCTTGGACATAAACCCCACCCACCACCCCAAAAAAAAATAATTAAACTCCCTTAGCACCTGATCGTTAATATTTCCAAGTCTCCTGGAACAGCCATGTCAATTTCATGCGTGCTGCGTTCAGAGTGCTCACAGGTAGTTGTATTTACAGCGCACCGGTCATCATTCATGAACGCGGGGGCAATGCCACATCGACATTACAGACTTCCTATCAGATGACAGGCCTTTCTCCAAACCCAGGGAAAATACACTGCAAGACAGGCTAGCCACCCGCAATAGTGTCTTGTAATTCTAGCTGGGGGATTTCCACCCCACAAAAAATGTCAAGTTTTAATTTTTTTCCCCTATTCTGATTTGGGATAAAAAACATTTTTCTCCACAAATTTTCTTTATTATAATTTACACATTTTCCTAACAAATTTTGCTTGGGATAAATAGCAATATTTTGCTATTATTAATTCAAAACATTCTGTTTCCATTTCATGTAAAAATAAAAGACATTCAAGTCATTAAACACAAAATAAAACAAAGTTAATTCAAACCAGAAAATGGTAACTTTTCAGTCCCTGAGTGTTGAAAAGCCAATGTTTCAACATTTTTGATATTTTCCCATTTATTTGAAACAAAATTTTGATGAAATCAAAGTGATTTCACCCCAAAAAATGTTAGTTCAGTTGAGATGGCATTTTCCAATGCAAAACTGTTTGAATGGAAATTTGTTGACATGCTCTTCTTGTCGTACCAATCTCCATTAACCAGGCATATTTCAAGCAAAGCGCTTTACAAGCGTTCCTTAAATAAGCCTTACAAAGCCACTGAGTGGTAATTAAATATCATCATCCCCATTAAAACAGGCCAAAGAGAATGTAACTTTCATGAAAATTTGGTCTTTTTAAAAAAAATTTGGTGAAAAAATTAGTCAAAATGTCCCAATTGGGAATTTGTTTGGTCAGAGCTAGAGCTGGTCAAACAACAGATGAATGTTTCTGTCAAAAATCTCAATCTGGCTTTTTTTCCCTGTAAAATTGCAAATTTCAGGCATTTTTGACCAGCTTTAATCCCCGCTTTGTGAAGGAGGACTGACCAGAGGAAAGGCAAGTGACCTACTGCAGCAAGTCACTGGAAGAGCCAAGAATCAAACCCAGGAGTACTGGCTCCTAGGGCCCTGCACTAACCAGTAAACCCCGCTCTCTATCACCAGCTTTCCAGGTGCAGCACTTCCTGGGAATTCTTTTTGTGGGAAACCAAAACACTTTTCCTAAGACGACACAGGTGCACAGAAACGGTGCTGGGGTGAAATAGCCGACCAGTACCAGCTCTGCATTTCAGTTTGGTAGTAACAGCGCATGCTGTTCAGTAGACTGAACAGGCAAAAGGCAGGAAACTGAGGCACAAGGAGGGTGGAGGCAACTTGCCCATAGTCACCCGGCAGATCAGTATCAGGGCTAGGAATAGATCCCAGATCTCCCGCATGCAAGTTCAGTGCATTACCCACTGCTGCCTCTCACCTGGACCCTACTTTTGCCTCTTCAGATGCTGGCCTTGATGTGGAAAGTAACGGCACGTCTAGGCCGTGAATCAGGGAATGGCTCTACATGGGCGGTGCCTGGGAATGGAGAAAGCCCCTGCTGAAATATACACGACGTGGATGGGAAGGATAACGACAGGGGCAGGGCTGGAGCCGTTGGTCATTATTCATTCTCTGCATGGCTGTGCCTTAACCCCACCACGACCGTGCTATGTCTTGGGGTCTCCTGCGGCTCCGTGACCACTCGAGGGGCTGGACTGTGCTTTTGACTTTCACAGCAGTGCGGAGGGGAGTAAGGGGACGCGTCCCCAGCACTTGCAGGCCTCACTTGCAGGCAGGGCGTGATTGCAGCCCTGCGTTTTTCCCAACAGCACACGCACACCTATGGAGCTCTCAGGGTGGCAGACGACTGCCCCGAGACAAACCCTCTCCAGCAGGACTGTGACTTAAATAAGCAATTCCCGCTGCCTGGCAATAAGAGCTTCCCTGCATTCCCTTCCCTCTCCCAGAGGGGCAGGCTGGAACTGAATTGTGGGTGCAACCCCAGCGTGCTTCTCTCACCTTGCCCTACACATGAAGCCTCAACTCCCCAAAAAATCTGGGGATGAGGGTGGGAGCGGACTGTGGTGGGGCAAGGGTGCCCCTTCTACACAGACAGAGCGAGAGGCACTCACAGATCCCTGGAGGACGATGCTGTCCTGTGTAACACACCCTACCACCTAGCTTACTTTTGTACTAATCTTAAGGATTGTAGGAAATACCAGGGCAGCTCGAACCAGGGGTCCATCTAGCCGAGTATCCTGTCTCTGACAACCACCAGTGCCAGATGCTTCAGAGGAAGATGCAAAAAACCCCGATGTATTGAGCAACTGTGCCCGTCAAGAACGTTTCTTCCTGACCCCTGTCCATTGGTGATTGCCCTGCAGCATGGGAGTTTATATCCCTGTCCAAGCATTTTATTTAAAACAATTCTGTTAAATGTAACTGGATGTTCTCATTGTATCCACACAAATGTCCAGTCTGTTTTTTAATCCCGCTAAGCTTTCAGTTTGGAGAGAATGGCAGAGTTCCACAGGTTAATTAAGCATTATGTAAAAATCAATCTATAAATATTTCTTAATTTTAAATTTGCAGTAGCCTTTCATTTTCATTGCATGCCCCCCATTCTTACATTATGTGAGGGTAAACAAGAGCACCTGATTTACTTTTCTCAACACATCGCTCCCCTGTATAGATTTTACATTCCCTCTTTTAACTACACAAATTCTCCTGCCACACTTTTACATGCCCGGCTATGAACATTAGGCAGGCAAAACAATCTACTCCATGCTAACAGACATAGTTTTTATGACAACCATGAAATAGACATTTGCTTCTGAAATTATTTTGTATTTTATCAAGCATTTGTTGCCTTCTGGCATCTGACACCTTCTTAACATACTGATCGGTTTCTATTCATATTTTAGCCACCAGAGTAAAAAAACAAAAAACAAAAAATACAATAAATAAAGTCTGCTATGGATTGGAAATGCATCACTGCTATTTTTGATTCTGGTATGATCATTGCAGAATCAGTCTTCTTATATGTTTTATCCAACTACACACAAAAGCTTAACATTTGTATTTGATTTAAAGTCAGTTTTCAGCAAAAATCTGAAACCTTCGGACATATATTCCCCTCTGCTCTACTTTGTTGGAAATGGATTTCATTTTGCTTCCCCTCTGAATTTAAATTATTTGTTTTATTTGTTGTAGGCTCTAGTTTTCTCCCCTTTAACAATAAGGGTTTTATATTTTTATCACATATTTCACGTGGGGGGATCTCAAAGCACTTTACCCACTTAACTGTCTGTGTAAAATTACAACAAATAAATGTGGCTACATTAATGTAAGACCCACACCCAGCTCAGCCAAACAGAATCTATTAAAGATCTGATTTAATTTAAATAAAATCTCCAGTTTCTCTGTAATTTAAGCATCATCCTTGCTGAGTTATTAATTGAAAAAACATGACCCTGCAATTTAATTGGCAAGCTAGCTTTCTGGTTACTTTTTTTTTAACCAAAACAATTCTAAAGTTTATGGGCTAGCTTCTTAGCTAGCATACATTACTGTAATTCTACTGACTTTGGTGAAGTTACTCCAACTGAAGATGGTCCTTATTTACTTCAATAGAGCTAGCTCCCATTTTCGCCAGCTGGGGATCTGGTCATGAACTATTGACAATCAGACAACTTACAGCCTGCACTGAAATTTACAAGTTGCTGGGTAGCTCACCCCTAATATGGAAAATGTTGACTGAAGCAATTCAGGGGGGAAAAAGGATAAGAAGGTTTAGAAAGCAACTGGATCAAATTCCCCAGATCTGGAAACATCAGTCATTTGATGCCAGCCCCAGCTAGCAATATTTTCTACTGGCTATAGGCTGGGATCTCAAAAAGGTAAAAACATTTTAGAGTTCAAACAAACAAAAAACAAACAAAAACTTGTAACTTACCAAATACTTTGAGTCCAGCTCGAACAATTTACCGCTCCCCCACCCCCCACCCAAATCTGTACCTCCTACAGATTGTTCCCCCCTTGAAAGAAGCCAAGAGCATTTTATAGAATAAAAGCTGGTGTGGTATCCGCCCCCAGCATGATGTCTGAAAATGAGTATTCATAAGTGTTTAAGAGCTGTGGCAAGGTAGGGCCCATCCCCCTCCCCCCCCACACACACACACACCCTGCCGCTCCTCACATGAGTGTGCACATTTCAGATTGCAGATTAAACTTTTTTTTTTTGCTTGTTGTTCTTTTTCTCTCCCACCCCAACTCCCCCACGAAAACATTTTTTTAAATGTTCAATTGAGATTCTCAAATATCCCCCCTCCCCCACCACACCCCTTCTCCCTGCAGTAACAGTTTTTGAAAAGACTCGGAAACCAGTATGTTTCTGCAAAGAGTTTATCAAATTACATTTGGTGACAAAGAGCTAAAGTGCATTTTCTTGAAGGCTTGACAATTGGGGATCCATCAAGGAAATGAAAAGAATGACAGAAAACCCGGGGCTTTTGTCAAATGTAGAAACAGCCGCGTGAAAGGCAAGGATTTGGGGCCCTTTGGGTGGGTTTGCTTGATTTTTGTTTTGGGTTTATGTTGTTTTAATGTCTCTCCCGCATGCTAAAGTTCTAACCCTGGGGAAGGAGGCAAATTCGGGGAGCTTAAAATTCATGAGCTCTTCTCATTTTTAACAAGATGTCAGTGTTCAAAAGGTGTGTGTGTGTGGGGGGGGGGAGTCCTTTAGAAATGTGACGCTTCTGAGATAATGACTGATCGCTTTAAGATTGCATGGGAACAGGTGATATTTTCCCCCTCCTTTCCTTGGCTCCTTTTCTCCCCATCTTTTTGTTTAATAGGATACTAACGAGAGAAAGGAGCCAGATCATTCTGATATTCTTCTTTTTGTGTGTGTGCTCTCTCGAGAAGAATGCAGCGTGGTAGAATTCCAAACTCTGTCCGAGACAGCGGCTAAAGAGCCACAAAAGCAACCCCGAAAAGGGGCAAGGTGTCTCCCTTCTTTTCTTCCTACAGCGGAATCTGTCCCGAATGACCAGCTACCATCGGCGGCTTTGCAGAACGAGGCTTGAAACTGCACTTCAAGAAAACTGCATTGGGGGCCTTGTACTGGGAACCGGGGTGACTTCTGGAGACGCAGCTGACTGAGTCTCATTTACCCTAAGGCCCCTTTAGGTAAATGTGCGAGATATGTTAGAATATCGTTTACATTCACTTTAAGGCCTCTTTACACTCCCCAAGAGGTATAAAAGGGCTTTAGTGTAAATGGGAATCCGACCCTCAGCTCCCTTTACAATGGGGTTTCTGCAAAGCCAGATCCAGATACTTAGTACAGATTTCATCGATAGTTCCCTGTTGCAAATAGAGCGCAAGGTTAGAGGGCTGGGGGTGCTGGAGAGATATATTCACTGAGTCCTTGCACTAACAATCCATGCATTTGCTCCCTTTGCTGCTCCTAGCACCAGAGACGGATTCCCCTCAAAGGCATAGAGGGACGCCGCCTGCTATGCACACTTTCCATCCACAGAGCTACTGGCTAACGTTCTTCGCTTGAATGGCATTTGTCCTCTACTGCTTCCCGACAGAAACATCCCACGTAAGGAGGAAATCGGCTTGGGACCTGCTCCCTATATAGGATGGTGTCCGAGGCCATGAGGGAGACACAGAACACACAAATAATTCAAGCATCTTGCTGCTGCAGATGACTAGGGAAAGAATAGTCTCTTGAAGTCTTTAACTGAAAGACCGGACAGAACTACGTTCTTAATAATCTTGGGTATAAAAAGACTTTAAATAAAGTTTCCTGGCTTTGAGATGCTGATAGGGGAATTTTCTCCCTCCCCCAGATTTTGATTCTTTTTGTTCAATTTTCAGAGTTTTCCTCCTTTCTTTTCCATTTTTTATCGTCCCTTTCTGTTTCTCTCTTTTAATATGTCCCTCTGGAAATTGTCCGGATGCCTTTAAGCCTCCCCTCTTAAAAAAAAAAAGGGGGGGGGGGATGAATTCTTCCTCTCCTGACACCTTTCACTTTTATTCCACTGCCACAGAAATCTTTCTCCCAAATATCAGTCCCCTTTGCAAACCATCTGACTTTTCTGCTGCCTGGATCTTCTGCACACAGCAGATAATTACTAGAAAGACGGGGCTGCCTTAGAATTGGTGCAGCAGTACAAGAAAGAATGCAACCCCTGTTATTCTGCATGCTATGCGGCCTTTTGTAAAATTAAAAAGGCATAATGAGAAATATCTTATCCTGCTCTGGAGGGAAAATAAATGAGATTCAATTCCCCCGCTCATCTCAACTGAAAATGCCAACATAATCCAAGACAAGAATCGCGAGGTAAGGCAAGGACGGGTACATATATTTTAAAGGGGTCATGTCTTGAAGATGTTGCTGCAGAAATGTAAATATTATATTATAAACACACACACCCCAGATCCCTGAATATAAAGCATTGCTGATGGGACAGCTTCAAGGAGATGCAGTTGTGAGGGAATCGGAATAATTTAAACTCTGCTCGGATGGTCCTTTTTAAACCTACCGTAAGTTTGACGGGGTGCAAAGGCTGAGTCCATTTGGCTGTTAGTTCATTTGTAGCTGGGATGTGCTATCCATCCCGGTGTTACCTTGCACCGGTTTCCTGGTTTTTCACCCCTTTGCCCACCCCTTAGAAGTTCCTACTCCCCTCCCCTCATTACAAGCCCAGAGAGAAGGCTAAAAGCATGAATAGAAAGGGAGCATTGAAGAGCGCTGGCTTTTGCGTTTCAGCCGAAGGGACGGCGAGTGATTTCATATTAGCGGCAAACAAAGGGTCACAGACACCATGCTTCTTAACCCGCCCAAAGGGGGACCGGGCTGCCTTTCCCTCTGCCCTAAATCATGCCTTGTTTACTTATTAAATTCCCGTCCCAAACAAAGGGAAGCTCAATGTGGGATTCATTGTCTCCTTCAAGGCTGAAACGCGGCCCTCAGGATGTGTGGGATTGCTCCTCAGCTCCGGGGTTGGAACGCAGTCCTTTGCAGGGCTGGGGGGGGGGGAACGGCGTGGGCGGGAAACCCGGGTAGGTCTCTCCTTGAGAAGCCACGGCCGTGCAGCTCAGGCGGCTGCCTTCCAAAAGGCCCCCAACAAAATTTGCTCTTCATTAGTGTTTTTTTACGCGCTGGGGGTGAGGATCAGCCTCCAATCTAGCTTGGATAACTCAGCAAGAACCAGAGAGAGTGAGATGCGGGAGGTGGGGGGGGAGGGACGACCACTATTGGCAGGGAATTTGCCTTCCTCATCCCTGCACCAAATGGGAACGGAGCCCGGCGGGGACCCTGCAGTGGGCAGATCCCTGCTTCTGCCTGGCGTGGCGCTGAGTTAACGAAGCCTCGTTACTGGATCGGGTCATGGCAGACCCTGCGTCTCCGGCATCGGAGCCCAACGCTGCTAGAGCGACACGTCGCTCGCCGTCCCCATCAACTCCAGCAAGGCCTACGCACCGGAGCGAACCCGGCAGCCACTGATCCGCCTTTCGCCCCCAGCCTGTATTCCGCGCCTGCAGGACTTTAAGCACCTGAGTAGTCCTGTGAGAGTTAAGCGTGTGCTTAAGTGCTTTGCTGAGTACAGCTGTGGACCAGGAACCAAAGGCCTCCATGACGGCAGGGTCGGGCCCCAAATCAGGAACCTTTGGAATGAAGCCAATGGGGCGAGCGGTGTAAGTGTTGCAGAATCAGGCCCCGGGAGCGGTTCGCCCTTCGCTAATGGCTTGTTTTACACACTGACCTTGTCACCAGGTTAATACCACGTCTGTGTTCCACACAGAGCGCCAGAGCCGGGGTTAGTCTCAAACGTGCCTATCCCACCCGCCACCCCTAGCATCCAAAAGACACCGATGGGTCGGAAGGGGGAACGTGGCACAACGTGCCAACCTGTAAAGGCAAACCAGTAGGTGGACAGACACCCCCATGCGCCCTTATTTCAGTCACCCCCCACCCTCCAAATACCACCATCCTCCTTATCTCAGCCACCCACAAAAAAACAAGACAGGGGGAGGGGCTCCCTGATGGGCTCCGAGCTGGACTCTGTCGGACAAAGCTGAGAAAGGCAAAGACAGAGCCCAGCCCCCTCCCCAAACCTGCCCTGCCGGTCTCACCCGGGGGCTGAGAACAGGAGAGTCACTGCTGCTCGCAGGGTCAGAGTAAAGGAGAGAGCGGGAGGCGGCTTGGACCAGAGACTCAGAGAGTAGCTTCCGCTCCCTTCGACATCAACCCCTCCCAAAAGCCGTCCCGTCCGTGGATGAACCGGTGGAATTCTTTGAAGGAAACAAACGATGATTGGAAAAATAAACAGGCTTTTGTCAAAAATGGATCTTTTTGTGAGAACTCGGTGGGCTTTTAAAAATGTTTCCATTTTTTTCCACAAAACCAGAAAAGAGAGAGGAAGAAGAGAGGGACAGAGAGTGAGTGTGTGTGTGTGAGAGAGAGTGTTTGTGTCTGAGAGAGAGAGAGAGAGAGAGAGAGAGAGAGAGAGAGAGAGAGAGCGAGAGAGAGAGAGAGAGAGAGAGAGAGAGAGAGAGAGAGAGAGAGAGAGAGAGCGAGAGCGTGTGTGTCTGAGAGAGAGAGAGAGAGAGAGAGAGAGAGAGAGAGAGCGTGTGTGTCAGAGAGAGAGAGAGAGAGAGAGAGAGAGAGAGTCTGTCTCTCTGTGTGTGTCTGTCTCTCTCTCTGTGTGTGTGTGTGTGTGTGTGTGTGTGTATATAAAAACAACTGAATCCACTCAAAATTGTTCCTGATCAAGGCTGGTGGAATGAAAATAATTTCAATTTTTTTTTTTATATCTTTTTAGGGGCAATTCTTCACCACGTTTCAGCCGGAGCTAGTCCTTAGTCTCACACAACCTGGATTTCCTCAAATAAGTGTTCGTGTTTTAGTGGGTGAAAAAGAGACGGAACAACCTCCTCTCAGCTTGCAGCAGAAGCTCGTGTGTCATTCACCTACTACCTAGTTTAACAGACACCATTTCTTCATTTTAGGTATTTTTGTGTTTCTGTCCCACTTCCTTCTTGTGAGTGAGTTATGGAGGGCCATTCCCAGCCCCCTTCCAAAAAGAAAACTCGTAAATCATCCTTAAAAAGAAGTGTCATTAGCAGGAAAGGGGGGAAAGGTGTTAGATTTAAAACAAGAAACTTTATCCACCTTTATCCATGTTAGAACTCGGGGAGAGAAATCCACGTCTAGCTTCCTTGACAATCACATCTTTACAGCAGCTAGGACTGCTTCTGCTAGGATAAAAGTAGTTCAGATATCTCATAAGGTAAAAAGAGCTGCAGAGCTCAAACGTCGCTCATTGCACTAACTGACATGCTAGCTTGTGTGCTGAGCTCACCAGTTATCTCTTCCCTAGATTTCAGGGCATCCTTCCTCCCTTTACAAGTCCTGGTGTAGCCTCGCCCACCGTTCAGTGCTCAGAAAGCAGTTCCAGCGCAAAGGCGGTATCCCTGCGGCACCTAAGAGAAAGGAGAACAGGTGTCGAAACAGATCATGCAGCAGGGGTTAGCGGGTTAGCTTGTGGTCTCCAAAAATCATTCAGGGCAGCTACCACTTGCCAGTGACAGCTTTTCTGTGTCACCTGCCGATTCCTGAGCCCCACAGAGACTAAGTTTCACTGGGTCACGTCTCATTTTTCCAGCCTGTGGCTCTTCCAACATGACTACAAACACCTTGCTTTTCTGTAATCCTAGAATCTCAGAGTTGGAAGGGACCTTGGGAGATCATCTAGTCCAATCCCCTGCTCAAAGGAGGCCCAATCCCATTTTTGCCCCTATCCCTAAATGGCCCCCTCAAGGATTGAATTTACAACCCTGGGTTTAGCAGGCCAATGCTCAGACCACTGAGCTATCCCACCCCCCCCCCTTTGCATCTGAGGATCTCAAAGCACTTTGCCAACATTCATTCGTTCAGGCCCCACAACCCAGCCTGTGGGAGGCCGGGAGTTAACAAAGAGCAGGACAATTATCAATCAAACACACCCATCTGCGTGAGAGGGAAAAAAGTACTCAATGTGGAACCATATTTGGTTAGTGTTTGTAAAGTGCTTTTAGATCCTTGGGTGAAACTTTACTGAATACAATCATCTGGATAAGGAGTTGCCAATACTTTGGTGTGAAAATGTATCCATTTATCTGCTCAATCTATGTGGAGCCCTTATCCCTTAGACCCGGACGACACGTGAACAATTATATTTAAGAGATCACGACACCCACATAGGGTGATCAGCTATCAAGTATGAAAAATCGGGACAAGGGATGGGGGGTGTCATAGGTGCCCTTATAAAATAAACCCTCAAATATCAGGACTGTCCCTATAAAATCAGGACCTCTGGTCACCCTACACCCACATAACATACTGTGCAATGCCTCGGCCACCAAAACCCATTCACATTCATTTCGATGAAATCCCGTTCATCTCTCTGACCCTAGAAGCTGCTCTTCTTCCTCCCACCCCATCCGCATTCAACTTACCTCCTGTTTGAAAGGCGGCTCTTCCCCACTGATGCTCAAAGGCACCTGGCTATCACATGACAGATAAATTAATTAGCTCTGAAAGAGGACATGCACCCCAAAGGCCATCGACAGAGGCCTCCGAGGAGGCAGCTTTGCTCCAAACAACTAACCCGTTCTGGCTTCTTTGGCGGACACATCAGCCAGACTTTTAGCTTTTGATTGACTTTAAATTGGCCAGACGTGGACATGTCAGAATAAAGGTAGGGATGCAGCTAATGACCTCGCTCTCTTCTGTTTTGGAGGGGTTGTTTAATCTCCTTGGAATTAATCCCCCGCACTTTACCCCCTTTTCCTGGAGAATGGGCATTGAAACCTGAGAGACATGGTAACCAAGGTAATTGTCTGAGGAGGCAGGAGTGTATTTGGGAGCAGGCCGGAGACTTGCCCCTTTTCCCCACGGACAGTGAAAAATCCATTTGAATTAAGCAGGATTCAGAGAGGGACGGGCCGTTCACACGGAGAACAAGAACATCTAGAGTGAGAACGGGGAATGTGGACAGGGAGATAAAATGGTAGGTTTCAGGGAGTAAGCTGGGAGATCGGTTTAAGACCTAATGTGGGGGCCATTTATTCCACACGCCTTCCCACTGCAGGCGTCTGACACGTTCCTCAGGCGTCTGGCGCTGGCCCCTGCCAGAGACACGATCGATCACGGATGAGCTGGATCTCCAAGCTGATCCAGACTGGCCAGTCCCATGTTTCCAATTTCAGACACTTTCTCTCTCTTCCATCATCAGCCGCACGGGGAGCAAACGCCTGGACTGGACACAAGTTACACGAGGGCGGCACGATGTACACAGGGGTTTGCACCAGTGCAGCTGTGCTGGGGGCTAAGACCCCACCCCAGGTGACTTACACGGCCAGGTAAGGGGCACAGGGTGAAAAGGTGTCACGGTGAACAGGAAGGAGAGGGTGTAATGGATCCACCCAGTAGCAATTCTTTGCTCCCCACTGTAAGAGCAGCAAGACTGGGGAGAGGAGAATGTTGCAGCCAGGAGCTGCTGCATGCAGCCATGAGGAGGTTTTTGGCTCTACGAGAGGAACTCCTCAGCAGTGTTATTTCTATTGAGATGGGGCCCAAGGACCTCAAACCGGGCCTCATTGTGCTCAGTGCTGTACAAACTACCCGAAATGGCCGGCGTCTCAGGGAGAGATGGCTACGTCTGCTTATGGCAGAGGGACGTGAGAGGAAGGGTAGACCAGGGGTCAGGACTCTTGGCTGGGACTGGGGAAATGGGGGTTGAATTCCTGACTCCACCACGGCCTGGCTGTGTGTCCATGGGTGCATCTCAATTCCTCCTCTGTAACACAGGATAATAGCTCGGCCTTACCCGACGGCACAGACAGATCCATTCAAAAGATGCTCTGATGTTTTGGTAAGGGGCGGGGGGAAGATGTATCGTGTGTGAGAGCATCACTCAGAAATGAAGTTAAATTCCCAGTTTGCTAGAGGAGTCTTTTTCGGGTCTCAAACCCCCACCTCCCCACCCCCCGTTGTGGATAGAAGGTTCTTGTTAAGTGTTGCCATTGGTCTCCCGACTTTAAAGAAAATGAGAAAATAAAGACAACTGTCCCCCTTCGCCCACCCGGGGGAGCAGGGCTGGATTTAATTTCTTTTCCTTTTGTCGTTCAAGTTCAAAATTTCACTTTAATGGCTCTGCCTCCCCCATCCTGTCCTCTGCTTTCCTAGGACAGGAAAATTCCCTCTGTGATTTTTATTTTTCCCTCCTTTGTTCTCCCATCATCTCATTTATGTGATTTATTGAATTATTTTCCTCCTTGTTCTTTTGGGTGTTTTTTTTGTTTTGGGTGGGGTTATTTTGTGTGTGTGTGCTTTTTGTGTTGTTGTTTTTTTGGCTTGTCCCCACTCCATTGTGTTTTTGATTTGTTTTTTGTTTGGTCATTAACAACGTCCCATCTCTGCGTGGGAGGTGGTTCGAGAACATTTCTGCTTGTTCCCTGTTGTGTTGAGCACCAGACAGATCCTGCTCCGATTAAAATCCACTCCTGTGCCCAGTATTAAGCACAATCCCACATGGTGTGTGGGGTCCAGGGAACCAGCCGGATTAGAAGTAAATGGGTCACACTCCCGGTTGGTGTAAATTTGTAGAGCTGGTGTATAAATTGGCGTGACAGTGGAGTCAACCCGCTGGTAATCTGTCCTATATTATTTTACCATCCCGGTTCTGTGCAGGCTGGTGGATCTGCCTCCAGGCAGCCGGGAATGGGTTGAAATTTTTCAAAGGAAAAGGATTGGGGGATTTGGGGATTGTTTTTAAAAAAAAGTCCCTTTTCTGAAAGTAAAAAAAAAAAAAATGTTGATTTTTTCCAAAACATTTCAGGCCCTTTTGCTCCAGCCCCTTGGTGAACCGGTCGTTGAAATGTCTCGTGCCTCAAAATTCAATAATGGTTTCAATGACCTTGAAGAAAAAACAAAAGCAAAACAAACAAATTTTAAAAAATGAATTTGTTTCTGAACCAGAAAGAAACGACGTCACGCATTTCCAAAAACTTGGGCCCAGCTCTAGTGGATCCGACGGTGGGAATCGCGGCCTGGGAGCAGGAGATGTAGTGTCCCTCAGAGGGGAAGGGAGAAAATGGTGGTTGTACGGTAGCTGGCATGCCGGGGGACTGGTCTGGGCTCCTATCATCATTGTAACGCCAAACAATGCGGCACCTGCCATTTCAGCCGGCTGCTGTGAGGTTCGGGGATGGGGCTATCAGGGCAAGGGAGAACATGGCAAGAAATTACTCCAGCTACACCAAAAAGATACGGCCCCCCATCGCCCCAAACTCGAGGTTCCCCTGTACATTTTCTAGGCCCTGAACGGGAGCGAGTAGCTGAATCCCGCTGAGTGGCAGCAGCTAGGGTGACCAGACAGCAAGTGTGAAAAATCAGGACAGGGGTGGGGGGTAATAGGAGCCTATATAAGAAAAAGACCCAAAAATCGTGACTGCCCCTATAAAATCGGGACATCTGGTCACCCTAGAAGCAGCCTGTTGGCACAAATACCCAGCGAGGCTTGCTGGTGTGGCTGGGGAGAGTCCTGCTAGAAGAAGCAGGTAAGAGGGGCCGCTGACCAAGCTCTCATTCATATGGTAAAACACTCTGGCTGCCCTGTGGAAGCCAGACCCCAGCTGAAAAGTAGCGAGTGGGAGGGGACCAGAGTGTGTTTTCAGATTGGTTTTTGATACACAGCCTAGAATAAGGCACAGAGGAGCTTCTTTTAAGAGTGATGGCACTAGAATAGCCCTCTCCATTACGCAGACACTAATAGGGGCTCAGTGCATTATTCCTATCAAAGTGCAATTTGCATTTACAAAGGACTCCTGGGAAATGATGGATGGGGAAGGAATGGAGAAAGCCTTGTAAAACTGAGCGCGCTCGCCTGAGAGTAAATTTCAAGTACAAGGCGTTTTTTCTTACACCTTCCCCTCGGCAGAAACTCGTGACGTCTGCTTAAATGAACATTCAGCGTCTAGCCTTTCACCCCGCAGCCCATCAATAAAAGACAGACGAGCCAAGGAGAAGGATCCTCATTTATCTTCATTAGAACTCTGGCCAGCTCCTCTGATCACCACGTCAAAGTAGCCAGGGATAGAACTGCTACTGTTCAGCTGGCTGGCTTTCATACCCTGCGCTGTGTTTGCAAATATTTACGGGTGGAGAACCTGCTTTTCACATCACAACCACCTGCCCTGGACAGAGGGCGAAAGATAAATTCATCAGCCAAGGCTGCTTCTTGGACGGCCGTCTCCAGGAATTAAAAAAGAGAGAGAAAGAGAAAGCAAACAAAGGTTTATGAGTATGAAACCTTCACCAATCATATCTGCTTGATCTAAAGCCAGATTGTGAAGCAAGGCACCTTATTAATAACACCCATGTGAGGGAACATAAAACCTGCACATGGGCAAGGCAGTAAATTGCATCTACAGGAGTTGGGGGTGTGGGGAGTTGAGATATTTTACGGCAGTGGTTCTCAGCCTTTCCAGACGCCAGTACCCCCTTCAGGAGTCTGATCTGTCTTGTGTACTCCCAAGTTTCACCTCACTTAAAAATCACTTGCTTACAAAATCAGACATAAAAATACAAGTACTGAAAAAACTACCGACTTTCTCATTTTTACCAGCTGATTCTAAAATAAATCCATTGCAATATAAATACTGTACTTACATTTCAGCGTATCCGATGCAGAGCAGTGTAAACAAGTCATTGTCTTTATGAAATGTTAGTTTGTACTGACTTTGCTAGTGTTTTTTATGTAGCCTCTTGAAAAACTGGGAAAATATCTAGATGAGCTGATGTCTCCCTTGGAAGACCTCTGTGTCCCCCCAGGGGCACACATAAATCCTGATTGAGAACCACTATTTTATTGGACTGCTCTCTGTGCCCAACTCACAGGATTAAGGGATTAGCCCTAGGCGGAAGGAAAGATTTGGCAACACTTTATTTGCCATCCTTACCCCCCTTTCATTAGATAGATCCTTCTATCTCATCGATAATTGATGCTCTCTAGTTCCAACGGGGATTATTTCAGGGCCAGTCTGGATGATTGCAGGCAGGAGGTCAGACTGGATGATTGCAGTGGTCCCTTCTGGCCTTGGAAGCTCTGAACATAGGACTTGCTAGAATGAAGTAGGCTCATGATCCACCTAGGGTAGGATCCTGTCTCCCACAGCTGTAGAGGGAGCTACACGAAACACCGCATGCAGGAAGCAGCAATGGAATAATGTGTGTCTACATTAGGTCTCCTCCTAACCATCAATAGTTTAAGACTTTTTTAAACCCTGAAGCATAAGGTTGAATATCTCTCCCAAAATGTGTCAACATTCACTAAAACCACTCTGGACATTCTAGATATCCATATAAATATTCAAGCCCTCTTCGAATCTCTTGGAAGTCTAAAAAGCCTTTTGAATGTTTTTGGCCTCGATATCCTGTGACAGTGAGTTCCACAGTCTAATGAGGCCCCATGTGACCATGGATTTCTTTGAATGGGTGGTGAATTTTGCCACCTTTCAATTTCACTGACTGTCCCCCTGTTCTTATATGCAGTGTTGTTGTAGCTGGGTTGGTCCCAAGATATTAGAGACAAGGTGGGTGAGGTGTCTCTTTCACCTACAGAAGCTGGTCCAATAAAAGATATTGCCTCACCTGCTTTCTCTTCCTTGATCTTAAGCTATGAGACACAGACAACAGTGGCTTTTGAGCCACCTTCTCTAGACCATTCATCATTTTATTTACTTCTATCAGGTCTCCGTTTATTCATTTCCCTTCCAAGGTAACACTCCCACTCTTTTCAATCTCTTTCCTCCTATCAGACTTTTTCCAGACCCCTGATCATTCTCGTCACCCTTCTCTGAACCTGCTCTAGGTTCTGCAATATCTTCTCCAGGATGGGGGTAACCAATTCTGCACACTGTATCAAGACAATGCCACACCATTAACTTATATAATGATGTTCCCGTATTCTCCATATTATTCACCATCCCATTTGCAGAGCCATTACCTGAAGGCAGAACTTTTGTGCGGGAGCAAATTTTAATGGATTAGCAGTGCAGCAAGTAAATCATAAGGACAGACTCTGAATGGGTGTAAATGAACATCACTCCATTGACTTCAACAAAGCGATGCTGGTTTACAACCCACTGAGAATCTAGCCCATATCAGATGTGAGCAATTGAGGTTCACCGCCTTACCTGTGCCGGGCTGGTGAAAGATCATTCCTAAACTATATTCTGCAGGGCTCTGTCCTCAGTGATAAGGTTCCCATGACATCCCTGGGAGAGGAGCAAAGCTCACCCTGGGGAAAAAAAATCTTCCAACACGTATTTCCCTTGTAATACCATCCCATTGCCTCAAGCATCATATCCTGTGCACCTAAAAGACACAACCCTGAACCAGTGGGTTGCAAACTTTTTGGGCGGAGCTCATCCCACCTTTGGGTTACAATTTTTGGTTGTGTGCCCTCCCCGCCCCACAACCCAGCCAAAAACAGACACTTGCAAAAGTGAGCCTGATAGCCTACTCATTAACCTACAGAGACCATAACGGACCTTTAGTTACATTAGCTACACATCCAAGTTCCAAATACCCAGATACTTACCCAGCGCATCGGCAAGGCTTCCTGCACCGTGGGCTGCTTCTACCTTGCTGCACCGCTAAGGCCGGGCCCATACCTGTCCCACTCCCCTCGGGTTTTCAGGATGGGGGGGGAGGGGGAGAGATGTGCGACAGTCTCTGGGAGGGTGGGGCCAGCTTTGGGTGCAGAGGCCATGGTGGATGTTAGCACTGACCCACGGGGTGGCCCGGTTTGTGGTGAGTCAGGGGGGTGGAAGTGGTGCTCCCTTTCTGTCCCCCACCCCCACCAGGACTGGACTGGGCTGCCTGGCATCGCTGCTCAACTGAGGAGCCAATGGGAAAGTCGGAGCTGAACTCCGCACGGCCCAGGCACCACAAACGAAATGGATGATGAAGAGGGAGGGGGCCTAGCAGACACAGATGGTCCTGTGACTAAAATGTGGGCCCCACCTAGGACTTCGGAGCTCTGTGTTCAAGTCCCAGTTTTACCACGTACTTTCTGTGCCAGAGTCTCTTTGCACCCGATCTGTAAAATGGGCAGAATAATCCTTCCGATCTTCCCCCCGGTGTCTAGTGGATTTAGGCTATAAACTCTTCAGGGGAGGGGCTGCCTCTCACCCTGTGTACGTACAACGCCTAGCAACCTGAGGCCTAGATCTGGCCTGGCTGTCACACAAATGAGAACAACCTGGCTGAGCAGCAGTACAGCAGAAAAGGACCTGGGAATTACAGTGGAAGAGAAGCTGGATATGAGTCAGCAGTGTGACCTTGTTGCCAAGAAGGCCAATGGCATATTGAGCTGCATTAGTAGGAGCGTTGCCAGCAGATCGAGGGACGTGATTATTCCCCTCTATTTGGTACTGGTGAGGCCACATGTGGAGTATTTCATCCAGTTTTGGTCCTCACACTACAGAAGGGATGTGAACATATTGGAGCGAGTCCAGTGACAATGATTAGGGGGCTGGGCCACGTGACTTACGAGGAGAGGCTGAGGGAACTGGGATTGTTTAGTCTGCAGAAAAGAGCGAGGGGGGATTTGATAGCAGCCTTCAACTACCTGAAGGGGGGTTCCAAAAAGGATGGAGCTCAGCTGTTCTCAGTGGTGCCAGATGACAGAACAAGGAGCAATGGTCTCAAGCTGCCGTGGGGGAGGTCTAGGTTGGATATTAGGAAATGCTATTTCACCAGGAGGGTGAAGCACTGGAATAGGTTCCCTAGGGACGTGGTGGAATCTCCTTCCTTAGAGGTTTTTAAGGCCTAGCTTGACAAAGTCCTGGCTGGGATGATTTAGTTGGGGGTGGCCCTGCTTGGAGCAGGGGGTTGGACTAGAACCTCCTGAAGTCTCTTCCAACCCTAATCTCCTATGATTCTATACATGGCCAGCACACCCTGAGGAGGGACAGGGCTTATTTCGGAAGGTCTGAGGAGGGCAAATTATTTCCGCTCATGGGCGTGAGGCTCTGAATCAACTCACCTAGCCCGTACCCTGCTCTCTCATGCTTAGCGCGGAGCTGTGTGAGGTAATAGGCGTTTTCCATCCCTGACTTCTAGGAGGCCATTACTTTGTCACATCTCTTGTGGCTGCTGATCAGATGTATGTTTGAACAAGGGTTTTTTTTCCAGACAGAACACAAAACCGTGCTCAAACCTGCCTGACAGAAGGTGACCTTTAGGACCGACTTACCCGACAAGTCTGTGACTCCAAGAATCTCAGGCTAACATACCTATTTGCACACAATGTCCATCCTCACCCTTCTTTTCTGTAGCCACTTGGTAACACTTTCTCCTAAATACAGCCGAGGTCATCTAACGCTGTATCCTAGCTGCGGCATTAGCTAGAACCTGAATGCTTCAAGGGTGGAAGGTGAAGGGGAAACGTCCATAATGCATCTGGCAAGTCATGCAACGTTGGACGTAGGGGGACATTCCCTTTTCTGATGTGATCAGTTTATGCTCTGAAGCACGAGATTAGTAAATGCTTTACCCTGCTTTTAGCACAATATCGCCCACAAAACTATCACCCACCCTTTTAAAAATCCAACGACAATATGCAAATCTCGGACTTCCTGGGTCAGCGTGAATTCCACCAGCCCACGACACGCTGGATGAAGAAGGAGGTATTTAGTGTATTGTAGAGAAAGTTGAGAGGACTTGATCGTACACAGGGCGAAGGTATCAGAGGTTAAAGGTCTAATGGCTGGAAGTGGAAGCTGGCCAATCCAAAGGGTAAACAAATCCATTTTTTAACAGGACGGATAATACTCCATTGGAACCAACATACCCAGGAAGGTGGTGTGGTTTCTCCCTCAGTTGGAGCCTAAGTCAAGACTGGGTGTTTTCCTAAACTGTACGCTGTAGGCCAAGCCAAAGTGACGGGCTTGATGAAGGAAGTAGTGAGTGAATTGTATGGCCTGTGTTATGCGGCTCAGACTAGGTCAGTGATTCCAGTGCCGGAAGGGACTAGTTTGATTCCCTGAATAACACAGGCCGTAGAGTTTCTCCAAAATAATTCCTAAAGTGGAGCTCTGAGGACGTCATCATGGTCCCTTCTGGCTTTCAGATCCATGGACTTCCTTGTATTGGTTCTAAACTTGCCTGGTGTTAAAAGGCCATTGTACAGTTCCAAAATCATGGGTCAGAGTCAGCGTATACCCAAGCGGGGTCAGTCCCACTTGCTGCGGTGGGGTGTTGACTGTGTGGGCCAGGACTCAGTTCTGGTTTGTATGTTTCGGGTTTTTTTTTAAAATCCTTAGCTGTGTTTTAGAAATGACGCCATCAACGATTTAAACTGAAACGTATAAAAATCCTTCAGGAGACGGAGTGGCCCAGGAGGAGGGGTGGCGGCTGGGGAGTGGGAGAGGGCACGGCAGAAGGGGAAGGGATCAGGTGTACAAAAGCAGGCACCAGAATGAGAGCAGGATTCAGTCTGAACCGCACAGAGGCGATCAGGCGCCAGAGCTAAATCAAACCACGGAGCCAGCTGATCAAAGCGTAGGGATGATTTAAAGCAGGTGTCACGCCGTCTGGAGTGGCTCACGACTGAGCGCCTACCTCAGGGACAGACTGTCAGCAAACAGGGCAAACCCCAGACTGCTGGTACGTTCTATAATAGATTTCACCAAGCCAGTGACAAACATGGATCACTGGACCATGGAGTCACAGACAGATCCTTTGGACTCTCCAGTCTATCTTGCCACCCAGACATACTGCACTCAGGGATAAAATGGTCACTTTATACCAGAAATCACATCACATTTAGGCTGCTTCCAATCCCAAGAAACCGGTCACTTACCCCAATCCATTGGTATTCCAGATCTCACACCAACGACAATGCTAGGGCAGCCAATTCTAAGGTCAACTGACTAAAGGTTTATTGGCTAAGAAAAGGAAATGAGGGTTATTGAGAGGTTAAAGGGGGTCAATACGATATGTACGGGGAGTCCCAGTTTGTAATTCCAACTGGTGGCAGTGATGTAATAAACTGCCAGTTGCCCAAAAGTCTTTTCAGGGGGCCCGGATTGTCTCTGTGGATCTCTGCTTTGATACACGTCCCTATCAGAGTCCAAACGGTCCAGCGACCAGGATCTGTCCTGGAATCCAGATGTACAGCTTCTTTTACAGAAAACAAGCAGACAGCGTCACTAATCACATGGGCTTTTCCTTTGATGACGTGAGCGAGGAATCCCTGACCTCCGGTCATCACACACAATGGCCACTCGCTTTGAAATTAGCACGTTTCTGTGGAAGTCCTTCATTAGCCTCCCACAAGGCTTCTTTCTTGTCTGAGGGGTTATTTAGTTACACCTTCCCCATGAGGAGAGATCAGAAAGCCTGGGAGTGTTCAGCGTGGAAAAGAAATAATGAAAGGGAGGAAGAATAGAGGTCTATAAAATCATGACTGGTGGGGAGAAGTGAATAAGGAAGTGTTATTTACTCCTTCACAGAACACAAAATCCAGGGGCCACCCAATGAAATTAATAGGCGGCAGATTTAAAATAAACACACGGAAGCACTTCTTCACACAACGCAATCAACCTGTGGAACTCATTGCCAGGGGATGTTGTGAAGGCTAAAAGTATAACTGGGTTCATAAAAGAATTAGGTAATTTCATGGAGACTAGGTCCATCAATGGCTATTAGCCAAGATAATCAGGATGCAACCCCATGCTCCGGGTGTCCAGAGTCTCTGTCTGCCAGAAGCTCAGAGTGAATGACAGGGGATTGCCTGCTCTGAAGCACTTGGCATTGACTACTGTCAGAAGACAGGATACTGGGCTAGTTGGACCATTGGTCTGACCCAATCTGATTATTCTTAGGGTACGTCTGAACTACCCACTGGATTGGTGGGTAGTGATCAATCTATCAGGGATCAATTTATCGCATCTAGTGTAGACGCAATAAATTGATCTCCGAACGTGATCCCCGTCAACTCCTGTACTACACCTCCACAAGAGGTGGAAGTGGAGTTGATGGGGGAGTGGCAGCGGTCGACACGCCGCCATGTGGACGGCCAGGTAAGTCGACCTAAGATACGCCAACTTCAGTATGCTATTCGCGTAGCTGAAGTCATGTATCTTAGGTCAACTCCCCCGCCCCCAGCCTAGTGTAGACAAGGCCTTAGAGTCTTATGTTCTTATGATTGTGTGTTTAGTACAATAGAGCTCAGAATTCAGTTGACTTGCATACTAACTGCAATGTTTCTCTTTCCTTCCCACATTTCAGAGAGGAAAATAGTTGCACTGACTAACAAACTAAATTTCCTCAACTTTGCTGCAGTTTTACACAGATACACCAGCAACACGTCTCCTGTGTGAAATTTCCTTATGAGGGTTGGGAAAGGGAAGGTGGAAGATGATAAAAACACATATAATCTGGGGCTGACCAATCTAGATGTATCAGAAAAAGCACAGCAAGGTATGTACTTTAGTAAATGACTCAGGTACTATATGATGGGATCACGGTGGTGACTACAGGGTTAAGGCTATAAGACCATTTCTATTTTAAACTTGATTTTCTCATCTCCTCCTCACCCAGATTTCCTTTTAACAATCCCCGCACCCAATACTTCCCACTAGATCCAGTCAAAACATGGAGGGAATGGGAGTGGAAAATATCAAGAACATTTTTGCAACGTTTCTTTTCCCCCTCCCCCCACTGAAATTCCAATATTGACAGATTTGCTCATTGAAATTTCAAAATATGAAGAATTTCAACCTTTCAATTTCTACTTTCCACATAAGGCAGGCGGGAGGGGAGAGGGTCTCCCAAGATGAGGCGGACTGTATGCAATGGGGGGGGGGGTTCAGACATAGGGGATCAGTCATTTTAGGTTTTTTCCTCTTGTCCTATGAGTGCACCAGGAGTGTTCAATTTAAGAGGGGGAAGGAACTTTCCCAAGGTCAGGGAGGAAGAGTGATGCTGCTGTATATCTCTCTCTATGCATTATAAAGGGATTGCTACCTGCCAGTAGGCTGGAATGGACTGCTCCTGTCAAGAATGATTATGTCCCAGTTGCAGTGCCAGCTATTAGAGCTACGGCCGTAGGCAGTAGAAATAAGTTACAATGCAAAAGTCAATCATTCCTCCCAGGGGAGTTCATGGTTATGGACCTGGTAACTGTGGGCTTCAATCATCAAGTCATAGAGACTTGAGAGGTAGGTACGTAAACTATGAGCTTTGTTGACTGGGTCAGGAGCCTTCACACTGTCCTCACTAAAGCCCTGGTTCAAGAAAGCATCCTTCATGCAGGAAAGCATCTAAGTCTCCTAAATCAGGGCCCATTGGCCTGCTCCAAAGCCAGCTGAAGTCAATGGAAAGGTTCCCCATTGACTTCAGTGGGCTTTGGACAAGGCCCCAAGCATCTCAAAGTCCTATCCCAGGATGCACTGGGCTCAATGTAAGAAACTGTGATGGACTTTCTAGAGACCAGTTTGGAGGTTCCAAAGTCTTAGTCTGGATCCTGAAAGAGATGCTCCCCAAAGATATTATCTCTCTCCTTGTACATGGATAGACCAGCAAGTAATAGCTTTGCCTGCCTGCTATGACTCATGATAGCCGGGTAATCTTCGGTCAAACACGAGATGTTATTTCAACATTCCCACACGTACCCCAGAGCTTTTGACTCCAATAGTCTAGGAAGTGACGTCCAACAGTTGATTTGTAATAATCAGTTACAGACATGCGAGCGGCAAGAGATTGTTTTATTAGGGTTCCTTTGAATTGTAATTGCTATCATGAGAATGAGGGTGTGTATTATTGTGAATGATGGGAGGGTGTAGCTCACCTTGATGGCCCTAAGCCAAGTAAACTACCCACATCAGATGGAACTTCTTTCTTGGGAACTCTTGCGTACGTGGTTTCCTGCCCGCATTAGTAATAACATTGTTTCCTGCTCTATCATAGGCTCTTAACATAGTGGGGTGGGCACACGTCTGTGATTAACACGCTTGTGTGCAGGGTCAGTGTACCTGGGGAGGATGCTGTAACTCTGCTTGTTCATGCATGGAAAACTTCTTGGGCAGAAAACTGAGAGTCAACCCTTCTATAGGAGAGGGTGGCCCATGGTCTCCATTCAGGTGGCTCACGGATAGTTTCCTCCAGGGTGCATGCCTGGGCGTCCGCACACGAGAGCATGAAGGGCCACCCATTAATTAGCGGAGCTGCACAGGCCTGGCTCCACTAATTAGGTGCCTGGACCCTGGAGAAGTTCCTTGAATGTGAAGACGGGGCGCTTGTGTCTGATGGGCTAGAAGAGGAGCCACCAGTGGAGGGATGCAAACAGAGTGAGCGGGACAAAGCCACCGGCCAGCAGAATGACCTTGGCCTTCCAAACGGATCTGAGTGGGGCAAGAGAGCATTTGTCATGGCCAGAGAGAAGGTGGTTGCAGTGATGGAGACGCAAGCCGCTGAGAGCCTGGGTGAGAGTTTTAGCTGCGTGGCTGGCTAGGAACGGCTGGGTCAAAGAGACGTCATGCAGAAAGAACTGGCGAGATGCCCCAAAGACACCCTGGGCTCGGCGGGTCAAGGGGGTTACGGAGCAGGGCCCATGTGCATTGGCAAAGCTGCACGTGGGGCCGCCGAAGTGGAAAGAGGGGGCTCCGGGATCTTTTCACTGCACTCAGGTCCTTTCAAAGCACCACGGACGTGCTTGGCCAGGCTGCAGGTAGTAGGGGCAGGAAGAGATCGCGAAGCATCTGCTGCTTACCTGGCCCAAACCAGCACTAAGAGGCTGAGCTCAGGGCAGGGACCATCCTGAAATAGAAAGGGAGCCCTTCTCCTAGATTCCCGCTGCTCCTTCTTTGGAGACACTGGCGACGTCAGCTTAGTGGGGTGGTTCAGGAACAGCTTTGTTCGGCGGGAAAAAGGAGACACCTTCGCCCATCACCGCAATGCAGCCACCTCTGGAGTGGATTGTGGCAACTGTTTAACAGCAGCACTGCACAACAGGTAGAGGAGGGGGCTGGGGAGTGAGATCAAGCAGCCCCAGTGCTCCATCCAGGATCATAAACAGCGGGCGGCAAAGGGACGGTGCAGGCATGTTCCAAGGGCAGGAGAACCACTCCCGCACGAGGGCTAACGAATACAAATGAGCACTCCATGCCCCGCAGCGGGAGACATTAACACTTCGCACGTCTTAGCGGACGTTGAGCGATCGTTTCCTGCGGTGCCACAGCCGTGGGATTTAATAACCCTCCCCCGACGCCCGCCCCCCGTCCCCTGTCCCACGCTGCCCGGCGTGGAGATGAATGGCACGGTCCCAGGACCATTTTTCATCCCTACCGTTGCTTAACCTTCCGTGAACAAATGAGATTTCCCCAGGGCTGGGCCCCACCATACCTGGAGTCGCTGCAACTGGGTCAGGGAGGGACACCAGTGATGGATGTGGCCTCCTGGCTAATCAGATTCTCAGCCAGGCAGATATTGATGGGTCCTCGCACTTGACGAATGGCTCTCATGAGCCTTCATTCAATTACTCTCCCACTTAAGGCAAGGAGCAGGGCCGCTAAAGCCCGTCTGTTGCATTTCCTAAAAGTCACAGCCCCTTGCGAAGAGGGAGGGGATGTGGCACTGCCTGGTGAGGGGAACATGCGTCTGGGGTGGCAGGTTCCAACAAGCTGATGGGAAAGTGACCGGTGGAAAGAGAGGAGGAGGAAACGGGCAACCCTGCAGGACAGAAGCTGGCATGAGAGCGTCTCCCGCTCCTTAGAAGCGAATAGGCCAAAGACACACAAAGTGGATTTACATCCTGAGGCCTGTTCTACACCTAAAACAGCAGGGCCAAGCGACATCCATTAGGGCTGTGGGAATTTCACACTCTGAGCACCATAGGGAGGTGCACCTCCCCCCTGGCATAGACACGGCGAGCTCCATGGAAGGTTTCTTCTGTCAACCTAGCTACTGCCGCTCAGAGGTGAGTTACCTACAAGGGCGGAAAACCCCGCCCAGCACTGTCGGAAGTGTCTACACTACGGCTCTGCTTAGGGCCTGCCTTCTTCGAGGCCTTGTCAGGGCCACCAGCACAAACCCCTCATGTAGACGCACCGCGCTGGCCCAAAACAGGCCTTGTACCTGTAAGACCCCACGTGAGTCGTCGCTCTAGGGATCGAGATGGGGACCCCTAGGCCTAGGCGCATTAACCCTTTAGTGTTTGAGCTCAAAGGCCCAGCTTTGTTCTCTCAAAGGCTGTGGAGACTTAAACTTCTATGTTGGGGTGAGGAACCCATGGCCCAAAGGCCGGATCCGTCCCCTTGCTTAATTTCATCCGGGGCATGGGGCTGGAGCCGCGAGCGCTGACTCACCCCGCTGCAGGGGGAACTGCATAGGTGCAGGAATTAGGGGTGCAGGGGGGGCTGCAACACCTCCATGTTTTACCTGGGGTCCCGGCTGCTGGCCCTGTGCCTGCCCCCCACTGTGATCCCAGCCTTGACCCCCTTGTGGGGTCCCCCCCTCCCAGAAATATGGCTCTTCTCCCAGCTTTAGCTCGGGAGGGGTGGACAGAGGTAAGGGGGCCGGCTTTCAGCCCCCCCCCCCATCCCCCACACACACTATTAAAAATGTTCCAGCACCACTGTGGGGAAGCCCCGAGTCTTCACCCCCGGCGCATGAGTGGCCCATGATCATTTTTTTCTGTGGGTCAATTGCCCCTGACAGAAAAAAGATTCCCCCTCCCCTCCCCCCAGCTCTGTGTGGTCCAGGCATTACAGAGTGACCGTTCCATGCCCATGTTGCTTACCTGAGGAAATCTCCCGGGTACAACATTTGTATTGGTGCAAATGTCCCTAGTGTAGACATGCCTTTAATGCTGGATCCTCCCGGATAGCCAATCAGAGATGGGCAGCAAGGAAACCTGAATGCCACGTCTCATTCAAAACATGGCACACTCCAACAGGGGGGCACAAATAGCTAAACTCCTTTCACAGCCAGCAGGAAGCTACCATACTTTCCCAGTGGGTTCCTACCAAAATCAAACCAGGAGAAAACAAAGGGTGATTTTGAAGAACCCAGAGACCTTTTCCCTTCTTCCAAGTGAAGCATTTTTTCCTTAGACCTTGGCTAGAAATAGACCCTGAAGCGGACAGTAGTGCAGAGTATCCAAGCGGTAATGTATCTGCACTCACTTTGCACTGGGACAGATGACAACACAGAGCAGGGCCAATGACTAATTAGGTCCGTGGTGGGGTTGGGGAATTTTCAGAACAATTTTATTTTCTGTCCTTGTTTGGTTTCCACTGGTATTTTGCTGATGAAAATATTACAGCAGCTCCAAGCCAAGCCAGTTCCCAGCTTTGGGGAAGGTGGCTCGAACTAAAAATTGCAACGTTCCTGGACCCCAGGCAGTTGGGACAATTCCTCCGACAAGCTAAGAGATATCAGAGGCATCATTATGTCCCGGTTCCAAAAAGGATGGAGCTTGGCTGTTCTCAGTGGCGGGAGATGACAGAACAAGGAGTAATGGTCTCAAGTTGCAGAGGGGGAGGTCTAGGTTGGATATTAGGAAAAACGTTTTCACCAGGAGGGTGGTGAAGCACTGGAATGGGTTACTAGGGAGGTGGTGGAATCTCCTTCCTTAGAGGTTTTTTTAAGGCCTTGCTTAGCAAAGTCCTGGCTGGGATGATTTAGTTGGGGATTGGTCCTGCTTTGAGCAGGGGGTGGGACTAGATGACCTCCTGAGGTCCCCTCCAACCCAGATATTCTCTGATTCGATTCAGATCAAAGGTGGGCCGCTATCGTTTCATCCCATTCCCTGGAAAAATCCTCCCGAGTTCAGAATTCCCACCGCCACCACTGTCCGTTTGGAACCTCCAGGTGAGAAGGTGCCATAGGCCGAACAAAAACCAGCCTAGGTCACAAGCGACGAGGAATTAAGTGACTCACCACCCCTCTGAGGTCGGTAAATATGAGTTTCCTATCACAGGTGGGGAGAAGGAGGCACAGAGAAAGCCATGGAGCTGCCTATGGTCACACAGCACAGCCAGGGCTGAACCAGGAAGAGAGCCCAGGAACTCTAGTGTTCTACATTGAAACCCTGAAACCTGTCTCCGTAGTTCCATGGCATTTATCGCCATGTTTTGGAGCACCTTTGTCATTGATGGATTTAATCCTCAGACATGACCGTGAGGGAGGGGCAGGGCAACTGTCCTCCTTTTACAGCTGGGGAAACCGAGGAACAGGGCAGATAAAGTGCTTTGCCCCGAGATCAGGCAGGGAATCTGCACTGCTGAGCTGGGAACCAAACCAGGCCTCAAGGCCCAGGTCCATTCAAGTCTCAATGATCCTTCCTCCTTGGGATCATTTCCACCCACAAGTGGGGAGGTCCGTCCTCCGGTACATGCCACTGCAGAGCAACACGAGAGCAGCCCAGCGGCCTGCTAAAAACAGCCTGGAAGGAACGTGGACACTGCGGTGAATTCAGGATCCGCTGCAGGCTAGCAGCTCTGGAGGGGCAGCGAGGTGCATGTTGCATGCTGACCAGAGAGCGGGCGCCGAAGGCACAGCCCCCTCTGGCTCCCTTCTTTCCCCTACAACAAAAGGGACGGTTCCAGCTAGAGGAAGAGAGCAACCTGCTGGGATGGAGCCAGGGGAGGCTACGAGGCCGGAGCAGGCTGCATCTGGAGACACACGGCCTACAGGCAAGTTTGGACCCACGGCAAGGCAGCAAAACAACACAGGACTGAGCTTTGGCACCCGCTCAAACAGAGGCTGTGACTGGCTCCTCGACCACAGACTTCCCTCACCCGAGAGCTAGGACGATCCAGGGGCCCAGCCTGGGTGAGGCCCCTGGGGGGCCAGCTGGACAGAGTCCCCCCCCCCAAATTCCCCTCTGTAGGGACGGCTACCCCCGCATATATAAATTGTGCATGAGCGGGTGCATAGATAGACACCCACCCGTTATATCCGTATGTCAACAGCATGGATTACATGGCTATAAACTTGACACATCTGGGCCTTTTCAACCTCGGCTTCTGGACCTGTAAAGTAGCACTGTGCCACATAACCAGCTTCCGGGGCAAAGGGACGGGGGCTGGGGTGGTTGCAGGAATGAATCCGTTAACTTGCTTTGAGATCCTCGGCTGGAAGCACACCGCCCCTTCCCCAGTTCCACTCGGACCTCCATGTCGAGTCAGTCTGGGATGCCAGATCTCTGCCCGGCAGCCCGTGGGGCAGCGCAGTGTCCGGCTGGCAGAGTGACTGGCTGTGAAATGTGGCTGACCCTGGCAGGGGACCAGTCGTTGCTGTAATGGGAAGAAGAGCTGAGTAGATGGGGCTGAAAATCCAACAGGCCAGAGTAGCTGCAAACCCCGCTGAAGCCAACGGGAGCAGTTCTCAGAACCGGGTCCCTGCTTCGGTGACTTTGGGGACAAATGGGGTGGGTAGGGAGTGGATTCTCCCCTATACATTACGCCCGGTCCTGAACCAGGGGCCTTGGGACGTGAGCGCTTCGAGCCAGGGACCGCCATTCCCATGTGAGTGTGTCACACCCGGCCTGACGGCACTCCAACTTGGTGGAAGCCCCTTAGTGTTACTGGTAATAAACAATACAATGGCCCATAGGACCGATGGTACACAGGTGAGGCTACACACGTCTCCCCTGGCTGTTCTCGTGCACGTCTCGTTAGGGAAGTTAAAGCATTTCCTCCCAGCCAGTCCTTTCAAATGTCAGGAATTACACACGCAGGCAGGAGTCACTCCCCATTAGCTCACTGGGCTTGGGAGTCTGTCTGCTTCTCCGGGGACATAACAGACTATGCAGCCACAGTCTAACCCATCCCCACCGCCTTAGGTCATGCAAACCCTTTCAGCAGAAAGTGACAAGAGTGATAAATCCAAACCAGCTGTCAGGTGTCAGCGCCCTGCTTGCTGTCGTCAGCGCAGGGCCACAGAGACATGCAGTAGCTGTTCTTCCATTGCCATGGGAAAAGCTGACAAGCACCCCTTCCGATTGTTCAGGGTGCGTCAGGCCAGAAGCTGTCACTCCACCGTGGGTACCATTCTGAGAGCTGATGGGCAGGAAAATTAGCCTAGGTTATAATTTAAGGGCTATTTATTTGCTTAAAGAAACATGAGGCCGATTATTTCCTACTGGGTGAAAGGAAAGTTTAGCACAGTGAACGGGCATTTTATCCGAGTAGGTAAGAATACGATGACCTTGTATTACTTAGTCAGTGCCATGAATGTGCCTGGTGCTTTGTGGATAAATAAAATTGACATGTCTCCAGATTTCTAGTGGTTCCTCCCATTCATGGATCTCAAAGCACTTTATAAACCATGAAACACTTGCGGCGAAGGAGGAAAGTCTCTGGGGTGTGTGAACAGAAAGTGAAATAACATGTTCAACATGGTCACATAACAAGCGATGAGAATGTTTTTTTTTGCCAAAACCCAAATTTTCCATGCAAATTGTTGTGCTGTGGTTGAAACACCAACCATGTTTTGATCAGAATTCAAAATGAGCTTGAAAAAAAATGAGAACTGGTGTGAAATCAACAAGATGACATTCAGGGAAAACAAGTGCACAGTCCGGAAAGAAAAAAAAATTATGCGCTACTACAAAATGAGGACTAATTAGCTTGGCAGAAGTACTGTGGAAAAGGAGCTGGGGGTTATAGAGGATCAGAAACTGAATATGAGCCAACAACGTGACGCAGCTGCGAGGAAGGATAACATCATTCCCTGGGTACATTAGTAGACATGGTGTATGGAACACATGGGAGGTAATTGTCCCGCTCTACTTGGCACTGGAGAGACCTAAGCTGGAGTTTCTGGGTGCCGCACTTCAGGAAAGATGTGGACAAATTGGAGAGAGTCCAGAGAAGAGCAACAAAACTGATAAAAGTTTAGGAAACCTGACCAAGGAGGAAAGGTAAAAAACTGGACATGGTTAGTCCTGAAAAGCAGACTGGGCGGGAAACCTGATAGTTTTGAAATATGCCAAGGGCTTCTTATCAAGAGGATGATGATCAATTGTTCTCCAGGTCCACTGAAGGTCAAGAAGCAATGGGCTTAATCTACAGCAAGGGAGTGTCAGGTTGGCAATTGGAAAAACGTTCTAACTCTCAGGGTAGTTAAGCTCTGGAACAGGCTTCCACGGGAGGTCATGGGATGCCCATCATTGGAGGTTTTAAGAAAAGGTAGCACAAACACCAGTCAGGAATGGTCCAACTTTACTTGTCCTGCCTCAATGCAGGGGGGCGGGACTAGGTGAGGTCTCAAGGTCCCATCCAGCCCTACCTTTCTATGATTCTAATGCAAATGTAACCTATGCGGGCAGCATGGCGCTTTGGTCCCCTCTAGCAACTGAACCATGTCAGAGAGCCAGTATGGTTTTCCTGCTGCATTCACACTAAAGGCTTAAGTCCTTAAACTCAAGCAGTCAAGAGGTCCAGGTTTTGCAGAACACAAAGTCCACTCCTGGGAGCACATGGCCCTGTCAGGGACAGGCTATCACACCTAAGGGGCTGCCAAGAGATAGGTTGATTTAATTGGCTTTGACGTTTCTCTGGAAGTGGTGAATCTCCAACCAATCTGGTATCATGAGCAAAAGCAACAGCCGCCTTCTTGGCTGATGCGGGGATTGAACCAGGTACCTCCAGAGCTAAAAGCATGAGCTTGAGCTAAAAGCACCTTAGCTGAGGCCCTAATAACTCATATCCCCTGTGGATTGTGCAACACACACTCATCAGTAGGTTTGACATATGCAGGGTTCCGCCTGTAAACCCAGCTGATTCTCACCTGGCCGTGTCGACCCTGGACTCTAAGTTGATACTCCATCTAGACTGAAAACCAGTCTCACATCAGGTTTAAGCCTCTCATCCCAGAGCACCCTTGCCGCAGAATTAAAGTCGTCGGGTTTTTTTTAAACACCATGACCAACAATTTGTGTAACTAACAAAGCCGGGCCAATTTTTCACCATGCTTGGGTTTCTAGCTCCATTCCCCCACCTTTCATCTACTTGTGTTTTTTAGGCTGCAAACCTTCAGGGGCAGCAGATGCAGTGCCCTGCACACTGGGGGTCTTGTTGACGCCACAGTACAAATATTTACTATTAGCTGCACTTTTTTCTACTGATTTCGCTCACTGGTGACAAGTGGGTTGAGGGGCATGAAAAGAGGAGACACCGCAGGTTAAAAACTGTTCATTGCTTGTGTTCATTTCAGACGGTAGTTTGTGAGTATGTTAAACTTGCTTAATTAAATCAAGTGATTAGAAATTAGACTCTCTGCTGCGAAGCCCTGATTTTGATCCATCGCGGACACTCATCTTTGTGAGCTCCAGGAGCAGACACATTTTGGCATTGACGGATACGTCAGACCCTAAGTAAGCGGATGAGTTTTTGTCTTTTCCAGTAAGATACAGGTCTGTATGTCCTTCCGCCAGCCAGGAGGGAAAGGGAGTCATTAATATACAGTAGACTCTCGATTATCCAGAATTGGGTTAACCAGGATGTGGATTAACCAGGATGTAAAAAAAATATGCGTAACTCGCAGGGCCAGCTCTGGCTTTGTTGCCACCCCTAAGCGCACACACACACACAAAAACACCATTCAGGGTGCAGGGTGGCTGGCGAAACAACCTCCCCCATATTTCCTATGGATGATGATTATCCGGGATTTTATTAACCAGGATTAATTTTTCCCCTCTCATCCTGGATAATCGAGAGTTTACTGTACTTACAAAGTAGCAAAGGGTAGGTCAGGAGAAACTTTGCAACCGTAAGGAGCTTCGTCAGTTGGGTCACAGAATGGACTGGAAAAGCATAGATGGTGGGATGGATGGTAGGAGGGATTTTCATGAGTATTCAGCATTGGCCTAACATTGCTCCCAGTGAATATGTAGTAAAACTCCCATTGACTTCAGTGTCTTGTGGGGGGGGGGGGGGGTGAGAGAGAGAGAGAGTGTCTTGTCTTTCTGTCCACCCATGCAAGGTACCAATGCTTCTCCTAGCTTCACACAAACCGCTCACAGATCATGGGACTGGAAGGGACCTCGAGAGGTCAGCTACTCCAATCCCCTGCACTCAGGGCAGGACCAAGTGTTATCCACTACTCAGAGACCTTCCCTTTTGTAGATACCATCGGGCAGTTGGTTTATATTGTTTCACTCTCCCTCCTTTACATGCCAGGAAGGCACAGTATTTACAATGTATTTACAATGTTATTCAGCTTTACAAACCCGTCAGGCCCTACTAGTCTCCTGCGTCTCCTCCCCTGCACGTCCTTCCAGTGCTCTTTTAATCTGCCCTCCTGCTTAATGGGCTAATTAGCTACCAGCCCCAATCTCCTCTGGCAATCAGGAACTCCTCTCCTTAACCATGCTATTCCCATCGGGGCCCTCCCTGGTTAAAGAGTGACCCCCAGGGCTGGGCCACTTGCTGGTTCCCAGCACTCTGTCACCAGCCCCCCATTACCAGATCTGAGCCCCTCATCCCCCCCCTGAGGCAGGCATGGCCATGACCCCCCATATACAGAGGGGGAAACTGAGTCTCAGGGAGACTAAGTGACTTCCCCAAAGTCACAATGGGGAGTCTGGGGCAGAGCAGGGAATTGAACTGGGGGCCTCCCCCATGCCAAGACACTCCCACCCTAACCACTGAACCATCCTGCCTTTCGAGGGAAGCAGAGCTAACCCAATGTCAGGCACTTGGGGAGATTCCCTTCTGGGCAAACTGACCTTTCCAAATCCGGGTGGTTCGCCCTGTTCTAGGCTCTAGCATTCATGGGGCAAGCGGCGGGGAAGCTGCTAGACACGTATAAAATGTATGTGGTGGGGTAGGGGTAGCCCAGGGGTTAAATAAACTCTCCAGAGAGTTTTGCTGGTTCTTAGAGCCCCGGAAGGGGTTTGTGCGGGGCCAGTTTCCAGGAGGAGCGAGGAGGATTTGGGAGAAGGCTGGGCGCAGGGTGATGGCCCACAGTTCAGAGTTTAACGCTAGCCTCAGCGAAGGAGCCCAGCACTGACTCCACCTGGCCATCCTCCATTACGAAGCCTGTCTCAAGCAGGCACGCTTGCAGGTCATTCTGGGCATCATACAGCAAGTGCCTATACCCACCCCTGCTACAAAGGGCTGAAATTCCCCCTCCTCGCCCCAGGCTGGTCTCTCCTCAATGCCCCGCTTGGGGCGTAAGGGACCGCCCGGCTTAGCTGAACAGAGCCTCATCTGCCCTGCTACCGGGAGGCCATAAACGGGCCTTCCACACCCAGACCAAGTCTCTGGGGCCGGAGCCCTCCACCTAGCTGTGGTCAATGGCAAAGCTCAGGGCGGGTATAAAACCACCCCTCCGTCAATCCTTTTCGGATTCAAGGGACTCAATCAGGGGTGGGCAAACTTTGTGGCCCGAGGGCCACATCAGGGTTGCAAAACTATATGGATGGTCGGGTAGGGAAGGCTGTGCCTCCCCCAACAGTCTGGACCCCACCCACTATCTGAACTCCTCCCACTTCCTGCACCCTGATTTCCCCCCTCAGAATCCTCCACCCATCCAACCCCCTCTGCTCCCTGTCCTCTGACTGCCCTGACCCCTACTCACACCCCCACCCTGATAGGTCCCCTGGGACTCCCACACTTATCCAACCCCCCCATCCTCTCTCCCCTGACCACCCCCCCCCAGGACCTCCACCCCTTCCAAGCAAACTCTGCTCCCTGTCCCCTGGAACTCCCTGCCCCTTACCCAACCCCCACCCCCTTACCATGTCACTCAGAGCAGCATGTCTGACAGCCGCATGGCCCACCTGGAGCCAAACATGCTGTCACGTTCCCCTGCAGGAGGCCGCAGCCCCACACCCCAGAGCACTGCTCGTGCAGTGGCATGGCTGCGATGGGGGGTAACAGCAGGGGATGGGCCAAGGGTAGCTTCCCTGGCCAGGAGCTCAGGGGAAGGGGAGGATGGTCCCGCAGGCTGGATGTGGCCTGTAGTTTGCCCACCCCTGGCCTAAATCCAGGCTTGCTGTATAAAAAAAGCGCTTGAGATCAGGGTCCCATCCTTGACTCTCCTACAGACCGTTGGAGATCTCTGTGCCTCTCTTCCCCATCTGAACATGGGGTAATAATCCTTACATTTGTCCAGCTGGTCTTCGTCTGCTTGGCTACTTAATTGTTAAGGTCTTCAGGGCAGGGACCATTTTACTCTATGTCTGTACAGCTCCTAGCACAATGGGGCTCTGCTCTCAGTTGGGGCCTCTGTAGTATAAAGGATAATTATAGTCCATCACCACTAGCATTCCATCCAGCTGTACTTTGCCCCTTTGAAGCTCCTTCGCAGATATAAATCAGTCAGTCCTCCCTCTGTTCCCCACGTTACAGAAAGGTAAACCGAGGTAGACAGAGATGACGTGGCTTGCCCAACATCACAGAGCAGTGGCAGGTCATTTTAGAGCATCTAAGGCCAGAGGGGACCAGTGTGCTGATGTAATCCGGCACCCCATGGAACACAGACCAAACAATCACCCCACAATAATTCCTGGTTGAAGTAGAGCACAGATTTTAGAAAGACATCCTACCTTGATTTTAAAATTTCCAGTGATGGAGAATCCACCATTATCCTTGGCAAATTGTTCTGAGGGTTAATAACCCTGTTAAAATGTGTACCTTATTTCTAGTCTGAATTTGCCTAGCTTCCATTTCCAGCCACTGGCCTCTGTAATACCTTTGCTAGCATGAAGAGCCCCTCGATTGTCAAATCTCTGTTCACCATGTGGGTACGTATAGACTCAGATCAAGTCGCACCGTAATCTTCTCCTTGTTCAACTACACAGACTGAGCTCCTTGAGCTGCGCTCTGCAACACCAGCCCTTTCACCATTCTCACAGCTCTTTGCTCTCTCCCCAAATTTATCAACATCCTTCTTGAAGTGTGGACACCAGAAAGTCACACGCACACCGGTGCCAAATACAGAGCGAATAGAACCTCTCGACTCCTACTTGAGATTCCCGTGCTTATACTGGTGAGGATCACATTAGCCCGTTCGGCCACAGCGTCTCATTTGGCCCATCATGATCTGCAAGTCTTCAGCGTCACCGCTTCCCACGAGACTGTCCCCCACCCTGTAAGTATGGCCTGCATTCTTTCCTTCTAACTGGGTTACATCTGGCCATAGTGAAACACATTACTTGCCTGCACCCAGCCTACTCGGTATCAGTACCTGTCCTCTTCATTGTTTACCACTCCCCCAATCTTGTATCATCTGAAACCTTTATCTGGGACGATTTTATATTTTCTGCCATTTCATTAATAAAAACATTAAACAGCATAGGGCCAAGAATTGATACTTGCAGCATCCCCAGTGGAAACACCTGTTTGATGGTTCCCCATTTTCATTCTGAGACTTATCAGTTAGCCAGTTTTTAATCTATTGAATGTGTGCCCAGTGGATTTTGTACCTTTTAGTTTCTAAAACCAAACGTTGTGTGGTACCAAGTCAAATGCCTTACAGAAACTGAGTACATTACACATACAGTGATAGAACAGGAATACATTTGTGGACTCTTGCTGCAATAAGGCCAACGATACTAATCTCATCACATTGAAAGGAGAATACAATGAAATAAATGGTGCAACCCTAAATATCAGCACTGCTATAACAAGAGGCTAAAACCTCCCATCGGAGTTCATTTAATTCCCCTTTCTTTGATGAACCCTTATGTAAACTGTGGCTTCAAAAGCTTATTTCAGATTCAGTATTGTTTTTCCCATCTGCGAGCACAGATTTAATAGTGGAAGAGCAAGGCTCAGAATGCAGATTCCTTGAAGGCAGCCACTTAGGGCTTGGTTACACTTAGAGCTTTATAGTGGTTTTGGTTATACCTGCCCTTGTATACAGCTATAGGGATAGCGCTATAGCATGTCCACACTGAGACCCGCCAGCGGTATAGCGTGGCCACATTTGCGGCACTTACAGCGGCATGGGGAGTGGTGCATTATGGGCAGCTATCCCAGCATTCAGCTGGGTGCAACGTGCTTTTCAAACGAGTGTGTGTGTGTGTGTTGTGTGTATGCGGACAGAGAGAGCGAGTGGATTTTCGGCTGCTGAGACACATTTCCTTTGAAATTCAGAGCGCTCCTCATTTTCTCATTTGGGGGGTGGGGGGATAGCTCAGTGGTTTGAGCATTGGCCTGCTAAACCCAGGGTTGTGAGTTCAATCCTTGAGGGGGCCATTTAGGGATCTGGGGCAAAAAATCTGTCAGGGGACAGTACTCAATCCTGCTAGTGTAGGCAGGCGGATCCTGCTAGTGTAGGCAGGGGACTGGACTCGATGACCTTCAAGGTCTTTCCAGTTCTAGGAGATTGGTATATCTCCATTTTTTTTTTTTTTTTTCTCTTTCACACAGGCTCACTTAGTAAACATTTGCATTGCTGATTAGCCGAGTTTAGAGATGAAAGAGTACTTTCACATTCCTCCAGTCGAGTTCAAAACAAAGGGAAGAGAGACATCAATTGCCTTAAATGGCTCGGGGCATCTCTAGAGATCACTCAAAAGTGCTTGTAGTGTTAATACCCATTCAGACTGGAGAGAATACGGAGCAGTAAATACGCAATAACTGTTAATCCTCCGGGAAGGGAGGATTACCAGGACTAGTATAACTGTGGGTTTATAGCGCTCTATGTGCCTCGCCAGTCTGGACAGGTAGGGAGTTATAGCGCTCCTGGAGGCTTTATAGCGCTATAAAGTGCCAGAGTAACAAAGCCCTCACTTCAGCTCAAGAGTTGGATCCAATCATCCTTGTTTAAGGCAGATAATTAAATCAACCACTGAACTATTGGTGAATCAAAACCTGGCTTCAAATCTCAGCCCAGGAGGGAGATGGGGTGGGGTAAAGGAACTAGTGCCCCTGGGGACCAGCATTGAGAAACAGTCCATGAAGCAATAGGAAGAGTTTCTATTATCAATGGAGCAGTGGCGTGGTTCTTAGATAAGTCCTATGATGTTTTAAAGGGAGGATTCGCTAATTACCTCCAGTTTAGCAAGAATGTGGCTGGGTGACCAGAAGCAACTCTTGTCCCATCCCCATGCTTGCTGCTCTCTGACCTTATGTTTCGAATAGATGCACGTTTGAAATGAGCCGGCAGTTCAGGATACCTGGGCTTGGTTTGAAATGCGCACTACAAAGGGGACTGTGTTAATGGGGAGGTGGGGAGGAGAAGTAAAAAATCATGGGCATTCAAAGGTGGTCAGGCTCGAACCCAGAAGCTGAGTTTGCAGGCCCAGCCGCATCCCGGCCCGGAGAGCGAGTCACCAAGTGTAGCTCTCACCCCAAAATAGAAACATAGGAACTGAACTAGAGCAGGGCCCCTCTAATCCTGTATCCTGCCTCTCACACTGGCCAGGACTAGCTGATCTGGAGGAAAAACTCTTGCAATGGACAATTTTGGGATCATCTGTCTGCAGAGAGAGCTTCCTTCCAAATCCCAATAGAGATTCTGTCCAGACAAGGGTGACCAGATGACCTGATTTTATAGGGACAGTCCCGATTTTGGGGTCTTTTTCTTATATAGGCTCCTATTACCTCCCACCCCGTCCCAATTTTTCACATTTGCTGTCTGGTCACCCTAGTCTGGAAGCAGGACAGTTTAAATCCCTTCCAAAGCTCTTGATTTTCCCATTTGTTTTTAAAAAGTGACTATAACACCTCTGGATAGCCTTGCTATCCACAGAAATGTCTAAGCCGGGGGTAGGCAATTTATGGTACTTTTCAGTGGCACTCACAATGCCCGGGTCCTGGCCACCGGTCTGGGAGGCTCTGCGTTTTAATTTAATTTTAAATAAAGCTTCTTAAACATTATTTACCTTACTTATTTATCTTACTTACTTTACATACAACAATAGTTTAGTTATAGATTATAGACTTATAGAAAGAGACCTTCTACAAACATTCAAATGTATGACTGGCACGTGAAACCTTAAATGAGAGTGAATAAATGAAGACTCGGCCCACCACTTCAGAAAGGTTGCCGACCCGTCTAATCCCTCATCTGAATCCAGACAGGGGCTTTTGGGTGGGCTTGGGGGAAGGAGGGGAGGGGTGTGTTGGAATAGGCCATAGCCAAGGAGCCTGGACACAGATTTGAACATGTCAAGCGATTCAGGTGAGATGAGGTATAGGTGAGAGGTCTATTGCAGGAATGGGTGGGGGAGATTCTGTGGCCTGCATTGTGCAGGAGGTCAGACTAGATCAGCAAAAGCGACAGTCTTGTAGCACCTTATAGACTAACAGATCTTAGGGATCTGTTAGGGACCCACTTCATCAGATCTTAGCCCATGAAAGCTCATGATCCCTAAGATCTGTTAGTCTAGAAGTCAAGAATCAGGGTGGTAGCCGTGTTAGTCTGGAATAGCAGAGTTAACAAAGTCCTGTGGCACCTTAAAGACTAACTATAAAGTTTTGAAGCATGAGCTTTCGTGGGCTAATACCCACTTCGTCGGATGCTACTACCTTCTTCTACTGCCTGCATCCGACGAAGTGGGTATTAGCCCACGAAAGCTCATGCTTCAAAACTTTATAGTTAGTCTTTAAGGTGCCACAGGACTTAGTCTAGAAGGTGCTACAAGACTGTTGCTTTTGCAGATCCAGACTAACACGGCTACCCCTCTGATACTAGAAGTGACAAAGAGTCCTGTGGCACCTCAAAGACTAACTAAAGTATTGAAGCATAAGCTTTCGTGGGCTAATACCCACTTCGTTGGACTCACTAGATGATCACAATGGTCCCTTCTGACCTTGAAGTCTATGAGTGCTTCAGCGTTCTCACTGCGCTAGATCAGGAAAAACAGCCTTGAGGTTAAAAGTACTTGCAAAATATTTTTGAACCATCAGGCCTGTGACCATTTGTGGTTCTTTATGACGGATAAAAACAACCTGAAAGGGGATTCCACCCCCTTTTCTTCTCCCTCACCCTCACCCTCACCAAAAAAGTTCTTCTCTCCTGGTGGCTTTTTACCATAAGATCAGGTCTGGGCTTCCCTGCAGTTCCTGGTGGTCCCTGGAGAGAGAGAGATCCATTATGGGCTCTCACGTCTTAAAAGGGGTGAAGGTGTCAAATTTTTAACAGACACACTTGGTCTCTCAGATGTTAATTAAGCATTGGAGATAAATAAATGTCTAACCAAATCCTTCCCCTCTTAAGTGCTCAGGTTTCAGCCTCTTGGGATGTCGTGACCAGTTCTTCAGTCTCCGTAGTTTTTTTCCAGGGTAGACAAAACCTGAATGTCTAAATTGTCAGGGTTTTTCACACATACAAAACCCTTTTATTAGGACATCTTTATCTATCACAAGACCAAACGGAAGGGCACTTGCCTCTTTCTCCCCTTTGCAGGTCTCCTTTAAAGCCCAGTACGGGAATCAGGAAACTGTGGTTTTATTCCTGGCTCTGCCACAGATTCCCTGCGTGACCTTGGGCCAGTTCATTAGTTTCTCTTGCCTCTGTTTCTCTTCTGTACAAGGGGGATAACAGCACCTGCCTTGATCACAGCAGGGCTGGGAAGCCAAATCCACTCGGACTTGTGAATTGCTTTAAGGGCCTGGGCTGGAAGGCATTAGAGAAAAGTCAAACTTTATGTAAAAATTCCACTCCTCAGGCAAAAAAGAAAGAGCTCAGGGCGGGAGGAGAAGCTGGAAGCGGGGACAGTGTTAGAATAAAGAAAGGTGCAGGGCTAGGCTCAGAAGGGACGATACACTAAAGTGCATTTGCAGCTGGTACCTGGCCCGCATCACGTCTCACTGGAAGCCCTGTGATGAGAATCCAAGGAAGAGGTCAGAAATCCTAGACAGGGGCTAAGATCCCTTTTTCCATCTCAGCAGAGGAGAGCTCTGGTCTCGTATCGGATGGCCCCGAATTACCATCATAACAGCTGCACATCAGATGACAACATCATGGACTCAGAGCAGAGGTTTTTAGCCAACCGGGCACAAAGAGAAGGGAAACCTGAACCTAGCAGCTAAAGCAAGAGATAAAAGGGCAGATAGAGGAGGCACAATGCACACAAGTTCCTTGATTCTCTGCTTTCCTCCTCCTCATTAGGCCTCAGGGTCTTTGTTCCACCTGTGAGATTCTCTCCAATGAATAATACCCATTAGAAATAAATGGACTATAATGGGACGAGGTGGGGAATGATGCCAGGATTGCTGGAGGAAATCAAACAAAACCCAGAGATTTTAAAGGATCTCCAATTCTGGAACTCACCTCCCCCCCCCCCCCCAATCCCATTACAGTCTATTAGACGCCAACCCAACAAGGCACTTAAACACATGCTTAAATGTAAACATGTACTAAGGTCCCACTGACTTGAAAGGGACTTCTGCGTGTTTAAAGATAAACACATACTTCAATAATCTGCTGAATAGCACAGGTACTGGAACTAGGGGCTCCGGGCAACCCCTGACTAAGTGGTTTCCATTATACACAGGGTTTACAGTTCGGTTCGATGCCTCTCAGCACCCCCATTATACACATTGTTCCAGCATCTCTGCTGCATAGTGGTGGTCTGGGGACTCTCAGGACAAGGAGCAAGACTCCTGAGTTTATCAGGCCCTGGGAAGGAATTTAGGCTGGCCAGCTGATGGAGGTCATTTTTTGGGCAGCTTGTATAATTCATCAGTCCAGGGGCAGATCAGATCAAAATCTTCATCCGGGGTTTGTACACTGCAGGGGGTTTTAAGAGTCCTAGAGCTACTGGGATGGGGATCAAACAAAATCTAAAGACAAAAAAAAAAAACCCTCAAAAATGAAAAGGACAAAATACAAGTGCTGGCTCCTGCTGTGAAGAATGACTGCATGAAGACGAGCTGCCACTTCTTCCTCCTCAGATCCTTGGCACGTGTTTGCAGTTACACCTGGGAACTGCAGTGAGCAAGAACGGCTTGGACTACCTCTTTGCCCTGTTGACTGTGAAACGCCCAAAGGACGCTGTTGAGGCCAAGAACTGTTCAAGATTGAAAGAGGGATTGGACATTTATATGGCTAACAAGCATATCCAGAATTATAATAGTGAACGCTGACAAGAGGGAGACAAAGAGTTGCATATCAGGGCTTAAACCAATCTCTCATTATTAGAGCCCCGGATGAGACCTTCATAAGGGCAGATTTCCCCACAACAGCTAAAGTTCTTATGCCTTCCCCTGACGCGGCTGACAGAGGTGGGATACTGGGCTATGTGGATGTTGGGTTTGATTCAGTCTGGCAATTCCTATGTTCTTAGATAACAGAGACTGAACTGGATGCCATCCTGGCTCATGCAAACCACTGCCGATCACCTACACATTCAGCCAGCCCATAAAACAACGTGTTAAATGTCAGGTGTCTGTAAAGTCTGCGAAAGGTGGGCTAGACATCCACCGGCGGCAAAAGTTATTTTCTTCAAAGGCGAAGGGCGAAATGTCCGGCAGCCACAGGGGACAGAGCAATACGTGGATTGCTGGGTGGGCTCCAGCCAGCAGCACTGAGCTGAGAGAAGGATCATGTAAGTGCAGGTTCCCCATAGCCAGGCTAGGCCATCAGAGCGATGGTGCAGGCTCTGGAATGAGGATAGGCCCATGAACGCTGCCAGTGGAAGACGGTCCAGTGTCAGGATGTTAATCTGGGACTTGGAAGACCCAGGTGAATGCATATGTAACCCCATGCCAATACGCTCCTCCAAACATGTCCCCCTGGCCTCAACTCAGTCTTGTCTAGGGGGAGTTTGGACGCAGAACTTTGTCTTCTGAACTGCAGCGGTAGCTAGTTATTTGGACAGCCAGGAAACCGCTTAATGAGCAGGCCTGGAATTGTATTTCACCAGCATACCGGTGATACGGCAGGTCTGATCTCCTTACCGTCTCCCCCGGCAAACTCCAGACAGTGAAGAGGAGAGACAGAATGGAAGCCATCCCCTAGGTCAGTGGTTCCCAAACTGGGGATCGTGAACCCCTGGGGGTTCACAAAATGTTATAGGGAGTTGTCGGGAAAAAATTCCCTAATGGTGGACAGAGCTGTCTCTAGGGATCCCGGGCACCACGGGGCCAGCAGCCCGGAGCCCCTGGACTTCCAAGAGCTGAATAGATCAAAGCAAGCATCTCTATCCCACTGAGGAGATTTAAACTTCAAGACTTCTCATCAGCAATGGAAAGGGAGGTGGATATTTTTTGATGTTTTTAAAAGTAAATAGGCAGCTAGTCTTGTTTTGAAAATTATTATGAAGAACAAGTTTTGTTGTTTGCCTGGACTACTCAAGAGCTGAATGCTTGTGTCGGAGGAACTCTTTGAGTTGGCTTCTTAAATCCCTTCTTGCTGTTTCACATCGGATACTCCTTGATGAAACATAGGAGCCTTGTCATACCAGGCTTATTCAAAGTGATACAAGCTAGGAAAGTGAGATCTTGGAAGAGTGTTGCTGTTTTCATAATGTAATAAAAATGCTGTAATGGTAAATAATTAATAATAGTGTGTAATAAGCAGGTCATAAAAACAAATTCCATATTACCAAGATCACTGCTTTTATCATTTATACTCAGGTAAAGGAGAAAATCCCTGGAAATATTTGTTTTTAGGAGGGGGTTCGTGAGACTTGACATTTTAGAGAAAGGGGTTCCCCGGTTGTTAAAGTTTGAGAACCACTGCCCTAGGTCAAAGTGAGCAAGAGCCCATCATCCTGCTCCCAGTCCACCGATTTTGGCCCGCTCCATGAACCACTCTGTATGAAATTCACTCACAGTTCATGCAGCCAGTTGCCTTGTGATCAAAGTTAACGGACACACAGAATCTCAGCACGTGTTTAACCAGATTTATATGATGCATTATTTAATAGAAGTTACAACAGGATAAATGTACAGTTGAAATCAACATGCTAATTTCTAATGCATTTTAATCTGTAAACCATGCAGTCCATTTTTAATCAGTAGCTCCGCCAGTGAGTTTTAAGGAAAAAGAAGTTCCCTTTAAAGTTAAACCTAATTTACTAAATATTCCCCTTATTGTGCAACGATTTGTGCAAAAAAAGCTGTTTTCACCACATTAGGTTATCAGATAAACCTCCCCTCCCGCCCCCTGTCCTTCACGGCAATACAAGCAGCCCCATGGACATTGGGTGCATGTGAGGGGGTGTGTGAAATCAGAGGGACAAGCAAAGTTAGAAAGCAATTCAGTGCAGATGTAAATCCTGATTAAAGTAGAAGCGCTACCTGCAGAACGGTCCAGACAGAAAGGGCTGCAGGGTTGTCCCTTTAAATTCAGAGCAGTCGGCGGGCGGGTGTAGAGTCACATTGGTATGGATCTCAGTTATGTCAAGGCCCCTTTACACCATGCTGGCAGGGGCCGTATTGTAAATGAGAAGCAGGCCCATGTGTCTAACAAGGGCAAAGGCGAGACCAAGTGGAGACCTGGAACAGATGAATCCTCTCAGCTCCTTGTGATTAAACCCGACTGGAAGCAGGGTTTAAATCATGACTAGCTCACAGCATGCCGACCACAACCTATGTCAACTGCGGTCACAATCAGCGTCATGTCAGCTAACTCAACTCTTCACAACCATGTTATTACCCGACACTTTGTGGTGAAGACCAGACTTCGGATGGGAGGGATCAGGTGAAAAAAAACAACCAAGCAGCAGCAGCAAGTGTCCCCTGCGTTTAAACCTATGAATCAAGGGTGGGGCGGACTCTCTGTGGAGCCTTTAGTCTAGTGTTCACTGGGTGAGCACTTCACCCCCTATATACACCAATGCAGACATCCACAGAATCATCCCCGTAGAAAACAAACCCCATGAAAACGGCTCACAGTTGGCAACATGGAGGGTCTTGAATTCATTCATTAGATGGTTTCCCTTTGCCTCCCAAGATTTGGGATAAAACACAATTTACACCCCATCACAAAGGCATTTTGTCTCCCAAGGGCATGTAGAAACTGGTCCTGAAAGCGAGAGGGAGTAAACTCAACCTTGGAATATGTTCTCCTTTGATCAGGTGCATGCCTAATAGAACTGGCCCAGCCCATGGGTGGGATACATGGAAAATGCTTGTTTCTCCATCGCACATTCTAATACGGGAACCAGCTAGAAAAAGCCGGGCAGTGACTTAAGGGGAATTCCGCAGCTAGGAAAGAAACGATCTAGAGATACAGTAATGGGAAAGTGAAGATAAATGTGGCAGAATTGGTCACTGCTTGAGAAAAGGAGTTACCCTCTACCCCTTTAATCAGCAGAGTTTTGGGAGATGAAAATGACTCCAATTGCCAATTCACCATTGTTTACCCATTTCTCCCACATTTAAGTCTGGTGCTGAGATGCATTCAATTACACTCTGAACGGCTTCGCCTTGGGACTGGAAATCAAACTCTGAACCATCAGAAAGGGAACGGAGAAATCTTTGAGGGCCAAGATTATTGATCCAGGCTGGCAGATTTTTGGATGGGGTACCATGCCTTCCCACCCACATATCCATCCGTACATGGAGTCTCTGGCAGTACTTGTAATGACTCCACCTCAGCATCAGCTTTGAATGGGCCTCAGTGTCCCCAAAACAGTTTTAGAACTGGACAAAAATGCCCAATCTAACAGATCTGCCATTTCTTAATGTAGTCGTTTGCGCGGACGGCCTAGCTTTTACCAAACACCGAACACTGCAATGGACAGCTGTCCTGCCGGAGAACAGAACCGTGGTCAGACTGAAAACAAAGTGCAAAACTGTTAGGCGCTTTTGTGACTTGAACTCCAGCCATAGAGAATGAAAACACACAACACACCCCATTCCCTATGCACTGGTACAATGGGTTAGTGCATTAAAGAAAATACAAAACCTATTCTCAAGGCATGGGCTGTCAGAAGGGTGTCACCTAAGATTACAAAGAAGATACTTGGGTAATTCTAGGCAGTGGAACAGTCTTCAACTGGTGCTTAGACATCTTTGCAGGGGGAAAAATAATCCCGTCTTCTCTAGCATGATCTAAAAAACCTAAGGGATGTTCATATATGTACATGGTACATTCATAGCAGTATTGTTTGATTCAAAGGGGCACAGGTCTATCTAAGAGTGGTGGGTTCTGCTCCTTTCCCAATCTTGTACATCTCTACTAACCTTTCCCTCATAAGCACTCCCATTCGTATCAGAGGATACAAATCATTAGTAAGAGAGTTAGAGGGGATTTTAAACGTCTTCCAAAGCTTTCTAAGCAATCTGTTTAAAAGATTAATTTTATTTGAAGGGGCAGGACTGCATCTCTTGGAACAAAAAGTTAATTAGGAACAGAGCACCAAAATTCAATTTTTCATCCCCATCAAATGACTTGCGGTTAGGAGTTTGACCTCCCGAAATCAGAGCCGCTCTGAATCTCCAATTTGGCGGGGGCTGCTTCCCCAGCAGAAAATCCTCAATGCCAGTGCCAAAGCCAGGTCACATGATCCCGGCCCAGGCGTGTTGCAGGGCCTCTCCAAGCTACTTTCCTGGCTTTTTAAACCCTGGGCAGGTCGTTGGACTGCTCTTTAGACTGAGCTCGGTGGAGACAGGAGAGAGTGCCCAGCTCAGGTCACGGAAGGTTCGGTGCTGGCTGGGGTCACAGCTGAAAGGTTTGGCTCAGGGATTCTGTTTACTTTGTTTTTTGTACTAATCAGGCACCAAGTGGAACCTCAGTGGAAAACTGGAGCCTACACCTTGCAATAACTTTGAATTGTAAAGCCTGGAGCATGTGTTTAACAGCAGGCAGCTTTTCTCTGCTAACACCTACTTCAGCATGATAACCCCTCCCCGAGCTATCAGTCTGAGCTTCACAGTCAGGGGGGTGTTTCCCACTCCCCCCCCACCTCCCCATCATTTAACAAGGAGTGGAGAAAAAATAACCCCCAGCAGCAAAACCCACACCCTGCCCAGCAGCAAAGTCAGTGGCTGACAAACGCGATTAAAAATGGTTTTGACAGTCTCTCCTCCTCCTAATAAAAAACTGGAAATGCCAGAGCGCCTTGTGTGTCATGCTTGCTGATGCTCATTTATACTGTTGCCAGCAGCTGCCGCAGCAGGATTCCGAAGGATTTTAAAGCGTTCGTTACTATTTATGGCCCTTAAGTGCCTTGTGGACTCAAATCTCTCTTCTGTTTTTCAGCACGGGGCTGCCATGGGTTTTTGATGTTTTTTTAAAAAAAATCTCTCTAAATTTATTTTAATGCATGAAGTTTCTCTTGCATCTGATGCAAGTTTGCCTCCAGTACGTCACGACTTGTCCTCCCTCCCGCAGCTAAGTATCCCTCTTCACAGCCCTGCAGAATGCGACAGCGCCATAGAAGGGCAAAACCTGCCTTTTCCGTTTGTAGGAGGAATAAATCACATCTTTTCCCCTTGCGTTTGATACCGATGGGGCAGAGCTTTGCAAGAGTACTGGGAATGGTGTCTGGTGACGCTTCCTGCATTTGTTATGAAACCAGGCCTTCTGACCCTTAGACTAGAGGTTCAGAGCAGTTCCGCTGTTTCCCTTTTTTAGTAGCTAAGAGGAGTTTTCACTGTAGGTCGTCTTGTCGCAGAAGCTTGTGAATTCTCTCCTTGCATTGAGCAGCAACCTGGCACCAGAAATGCGGCAGACTCTCCCCTGGAGACAGCACTGTCCATCTAGCTGTTGCGACCAATGACTCACAAGACTTTGCAGGGGGGGTGGACACTCAGACTCTCAGCTGTTTCGGTCATGTCAGGTGAACCCAGGGGTTTGCCACCGCAGAGGAGTCTGCATGCAACATGGGAGAAGCCAGGTTTGCCGGCTTCACCTTCACAATCTCTGTCGAAATGTACAGGAACGGGGCAGAGCACAGAACTCCGTGCTGGTAGTTTGGAGCAGGACCAAATGTAGCATTTTAGAGCTGGCGTAGGATCTGAATGGGGAACCAGGCCAGTTCACATCTGTGTCCCCCCTTCCCCCCATGTTGAGGAAAGCGATCACTCGCAGAGCAGTTCTTTGGCTTGCAGATCCTGCCAGTTTGCTGCTGCAGGTCCCTTTGCACCCATGCCAATTTCCAGTTCACCCACGTCACTTTCACCGTCCTTCAGAACCTGCGCTTTGGAGGCGTTTTTAAGCTATGTTCAAAAAGGAAATACAAAGGAAACGCCAATAGACAGCCCTCCCAAGCATAAAAAAGACCCTGCACACTTATCCCATCCCTTGGATGTAGCCAGTAGCAGAAGTTCGCTGTTTACAAACATGACTATTGACAGTCAGGAGCGAGTAACACGTACCCTTATAAAAAACCCATTGCTGAGGAACATTGGAAAAAATCATCATTAGGAAAGACAAATACAAAATAACCTCCTCGTCTGCCCTGTGCTTAAAGATGTGTTGGACAGCAGCACCAGCACGGCAGCCAGGAAATGCAGAGTCGACACACACGGTCCAAAAGAAGAGGGACTCATTGAAACCGACGTAAAAAACCACCCCTTAACTAAGCTTATGGTAAGTGTTGAAGCAGCGGTACTGATGCGGTTATGTAGATATTAAAGATCTTAATGGCTCCCCGTAATGCTGTTAGTTTTAGGCAAATATGGAGCTTGGCATGCTGGCTCCTACTGAAAAGGGGCTCTCTAACACTAGAATATTTTTGTGTCTGGATTTGATAGTAAAGAGGGACCCACTAGATAGGTCTCTCCCACCCAGAGTAGTTACAGTCTAGTAGGTAAACACAAGGTAAGGGCAAAAGTCTCCTCTATCAAACAGTGTGAATTTCCCTGCCAGTCTACATTCTGTATGTAAGCACTCCACTTGGCTTCAGTGGGAGTCTTATGCAGAGAAGGAGGGAGGAATATGGAACAGATACTTGCTACAGACATGAGAGGAGAATTTTGCCCTTAGGCACTTTTTACCAAGTGGATATTTGAGCTTGAATATTCAGTGGAGTGCTCAAGTCCCATGTGACTCAGGAGTGCCCGGGAGTCTGTTCAGCTCCGCCAGAGTTACGCTAGTAACAGCAGTGCCCTGCGTACTGCAAAAGTCAGATTGTGGGGGAGCACTGAGCAAACAAAGTAGAGTCACTGGGACGTCCCTCCAGACATTCAGGAAGGGGGAAAGACAAGAGACAGCATCCAACGGAGTTGCAGAGAAAGGCAAAATTGCGGCATGACGTTCTCATGCTGTTTGCAGAGCGTTGATTTTCTTCCCTGCAATGTTTACATCAGAGGACTATGCGGAACCACAACTAAGCAACATCCCAATGCAAACTTGGCACCACAAGCTCAGGGTGTTGGAGCAGAATTCTTTTGTGGCTCTCTCCAATCCCATTTGATGAGACGTAGCTCTCAAGCTCTTCCAGGTAGTGTCTTTGCAAAAGAAAACAGCAGCTCCTAAAGAATTACTCCAGATTACAGCATCCAGCCCTGCTCAGCAGGTCCGATTACAGACCTGGTGGATCTGGTTAGTGTACTTCTCCCAGGAGCCTGCAGACTAAGGATGAAGTTAGCATGGCCATCAACAATAGAAAGAGAATGGCTTTGCATTTGTTTGCCCTCCCTTCCTAAGTACACCCAATACACGTATCTGCATTAGGAACCCACAAGCCATACTCTTTCCATTTGCAAACAGGAGTGGAGGAAAAGCATCGGAAAACACAGTGCTCCCCATGGTTTTTTTCCTGCACTTGAATAACTTAACAAAAGAAAAGTCAAATGGATTCTCTGAATTTGGTTAAAAAAAATCATCTGGGCATGAACTTTCCTCTCAAGTTTCAGCCTTTACGGTCAAGTTATAAACCCCTGAAAATAGGAGCTTATAGTGGGAAATCACGACCCTGCTTCACTGCAGCAGTACAATGCCACGATATCATTTGATTATTCGCCTAGCGACATTTTTTCATAAGAGTCGGTTCCGTGAACTCTATACACGTGAATATAAAAATACAGATATTCTCTTTAAACAGGAATCCCAAATCCAGGCGCATGGAAGCTGCAGTGCAGAGATTAGCATTGTCCGGAAATCCCAAAATCCTATCCCAAGCAGTTGACTACCCTCACAAATGGTGGCTGTTGATCAGACTCCGGAGTTGTTTAGCCACAGTGTCTATCAGCTTCTGCTTGTCCCTCTCATTCTTCCGGAACTGCGCAAAGACATTGTTCTTACGGCTGGTGTCTTTCATCCTGTGCAGAGTGGAAACAACCAGTCAGGTTACTTATCTTGTACACCACGGCTAGGTACCCTACGTAAGAAAAACCTCCTACAGAACAGCAAGCCTGCCTTTCCCTAGGCTTTCAAGGACAACTCTGTTCATAGAGTAGTTTAATATCTGCCACCTCCATGGTAAGGTGACATTCTTGTCCTGCCTGAGGGACAGTAGAGTAGGTCTTTCCCATCTCTAGCTTCTATGATCTGGGGGTGAACAAGGACGTGCAAAGCCAGTGCCTAATACCATGCACAGGCAGTCCATTGTACAAAAACATCTACAGATTTGTTCTTTAAACTTTGCAGTCACAAAAAGAGACAATCTCATGGCAGAATATTTATTCATGTGGTACCTTAATGCCAAAGCACTGTCTAGGTTCATGTTCATCTAGTTCCCCTTCCCTTACTTAGCTCTATTTTGCTATGTCCACGTAAACTCTTATTCAGTGATAAATGACAATGCTGCAGTGCTATGGTTCAGGTTTCAACTGCACAGGAGTCAGGAAATTTGGAAATCTGGAATTAAACGTACGACGTTAACTTTTACAACTTAAAATATACATGGCATGTGGCTGACTTTCACAGCTTCTGTGAGGCCACCAAGTTCCTGACTTGTGAATTTAAAAGATGATGAAATTTTACACCCGGGTGGAGTTTCTGCATTGGTTTCCCTGATTTAGGAATATGCTCTTGATGCCTGCGTTTTTTATTAAAAGTCTAAATGTGAAAAGAAATCACTTTTATTTGTCTCGGCATCTTCCCTGAGATGCTGGGATCTCCAACCACGCCAAAGAGAAGGGGAAATAATTGTGGGTCAAAGTGAAACAGATGCAGCTACATTTCTTCCAACATCAGATTCATGCATGCTTGTATACGCACGTGTAGGGGGCACTGTGCCTGGCTACATGGTTAAAGCGCTAGCTACGCATAGTCTCTATGCACATTGGCAGAGTGTATAACATTGGAGGCCAGTGACAGCTAAACTAGGCAAGCAAGGTTGACAAAAAGTACCACTCCAAGTCCATTTACAGCAGCAGCTGGAGATGGCAATGTACTGGATTCAAAGCAGGTAAGGGTACTTTGTATGTTGAGCTGCAGGTGCAATTTCCAGCGTGAGGAGACATACCTGTGCTAGCTCAGACTGAACCAGTGCGCTAAAAATAGTGTAGCTGCTCCACATACGATCCCATCCAAGGCTCTAGGTCAGCGGTGTCCAATAGAAATTCGATGCTAGCCACACTTGTGGTTTTGAATACACAAGTGGCTAGTGGTGAATGTATTGGACGCCGCTGCTCTAGGGACATATGCAGGGGATTAGACACCCTAACATCCAGCCTGCTAACCTCCAAAAGCCACCACTGTTTTATTATAACACCATTAATTTTTTCTTTTCTTTGCGAACAATCAGGCCTATCAGAGATAATTCTCCTTGGGCAAGGCACACACATTTTCAGACTTGGATGCCTAAAATTAGGCAAAAAGTAATCTGATTTTCAGGAGGTGCTAAATCCTATTTAGCTGTTTAAATATGGATTGAGGTGTCTAGCTCTGAACACCGAAGTGGGGGAGCAATGATTGCAATTTTCTAAATTAGAGGCTTGAGTTATCCAATCATGAAGCAAACCTCTTGAAACACCTCTGACAGATAAAAAATCCACTATGTTTTCGTGTTCCAATTTCAGAAAAAAAGTGGAATTAGAGACATTCAAAAAGCCACAAACCTTGGAACTACCAAGGATAACAACAACTTTTATCCCAAAGGATAATTATTTGCTAAAGTTATAAATGCCTGAAGACAGGAGCTTACAGTGGGAGTGCTTTTTAACTGTATAGCGTGTGACAATTTTACTCATGCTTTAGCGCACATCTTAGAAGAAAGAGTGTGATTGCCGGAAGCACCATGACATTATTCAGGGAGTGGGTACACGATTGGAGAGGTTGTTAGTGTTGCTAAGTGCTACAGGAGACAATATTTTTAATGCAACAAGTTTCATGTTTCATGCTTTGAAGTGTTATTTAAAATAGTAATTAGCACTTATATTAGCACCAAGCATCTTCAAAGTGTCCAAGGGGGCGCTGAGTGATTGCAAATACACACCTTGCATGGTTCAACTGAGTAAAATGGATACAACTATTATGTCCATTGACATTGTCAATATGCTGATTATTGTGACAAAGACAGATAAGCTTGAGCTCTTACATTTCAGGCTGGATCCAAACTTTCCGAAACGCTGGATGTTAACAGATGGAATTATTTCCCTAAAGATTTAAGTAAACTTCAGAAACTGAAGGTGTATAAAAGCCTTGTGTAGTCTATTACCGGGACCGCATAGAATAACGACAGTGCATTGTTCTAAACTATGGCAGAATGTAGGCCTCTGGAAGAATATTAATTGAGTTTACTAGCTGACATGGAGTATAAAGAGGTATGCCATAGAAAGAAAACATGCATGTTTGGGAGATGGTTGAGTTTTTATATTTGATACGATAGTACAGGTTTTAATCCTGCCATTGGGCCAACAGACACCTGAGCCTGTGCAGATTCCGACTGATGTCAACTGCAGGATTGGAGTCTTAGATGTCTGGTGTCTAATGTTATTAACCCCAATTCCAGCAGCTGTGTAATAGTATACTGGAACTTTTGGATGACGTGCATCTATTGCTGATGCAAGATGATGCTATTTCGCTTTGCCTTGGCAATTGTTACCTAGAAAAGTGACAAAGCAGCATTGTAATGATTTTTTTTTAAACATCTGTGCATTCCTTTGGCAGTTTTATCTGTATTCAAAACATTGTGGCCAGTAAAGCTTATTTAAACTGACTACAGTGGTAGTCACTGTACTACCACTTGTATGTGACTGGATTTCATTCCTCTGGACATAGATTTGAATTCATAAATTGAAGCACATGGGCTTTTGTAAACTACGTGATTCATATTAACCCATGCATACAACGTAAGTTCACTTCTATCTGGCTAGAAAAATCTAATCACCATCTTTTCTTTTTTAAAACCTTTCCAAAAATTCTAAGGGCCAAGTTTTGTATTTTAAATGTGTAGTCTAGGCTCCCAATCATGCCTGAAGGTTCACACCAGCACTGAGGGCAGCGTTTGGTCATATCTATGTGTTTCCACTCAATCCCATGTGGTTAGGCTTCAGTGTTCCGGTGAAATTGCTGGGTCAAGTCCATTTCAATATCAGGCTGCAGAAAATTCCTGACTCTGTAGTGGATGGAAAGCAAAAGCGCAGACAAAGAATTTTGGTTGAGAGTGATATTTTATCATGCAAAAAAGGCCACTTTGTTTGAGTGGCCTAACAGCGCTTCAGGAGTTGTAAAGCTCTTTGGAGTAAGGACTGTCCCTTTTATGATGTGTCGGCTCAGTGTCCAGCACAATGAGGCCTATAGGTACTACTGTAATAGAGTTAAGAACAAAAATAAAGGGAAGTTAAACTTTGTCCCCATCCCAGCTAACATCACTTCAGACTGAGTTAACTTTTGTTGACATTAATCCATAAAAAAGCAACACAGTAAAAGCTCCTCTTTTAGTCGTATTTAGTGCCTTTGAGACTATAATGTTACAGGGGGGAGCGGTTTCAAAGAGAGCTAGCATTTAGATCGTTTAGTGCTCCATTTAAATCAAACAATAAAGGATTCATTGCAAGGTGAACGTAAAAGCCCAAACGAGCAGCATACTTACACTCGCGATATCCTACGAAAGAGGTGAGATTAGGAAAAGAGATAATCATGAAAATAAGTTAAAAAATTAACCAGCAGATCAGACTGTCCTGTTGGCAAAGCTAGTTACTTACAGGTATGGCTGGAATTCTGGTATTGATGGCTGGGGGAGGAGAGGAAATGCACGCATGTAAAGTCAATGACAGGAGTTTAGTGTGGAACTCCTCACGAGTCATTGAGACAGCATGTGCTTTGGAAGCCAATGGGACAGTGGGGCAGGATGGAGTCAGTGCTACGTTATACACAGAATCCACAAGGTGCCTAGAGTCTGATGGGGGCTGCAAATGAGGCTGCGGAACCAAGCACTTGAATGTCAGCATGAACCTTGCAATGACATAGCTGAGGTATGGGCCAAGCCATTTGATGCACTGGGGCGTGTCTGGCAAACCAACTGGACATGTGACTCACTTTGACTGGATCAAAATGAGGCAAGTCCCGTGACACTGGCAGGTGGAATTATTTGTGGTGGCTTTTTGAAACGAATCCTTGAGATGGAAGACTGATGGTCAAATGCTGCACGGGTGATATGGAGACATGGGTGAGGTGGTTGTAAGTGCCACGTTCTCCTCCCTCCCCTCCCAGGAGTTTCCAGCTAGGCTGACTAAGTCCCGACTGACCAGGGAGCCACTCAGTTTCCATCGACTTCAGTCACTAAATTTACGTACGCTCTGCAGTTCCCACTTGCCTAGCACTTTGCCTGGGGTAAACTGCATCCTGCTAAAGCATTGCTGTTGCCACAGTGTGAACCAAGCTTTTTATGCAAACAGTTATGATCATGCCATGAAAAACACTCAGCATCTACGTACAGTGCTTTATATGTCCAAAGAACTTGACAACTTTTATTTAACCCCCATCTTACAGATCAATGGCCATAGAACAATTCTATATGGAATTAGCTACTCCCACCCATATGATGTCAGGTTGCCTATTTTTTGAGGATTGCTGGTGAACAGTTGAAGGGCTGTGCGAAGCAAGATGCAAAAATAATACAGCCTTCCAACAGTCTAGGAGTATTACAAAAATAACACTAAAACATCGAAGGTGAACGTGAACCCTAACATTGGCTAAACCAGCAATTTTCAACACTTAGGCTGGGATTTTCAAAGGTGCCTAAGGGAGGTAGAGGTGGTTGGCATTCCTGGCCCTCATGGGTGTATGTCTGGGTGAGGTGTAGGAGGTGTAGCCCATGTTCTTTGCTGGCTGCATAGGGACAGTGCTACCTACAACAGATGAACAAGGGAAGCAAAGGGTTTTCTCTTCATGCTGCCCCAGATCTTTGGAAGTATCGTGTATTTTAAAGACAAAGCTCAAGGCATAGTCACTCGGGAGCTTTGTCCCGCTCCCCTAACTGAGCTCTTAGCATCCCTGGTGTGAAACTGTCTAGTCTTCCCTACCAGGTCCCTGCAGTCCATTAACAGCACGTCGTCGAACGCAAAGCTGTGAAAGTCTAAAAGGTATCAATTTATAAGACTACTTTTGGTGGCCACATCAGACACACCTATACACAGGGGAAGCTACATATAGTGAACTGTGAGGAAACTGCTCAAAGTAAAATGGAATGTGTGTCCTAATTTAAAAATATATCGGTATAAAAACCTATATAGAATAGCAATCAAAGGCCTGGTGATACCTAGAATGCAGCTCCAGCTAGTGTGAAATAAAGGGACTGGCTGCCAGAGGCACTCGTCCCCTATACACATCAGGGTGCAAAAAAGACTGACCCTTTGAGTATAGGCATATGTGCTAGCCAGCAATTTTCCGCTTACCTGAGATCAGTGCAGCTGAGGCAGTGTGAATAATGAAATGCGTTGCTGGGAACCCCCTTGCTTATTAAAGCAAGTACAGCAGTTGAAACCATCAAAAGAATGTCTTGAGCCATACTCACTTTTCCAGCAGGATAAGGGCCGTCGTCGGGTTCACACGGAGATATTTGCATGTGGGTTGCCCGTAGTCAGCCAAATATGTCGACCAGTCCCACTGGATGAACAGATCTAGAAGCTGTAACAAAACAAACCACCATGTGATGAATACATTTTTTTTTATTTTTCATTTTTTAAAGAGGGTCCACCTAAAAGCTACCCAGGGATCAGGCTAGCAGGATCACCTGGAGAAGAATTTACAAACTTGATTTAATGTAGCCTCACAGCACCCCTACCAAGCTTGGTGAACACTACCTCCATTTCACAGAGGGGAAACTGAGGCAGGCAGCGGTTAATTGACATGCTCAGACTCACAAAGCAAGTCAGCGTCCGAGCCAGGAACAGAAACCGGTGTCCTGTTACCATAATCACAAGACCGTCCATATACAGATGTTAAAGTCATATTAAGTTCCTCTCTTCTTCAACTACATTACCTGATACTTCATTTGAACGGTGCCAAGAAGATATTGCCAGCCACACACATTACAGAGTAGAGCTAGGTGAATAACTGTTTTTTCAGTTCATCCAGGAAACTGAAAAATGAGGGAAAATATTTGGTTCTGAAAAAGTTTGAAATTTGTCCGCAAATTGGTAGGGCCAGCAAACCACAGGTTGTGTGTCTATCCGTCCATCATAATCTTTAGCTCAGGGTTTCCTCAAACTGGGGGTCGCGACCCCATGGGGGGGTCGCTGAGCGCTCCCCAGGGGGTTGCAAGCTCCTGCCGCTGCAACTCGCGGTGACTGGGGCCGGGGCGCAGCCGGCAGCCCGCCCACAACGGGGACAGGGAGCCGGGGAGCAGCCGGCAGCCCGCCCGCGGCAGGGATGGGGAGCCGGGGAGAAGCTGGCAGCCCGCCCGCTGTGGGGACTGTGGGCTGGGGCGCACCCGGCAGCCCGCCCGCTGCGGGGACTGGGGCGCACCTGGCAGCCCGCCCGCTGCGGGGACTGTGGGCTGGGGCGCACCCGGCAGCCCGCCCGCTGCGGGGACTGGGGCGCCGGGGGAGTCAGCTTTTTTTTTTTTTTTTTTTTTTTAAATCGAAAAAAAAATCGGCGGCTTTTCGGCGGAGGGGTCGTGCCCCCCTGCCGGAGCACAAAAAGGGGTTGCGGTCTCAGCAAGTTTGAGAACTGCTGTATAGCTACATGATTAGGGCATTATTGCCGAGGGCCGGGAGTGTTCCAAGAGCTTTACAAAGGTCTCCACTACTGTGGAGGGGAGGGAGGTAGGTGCCCAAAAGTTCAGCCATCATCCGAGCATAATGTGTTTACAAAACTGGACTGGTTAACACAGGTGCTTTCCAGCCATTCCATTTAGGGTGGAATGTCCTTGCAGTTCCAGCCAGAGGCCGGAAGGGAAGACAGGTGGCTTCTGAGAATCTTGGTTCTGAAGCACTGGAAAAAGGTGCCGGGTGGCACATTCTTATTTCACAAACCATTTCACAAAGCCATAAAATCAACACACACAGGTGCCATGCACACACTTCCACTGTGCCGGGTGTTCCTTCTAAACCCTGATGGCTGCCCACTGTCAACAAAGACCCTGCTGACCTTGATCCTGGGTGAGGAAATAACCATGCTAATGGAATAGTTTTCTCAGGAGCCTCTTTCAAACTTGGGATTCAAAGGAACACGTTCAAACTCTCCTCCCTGAACTCCAAAGACCAGCGACTAATCAAAGACATCTGGGATCTTTCACCCTCCCACCTCAGAGACGTATGCTGCATTGTTCAAATATTTGACATTCAAGTTCACCTACTTGACATTCAGTTCCACATCTTTCATGGACAAAATGTGATCGTTTTTTGCAGTCATACTTGACAACGCTGTTTATCCTCTGTGAATGTCAAGGCTTCTGGATGGTGTCTGGCTCCCGCCTCAGACACAAAGATGCTTAAGCTTCTCTTCCCCATGCTACACTTTTAAACTTTGAGATCTTGGCTGCAGCGAGGGTGTTAATTAAGCGGAACTATGATCAGACGTGCCTTTTACACCCTAATGTCAATCAAAATGACAGCGCATCCAACAATATTCTTATGCACGTTGGGCCACATAACAGAAGCTGGCTGGAGAAACAAGTGTTTTTTTCAAATGAATTTGGTATAATGAATTTAAAATATAGAAGAAAAATTCATTTTTTGATAAGCAGTTGCATTTCAGCGATCCTTCATGACTGACATTTCATGCCACACTTTGGAATCCTGAGAGACAAAAGCCTCTGTGCTGTATATGTGTAGAGGATTTTATTAAATTAACTGTCCTGATGAATGGAACTGTATATCCGGGGAAAACTATGTTCCAGCAGGGAAAATTTACTCAAGATTCCTAAGGTCAATGCCTGCTTTCCCTTGCGTTGTCTTATTTCATGGGACACGGAATTATCCTACTGCAGTGATTCTCAATCTTTCTTCATATTAGAACCCTCTTTTCCATATGGGGAGCCTTCCTTTCATTGAGCTGAGACCCAGAAAGGACTTTTTAACAATATGGAAAGAGCAGGGTGCTCACAACCCCGAGGTTGAGAACCCTTCTCCTAAAGGCGTTACCATTATCCTACTCGTATGAAAGCTGAGGTGCTGGTTAAATAGGAAAATTATGGACACAATTTCTCCTCCCCCCCTTTTTTGAGGAGAGATTGCAAACTTCACACCCACTCGCCTTCCCCTGGTCTCAACACCCTTAGAGCCACTGCGGATCCCATGAGAAGAACGGCCCAGCCATTTTATCTAGCAGTTAACGCTGAAGTAAATCAGGTCCATAGAGAGCCCATTGTGCCTGCGTCTCCATGGTTTTCCTCCGGGCTCTAGTGCTGTTTAACAACACAGCCGCCCACCACACAAAAAAAGGGATTTGGCTCCATGAGGACCTCAAGGTACAAAACAAAAATGTGCAACAAGATTCTTTTTGACTATGTAGGTCACAGCAAAGAAAACACACTGTGGGGAACAATCCTGTGCTGGTGGGGGGAGGAATGGATTAGACGGGACCTTATAGGTCTTTTCCGTCTCTCAATTCTATGCACCATTGTATAGCAGGTCAGCTCCAGCTCATTGTGTTAACAGCAAACTGAGGTTCAACATCAACTGCAGGAGTCTTTCCAAACAGAAATATCCAAAAGCCTTAAAGAGACAAATGCTTAAATATGATTTCGTGTTCTCATTTCACACAATTGCAGAATAATGGGGTCAGAACCTTCTCTTCAGATTTGTTGAGTCTGCCAGGAAATCATATATATACTGGACCATAATATCTACCGGCAGCTCGGGACTCAGCGACATAGGAACGCACTAGATTACCAGGGTGCACACGGACACAAAACAGTGCAGCTTTGCTTCTATACAAATTGGTGTCTCCACACCCTCCAGCCGGCCAGGCACAGAGTTGAAATAAAACCCCAAAGCGGAGGGAGAGAAAAACAGAGAGGCACAAACTAGGTGCTCAGATGAGATTTGAAGAAAGCTGGAGAGCTATGAGGTGGAAGGATACAGGGGGCATGTTCTGCAGTGGAGGCAGTGCTCATGCAAGAGGGTGTGAATGGAAAGAGACCGACAGATCCCAATCTGGTGTAAATCCAAAGTAACTCCACTGAAGTCACCAGAAGAAAACAGTACCTGGCCTAAGATGCATACGGTACACTACAGCAAGGGCATGGACAGGTGTTAAAATCAAGGGGGATATTTTTCATCCTGACACAAATGCGGGGCAGACAGTGGAACTGTCTGAGGGCGGAGGTGATGTGAGCATGAGCAGCAGTAGTATTCGGCACACACTGGACTTGGGAGAGTTTGCGCTTGGCTAGACGCTCAGAGAAGGGAGTTTCGTAGGCACAGTGTGTTCTTTTAAACAGCACATTGGTTTGGAGACTCATTTTTAAACGTAGGGGAAGCAGGGGTGGGGTGGGGGGGAGGAGTTGAACGGAAGTTGAAAAGGCAGAGTTGGGCTTCCAAGTCATGGCTGGTTGAAGCTGGAGCCTCCTGAAGGGAACACGTATTTAGTCTGGAAAGGAACACGTCTGGAACACGTAGTCAGTCTTCATTGTTTTCCAAGACGAAGTGCAGGATCTGCTTTCCCAGTGTCTTCCCGTGCCTGGGACCTGGCTGAGGGCTGGCTGGCTAAGGCCCAATCCTGGCAAGACCGAGGTGATGGCGGCTTGCTGGGGGACATGTCCTGAGGTGACAGGCGTGATACCTGCCCCTGGCCTTTTGTTAAGGTGCGAGTAGATGGGTGCCATCCCACAGTGCCCCCTGGTGGCCTGTGATGGCCCTGCAGGTACTTCCTCAATTCCTTCTTGTGGAACCCTTATAAGAAGATTCCCCCTTGTGGGATCCTTTCATTCAGTCTGTTACCGACTACAGACCTGTTGGCCCCCCCCAGTTCCAGCCCTTTGCCCCCCTGGCTCAGGAGTCTGGAAGCCTTCCTTCTTGGAAGGGGTTTGTATGATAATCCAAGCAAATCCCACCATCTGCCACACCGCTCCTTCCTAGGGCCTGGCAGCTTTCAGCCCTTTCCAGTCTCTGTTCAGTCTCTCCTAGGCTCCACTCCCGGCTCTCCAGTGAGCAGCAACGCTCAGGGCTCACTTCCTTCTCTGGCATCTTTCCTTCTCTCCCCCGCAACCCAGGCCTCGTCCTTATTTACCCCACAGGCCTCACGTGACCCATTTTCCCCGGCTGGGGAGGCAAGTGAACCATGTCACAGGTGGGGCTGAGTCTGAGACCATCTCCTCTTAAAGGGCCAGCCACCTGGTGACCATCAACAAGCTAAGAGTGCTATTTTCATCTGAGCCTGGTGAAGAGTTTCCTTTTCGGGGGCTGGACCTTGCCTCATCCGTGGGCATTTCTGAAATGCTCTCTGCAGGGGGTGTATGACATGGCAGGTAGTTTGCGCCAGCCACTACGTCAACTCAGAATGTAATTCACGGTGCTGGTGTGGATTAAATTCTCCCGTTTGAGTCCTGGATACTTTATACCCCTCCTTTCCTCCCCATATTGAGATCATCCCCGGCACTCGTGCTAACAGCAGCCAGATTCAAACACCGAGCATTTTCAGGGGATGGTACCTTCCTCCCACTGAGGGGAGGGTTTGAAGTTGTTGACCTTCCCGACACTTAGCAAGGCCGATCTGCTTATGGCTTTTGCTGGAAGATTTACCAGAGTGAGTTCGGATGATATAGCCGGGAGAGTTGTCTGGGTTTTTTCAGTCCAGTCTGGTGTGTAATTTAGATGACTCCAGTTGCATGCATTGCTTAGGGACCACGACCAGCGGATTTTAAAAGAATAAAATAAACAAAACACATCCTATATGCATGCAAATGCCATTCCTAGGTCTGGGTCTTCCCTCGGTCGAGACTGCCAAGAGCAGAAAATACGACAGTGATGGATAGTCTGTGTATTTTACAGCTGTTTACCTACATCCATCTTGTGAGATCGGCAGGCCTGTGGGTATATGGGCTGCGCAGTCTTACACCTCTGGACTCTGGCTTCTTTATATGGCACAGTTTGGAAGCATCTGCAGTGTTTGTACAGAGCACAGCTTTACTGTAAAGTGGAGTGTTTTGTATTCCTTAGCAGATGGGAGAGTGAGGCCCTGAAGTAGGAAGTCTTACAGCTATGGGTGAGCTGTCTTGAGACGATTTATCTGTCACATAAATGTAGTTTTATTGGTTTTACTGTTTAAACTTTTCACCTCTGCAGCTAAATCTGAAAGTTAAAGGGGGGGAGGGAAGGTTTGTGCACAGATATTCATGCAGCCCCGCCGCTCGCAGAGTTCAGTATGTGCCTTCTGGGGGAAATTCCAAAATAAAATATGCAAATACCATTAATTCTTTAAACCAAAGAGTCTACTTTTCAAGTCCATAAATCAAACTCCACAGCACACACACACTGGAAAAAAAAAAAAGCGGGGGAGGGGAAAAAAGAGGCGTATTTCCCATTATGCTACTCAACGGCACTAACTGCACTCCGAGAACGGCAGACATCTCCCAGGCTACGTGCGAGATGATCAGTGACTGCTCACCTGAGGCACATCGGCGATAGCACACCATGGAAGCAAAGTAATATACACGCTCCCGCTGGAGAGTTGCTGTAGTTTGGAAGGAGAGAGCAATTTAAATCCTCCTTGAAAGTTAGGGCCTGCGAAAGGATTGGGTCCTTTTTATACCCATAGGCAGCACAACTGTAGCAGGAACTTGCTCCTTCTGTCTCACTAGGGACTTTGACCTGCATGGATTCCACCCAACTCATACCAGCCTCGGGGCACTGTACCACCTCTGCAACCACACTGAGGAGGATGAAACTGGTTCTGATGGCCCAGAGAGAAGTAGCCACATTGGAAAGAGAAAAGAAAAATGGGCTAAAGGGACTGGGGATTTGAGATGTGGTGGAAAACCATGAGGTCTAAGGTGAAAACTGATATGCACAGAAAGGCCATGCACCATCTACACAGAGCCTCTATGGGATGTGCCCAACGAGGGAATTCCAGAGATGGGACCCCAGAGCCACAAATAGCCTTCCACCCACCGGATGAAGCTGAAACTGACAGGTATACTTCACTTCCGGGTTTGCTCCATCACAGAATGGGCAATGAAATATAAACAAACAAACAGAAATCAGCCAGTGAATTTCAGTCACCCAAATCACACTCACACCCCTCCCTCCCTGGGACTTTCTTGTTTGACCCGGCACAGTTTTGACAAACAGGATCCAAAGACAACGCTATCTCGGATTCACAACAAGGAAGGCTTTCGACTTTCCACAGCTTTCTGCTTACAAATCTTCTACTGCTCTGTGAATGGGGGCAAATTCTCTCTCTCTCTCTCTCTCACACACACACCGCCCCAGGAGAATAGGGACATATTCTTATTCCCATTTTACAGATGGGGAAACAAAGGGACACAAGTAAAAGTCCTGCTCCCATTGACTAGCAGGCAAAACTCCATTGATTTTAACCTGACTAGGTGCAGACCCGAAGTGAGATGTGTACGGTCACACAGTGACAGATTTCTTGACTCCTGACCACCATTCCCCTTCTAAGGAGACAGTTCTGTAGCAGGGATGTGCATCTGAGTTCTCTAAAACCAGATTACATGTAATTATCTCAGTACTTGCCCATCACCATAGCATACAGGTGCCAAAACCTGCTGACTGTCTCATGGATTTTCAATTACAGGACGGGAGAAAAAAGACCCCTGAAGAAGACAGCTCGCTTTCTTTCAGCTCCACAACCATGAGCCTGAGCCTCTTAAAAGAGTAAAAACAAATGTATAAAACCACAAACAAACTAATGCTAGAAACCACTCACAGCCCCACCGCGCAGAGATTATTTCTTTTTGGACTAAGCCGCAAGACCAGTGAGAACTGGAAAAGAAGCCCCTTTGCCAACACAGATGCAAAGTTTAAATGTGTCAACCACTCAGGGGGAGAGGAAATGGATAATAAATCAGGAAATAAACTTCCCCTTCAATAAAGTCCAAATCAGGGAAAATTCTAGTTTCCACACTCCACTGCCCTTCCAGCAGGAGGAGATACAGGCTTAGTCTCTATTGGGAGTTTGCTATTTTCCATGGTGCTCAGGAATCGTGTATCCTAGCGAAGCTGGTCTGCGAGGCATTCCCAGAAACATTACTCCCTGACAGAACCACTATTCAAACACACCATTAGCAAAAAACAGGCTGAAAAGGTAAAGATGAATAAAATCCGTTAACTGACAAATCCTTTAACTGTTTCAACAAATTGAAACACAGTTATCCTGGATTTCTTCTATCAAGTTGAACTAAAGGAATTATAGTTAACTCAATACATCTTCAAGCAAGAGACAGTCAGGTGCCTGGAAGAGTCAGACCTGGATCTAGGCGGTGCCAATAACAGGTCCCTGCAATCTCGCCTCAGAATGAGGTTTTACTGGGGGGTGGAGTCACTGAGCAAATGGATAGGCAAAAAGGACCAGCTGTGCTAGAAGGGCATGTTAACCAAGGCTTTCCTGAAGAGTATCAAGGTCTTCTACTTATCCGGCATACCAGGGTTCAGATCAGCCTAACACCCACCTGGTACACAAGTCTAACACTAATGTTTTGGCTCTTAATCCTAAAATAGGGTCATTTTCTCAGCCCTGCTCTTGGTCTTCAAGATAGAGGATACTAGACAACAGAAGTCTTACACTAGGGATCTACATCTGCAGTTCGAAATTGGACCCAGCTCTAAGAAGCTGCAGCATCTTTTCTTCCCCAACCCTTTCCATTCAGGTAACCCACCAGTCACACATGCCTTTGGCCAGAATGGACTGTCAGGCGCCTCCACTTTATTCTGTCTGCTCCCATCAAAGAAGATGAGCAGCCTTTTGCTTGCTGCCTTCTACTTACCAGCAGTTTTTTAGTTTTCATGCTGCCCAAAGACCTTCGTGGGTTGGGCTATGTAATACTGAGCTCTTCTTAAAAATCGCCACCCTTGCTATCTATTGCCCAGCTCCACTGGTGCCAGCAACAGTGAGGGTTCTAGTATAAAGAAAGAACTTGTCTTCTTACCACTGTGTCATCAACCCCACCCAAAGGACGGTCAAGATCTTTTCAAACGAACCCTTAGAACCACCAAGTAAAAAGAATCATCCTTGCTTGCCAATCTATGATAGCAACAAATCCTTGCTTGCCAATAGATGATAGCAATAGCTGAATCAGTGCTGATCGTGGTTTTTGTCCTTGACTATGCTTGCAGCTAAACTATGCTCCACATTGGCTCCAGCTCCACCCATTGTCAGCAATACAGAATTCTGTAATGTGGAAAAGCCCTAAGAGAATCCAAGATCAGGAGCCACAGAGCAGCAAATTCAAATAATTGATTTTGGCGATGTTTCAATTATTCCTACTGGGAAAATAATATTTGGAGATAAAGAAAAACTCCTTTACTGCAGGAGTAACTGTGAGTCTGGACAAAGTTGGCACTAAGAAGAAACGGCACCAGGTGTTAGTTCATTTACTTGTAAAAAAGAAAAGAGTGAAATTCTGGTTTCACTCAAGAGAAAGAGAGTTTTATCATGGACTCCAGTCTGGCCAGGATTCCACCCAAACTCTTTTATGGACCCTATCACCACAGTATCTGAGTGTCTCAAAATCTTCAGTGCACTTAACTTCACAATCCCCTGAGAGGTAAGGAAGTCCTATTATCCCCATTTTACAAATGGAAAATCCAGGCAGAGAGAGAAAGTAAATGGTACCTATGCTAGAAAGTCAGGATGCTAATTTAATATTGTGAATTTTTCTATCTTTCTTTTAAGTTCTTTAAATGGAGCAATTCTTGGAAGCAACAAGAGAAAAATCTGGAAGGGTTATGAGGAAGGGCCAGAATTCAATGGAGCAAAATTTGAGACTGACCACACCCTATTCTGTGCAGTCTGGATTATTTTTGGACTCATTATTGCCTGTTTATAAGATTCTGTATTTCTTAAATTGGGTTTCCAGTGGAAGGAATCCAGATACATTTTCGTCTGCACATTGTATATAAAGGTTTTCTGTTTTTCCATCTGTAAATGTTCATAACTTATTGGGATGAATATCCCTGGATTTCCATTTACTTTGAAGTTATAGTGAAATGACAGTGTGAGATCTTCTGTTTTCTTCACAGGTTTATTACAAGATTCTTGTTAAAATCTTAGACTCGCTGCTATTTATACGGTTTATTGTATGCTTTTGGTTGCAAATGATTTCTTTCTTTTTCTGAGAAAATAACACTTATTTTGGGTTAATAAATATTAATTTATTGATTTCTGGAGTCTTTAAAGTGTCTGGGGAAAAAAAGACATAACAGTAGCCTGTGTGAATAAACTGAAGAACTGGAGGTGAGAACTACAACTCTGGTTAGAATTCGAAATGTCTGATGGCAGAGCAATATGGGATCATGGGCAGGAATTAATTTGTCAGATTCTGGTTATAATCTGGAAGATTTTTGGAAATTCCCTTAGGGATAGATCCTATGCCTCTTGAAGTCCATAGCAAAGCTCTCAGTGACATTAATGGTGCAGGATCAAGGCTTCAGGCACTATAAGTGGACTGATGCCTGCTGGGAATGCTAAAGCAAATTCGAGGGAAATCTCAAGGTTCCAGAGCCATTATAGAGTGACATCTAGAGCTGGTTGAAAAAGGGTGAAAAATTTTGAAGAAGAACTTAAAAAATTGGAATTTCAAAGTTAAAAAAAATCCAAGTTAGCGCTAGTGACAACTGATTGACTAAGGAATATTCTGAAAGGGTGATTAACAAGAGTTCACAGTGCTGGATTTATTACCCAGTTTGCACTCTGAGAAATGGCCACGGCCATCAAATTATTTATGCGGCACCATCTTTCCAGGTAAAGAAGATGGCAAAGTTCCTGCCCTTAGGATTCTACAATCTAAATAAAACAAATAGACAATATGGGGAGTGGACAACAGAAAAAAAAAAGGAGATAAAGACTGCTTTTGGGGGAATGCTATTTAGTAATAGGTTGCACGTCTATAGCACCTTCTATTCAAGGGTTACTCTGCTTGGTAAATGTTAAAGTTAGCTTCCAAACACCCCTGAAGAGTAGAAGAATATTATCCTCTCCATTTTACACGAGAGAATTGAGTCACACTAGAGTTTAGTGGCTGAACTGGGAAGAAAATCCAGTGCTCTTGACTCCCATGTCCCCTGTAATTCCAACAACCTCCCTACTACCCCTGTTCAGATGATGCGTTGTGCTTCAAATTCTGCTTGCTTTTCTCTCCCAATATGATGAGAGAGGAAGTGTGTTGTGCAACAGCGCAGATTAGCAGAGAAAGTGCCCGAAGAAAGGAGTTTTAAGGTGGGATTGCTAGGAAGGGGAGGGGAAACTCCAAGGAAAACATCTTTAGGAGTTATTTTTCCTTCTCATTCTTTACATTTTTTTTCTTCAGATTTCAGGAGCCAAGGAGTTCTTAAAGTCTCTCACTGGCTTCTGCAGACTGGCACCTGCAGTTGTCAGCCAGCCCTGAATTCTGCAAGAGAGTTAGTTCTCCATCTCAGCTGCTGGCTGCCTTTCCAGACCAATTTCTGTGGAAACGGAGTTCACATCAGGAAAAAAAAAAAAAGGTAAGGATTGGAAATATTGACAGCTCTTAAAACCAAAATCTCTCCTGTACCTTATTTGTATTACCCGATCCCCATTATTACAACAACAGACCTGAAAAGGGCACCAGAGAGATCACCCTTGAATGTTTCAGTTGCTAACTAGAGCCCTTTAATTTGGAAGAGGAAAAAAAAGTGTAAAATTATTTTTTAAAAGTAATTACAAAAAATATGCCCTTATACACGAAAAGATTTTCAGAAGGGAAATCGAATGGTCAGAGGACAGGAAATGGAATCTGCAGTCTTTGACCTCTGGTGCAGGTCAGTAGTGACCAATATTTAACAAAACGAGTACTTCTACTTAGCACTTATATATAGCGTCTCCATCTAAGCATCCCCCAGGTGGTTTACAAGCAACAAAAGCCCCACAGCAAATCCTCTGAGGCAGGTTTTACTATTCCTGCAGTACAGATGGGGAAAGTGAGACACACAGAGGATACATGATTTGCCCATAGCCACACATCAATTGACAGAGCTCAAAACCAAAGTACTGATTCCAGTTCCCAGCCATACAAAGCTTCTCTCTGGACTTGTTTATTTGCACTGTTAGAAACTTGAAAATGGTCCTTTTTTTTTGTATATAAAAAAATGACAACTCCAGGCAGAGATGACCTGGTACCTGCTGAAAGTGGGGAAGGGGGGGGGGGCGGGGAAGAGTGAGGGCAGCAGCTTCAGCAGATGTCACTGAGCATGCTCAGTTAGTGTGAACATGCTCAGTACAAACCAAGCTACACATCTGGGTGGCCTGTAACCCTGAATAGAAACACAGAATATCAGGGTTGGAAGAGACCTCAGGAGATCATCTAGTTCCACCCTCTGGTCAAAGCAGGATCAACCCCAACTAAATCATCCCAGCCAGGGATTTGTTAACCTGGGCCTTAATAACCTTTAAGAGATGGAGATTCTACCACCTCCCTAGGCAACCGTTCCACTGCTTCACCACCCTCCTAGTGAAATAGTTTTTCCTAATATCCAACTTAGACCTCCCTCACTGCAACTTGAGACCATTACTCCTTGTTCTGTCATCTGCTACCACTGAGAACAGTCTAGATCCATCCTCTTTGGAACCCCCTTTCAGGTAGTTGAAGGCTGCTATCAGAGGCTCACTCTTGTCTTCTACAGACTAAACAAGCCCAGTTTCCTCAGCCTCTCCTCGTAAGTCATGTGGTCCAGACCCCTGATCATTATTGTTGCCCTCCACTGGACTCTATCCAATTTGTCCACATCCCTTCTGTTGTGGGGGAAACCAAAACTGGACACAGTACTACACCAGTGCCGAATAGAGGGGAATAATCACTTCCCTCAATCTACTGACAATACTCCTACTAATGCAGCCCAATAAGCCGTTGACTGACTCATATCCAGCTTATCATCCCCCTGCATGCCCCCTCCCACACAGTGCCTCAATATAGGCAACTTTTCTGAGCAAAAATAGGCTCCTTATAACTAGAGACCACTTACTGCACAACCACTTACACATACATTTATCTTCATGTTCGCACAACTTATTTATCAACATTTCAGATGACTCCAAATGCAGAAACTCTCTCTCCTGCATTCTACTAGGCAAGTTATGTTGCTCACGAAGCAGCAATCCTACAACAATCTAGCCTGTGCCACCCAGCCCTCACGGGTAATCCTAAAATAACAGAAAGAGGGGGGGAAATAGCTTTAAATATCCGGTTTCTAGTGGAGGAGATGCTGGATGAGCCGACAGTGCCTGGATACTCATAGCAAGCATGTTTTTGGTTTAGAGGCGGATAAAAACTATTTTACCATGTTGTGACATTTCAGCAGTAAATCTAAGATACAGGCCTATATAGCAGTCAAGTTTTGTATACACATTTCTGGAGATAGGTTGAGCTTCTTGGAAAACTTTAATGTCCCCCATTAAAATTTCATAAAAATGGACAAGTGCAGCCATGATGAAGAGCCTAGCTACTTAGGTAAACGGGGCTCTGGAATGCCAAAGGGACAAATCCCACCCACCTTATTCACATGGCATATCATCATGCCCTGGTGAATGGTCCCATCGCTTTCAATGGGATTTTTCAATGAGGAAGGTACTACTCACTGTAAGGGTGAGGTAATCTGGACCCTCCAGCAGGTATGCTCCTCCTTTCTAATGCTTGGGAAACTCATGACTTGATGCACATACCCTAATAAAACCCCAAAGATGCCGCTTATCAATTTTCTATCTAGGAGCACTCTGACTAGTGGGGACAGCAACTGCAGGATACCAGACTGTGCTTTCAGTTTATCATGCCACAATTATTTTTCTTGTTGTTAGAGCTATGCCAAGTTCATTGCAAGCGGCATTTTTCTTTTGTTTACATATTAAAGGGAAAAAATAGGTAACCTCTCGCTAACCCCAGCCTGTCTGTGAGAAGCTGCCGCTGCCTTCACCTCCGAATGAACTTTCAGATTATTTTAGACAAGATTCACCTTGCATTGAACTTGTACGCTGCTTTGAAGCACACAGTCACGTAGCATTGATTAAACATTACAGTGCAACGTGGCTATAAATTTAACAAGCATTTATTGGTGCATTTCTGTTTCATTCTTGGAGAGAGAGAGGGAAATCGACCCAATGTGAAGTGGTTTCACAAGGGGGAAATTTGTGGAATGAGTCCTTTCATGGTCATATGCTGTAGAATAATCAGTACAGGTAAAAAGAGAAGGCGCAGCAGATTACAAGGCAAAGCAAACAGTCTGAGGTGAAACCAACAATTTCAGAGAAAATAAGGTGCAGCCCAGATGTTGGGCCCCCTCCACTCCCTTCATGGCACTCTGCCAATGCAAAGAGCACAGTAAGCTGGCTACTTGTCCTGGGGAACATGAAGAGCCCTTTCAGGTGTTTCTAGGCTGACCAGACAGCAAATGTGAAAAATCAGGACAGGGGATGGGGAGTAACAGGAGCCTATATCATCATAGAATAGAATCATAGAATATCCGGGTTGGAAGGGACCTCTGGAGGTATCTAGTTCAACCACCTGCTCAAAGCAGGGCCAATCCCCAACTAAATCATTCCAGCCAGGACTTTGTCAAGCCGGGTCTTAAAAACCTCTAAGGATGGAGATTCCACCACCTCCTTAGGTAACCCATTCCAGTGCTTCACCACCCTCCGAGTGAAACAGTTTTTCCTAATATCCAACCTCAACTTCCCCTCTGCAACTTGAGGCCATTACTCCTTATATAAGAAAAAGCCCCAAGTATCAGGACTGTCCCTATAAAATCCGGACATCTGGTCACCCTAGATGACCACACTGCCGCCAGCAGCCCTCAACACAGGGAGCGTGTCATGGGTGTGTCTGAAACGCTGCTGCCCAGGGGGTACCTTTTCTGAAGATAAACAGAGGACTTTACTCTCAAGGGCCATCACACCAGCCAGTTTCATCATCACTAAATTCACAGGAAGATCATATCCTATGTGAGTAGGAGAGACGTTCTAAGCTGCTCAAGCAGAGTAGAATCACCCAGCAGTCCCCAACAAAGTTAAGAAAAAAAGTTGATCAGGGCACTAAATTTTTTAAAAGATCAGGCGAGGTGGCTTAGGGAAAAACAGCCACCTGGTGCCAACCTCACAACTGATGGCAAAGAGAAATGAAACTGAATGACATTATAGAAGCAGCGATGACAATTGAGAAATACATTAAACAACATTTCTACTCCCTCACTAGTGTTTAGCTTGTCCTCACTCACATACACACTCAGCCCAGCCTTGGGCTTTCACTGCATTTCCTTACCTAAGCTCGGATCATCCCGATAAAACAACTGAATCTGAACATGAGCATGCCTGTGTGCACAAGAGGGTTTCCGATTAAAGCAAGTCCTGTCTGGAAATAAAAATACAGTGAGAGGAACAGAAATATCTTTTGACCAGAGAGATTACTTGGACAAACAGAGGAATAATGAAATGTACAAAAGCCAACACAAGGAGGATTTAAGTGGTTTTACACTGTAAAGACTGGAGAGGGGAGACAGAAACAATGCCACAGAAAAAAGCCAGGCTTTGCAATAGTTCTTGCAATTGGTATTGTAGCCAGGAAAATACTGTGAAAGGGTGTGCATGATAATTGATAACCCAGAAGGAAGTCCTTTTCATACCATGTCATACTAAACTCTGGATGGCCTTCTGTGTACAATGCTTCACTGTACACCAATTTATATATATATATTAGGATGGGGGGGTGGGGGGAGGCAGAGAGAGAGGAAGCTTCCTTTTATTCTTACGGCTGACACACAACTAACAGACAGCAAAACGCTACTAGCCTAGCATGCATTCTGCCAAAAGAGTCATTCAGCAAAGGTCATTTCACAGTTAAACAGGATAGCATCTGGGCAGTGAAATAGATACGTCTGGAATCTTTGTACAAGTTCAAGTGCCTGAAATACCTTTTTATTTCTTAACATACAGAGTTAAAGGATCTGCTGCCTTGTGGGGTAACTTCCTCTTTCTTGTGCTGTTAGTTTTTGTTGATTAAGAAGAATTACATCTATTGTTCTCTAACTAGCCTTGCCTTAGGGTCCAGTTTGATTTCGTTCTCCTTTCTCCCTATGTAACTAATCTGATGCTTATTTCCTTTAATTATATTTTTTAAAACGTTAAGCGTACCGCAGCATCCCTGGGCGAGTTGCTGGCAGCCAGGATCAAACCTGGGACCTCAAGATCTCTATTTCTGAGTTAAAAGACTCAGGGCTGTTAGCTCAAAAGCTGTCAGAGACCCATGAATCTCTCTGTGGTCCAGCCACAAGTGAGAGGGACCACGAGACACATTATATTCGCAAGAGAGTTAAAAAATGTGATCTAGTGCAGTGGTCGCCAACCTTTTGGTCTTCAGGGACCACTAAAGTGGCGCGGCGCGGGGCCCCCGCCAGCTCGACGCGGGGGCCCCCCGGCTCGACTGGTGCGCCCCCCCCCGCTCGACCAGCGCGGCGCGCCCCCCCCCGCCTCAGCGACGTGGCACAGCTCGCCCCGCCACCCCCCCCCCGGCCTCAGCGACGCCGCGCGGCTCGCCCCCCCCGGCCTCAGCGGCGCGGCTCGGCTCGGTCCCCCCCCGCCTCAGCAACGCGGCTCCCCCCCCCCCGGCCTCAGCGACGCGGCGCGGCTCGGCCCCCCGGCTTGCGCGGCAGGAGACGGGAGGCAGTAGCGAGCCAGCGCTTGCTGGCCACCGGGGCGGGACAGGCCCCCGCAGCCTCTTGCCTGCGCGGAGGGGCGGCCATGACAGAGCCCAGCGCCGCGGACCACTAAAATTTTCCCGCGGACCACCAGTGGTCCGCAGACCACCGGTTGGCGACCGCTGATCTAGTGGGTAGAGAAGAAAACTGGGAGGCAGAACTCCTGGGTTCTATCTCCCGCTCTGCTGCTGACTTGCTGAGTGACCTTCAACAAGTGACCTTTCTGTGACAATGCCCCCATCTGTAAAACTGGGATGCTACTACTGTCAAGGTAGTGATCTGGGATGCTGTGGGTATCACTAGGTTCACTTGACTGAAGTCTCCTGTGCTGCAGTGCATTACAATAGAGATTTCAACAGCAAAACATTTCAACAGCTTATCTGACTTTTGAATGAATCAATGATTTACATTCACTTACGGGGATAAAAATGAAAATAAAGAAACAACATAAGCAAAAGCCACGAAATAGGTAACCAATTGCACAGACAACTTAGGCTTTGTCTACACTGGACTTTTGTCAGCAAAACTTTTGTCGTTCAGGGATGTGAAAAACACCCCCTGCAATGACAAAAGTTTTGCTGATGAAAAGCACTGGTGTGAACAGTGCTTTGTCGGCAGGAGAGCTCTTCGGAGTCATTCAAGGCCTGTGATGATCTCTGAAATACTGGGTCACTGGGTTTGTAGGGGTTTTATTTTTTTAAAATCACCACTGCCCTTTGACTGCCTATCAGTTTGAAAGTGGCTGTATTAGTGTTTAAAGGGGAATTTGGTCAGTTAACTGCTGTTCAAATCCCCAAAGAGAGAAACTCACTCTGAACCCAGAGATGGCTCACGTTTCAGATTAAATTAAGAGGTTTGGGGTAATACTAGACTGGAAGATGGGGGGGGGCTAGAGTGGATTTTTTAACATAGCCCTCTTGCAGTGATGTCTTTTTCCCCACACTGCACATCTCCACTTCACACAAGGACAATAGTTATCTAGGAACACCAGTAGATTACTTAGATTGTAAACTCTGTGGGGCAGGGGACAACTTTGTGATCTGTGTTTGTACAGCACCTAGGACAATGGGATTCTGGTCCCTGACTAGGGCTCCTAGGAGCTATTGTAATTCAAATGAGAAATAATAAACAGGCTTCTCTAGAATTGATTGCATTCTTCATAGTGAAGTCTATTGCAACTATTTTCAGAACAGCATTCTGAGGTCGTAAACTCTTTCAGTAGAGGTTGTGCCTTTTGAACATATATGGGCAACACCTGGCAAAGGGTGAGCCCTGGCCCTGCGTAGGGCTACAACAACATGAATATTATTAATGGTTTGTGTCAGATTCTGCTGGTGTCAATGTGGGTGCTGTGACAGGACTGGACAGGGAAGTGAGGTGGGGTAAATCTAGCTGTAGGGGGAGACGGGGAGTACACTGAATGAGTGTGCAACCGCACAGTAGCCATAATCTGCAAGACATTTCAGGTGTGACTTTATCTTGGTTTGTACGTACCCATGGGGGAGAAGATTTCTAACAGCAGAAGGCTGATTAAATTAGCAAAGACATAAGATCCAGGGGCTGGAAGTTGAAATCAGAAAAAATTCGGACTAGAGATAAAATGCAAAATGTTAACAAGGGTAATTCACCATTGGAACAGTTTATCTAGGAATGGAGCGGATTCTCTTTCAAGGACAAGTCTTTACATTACAATTGGTTGTCTTTCTCAAAGATATGCCCTAGCTCAGGGATCTCAAACTCAAATGACCATGAGGGCCGCATGAGGACTAGTGCACTGACCCGAGGGGCACATCACTGACACGCCCCCCCCCCCTTGCTGCCCCGTCCCTGCCCCCACTCCACCTCTTCCATGAAGTCCTGCTGCCCCTGCCCTACCTCCTCCTCCCGCTCCCTCCTGGAAAGAGCTAGGCACCATCAACAGCTGTCTGGCAAACAAAGCAAGAGCGATATAGGAAGTCCCGAGCTGGAAACCCAACTAAACAAATCTAATTGAACAAGAAATTACCAGCCTCAGATGATTCAAGCTTTTTTCAAATGTAATATGCTGATAAATCTGGCAGAAATTTCAGCCCATCTCAGCTTAATATCAATTATAATTTTATAAAGTCTCCCTCTCCCAAACTGATCCTCATAACCCTGTTCTCCATCTCCACTTACCCCCGTAACCAGCTCCCTGTGCCCCATCCCCAAATCCCCACCCACTCACCCCTATTACTGAGCTCCCTGTTCCCCCAAATCTCCCCCCACTCATGTTTGTAGCCAGCTCCGTGTTCCATTCGCAAATCTCCCTCACTCACCCTCATGACCCTGCTCCCCCACCCCAAATCTCCACCCTCACCCCTGTAATTCAGCTCCCTGTACCCCATCCCTAAATCTCACCCCACTCACCTCCTATAACCCTGTTCTCCATCTCCAGATGTCCCCCCAATTGTAACACAGCGCCCTGTCCCCAAATCTCCCCCCACGCCTCCAGCTTCAATACCCTCCCCCACCCCTAAGCTGCCCTTCCCTGTTTCCCCGTCTCGCTGTCTCCTTTCAGCCTTCCCGGACTCTCCTCCCCGCCACCCCTTGCCCTCTCCGCAGGGGATACCCGTAGAGGGGCATGGCGGGCAGGGGGCAACGCAGCAAGCCCAGGCAGCTGCAGCCGGCCTGAGAGCCGTGGCTCGGTGCTCGCCTCTGGCTGCTGGCAGGGCAACGGCGCCCACCCGGAGGTGGGGAGGCTTCTCTGCTGCTTGGCTGGGCCGCTGCTGGTCCCCAGCTTCCAGGCGCTTCTCCTGCGGCTTCAATGAATGAGCTCAGGCTCCCCGCCGCCCTCCCACCTCCCTCTGTGGGAGGCTTATCACGCCCGGCCGCCGCTGCAGAGGGCTCCTGGGAAGTGCCGCCCCAGCTCATTCATTGAAGCCGCAGCAGCAGCGCCTGGAAGCTGGGGATCGGCAGCGGCACAGCCAGGCAGCAGAGAAGCCTCCGCTTCTGGCCCCTCCTTCCTGCAAACTGCTATGGTGGGGGGTGGGGGGGGGGGCGCCAGGAAGCTTGGCGGGCTGCAGGGAAGGGTTTCGTGGGTCGCATGCTGCCCCCAGGCTGCCTGTTTGAGACCCCTGCTCTAGCTTAAACCGATGTTATGGACTTGATGCAGGAGTCACTTCTATGGCCTGTATTATGCAGGTCAGACTATGGTCATAATGCCCCCTTCTGGGTTTAAAATGTGTGACTCTGTGGACCCTGGACTGGGAGCCCTGAAGGAAGGCAATGCAGGAAACATTAAAAAACTATGAGGAGTCTTGGGGCACCTTAAAGATCAACAAATTTATTTGGGCATAAGCTTTCGTGGGCTAAAAACCCACTTCATCAGATGCATGGAGTGGAACATACAGGAGGGAGGTATAAATACACAGCATATGTAAAGATGGGAGTTGCCTTACCAAGTTGGGGGGTCAGTGCTAACCGGCCAATTCAAAATTAAGGTGGAAAATTAAGGTGGCTAACCGGCCAATTCAAAATTAAGGTGGAAGTGGGCTATTCTTCCACCTTAACTGAACTGGACAGTGGCTTAGGACATCAAGCTCATTCATAGTTAAAGCATGGATTGAAAAATATATCGGGTAAAGCAGAAAGTGTGGTGCTGTGCTGGAGTTTTATTTCCTCCATCACTTGCCCATCATGCTGCCAGGACACACACGCAGGATGCAGTCGTCACCAGCAGTAAAATGTCGTCTTAAAGTGCCAGGTGAAAGGGAAAATCCAAAGGCGTCTTCCCCTCCACGTGGCTGCTAAGAGAGTCAACCAACAGCTCAGTGAAGAAGGAACAGCAATCAGCTGCAGGGATTCTCATGCAGGAATAGAGTCAGAGAGGTAGCGTGTTAGTCTGGAATTGCAGAAGTGACAAAGCGTCCTGTGGCACCTTAAAGCCTAACTAAAGTCTTTAGTTAGTCTTTAAATTGCCACAGGACCCTTTGTCATTTCCATGTAGGAATAGGGTGACCACCAGATGCCCCGATTTTTTAGGGACAGTCCCGATTTTGGGGCCTTTTTCTTATATAGACTCCTATTACCCCCCATCCCGGTTTTTTACACTTGCTATCTAGTCACCCTATGTAGGAATCCCCCAGTCAAGCACTTGTCAGTACATGTCAAAGCAAGCAACAGAGGGTGAAAAACTAAAGAACATGTAGCCAAGAAAAAGACAGCAATAGGTCTTGACTGACACATGAATCCTTATAGTGAAAGGGGTGTGAATACCGGGAAGGGTGAGCAAAGGAGCTGATAGGGTGTTAATAGCAAGTGTTGTTTATCTATGCCTAATGCCAGGCATTATTGCTCTTTGTGAGTTACTGATTAAGAAGAAGGGAAGACTGGCCTGGTGGCCCATCCAGCGGCCCAAGAGTCAAGAGATCCGAATGCCCTTCCTGGCTCTGTTACTCACTCACTGTGTGACAGCTGGTCCATGTTACAAAAAATTCAAAAGAACCTTTTCCCCACAAACAATGTAATACATTTGTAGAAGGAAGTCACCATTTTTCAGCCAGCTATAGTCAACTTCTGTGTCTCACTTTCCCCACCTGTAAAATGAGGATAATATTTACCAAGGTGATAGCTATTACCAGCCTGCACGGAGAATGCAGATGTCATTTGTCCACCCATGAAAGTTCAACCAGAATAAGGTAGGGTGTGAATTTAAAGACGATTAACTATAGCTAATTAAATCACATGGGAATGCTCTTATTCTTGAACAGAGTGCTATCTTCCAAATTAGTTTAGTGGGTTAAACGATTCTGGAATAATTCTCCAATAGGCCAGCCCTCCGTTTTGCTGACTCACCATTCCAGGTTGATTCTCTGAACTTCAACCCACGCGTATAAATTGGTCTGAGGGTATGTCTACACTGCAAGCGGAAGCAAGCTAAAACTAGCAGTGTGGATGTTGTGGCATTGGCTTCAGTGTGGGCTAGCCACTCAAGCTCAGATCCAGGCGGTCAGGAAGGATTGGACTCTGGAAACCAGCTCCAGCTGCCACCCCGGCCTCATTGTCCACACCACTATTTTTAGTGCACTAGCTTGAGCTGAACTAGTGCAGGTTTGCCTATGTGGGCTGGGAGCCACACTCCCAGCTGCAGTGTAGACACCCCTGGGGTGTCTCTATCTGAGGCAAAGAGAGCGAAGGAGAGGGAGGTGTGTGATGTAATGAGAGATGGGTGAGGACTCTGCCTGTTCACACTTATCTATGGGTATGTCTTCACTACCCGCAATCAATCTTCTGGCGATCGATTTCTCGCATCTTATGAAGATGCGAGCAATCGATCACTCGCGGCGCCCCTGTCGACTCCGGAATTCTAGCTTGCCGGGAGGCGCAAGCTGGAGTCGACGGGGGAGCGCGCCGTCGGCTGCCGCCGCCATGAACACAAGCGGTAAGTCGGCTGCAGATATGCAAACTTCAGCTATGTGATTCACGTAGCTGAAGTTTGCGTATCTGCAGTCGATCCCCTCCCCCCCCCCCAGTGGAGACCAGCCCTATGTAAGGGCCCTTATCAGGCCTAATTAATGCTTTGAAAACACTTTGAGTTCCATGGATGGCAGGTGCTAGTGAGAGGCAAAGTGGCATTCTTCTATTGTCAAGAATCAGAGAGGTAGCCGTGTTAGTCTGGAATAGCAGAGGTAACAAAGAGTCCTGTGGCACCTTAAAGACTAACTATAAAGTTTTGAAGCATAAGCTTTCGTGGGCTAATACCCACTTCGTCGGATGCAAGCATCCGACGAAGTGGGTATTAGCCCACGAAAGCTTATGCTTCGATTCTTCTATTGAACAACCTTATCTGTAAAGCTCATTGGGTGTGTGAAATAACCTTAAGATTAGGGTACTTTATTACCTCTGGTTTTATAAGGCTGTGGGATACAAATTTCCAGAGCTAAAAATATCATTTGGAAGACAGCAAGAGCCATTTAGAACCATTCTAAAGACAAGTTCACAAGCAAAATGGATATTTAAAACAGCTGTGAAGACAAGACTGCTAAGAAGCATTTGGCTAAAAGCAAACATGGAAATAAAATAACTGCAGAATAGGGAGGCAAGGTTAAAAATCAGAGAATTTGGTAACAGGCCCTTTTTAAAAGGAAAATGCTTAGGCTTTAGGCTTTCCAGAGGCTAATAATTTATTTTTAAAAATGTAAACTCCTCTATTAGGTCCAGATTAACACCCATCATTTCAAGTTTTACTTTCCATCCTACCGTAAAAACTCTAGTGTATTTTTCACTACTGGCCTCAATATTTTTTTTTTTTTTTGTCTTTCTAAAACTCAAGTATGTCATGTTCAGGTGTAATGAATTCCGGGCAATTATTAAATGAAGAAAATCTTTATTTAAAAACCCGTGATGGAAGTAATTGTAAGAAATCAAGCAGTTGTTGGGTGTGTGGCTGGATTGCCCCTTTGGAATGTTCTCCCAATCCCTTTGGAATCAGCAGGACAAATCAATGGAGAGTCACATGGGAGCAGGGTAATGCCACTATGCATGGAAAGATGAGAGGATAAACATGAAGAATATCCGACGAAGTGGGTAGTAACCCACGAAAGCTTATGCTTCAATACTTTTGTTAGTCTTTAAGGTGCCACAGGACTCTGTCACTTCTGCAATTCCAGACTAACAGGGCTACCTCTCTGATTCATGACGAATAACTTCACTTCTTTCCAGTCCAGCTAGTAATAGCTGAGATTTGCACGGGACATTATGTACAGAGATCATACAAAGCCCCTATTTCACGCTATGTCTGTGGCAGGAGAAACAGCCATATATCATTATCTGCATCTCTTCAAAACACTGCCACTCACTCAGCTTCAGTTTTTCCTATTCCCTACCCAAACATGGCTGGAATTTGATGTTGGATTAACATATTTGGAGGCTGCAATTCTCTAGTTATCCACAGAACAGGTACAGCATTAGTGGCAGAAGGGCATTCTTCTTCCACAATGCCATGACCCTGGCCACCATCTCTAAGGCCTTGGTTACACTGCCACTTTATAGCGCTATATAGCCTCCAGGAGCGCTATAACTCTGTACCCGACCACATATTGCGCTATAAGTCCGAGTTTATAGCGCTCGTGGTAAACCACCTCCGCATGGGGAAGAAGGGCTGTTGTGCTACCGCTGTAGCGCTACGGCGCGAATGTGAACACCCATTGCGCGTTAATTAGCCTCCAGCTTGGGCCACAATTCCCATTCGAGCCACTCTGGTCATCAGTTTCAAACTCTTCTATTGCGTCCTCAGGTGACCACACGTCAGACCCGCCCTTTAAATTCCCAGGGAAATTTGAAAATCCCCTTCCTGTTTGCTCCAGCCAGGTGTGGAGTGCTCCTCAGGCAATCATTTTGCTTGGCCATGACTCCACGTGCCATGCCTCCTCGCAATAAGTGATCTCCACCGTGGTACAATACCGAGTTGCTGGACCTCATCAGTTGTTGGGGGGAAGAGGCTGTCCAGTCTCAGCTGGAATTACGATACATATGGCCTGATATCACGGGCCATGAGGGACAGAGGCCATGACCGGGACACTCTGCAGTGCTGGGCAAAAGTAAAGGAGCTTAGGATTGCCTATCGTAAAGCCCGCGATGCAAACAGCCGCTCTGGAGCAGCCCCTGTGTTTTGCAAGTTCTACAAGGAGCTGGACGCGATACTTGGTGGTGATCCAACTTGCACTCCATCGACCACTGAGGACACTTCTTCCCAGCCCACCAGTGAAGGGGGGGGGGGAGGAGGATGAAGAGGAGCAGGACGGAGAGGAGCAGGAGGAGGAGGAGGCAGCGGCTGCGGCAGCGACCCAGGGCACGGAGGAGTCACAGGACACAAGCAGCCAGGAACTCTTCTCAAGCCCGGAGGGCAACCGGAGCCAGCCACAGCATCCGGTGGTTGTGGGGGGCAGGGCAGCAGCAGCGAATTGCGCAGGTACAGCTACTTTTCTATTGGGAAGGCAGGCAGCTTAGCCGGGGTGGAAAGGGATGCTTGCCGCATGCTTGTCTACATGTGGAATAGTGCATTGATGTCGTCTATCACATCACAGTAATTGTCATCAGTAATTTCTACAAAGGTCTCAATAAGCGCTCTTGCAATGTGCCTGCGCAGGTTTCTCGGGAGAGCCAGCGTGGTCGCTGTCCCGGCCACGGTCACTAGTCCCCACCACTGTTCGAAGAGGGGTGGGGGGAGCATCGCTGCACAGAGGCAAGCTGCGTATGGCCCTGGGCAGAAGCCGCATCTCATTAGAATGCCCTCCCTTTCTTGCTCCGTCACCCGCAGCAGCGAGTTATCTTCCAGCACGAACACCTATACAGAGAATGTTGGGACAGTGCTCAGAGTACGGTTCCCGCAAATGCCCTCCGCTCCCCCCAAGCCATAGTACAGCAAGGCAGGGAAACAATCATTGCCCCTGCATCCTGAGACAACTCACCATGGCAGGGGCTCCGTTGCTCTCTCTGTGTGTGCTCTGTGTTTGCTACAGCTGTGTAGGACAGGGAAACGGCACAGAGAAACATGGAATGCGTGGGATTCCCTACTACTGTCTGTTGTGAACAAGGGAATCTTCTGTTTTAACTGTGCACTTATAACTTTCCCTAGGTTCGGCCTTGACATCGTCACCAGTCTTATCTGCAGCTCAGAAGCTGAGGAGGATTCGAAAGAGACCACGGAAGAGCAAGGAAGATCTTTTGAAACAAGTTATGGAACAGGCTGCAACGGACAACCGCATTGCACAGCAGTGGTGGGAGAATGACAGCAAGCGGAGGGAGGATGAGAGGAAGTGGAGAGAGGAACTGATCCAGTTGAGGGAGATGGCTCGCGAGCAGCGCACTGACAAGCGTGCGGACAAGCTGTTTACAATATTACAGCTGCAAGTAGAGACTCTGCAGAGGATCACTGCCGTTCAGGAGGAGCGGCCCCGTGCTTGCCACCCCCATTGTCAGTTGCCCCCTAACCCTTCCGGCCCTCTGTCCCCTTCAGGCCACTATCAACAGCTGCCTGGTTATTACCACTCACGGCTGCCTCCAACCCCCCTCTCTTCACCGACCAACCCACAGACCCAGCACCCTTATCCACTGCACTCAACCCCTAATAATAATCATCATCGTCCTCCGCAAATGGGGTTGGGGGAACACAGCAATTCAGAGGGCATTGGAGGGTATGAGTCCAGGACATACGCCAATCTCTGAGTGACCCCTTCCTATCCCAACTGCCCCCCCCTCACACATTTTACTTTTTTTCAACTTTTATTTCAAATTCTGAGAATGCTGTTCAATAAATGAATTCTTTTTAATAAATGGGTTTCTGTATTCGGTGCACATATGTCTCTAATAGCTACAGAAAAGCAAATGCCTTATCCTATTAACAGAATGCACCCTCCCTCCTTCCCTCTGCAATTCCCATTAGAACTTGCTTTCAGCCTCAAAATGCTCCCTCAAGGCTTCCCTGATCCTTGTAGCCTCGCGCTGGGCCCCTCTAAGAGCCCTGCTCTCTGGCTATACATACATGGCCTCCAGCTGTTGAACCACCGAGGACCATGCCATAGTGAAGCATTCGCCCTTCCGCTCACAGAGATTATGTAGGGCACAGCACGTGGAAATAACTGCGGGGATACTTCCCTCTACCAAGTCTAGCTTCCCATAAAGACATCGCCAGCGGGCCTTGAGACGCCCAAAAGCACACTCCACAGTCATTTGACAGTGGCTGCTGTCCAGGCTCCCCATGTAGGGTTTCATGAGCCAGGGTATTAGAGGGTAAGCGGGGTCGCCAAGAATCACAATGGGCATTTCCACTTCCCCCACGGGGATCCTCTAGTCTGGAAAGAAAGTGCCTTCTTGCAGCCTCCTGAACAGGCCGGTGTTGCGGAAGATGCGTGCATCATGCACCTTTCCCAACCAGCCTGCATTAATGTCAGTAAAATGCCCCCGGTGATCCACAAGCACCTGAAGAACCATGGAGAAGTACCCCTTTCGGTTAATGTACTCTTCTGCTAGGTGGTCGGGCGCCAGAATAGGTATATAAGTCCCATCGATCGCCCCTCCACAGTTAGGGAAACCCATCTGCTCAAAGCCAGCCACGATGTCACGCATGTCACCAAGAATCATGACTTTTCGTAGCAGGAGGCGATTAATGGCCTTGCACACTTGCATCAACACGACTCCAATGGTCGACTTTCCCACCCCAAAGTGGTTGGCCACCGATCAGTAGTTGTCTGGGGTGGCCAGCTTCCAGAGTGCTATAGCTACCCGCTTCTCCACCGGGATGGCAGCTCTCAATCTGGTGTCCTGGCGCTGCAGGGTGGGGGCGAGTTCAGCACACAGACCCATGAAAGTGGCTTTTCTCATGCGAAAGTTTTGCAGCCACTGCTCATCGTCCCACACTTGCATGACGATGTGATCCCACCATTCAGTGCTTGTTTCCCGTGCCCAGAAGTGGTGTTCCACGGTCGTGAGCACGTCCATTAAAGCAATGATCAGTTTAGTGTCCTCGGCTCGATCTCGTCTTCTTCACCAGACTCATCACTACTATCACGTTCCCTGTCAAGAATGAACTCCACTGCGCAGAGAGTTGTGTTGGCGACAACTCGCCAGCATGCTCCTCAGCAGTTCACGATACATTACGGCACAGGAAAACGGACGATGGAGCGCGCGTGCCTTGCTGAAACCGTTGAAAGATGGCACCCGAGGTGGACGGAAACACAGGGATTGCTGGATTATGACACAAAGCATCATGGGGAGTTGGAACAGGATGCAGAATGGCTGCAAGTGACGCCCCCCCCTTCCCACAAGGCATTGCGCCAGATTGGGAAGACGTGCTCTGTGGGATACCTGCCCTATTGTGCTGCTCCTAATGCCACCTGAACCACCGCAAAAGAGGCCATGCTTTAGTGCTGGCGGGTCTAAGCATGCACACGCTCTAGCGCAATACCTATTGCTGTATATGGGACGCGCTATAACCAAACGCGCTATAATCCTGTAGTGTAACCAAGGCCCCAGGGTTACACTACAGGCCCCTGCTCAGACTGCCAGCAAGGGGCCAATTAGTGCTTATTGTGGTGGTTTTGTGATGTGGACACTGGTCCAATAGGATCTCAACAGAGGGACTATCAAATTATTGTGTCAGTTACCGTGCCATCAGCTGTGCACTGGGCTGGATTAAATCCACTCCCTGGTGCAAGGCTCTGTGTCCCCCATTGCCCTTTCCCTCAGCCAACATGTGGTAGCCAAAGTGTTTTTAAAAGCCAAACAATATCAGCAAAATGAGCATTGTACAACATGCCTTCAAAGTCATTTCAAAGAAACATTTCACCTTGCATTGAAACGTCTCCTTCCACCAAAACAGCTGGGACGGCCTTTCTAAGGGCTCAATTATTAGCAGAACTGCCAGGCGCCCTCCAGGTCAGGGGGACCTAGCAGCATGGTGAGGGCTGCAGTCTCTGCACTCTTTGGCACTCTGTGCCACTGGCCACAAAGCAGCACAAGGATGACTTTCATCCATCCAAGCTGTAGCTTCAGTGCTTCCATGCAGTTGTTGCAGACTCCAGTGGGGGAGTGAGGGAAATGACAACTCTCAAATGGATACGGTGAGTGAAACCTCCACTTAGACCTTGAGATCTTCCTTTTCTAGGAAGCTAAGAGATCCCTTTGCAAACAGCCTACAAGGAGATGTTGGGCAAGGAAGACACTGTCTACTTAGAAGCATAGGCCCCTTTGCGGAAAATGATTTTTAATAATAGTTGATTATTTCAGAGATAGTTTAGCAACACTGGATTTTCTATGCCCGGTCATCCCATTTAGTTTGGTATCTTGCCTGCAGTGACGGCCAATAAGTGACGGAAGCTTGTAAAGTCAAGTGGCAGAGAATGGCCAGATCTCAAACTCTGGGTTTTTAAAAAAATTATTGGTAGCATTTATAAGCATTTATAAGATTATTTCTCAATCTTCTTTTTATATGTATATTTCAAGAAGATACTGATCTTATTTCAATTGCACCCCACTTCCGGCATGCACAATCCCTTTATGGCAGGGTTAAATTAGCTGGCCTCTAATGAACGGCGGAAAGATAGCCTTCCCACAAGGGAGATTGTAGACTACTTGTTTTTGGCATCCTGAAACCCGACTGAAAATACCCAAGGTAACTGCCACGCAACTCAAAATTAAGCAAGCCAAAAATCTCGCAGAACACGCTTTACCATAACTTAAAACAACTTCAAGCAACAAGGGCAGGAGATTGCCGGGGAGGGGGGGGGGGGGAGGGGGAAGGTTTACGGGTAAAGTAGTGCAAGCTATGGTAAAGCATTTAATCCTGATATTGTATCTAATTAGTTTGTTGCTGCAATAGGCGGCCATGGGTCACCCTTGGCACTGACAGAAATAACAGCTATTTGTTGCAAATAAAAAAAAAAATAATTACAGCAGGAATCTGAAAATAACGCGAGAACCTTTTCCTTATGCCATGTCACACTAACCTCTGGATGGCCTCCTATTTATTGTCGCATCCTTGGAATGGCATAAACAAAGTCAGATTTCAGATGCCAAGAACTGGATAATTCTGCCCAAGGAGTGGGAGGGGATCCCGTGTGCTTATGGTCATAATTCCTGAAGAAACCACCTTCCCAATGACATGTATTGTATAAAACTTCTCAATCTCAGTTTATAGTATTCACACAAAGTTACCTGCACAGTATAAAGCAATTTACAATGAAAGAGGGATGCCCATAAGCTTTCATGTCAGGAAGGAATTATGACACCCTTCCAGTTTACCTTTTGAAATAAACCTGGCTCAGCATGCTGCCATGACAATGCAACGTGCTCTTGTAAAATATCCAGTGTAAATGGTTTTTTAAATGACAAGCTGCTCAGATCACATGCCCCTGGCTACTCAAATTCAGAAGACAGACAAGACTGGGGAGTGGGAAGGGGCAAGGAGGATGTTGATAAATTGGAGCCGGTTCAGAGAAGAGTCACAAGAAGGATCAAAGGATCAGAAAACCTGTTTTACAGAGATAGACTCAAGGAGCTCAACCTATTTAGCGTAACAAAGGGAAGGTTAAGAGATGACTTGATTACAGTCTATAAATACCTACCTGGGGAACAAATATTTGATAATGGGCTCTTCAATCTAGCAGAGAAAGACACAGGAAGTGGAAGCTAGACAAATTCCGACTGTCAATTTTTAAGAGGGAGGGTGATTTAATCATTGTGACAATTTACCATGGGTTGTGATGCATTCTCCATCACTGGCAATCTTGAAATCAAGACTGAATGTTGTTCTGAAAGTTACGCTCTCGAAATTATTTTGGGGAAGTTCTCTGGCCTGTGCGATACCAGAGGCCAAACTAGGTGATCACAGTGGTCCCTTCTGGCCGTAGAATCTTAAATCTATGAAAGACTAAAACTTCTAATGATAGCTCTGTAGCCTAGGAGTAAGTGCTCTGCACTACCCTGTGGAAGACCCATGTTTGATTATTAGCAAACCTCAGGCTGGTATGTGACTGGCAATGGTATGAAAGTGGTAAGAGAGGTATTTCGCGTTATTCATCAGCGATCACTCCAGGGGTTAAGGAGAACTACAAGGCACCATCCTTACTAAAGGACTAGTGTCAGGCATGTTTCAAAAAGCTAAGATTTAGTTACTATAAAACTTAAAAGTCTCAAACTAGGAGAACTATTTTTCTTAAAAAATGCTTTGGTAGTTCAATCACACAAAATAAGTTTTCAAAATCAGTTGGGCTGAGTATAAGCAGGAGAAATTTTTCAGGAAGGATCATTTTGGAAACGTTTCCAGGATACAGAAAAGGAGACATGGACTCCAACTGACCCTGAAATCAAAACCATTTCCTATTTGTGGAAGTACTGTTCAGATTCAACCCCCTGGATCTGAACCTACTCCTTATTCTTCTGGTTCTGAGTCTAAATTGCCAGGGCCTCTTATCCAGTTCTAGTTCTGATGCAGCTTAATATGAAGACAGTTTTCAGCTGATCCCTTGAGAATTTCGCCAGCGAACAAGACCGTGGTGTCATCGAACCTGAACTAAACTGGGTTCAGCTTCAAATTCCAAGAATAAACCTCAATCTTAATTTGAATCTGAGCATCAACTCCTGGGTCGGCCTCTGCTAAAACAGATGCTTAGAATCAATGGGCCTCTTCAGCCATATGGTGCTACAATTCAATAAGGCATTGCATAATTTCCTTCTATTCAGTGCATTTATTTTTCTCGAGGTTCCTTAGATGTCAGGCTTCACACATAGGTCTACACATTTCCTCCAACCTTCTGCTGCTTTCCTTGTTCACTTATTTCCGTAGCATTATCCTGCATGTGCACAGAGATGCAAAGGCACAACCGAGCCGGGCCTCAGCAGTTTGCTTTCTGCTTCCTACAGTTGAGTGGAAGTGTCGGGGGAAGAGTACAAACAAAACTATGTCACCCTATTTACACCAAGTTGTTTACTTTCTTTTTTTTATTGTTTGGTACGAACATAATGCAGAACCCCACTGATCAGGCAACGGATATTCGGAATCAGGGGATTTCTTGCAAATTTCCTTTTTTTGTTGTGGTTATAAACCTTTTTGGGGTTGTGAACTCTTTAAACAAAACAGCTGAGGTAACTGTTAGTAAAAAACAAGCCGAGCATTAGTTGGAACTGCATGGACTTTGGAGAGAGGGAAGCCAAGACAGTGTGCAATGAAATCTCTTCTAAGAGAACGACTGTTGAAATACCTGATTAATCATAAGAATCAAGGCACTTGGAAGTGGGAACAACTAACTACACGTATCCAGCTTGTGTCCATCAAACCCATCACTCCCACCTTTTTTTAGTTTAATCGCATGGAAAATGCTAATGTCTAATGACGATGTATAATGTCTGTGCTTATACAATCCACATATCTGAACTGGGACACCAGACCTCAGTGCTTTCAAACTGTGGGGAAGTTTGAATCCAGATGCAAACATTCATCTCTCATATGCCAATGATGTCGACTCCCCTTCTACTTTGCCAGTGATGCCAGCCTTCCTCACCCACTTGTAACATTTTCAAATAAAAAACTTTTGTGCTTTCTTCCAAGCTGCTCCTCATACATAGGAGGTGTGACCCATAAACATAGAACCATAGGGTTAGAAGGGACTGCAAGGGTCATCTAGTCTAACCTCCTGCCAAGATGCAGGATTTGTTGTGTCTAAAACAGGGGTGGGCAAACTTTTTGGCCTGAAGACCACATCGCGGTTGCATGGAGGGCTGGGTATGGAAGGCTGTGCTTCCCCCAACAACCTGGCCCCGCCCCTTATCTGACCCCTCCCACTTTTCACCCCCTGACTGCCCCCCTCAGAACCCTCAACGCATCCAGCCCCCCCGCTCCTTGTCCCCCTCCTGAGATGCCCCACCCATAACCACTTGCCCGGGACCCCAACCCCTATCTAAGCCCCCTGCTCCTTGTCCCAACCACTCCCTCCTGAGCCCCCCTCCGCCCCAACCACCCCAACCCCTATCTAAGCACCCCTGCTACTTGTCCCCTGACCGCCCACTCCAGAGACCCCCCCCATCCCTAACCCCCTCCCCCTGGGACTCCACACCCATCAACCCCCGCTACTCATTGTCCCCTGACCATCCCCTCCGAAAACCCCCTACCCAACCTCCCCTCCCCCATCCACCCCATGCACCCAAGGAGGTGGAATATACGTGTCGAAGGGAGAACGCTCTGCCATTGACTTAGCTTGTCTTCAACAAACCCACTACATCGACATCGACATCGACATCGACACCACTGCATTGATTGCAGCAGTGCCAATATAGCCAGAAGTATAGACAAGTCCTATGAGAGCTAAGCATAGAAACTGGAATCCTGAAGTCCAGTTCCCCTGCTCAGATCATAAAATTGCAGTTCTTATGGCCCGAAACCAAAAGCCTCTGATTGCCTAGCAAAGTAATTACACTAAATACAGGACTTTCCAATCGTGCAGCCCAGCCAATCAGAGAAACAAACCCAAACAGAGCACAGATCTCCACAAAGAGATGAAGAGTTTTAACCTCATTCAGGAAGGGCTTGTCTTCACTTGAGCCGGCAGGGATCGATCTTTTGGTGATCGATTTATCGCGTCTCATTAAGACACGATAAATCGACCACCAGCGGCTCCCCCGTCGACTCCGGAAGTCCAGCTCGTGAAGAGGCGCAAGCTGGAGTCGACGGGGACCGCGCTGCCGACCGCCACTGCCGTGAGGATGGGAGGTAAGTCGGCTGTAGAGACGTCGATTTCAGCTACGTTATTAACATAGCTGAAATTGCGTATCTACAGTCGATTTCCCCCCCTAGTGGAGACCAGCCCGAAGAGCCCACTGAGGTACAATATGGGAGAAGCACATTCTAACGACGCGGGAACTCTGGCAAAAACTGAGCTGCATAGTATAATCTCTTCAGATTATTCTATGGGACGATCAGCAATTCCAACCCCGTCAGTCTCAGGGCAATGACAAGAGGCGGGACAGCAGACGGTTCTTCAGACGGGCTGTGCTTAAATTATTTACAGATTTGTATACCAAAAGTTAGACATTCAAGCGCTGCGCACTGCTGCCAAGTGTGTTGCAGAGAAACATATTGCCAACATATAGATCAATGGCTCCATTCTGGGTGAGAAGTTACAGGGACGCGAAATAAATTCCTTAAAAAGGGGGCTGAGAAAATTCACCTTGGAAGAATGAAACCACGCTCAGCTTGACCCATATTGTCCCAGTGATAAAAAGACAGAGCTGTAGAGAGCTGAATGACTTGATTGAGATTTGAAGCAGCAGCTCAAACTGGGGTGATGAATCTACCTAGCTGTATTGGGTCCTTAGTAAAGGACTTTGAGATCTAAAGATGGTAAGTGCTAAGTATTATTAATATAGAGCAGAATTATTTTACCCAACACTGAAATTGAATCCTCTATTTGGTGGAACTCTTATGCTATTTAACCCTAGACATTAACAGTTGAGGAGAGAAAGAAAGTGAAAAATAGTTGCAAGGGAATTTAGATACCATGGCTATGGGTAGACTAATTTCTCAATAAGTCATTCATACAGGGCACAGCTAAACCAAAAGAAAAGGATGCCCAAGAGACACTAAAAGAAAATATTTGAAAGCAATTAACCAGCAAAAAAATGGAAAAACCAAAAGGACATTGACAGATGACAACATGTTTGAGCCTCCCACTCCAACCTTCTGCTACAGTTATAGACCCGGGCAGACAGATTTTCCTCCACCCATCCTCTTATGTAATCTCTTGATCCATTAGGGATAGAATTACTCACAAATCCCCAGAAGCAACTGTAGGCAAGGTTTCATTTCAAACTGCCGTTGATACTACAATTTCCACTCAGCAGGATTGCTCTCACCCTTTGGTGAACTCGCTTAGTATTTTTGGAGACCCAGTCCAGAGTCTGCAGCCACTTTGTTCCTAGGCATGTTCTGCGCATCACGTGTGAACAGCATGAACAAGCAATGGGATGACTGATCCCTACGTTAAACTAGTTCTAACAAAGTTTACCAAGAGCAACAGCTAAGATACAGCTGGGTAAGAGGATAGAGAATGGGTAAAACAAGTGATACGCAGAAGCGCACAGATGTTTAACTTTCATGTCTTTGCCTTCAAGGCCCTACAAGTTTCTATTTTTGCACTTAAAGAAGAAGTTGGATTTTGCAGCGCTATCTTCATATTCTATTCGCATCACAAAAGGGGGGCGCTTAGTCTCTCTTTCCATTCTCAGCTGCTTTTGTTTCCACACAGATTACATGGCTAACAGCCTTGCCAATGTGCTTCATCTTTCATTCATGCCTCCATGACTTCCATGTGGCACCCTTGCTCAGGGAATCACATCTCTGATCTGATCAGCTATGCCTCATCTTCTTTTCTCCTTGAAATGCACTTTTCATTGTATCCCCCAATCTCCTATTTAGACTGTAAGCTCTGTGGCACAGGGACCTCGCATGCTGCTGGTGCTATTTGCATAATAATAATGATGACCTAATTACCCTCGCTCATAATTAGGCTTGGAAGGATCGGATTTTTTGGGGGTAAATGCTGGTAAACATTGATTTGACTGAGCATGCACAAAGCAGTGGAAAAATATTTCCATCCACTGTAATCAAAATGTACAGATTGGCAAAGTAAGAGAGATGCTGAGAACTTATGAGAGTTTGATTTAAGGATATTGACTTCGTATATTTTGACATGTGATGTTGACATTTGTGTTTTATGGATTATAAACTTCTAACTTTGAATCTCATCGTCTACGGTCATTAAATAAATTATCTAACCCCTGCATAGTTTCCTGTAACTGTGAAAACTTAAATAAACATCTAAACAAATGCTTAAAAGCCATAGTTTTGCTTAGCTGTAAAATCCAAATGGATACAATAAAAACCCCACTAAAATAACATTGCTATTGTCTGTCAAAATTATAAAAAAATTAACATTGAATTCTGCCAGGGCTACTCATAATAGAAGAAAGAGCAAAACCTACATTAAAAAGGTCACACATTTTAATGTTTAAGAAGAAAATGCTTTTTCATTCTGTCTCCAGTTTGCCTGTGGGATTACTGAATTTCGGAAGATTAACAAGGGACAAGGCATTTAGAAGAAAAAGTAGTAGTATTTATAGAGATACAGTAGCTAAGACTGAAATCATACAGGTTATTAAATCTGTATGCATCAGGGCCTAATTGAATACCGAATACCTAAAACAGAAGCTAAAAGAAGCCACAATGGGTACGTCTACACAGAAAGTTCATCACCCATGGCTGGCCTGTTGTGGGCCTGTGAGCCCGAACGTCTACCCCACAATTTACAGCCCCACAGCCTGAGTCAGCTGACATGCCCTGTGTGTTATAGGAACAACAATGCTTTGAGTGACCGTGGACATTAAAGGCATTTGATATTCAATATGCAGATTTCTATTTTTAAATGTCCCCCTATACGTCAGTTCATTCTGAAAGCCCGACTAGGAGCTGATCCCCAGTTGGGGTCAGGAAGAAACTTCAACTCAACAGATGGAAAAGACCCATTAGATTATGCAGTAGCATCATCCTCTCCGTGCGGTATAGTCCCTATTGTAAAATTACCAGGGCTCTCTCCAATACAGTTTTAAATGCCCAATGATGAAGCTTCCACCACTTCCCTGCGCAGATAATTCCACAGACGAGTGGATCCCATTGCTAGGTTTAGTATTGCATGGTTAGGTACTCTACAGGGGTTGTGCTCCTGCCTCTGAACATCTAGCATTGGCCACTGTCAGAGACAGGATACCCAGCTGCATGGACCACTGGCGTCTGTCACTATGGCAATTCCTACCCTGTGTCAGAAGACAAATGCTGTAGCTCTAAATGATCTGACTCCTGTTAAAGATAAATTGCAAATTTTAATTAATTATGATAACAAGCTGCTACAACTGCCCCAACAGAGTGGAGACCTGGTGCTGTCTGCGCTCTAAATTATTCATCCTGCTTTAGTCACTGACAATCAATAAACTGTGGCTAAAAGTGACAGCTCTTAGTGGAACATATTTATCTGCCTGCAGTCTAGCTCTAGATTTTGAAGCAAGCTGTTCAGGCTGTCAACACTGCACTTGGGAACAGAGAGCGCTGGGGGGAAATATTGAGGCAGAGTTGCAAAAATTATAAAGGAGCAATGGGTAGCCGTGATGTAGTGACAATAACCCTACTTTGCATTTTGACTGTAGCTTTCATTTGAGGATCTCAAAGTGCTACACAGTTGATTAAGCCTTAGAACACCCTGTGAGGTAAAGATGGGGAAAACCGAGGCATAGAGATTAATAGCCTGATTTTTCAGCACCACTAAGCACCTGCAGCTCCTATTGAAATATCAGACCGTTAATGACTTGCCCAAAGTCATACACTGAACTGGTGGCACATAAAATGGCCAATTTTATTTGATATCGGATCTTTCATGCAAACATCAAAAAAGGCTTCATGGTACAGAGTAAAATCAGAAGCAATAGCAGAGGGTGAGATAAATTAAGAGGTGTAGACCAGAGATATTTTCAGCTAAGACTTGAAAAGGCATGGAGAGGTGGAAATACAGAGGATGTTCCAGAAGATAGGAGCTGCCGAGGAGAAATTCACATGGGCAGAGTAAGGGATACCCAAAGTGCGAAGGGACTAGACAGGTGCAAATTAGAGAGAGGCAAATCCATGGAGGATTTTGAAGTTTTTCCAAACTTATCACACACCGAGTGCTGAAACAGAAAGCACACTGATGAACGTGGAACTGCTGACAGAGGCCCAGTCATGAAACACAGAGACTCTCAATAAGTTCAGTGGAGGTGAATTTATTGTAATAATTGACATTAATTAGCAGATTTTGGAGCAGAAAAGGGATTAATGCTCCTGGCCAATTTTTTGTAGCTGGCGAGGAATTAGGTATTTGGAAAATGCAATGGGGGGGGAAAAAAAGATCAAATCCCCCCCATTTGTTTTAAGCCTGTCTACTAAAATCATTTAACTCTGGGAAAGTGTGCAAACCCTGAGTTATGAGCATAATTTTAAAATGATAAAGATCTGACCCATCCTTTGTGGTTTACAGATTATGAAACAATCTAGTCTCCCCCAGCCTGCATTCCATGTGAATGTTCATCTCAGAGAGGGTAAAAGGAAGGGTTAGCGTCTCCAATTACTTTCCCCTCCCCCTTTCATTTCTCTCTCTTAGGCATCGGTGTATACTTTACAATTTAATTTTCTGCCTTTGTAATCTGTAGCCCTTGTGTATAAAACCTCTAATGAAAAGGGCCTTTTTAAAATTAACGTGGCATTTGGAAAAAAACATGTGGTTCTATTTCATTATTGAGCTCCATTTATAAAAGAATAAAATGCTCAGACTCAGGGTGATCAGGTTCAGGCAGCAGGAAGCTGGAACATTTGAAGAATACAGCTACATTAATGTCAATACCCACATACTACCAAGCAGGCTTGGGGTACACGAGCCTGTTGTTGCCGAAGTTAATGACCAAGCTCCTTTATTAGGCAGAGCTCAGTAAAGGGAATTCAGGTGTGTGCATCAGACTTTTGCTTTCCCTCCTAAATGCCTCTGGTAGAGGGACTTTTCCCTTCTCCTCCTGGCTCTCTGTGGTGTGCATCAATCGAAAGAGGATGTTCTAAAATGCATCCCCCTCCAGTAAGTGATGGAAAGTTGTCACGTTACAGAAGGCACAGCAGCTAGAGTGGTCCTTGCCAGATTTCCCTCCCTGGAACTTTTTGAAGAGAGAAAAATAACTAAAGGTCTAATTCTGAAGGACACCAAGCACTCCCATTTCTCACTGACTTCAGGAGGAGTTAGGGATTCTCAAAGCCTCTCAGAATTTGGCCGTTACATTTTAAATGTACAGTTAACTGGCATGGCACAGGCAGGTTATCTGACTTATCTGCGGTGCCCCAACTAGTCACCAGCTGTATGGGAAATGGATTCCTGGGTCTTCGTCCTATTCTCAAGCAACAAGCAAACACCACAGCATGGTTGATGGCCTAGTAATATTTCCTCAGAGTGAATCTAAGATCCTTCTTGCCAACCTCTCATACTGTGGCCTTTGGAAAAGCCACTACATGCATGGAGGAAAGCAACAATCTGACAGCAGCAACCCAGTGTAAATTCTTGTAGAGCAAGACTCTTAGAAAAATGCATACAAAAGAGGAAAGCCTTAAAGTCGATTTAAAGGGCCCTCAAAATCGAATTTGTAACTCCTGCCTGACGAGAGAAGTAAGGCTAAAATCGACTTCTCTATGTCTACTGTGAGTAAGTGAAGAGGCATCTGAAGTTAAGCCTCCGACCTCCGAGCAGCCCCGCGGGGTGGGGGTCCGGCGGGGGGGCTGTTCAGGCGGGCGGGGGGGGGGGGTCCGTGGGGCTGCTGGGGGGGGGGGGGGGGAGCCGGCGCAGGGCTGCTTGGGCCATCCGCTCAGCTGCCTGGTCAATTTCACCTGAAATTGACCAGGCAGCTGAGCCCATCACCCAAGCAGCCCCGCGCCGGCTTCCCCCCCCCCCTCGGTCGGGGTCCGGCGGGCGGGGGGGCTGCTCAGGTGGGCGGGGGGGGGTCCGTGGGGCTGCTGGGGGGGGGGGCAGCGCGGGGCTGCTTGGGCGATCGGGTCAGCTGCCTGGTTAATTTCACCTGAAATTGACCAGGTAGCTGAGCCGATCGCCCAAGCAGCCCCGCGCCGGCTCCCCCCCCTCGGGCAGGCGGGCGGGGGGGGGGCTGTTCAGGCGGGCGGGGGGGTCCACGGGGCTGCTTGGGCGGGGGGGGGGGGTGTCCAGCATGCATTGCACTGTGGGCTACCTACCCACAGTGCAATGCAGGCTATGTCGACCCCTGCAAAAGTTCTAGGACAGACAGTGTCGACCACTGTCGACCTGCTGTCCTGGTGGGGACACACTGATTCGATTTTCTAAACTCGAGTTTAGAAAATCAAATTAAGGGAAATCGACCTAGTCCTGTAGTGAAGACATCCCCTATATCTTCAAGGGAAGAAAATAAAAGGTACTAAAGGGCTCTAACCTAGAAGATACATGCAGAACAAGAACCAATGACTGGAAGTAGAAGCCAAATTTCAAATTAGAAATAAGGCACACATATTTAGCAGTGAGTGTGATAAACCATTGGAACAGCCTACCAAGGGAAGTGGAGGTTTCTCCATCTACTGATATCTTCAAATCAAGACCTGATGCCTCACTAGAAGATGGATTCAGTCAAACACAAGTTATTGGTGTCAATACAGGGGTAACTCAGTTACATTTAAAGGTCTGTGGTATACAAGAGATCAGAGTACATGATCAAATGATTTCTTCAGGCCTTCAACTTTTTGAATTTATGCTGGAGTACAGGACGGATGGAGCAAAGCAAAATCTGTCTCCCTACCTGCCTACCACGTCTTCCAGTTTTGTATTCAGGACATTACTGTATGTGGAAGTCTAATCTTAACAGCCACCTCTCACCCAGAAGGCTCTCAGATGCTCTGTGAATCCAACAACTCCCCTCTATACTATTCTCTGAATAGCCATTGCTTTAGATCCCAGTATAGACTTCTTTTTTCACTAGCCCTTGCCCCAGGAAGGACATTCATGTTCATCTGCATTGACCCCTTTTGCAGCTCCCACCTTGAGTTCTCTTCCCAGGTCCCTGAAGTTACCCTTGATTTTAGTTACTTGATGGATGTCATTTGTTCTCACATGGATTTCAATGAGAGGGAATCCCCCAGAATTCAGGAATCTTTCACCTTTATTGTTTCATCTGAGAGGGTGCAAACTATTCTGTTTCCCTTATCAATGTCGCAGGTCCATGGCATTAACTGCAACAGACTTCCAAAAACGCTAGACTTGTTTTTTTTAAAAAACGGAACATATGTTTCAATACACTTCACTGTAATACACTCACCAGCAAGCAAAGTCTTTTTAGCTTTGCAGACATGGTATGGATGCAAATGTTTTTTCCTATCTCATAATTGTTTTGATATGCTCAGTCACTGGTAACAGAAACAGTGGACAGTGTTATTCCACAGGCAGAGTGCTAAGTTCCTTGGAAGTATAAATCAGTTTTCTTGCCTCACTCCTAACCTGAGCAGTCTCACAGCGTTCCAAGTGACACTGTCAACAGCAACAAAGATCTCTTCTATCTGAATTTTGGTTTTCCTGTTAGAAACTGCTTTGAGAATGAAGCTTAGGTTTAAGAATTCTCCGTTTTGTCAGACTGTTCTCTTTGCACTTTTGACAGCGCTGGTAATAGTTTCACCGCTTTTCCTGATGTGTCAGTTTGCCCTATTTGGGTGGATCTTCCACACAGCACTGAGAGTGGGAGGGGAGAAGAACACTGAAACAAGTAGGAAAGTGTGATGCTAAGACCGCAAACATTGGCAGTGAGCACTACCTGAAATTAATTTTAACTCATTTCTTAAGACTGAAGGCACACTGTCTATGTCTGGAAAATACCCAACACAATCTTAATAACAACTATTTTTCCCCCTGACTTTATTACAAGTCACTTGTGTCCCTTTAAGCAGATAATTTCATTATTGAAACTCAAAAATGTAATTATATCACATTTATTACACAGATGAACAAGGGATCTTGTTGCACCAAATAAATAATAACTATATTAAACAAATTATTTAACAGAATCTAGAGATGGAAAACTCCCCTTAGGTTTTCTTGTCCACTTTCTTTCGCCAGTGTAGGATTTTTTACTATTGTGCTTTATCCAGTGTTTTATCCAACCTAGTTCTACATGTGTTAAGTGATGAAGCTCCCACTTCCCTTGCGAGATTACTCCGTTAATAAAATCTCAGTCAGAAAACTCCAATGTAAATTGCCCATGTCCTAATCTTATCCCATTACTCTGCGTTACTCTCTCCAGCCCCTATGATTATACTAAACAATTCATAAGAACATAAGAACGGCCATACTGGGTCAGACCAAAGGTCCATCTAGCCCAGCATCCTGTCTACCGACAGTGGCCAATGCCAGGTGCCCCGGAGTGAGTGAACCTAACAGGTATGATCGAGCGATCTCTCTCCTGCCATCCATCACCCCCCTCTGACAGACAGAGGCTAGGGACACCATTCCTTACCCATCCCGGCTAATAGCCATTTATGGACTTAGCCTCCATGAATTTATCCAGCTCTCTTTTAAACCCTGTTATAGTCCTAGCCTTCACAGCCTCCTCAGGTAAGGAGTTCCACAGGTTGACTGTGCGCTGTGTGAAGAAGAACTTCCTTTTATTTGTTTTAAACCTGCTGCACGCCAATTTCATTGAATGGCCCCTAGTTCTTCTATTATGGGAACAAGTAAATAACTTTTCCTTATTCACTTCCTCCACTCCACTCATAATTTTATATACCTCTATCATATCCCCCCTTAGTCTCCTCTTTTCCAAGCTAAAAAGTCCTAGCCTCCTTAATCTCTCTTCATATGGGACCCGTTCCAAACCCCTAATCATTTTAGTTGCCCTTCTCTGAACCTTTTCTAGTGCCAGTATATCCTTTTTGAGATGAGGAGACCACATTTGTACGCAGTATTCAAGATGTGGGCGCACCATGGATTTGTATAAGGGCAATAAGATATTCTCCGACTTATTCTCTATCCCTTTTTTAATGATTCCTAACATCCTGTTTGCTTTTTTTTCCTTTTCCTTGGTGCGTTTACTCCCTTCTAGTACCTCTGGTCAGGCTGTGGGGACAGCAGACAGGTACTGAAGAGCTCTCAAGTTGGACAGATAAACCAGCTAGGGATGTCAGTGACACAAAAGGTAACTCTGTGTCCCACAAAGGATAGGGAAGAAACTACAGCTGAACTGGAGGAAGGGCAGGTTGAGGCCACATAAGTAATTTCTGAAAAGTAATAGGATGTTACACAGAAATGGACTCAACAAAAAATAAAGATTATAAATATGTAGAAGCATCAAAGTGATAAATATAAAGGAGAAAAACAGGTGAACAAGAATGTCTAGCAATGGTACAGAGACCCTGACCTAACAAGCATAACTGGAGATGGAACTTTTTTTTTGCCCTAATTCATCCTTTGGCCAATTACAAAAGGTGGCGAAATCACCACCATTTCCATGCTTCACAAGTCTCCAGCAAGTTCAAACATCTCATACTAACTCTCCTTCTGTTCTGCATTACTGCTTAAGCCAGCTCTCTGGATAAGCCGCAAGTTAGTTCACAGCCAGTACGGTGTGCACTAAATAGACAGCATCACCTCGATCTGATACAGTTCAGTGGGTTTTCTGCAGTGAAGAACACAACTCACTGAGTAAAGAGCAGGTGTCAGGAGTCAGTCAGTCAATCAAAAGCCTCATATAGAGGGGTACAGATGCCTTGCTGTCGTCCCTCGCAATTTAAATGCATTCATATCCCATAGGCATCCAACAACACCCTTACTTGTTACACAGATCAATAAAACCAAGTAAATAAAAGGCTGCCCTTGATATTACTATTATTACCGCGTATAGGTAAGGAGCAGAAACTTGCCTACCTACAACCCTCCCCTCTCCAAGATTTCCAGAAGAACATCAATGCAAAGCAAAGCTTGTTGGTCAGAACCTCACAAGGCTTTCTTGTGACAACTGCCAAGTCAGTGATTCAGCTCCTCATTTTTACGGGCGATTTAATATGAATTTCAACTTGTTCCAGGCTCGAGCACAGGGAGAGCACTGTGGCATGTCCCAAGACATGTGGCTGCATTCCCCCCATCGTCTAAATGAATCTAAGCATTCTATTTATGTAGAGTCTAACGAAGCACTTCAAAACATTATTATGTGGGTGTACTTATAAAAACTAATCTCATTTAGCGGCCTCCCTCAGAGTTTGCCATGATTTCATACTTGATATTTTGGTCCTTACATGTGTCTTGGGTTTTTCTTGTTTCGTGTTTAGTGATAGGACATTCTAGAGCAGTGATGGCAAACCTTTTTGAGCCCAAGTGCCCAAACTGCAAACCAAAACGACTTGTTTTTTTCAAAGTGCCAACACTGCAATTAAACCTGAATAACGAGGTTTTAGTTTAGAAAAAACAATTTGTACAGTTTTTCAAACTAATTAACAGCTTTTGTTTAAAAAGAAAAACACAATAACAGAGCTTTCCATTAAACATTTTTTTTATTGAAAAAAACAAACAAACAAACAAAAAAAAAACTGTACACCCCCCCAACTGACCCACTCAGCCCAGTCTCTCCCCCCAAAACCTCCTTCCCTCCCACCCACCCCCCAAATGACCCACCCAGCCTGGTCTCTCCCCCCCAAACCTCCTTTCCTCCAACCCCCCCCAACTGACCCACCCAGCCTGGTCTCTCCCCCTCAAACCTCCTTTCCTCCCACCCCCCCAACTGACCCACCCAGCCTGGTCTCTCCCCCCCAAACCTCCTTTCCTCCCACCCCCCCAACTGACCCACCCAGGTCTCTCCCCCCCAAACCTCCTTTCCTCCCACCCCCCCAAATGACCCACCCAGCCTGGTCTCTCCCCCCCAAACCTCCTTTCCTCCCACCCCCCCCAACTGACCCACCCAGCCAGGTCTCTCCCCCCCCAAACCTCCTTTCCTCCCACCGCCCCAAATGACCCACCCAGCCTGGTCTCTCCCCCCCAAACCTCCTTTCCTCCCACCCCCCCAACTGACCCACCCAGCCAGGTCTCTCCCCCCCAAACCCGCTTACCCCCGCTCCCAGCCCAGCCTTCCGCCGGCGCTTACTTGTTCGCTGGGTCACGCTGCTATGACCCGACTCCAGCGAGGCCCCTGCCCCAGTCGCTCCTGTGACGTCCGTGTGTCAGGTGATAGAGCGGGGGGCGTGGCTTCAGTGTTCTCTGGGGAGGGTTCTCCCCAGAGAACTGTGGGAGATGTAGTCTGCGGGAGCCGACGCCGTGACTACAGTGTATGACTGTAGTCACGGCGTGCCCACAGAGACGGCTCGGCGTGCCAGCAGCGGCACGCGTGCCACGGGTTCGCCATCACTGTTCTAGAGATAACAACAAACCAGAGGAGTTAATCTAGAGGTGAACATTGGATAAAAAAAAAAACAACCAAAAAACAAAAGAATCCCCAGGTAATGGCAAATTTGATTATACATAAAGGTTTTTGAAGTTGTTCATAATATTGTTGCACTGTAGTGTTAATCAAGTTGATGAGAAAAGCCCTAGATTGCTCCTCAGCCATTTGGATTCTCCAGTGTCCCAATCTTTGAGAGATTCATTTGCAAAAATTCCATAATCTTATGTAATCAAAAAGATTTGAATTTACATTACCCATAACACTAGCATTGTGCCCCCAAACATGCAGAACTCAGGTCAGCTCCCTCACATAGAAGAGCATGACATGTGCTAAACGCCCAAAGTTCAACGCTGTGAGAATAAGAACACAAGAATACAAAGGGGAACTCCATGATGTTAAGGAGACTGAGAACCAAGGCTTACAAGAAATGCAACCATAGAGAAAGGGTTTCCCATCTAAATTATGACTGCAAACAGCGATATTTACAAATGGTCTCTATAAACAAACATTTTTCTGGCTTATTATTTTTTGTCCCCAAAATGGCAAGTATTTGAAAGCTGCTCAGAGGTTCAGAAAGTAAGTTCTTCAGAGAAGGGATATTTCTTTTTGCTCTCGGTAAAGTGCTATGTACATTTCTGGCATTGTAGACATAAGCAGCCTCAGTGCGGGAAGGAGGATTTTGTGGTGATGACACAGGATTGGGACTCAAGCATTTTAAAAAAAACCAACACCATCTGATTTATATTCTCAACTTCTGACCACCTTGTGCCTTTATTATGAAGGACCCAGAGTGATTCAATAACCTGCGGGACCTGAATTTTCTATATGGCTGCTGGGTTTTGAATGGATTATTTGGTTTTCACTCATCATCCCTTCCTTTTCCTGAAAGGCTCAGTCCTAAAACCTCCATTCGCAGAAGAAATGCAAGCTAGATCATTAAAATTAGATAACTCTGAATAAACTGCTGTTGCAACACTACCTAGCTGAATGAAAACCTAAGATCAATTTTTAGTGGGGATAACTGTCATTTAATCGATAACATGTGCAGCCCATTATTCTGACGTTCGACATAAGCTCTCAAGTGGTGTGTTAACAAGGCCTAACATGGAGACCTTACATTGCACAAGTTTGCCTGCTACTGGGAATACTTATAAGATACAATCTGTTAAAACTGTAATGTTAGGATGACATTTTTGATGATCAATAAAGCGGGGAAGTGTTTCATTTAGAGCATTTTCTACTAACAGCAATAAGAAGATCTGATTGATAAATTACACTGCACCCTCTCATTTCTGGGGATTGTTTTTGCCTTTGCTGTGTAATAGCACAACAGAGTCTTTAGGATGCTCTTAGCTATGCTATTTATTTAGTACCTACTAAGGGCTGGTCTTCACTTGGGGTGGGGGGGAATTGACTGCAGATACGCAACTTCAGCTACGCAAATCACGTAGCTGAAGTCTGTGTATCTCCAGCCGACTTACCTGCCGTCCTCACGACGGCGGCGGGCGGCGGCACACTCCCCCATTGACTCCAGCTTGCGCCTCTCGGTGAGCTGGACGTTCCGGAGTCGACCGGGGTGCCGCGGGCGAGCGATTTCTTGCATCTTCACCAGACGCGAGAAATCGATCGCTAACAGATTGATCGCTACCCGCCGATCTGGCGGGTAGTGAAGACAAGCCCTAAGACACCAGTAGAGACTGTTCTGCCAGCGTAATGTCACCAAATCACCTAAGAGGCAGTTCCCCGACCCTCAGAAATATTTAAAGGAGCCGCAGCACTTCACTTAAACAAAAAGCTAAACTAAATAAATAAAGAGAGGAGAACAAGAGCTACATTAATTCTATAAAGAACAGCATGCTTTCTAAAGAGAATCATATAAGGAGAATTTGCTTATGCCTATCCAAGGACATTAACAGTTTACTTCATTTCTGGGTGATTAGAATGTCTGTGGCAGTTCAGAGGGGGTTGAGCAGAGAGCGTTATCACAGAGAGGGATTGGGAAGACTAGAGCAATTGGGAGGGATCAAGTGAACAGTAACAACACCCCCCACAAGAAAACAAAACCCACACCTACTGATGGCAACAAGCTGCCTCATGCATAATTTTTATCAACTGGCATCGCTTTTTCCTTTGTGATTATTTGAATGCAGGGAAGTTTGCATCAGATCTGTGGAGTAGAGGCAGCGAAGACAGATTTCTACAACATTGTCATTCATTCTTTTAATAGTGCCCCAAAGCCTTGTCTCCAGTAAAGCACATGCTCAGAACCGTTTTCACCTCCTAGCACATTTGCATTGCACTTTGAGTCCACACACAAAAATTTTCCAATGGTTTGTGCCATTCAGACTAGGCTTTTTCATGGGTGTTAGTTCAGTTAGAACTATTTCCGGCTGTCCATTTCAATGTCAGGGTGGATGAATGGACACTAATTGAAGTGGTTTGACCAGTCTCCCACTACTGTCCTGGTGGTTTTAGGAAATGCCCCAGAATTCACTCCTTCTGAGAGCTGAGACAGGTACTGTGGGAAAGAGACCCAACCGGCATCGCAACTGACACAATTTATGTCAGCACTAGTTAAACCACAGGACAATCCTGCAATGGCCCTTAAACTGGTTCAGACAGGCAGGGGTGGACTCACTGAACCACTTGTGCTGAAACTGCTTCAATTACAATCAGTTCAATTCTCTAGTGTAGACAAGGCCAAAACATGCTAGTTGCCTCCCAATGCAAACAGAGGGTAATCTGACCAATTAATTCCTTGCATGATGTGATATCACGAAGAGAAACAGAAGAGTAGGAAGGGGATTGGGGAGGAAAGGACAGGGACGATGGCAAGATTATGCAGTTACCCAGCAAAGGGTAGTGCACGGCCAGTGAAACACTTTTTAAAAAGCATAAACAAACATAAATCAACATCTGGCTAATTTTTTGCCTGACTGCCATCACTGGCAAAGTGTAGGGGCAATGTATGCGGTAAGAGAGAGAAACTAAAGAGAGGCGGATTTATGCAGGGCCTTGAAGGCAAAGACATGAAGTTTAAATCTGATGCGGTGTAGGTGGAAGCCAGTTGATGGATTCTTGAGAGTGGGATGGGATGACATGGTCAAATCAAACAGACCAGTCAGATGGTCCTGGTGGAAACATTGCGTGTGGATTACAGGGGGGCATTTGCATGTCATGGAGGCCAGAGAAGAGCAGGTGACTCTTATTTCCTCTTAACCTACAACCTGGGCAAACTGTGCCTCTGATCCTGGAATCAGACTGATCTCCTTGACACACGGGATTGCATCTTCCTCTAGCCTCACACAGCAACAAGCACACAGTAAGCACTCTCTAAAAATATGTGTGTGTTTATTTGTATCTATTCCCAGAGGAAACCTCTCCTATAGAAAATATTCATCATTACATTGTAACAATCACCATATTTATTAGAGACTGATTCCAATTTTTGTGCATCGGAATTTGAAAAACATCATGTAATATAGTTTCATCCAAGGGTTTTAATGACAAACCACTTGAGCCAAACCTCTGCGGTTTATCATTAGACCCCTAAAATTAAATTTATAGGATTTGAATTACACCACTGAATGTTGCTGTACTTTTATAGAATATTTTCTAATGTAAAAGTTATGCCATTTCAGAGTGAACCTTTTTTGAACATTTCATATTCCAAGTAAACGTTCCCATTCTGGAAAGCACTATGAGTGTACTGCTCACATTCACACTAACGTAACACTAAGCACTCAATATTTTCTACATGCTGAGCAAACCACAGACGGGCAAGAGTTATTGTACATTACATAGGATAAAAGTTTTTTTAGAAGGGTTATTAAATCCACCTGCTTCAGGGCATGAACCAACCTCTAAGAATAGGGGGATAAATTCCATAACTTTGCACTGTGGGGCTACTTACATTTACTTCTAAAGCAGCTGGCTCTGATCAATGTCAGCTATCGAACACTGGATTAGATGGTCTGTTCCAAGATGCCGGTCCTTATAGGCTTCTGAGATATAAAATTCAGACCCAAATTTCTAACTATCCCCTGTTCCCCTTAAACTCTCTTTCTCTGAGCACTTTGGTTTGGGGCCATATCAACGACAAACATTAGCACTTTATTTTGGTTAATCAAATTACACACCCACAGCCTGATTTTCAGGAGGTAATGAACACCTCATCCGCATGTTCATCTCCTCTGGAAATCCGGCCCTGTGCGCCTAACACTGGGCATCCAAAAATGCCCAAGGTCACACTAAATCAACAGCAGAAGCCTGGCCGGAGGCAGAACAAATGACCCTGTGCTCTCCTGCTCTCTGGGAACCGTTAGTATCACGCACACGCACACGGCAAATACATTGGTATAAAGAAATTGAATTTTAAAACTACACCTGCAACACTCAGCACACAGTGACCTACGTTTGGTCTCAAAAGCCAAACTCAGTAGCAAGGCAAAGGGCGGGGGAGGAAGCTGAAAGTTACTGGCAGGTTTCCCTCCCGACTTGGTTTACTGCCAAGGTCATTTAAGGGTCAGGCAGAGTTCTTGGTTTGGCCTTTTGTGTTTTCTTTTCTCCCTCCCTTATGTACACACTGATATGGTTTACAACCAAACCTCAACAGCATTATCACATGGGGTTTTATCATCCTGGAGTTCACGGAAAGCAGGAAAAGGGGTCAGGTGCAGGTCAGGGTGTGGTGTAGCCCCACTTGTGTTATCAGCAGCTGAAGAAAGTGAATCCACCTGGCTTGTTTCTGGCTGTTAAGTGCAGCAAGGTCAGCCAGCATGTGAGAGGGTCGTTCAGAGTTCACTTTTATCTAGGCCCCAGTTATCTGCAGGACTTAGTTCATCAACTTTTCCAACTTGCAAAGCCCAATTTCCTGCGTCGGTTCTCCCTCCCTGTAATCTAAATAGACAAGCCTAGAGTTCAGCCCCCGTTCCAGCCCTTAGCTTTATTTACCCCGTTACAATAGTCACTCCCCCTTCTGCCTTAAAATAGTAAGTGTAATTAGAGAGCCATTTAGAAACGTTTCAATTAGTCCAATGAATGTCTTTAAATTAATCTGTCCTGTGTGAGGTATGCCCTGAAAGACAATATTATTCAAAATCACATAATATGGCACTATAAACTTGTGCTTTCCAAACTATGGACAGTTCAAACAAATCCCAGTTGAGAAGCCATTTTACTGTATTATTACAGCAGCAAAAGACCTGTTCTCATTGGAGTGTCTGGAATGCCAGAGTCTTCTACAGAAGGAGCACCTGGCCTGAAACTGCTGAAGGTTAATCTATTTAGCGTCTGTCTTTTGTGTATCTAACTCATCTTGGTCGGTAGTGACAAGTCTCAGAAACAACAATGCCATTGTGAATAGCAGCCCTCACGTCTCTCTGCTGAAGACTGAAAGTCTGTTTTCGGTGACAATCAGCCCTGCCTAAGCTAGATAAAGTACCAAACATGCTTTGGAATGAGCAGCAGCAAAACTGCCCAAGAGGCCATCCCCTTACGGTGGGCTAAGAATGGTTGATTTGACCACGTATATTAACACAAACAGAAGAAGTGTGGCTTGTTTAGTCTAACCAAAAGAAGGCTCAGGGGAGATATGATTGCTCTCTATAAATATATCAGAGGAATAAATACCAGGGAGGTAGAGGAATTATTTAATCTCAGTACCAATGTGGACACAAGAACAAATGGATACGAACTGGCCAGCAGGAAGTTTAGACTTGAAATTAGATGAAGGTTTCTAACCATCAGAGGAATGAAGTTCTGGAACAGCCTTCCAAGGGAAGCAGTGGGAACAAAAGACCTATCTGGCTTCAAGATTAAGCTTGATAAGTTTATGGAGGAGGTAGTATGATGGGATAGCCTAATTTTGGCAATTAATTGATCTTTGACTATTAGCAGTAAATATGCTCATTGGCCTGTGATGGGATGTTAGATGGGGTGGGATCTGAGTTACTACAGAGAATTCTTTCTTGGGTGTCTGACTGGTTTGTCTTGCCCACATGCTCAGGGTTCAGCTGATCACCATATCAGGGGTCGGGAAGGAATTTTCCTCCAGGGCAGATTGGCAGAGGCCCTGGGGTTTTTTCGCCTTCCTCTGCAGCACGGTTCACTTGCTGGAGGATTCTCTGCACCTTGATTTGAGGACTTCAATAGCTCAGACATAGGTTAGCGTTTATTACAGGAGTGGGTGGGTGAGATTCTGTGGCCTGTGTTTTGCAAGAGATCAGACTAGATGATTATAATGGTCCCTTCTGACCTTAAAGTCTATGGGCTGGTCCCCACTATGGCTTAATGTCGACTTTAGCGACGTTAAGTTGATATAAACATGTACCCGTCCTCACATGCATGCCATTTGAGTCAATTTAAAGGGACCTAAAAATCGACTTCTGTACTCCTCCCTAACGAGAGGAGTAGCGCTGAAATCGACCTCTCTGGGTCGATTGTGAACTAGTGAGGATGCATGTGAGAGCTAGCCTCCGACCTTCCACAATGCCCGTTTGCTCCCCAGGGGACCAGCCACCACTCGGAGCAGCTCCGCGGACACCCGTGCCAGCCTGAGCAGCCCCGCGCCGGCTGCCCCCGGCCCGCCCGAGCAGCTAGCCCCGCGCCGGCTCCCCCCTGCCCGCCCAAGCAGCTAGCTCCGTGCTGGCTCCCTCCCGCCCGCCCGAGCAGCTAGCTCCGTGCTGGCCCCCCCCCCCGTCCCCCGCCCGCCAGCTCCGTGCTGGACCCCCCCCCCCCCCGCCCGCCCGAGAAGCTCCGCGAACCCCCCGTGCCCGCCCGCTGGGATATCTACCCACAGTGCAACACTCCCTATGTCGACGCTTGCCACAGTTGTGGGGACAGACACTGCCGACTTGCTGTGCTTAGTGGGGATGCACAAAATCGACTCTACACAGTCTGTTTTAAAAAATCGACCTACTGCTGTAGTGAAGACAGACCCTATGAGTCTACAAGTTGTACTGAAATAAATTCTTCCCAATAGCAAATTAGCACGTTTCTATACATTGACATTATGGAAGTTCAGGGCTGAAGCTTAGGGGTGCTGAGCACACACATTGGCTTAAACTGGAATTCTGTCAGTCCCTGAATCAAACACTGGATGACCAAATGTGAAGATGCAGTAATGAAAGTAGAAGGCACAAAACACCTGACATGGTGTGCTTATGACACATCATATGCTATTTCTGCAAGGAACTGTTCTCTTGTCTTCTTGAGGGAATAGTTAGTGACACTTGCCAACAGGAGAGGACGGTTAATAGACAGAACTGGGGTGAGAGGGATTTTTTTGCGGGTGGGACATGAGAGAACAGGGGGAAACTTTTCCAATCCCAGAAAGCAAAAGGCTATTTCACAAAGTGATTGGCCATGAAATGTACCTTAAGTCTTGAAACTTAATAGAAAATTAACGAGATCACAGTGAACTTACTAACTGGATAATTCCGGCCAGTTAAACACATCAAAGGCAGTCACTTTATTTATTAATCCCCAAAAGCAGAAGATTCAGCCAGCCCGTCAAAAGACCACAGTGAAAAGTCAGTTTGTTTAGTCTAATTATGAGCAGGCCAAAGCGAAACAGAAGAGAAACAAAACAGATCTTTGTGCTGCTTAATGTGCTGCTCCCAAAGGCACCACATAACACTGCATTTTGGAGGGGGGACAGTCTTAGTTACTCAGTGGGGTCAGAAAGAGTACCTACAAATAGGTCATGCTAACTACAAGCTTTAAGCTGTGATATTTAGGTGAGCATGGCGCATAGCCTTCCCCAAATGGTAGCCATTGTTTAGTTTTGTCCAATCTGCAAGGTGAAGGCTCTGCCAAGTTCAAAACAACATTTCACATGCGTCAGCCAGTTAAAAGTTCCATGGCCAAACCCAATTATCCCACCACTCTGATGACCTTGCGCATTCAGCTTTTTGTCATTACAACACTAAGTTTTTCCTACTGGGATTTCACCTGCCTGCTTTTGTATCATTCAATAAAGAAAGTTTAACCAGTGTGTCAACAGGCCACATGGAGTTCAGGCAACACCTTGCTCCCCTCAGCTAGTAATTACAACTTCTCCCAAAACACACAGATTAAATGCTATATTCAGCTCTAGCTAACCTTACTAGGCCATGGTAACATGTCTTACCTCCTCCCACTTCTACTTCAGGAATCAGTTCACGTTACGTGGTCAAGGGGAGTAATTTTCTCTGCAGCTTTAACAAATTGTTATGCCTTGTAATTCATTTGTATTTTCTGATTAACGCTGCTCAATTAATCCCATTCCCTAGCACAAAAAAATAATCTGCTTTTAAGGAGCTGTAATCTTCTTTCTAAAAGTAAAATTGGCCCTGGATTTAACCATGATTTTCACCTTTTGGGGTCTTGCAGTGCTCAATAAAGACAAGTTCAGCCAGCATACCAAGGGACCATAGAGAGGTCAGGCTTACACCTCCGCCATCAGCAGGTTAATTCTAATTTCGTTTTCAAACACACACCATGCTTGTTTCAACTCTAAATGACCTCACCTGCTTAATTTTTTTTGTCTATGTGGAATAAATTTCGGTCAACAAAGCTGTAAGGCCAAGTAGAGTTCATGGTAACAATTCACATTTTTTAACAGGTTTCCCAGAACTAAATCCTAACCTTAAACACCAAACATTCCTTAGAATATACAGTAGCTTTAAGAGAAGAAACATATAAATCCATGCCACCTTCCCCTAGCATTGAAAATAACAGTGCATCTGTACAATGCCTCCTGGGCTGATTTCTACAGGCTACAGTTGTAAGTCAGTCAGCTCAGAGTACCTCATCTGTCGGATATTTATCTCTTGCTTAATTGCAAGAACAAAAATGACTTTCTACCCCTGATGAATGCTGCTTTTTGAAATCATTATAAATGGTGGTTCTTGGCATCCTAAATTACACCTGTACTTTTTATAGGGCAAAGCAATGTGAGACTTTTAAATTTCATTCTGGCATTCTACTTTCATACGAATTTACTCCTGTTGTGGTGCTGAATACTGCCAATATGCTACAAGCTGTCACCTGCCTTTGTATTGGCCTTAGGAGTCTGCATTCAGCATCCAAGGTTCTGTGTATAAAGGTTTTAGAGGAAGGATGATAGAAATGAGCATTCAAATACCACCTGGTTTGGTACTGACAGAAAGTAGTTAACATCTATTGGCCATTTAATGGCTCATAGGCAGATCACAATAACCTCCTGCATGATTTCCATCATGCTCAGAGTTTTAGAGCAAAGGGACCATGGAAATGGAACCATCTTCTCGCTCTGGGCCTGATCCAAATCTCTGAAGTCAATGGCGAGGCTCTTGCTGACTGCAATGGGGTTTGGATCAGAGCAAGGTGATGACTGTGTAGAGTTATACTTGCACTGTCACTGCCCTGCTATACTACTTCTTTATACAGAGGATTTTGGCCTCGAGGACAGTCAAAAAAGACATGAAAATGACTTTAAAACACAATTTAAGCCAAAATACTGTCCTCTGCCAACAGAGATGCAGTCACGATCTTGCTATCTGTAAATTAAAGTGACAAACTTATTTATAGCAGTAATTATTAATCAGTAGTTACACAAAGACTTGTATTAAAAAAGTCAGCTCAAAGATCCTCTGATAAACAGCAGTGAATGAACGCGATCTATTCCTACTTCCTCATTCCCGCATAGTGCCAACTTTCTTCCATTTCTGTCCAATCACCTTTGACAATTTGACATTTCGGATTCCATGGTATTTATTTCCTCTTCGGAGAATTCTTCTGAGTGGAGATAGAGGATGCCGGGGTGACCCTTTTAACTTTCAGACAGCAACCACAGGATCATGCTTGTGGCTCATCGGTAGGCTGCCAAGTCACATAATGTTTTTGGATTATGCAATACTATGAGGTGATTCCCACAATATTCTTCTAAATGGGAGAACTAACAGGCATGAAAAATGAATGTACAATTATTGTCATGTATAAAAGAGCTTGATCGAATGATTAAAATAGGGGATTGGGAATCAGGCCTACTGGCTCTGCCACCGATTCATTACATGATCTGGAGCAATTGACTTACATTCTCTGTGCATCAGCTTACCCCTCTTCAAAATGGGTATAATAATACAGTACTTATTTACCTGAAGAGAGTTTTGTGAGTCTTAATATTTGTACAACATTACAGCAAGTACAGGGATTATTACTATTGTAATCTATGGTCGTGAGCATATAACAAGCCAAACTTTTAAACAGGCTAAATAGCTGTTACACAATCAAGTTATAAATCTTCCAAAATGAATTCAAAATATTCAATATATAGCTCTCTAAGCCAAAAAAGCAAATTGCCTGTACTAAATTACACAGAATCAACTCCATCAAGGAATTCCAATGTCATCTCAAACCATAAATACACCAGAATAACCCTGCTGAATAATCTCTGTGCAAGTCAAGCAGGACATCCATTATTCCCTATATTATGCATGTGCAGTGCCAGCATCATAATCTAACAATTTGCAGGATTCATTACTCTTTTGAATTACCAAGGCATTTTACAAATATATAGAATCTAATGCCCTTGAAAACTGGTAAATATAACTTTTTAGATAATGTCAAGACTCAGAGAGGTAGCCATGTTAGTCTGGAATAGCAGAGGTAACAAAGAGTCCTGTGGCACCTTAAAGACTAACTAAAGTATTGAAGCATAAGCTTTCGTGGGCTAATACCCACTTCATTGGATGAGGTATTAGCCCACAAAAGCTTATTGAAGCATAAGCTTTTGTGGGCTAATATCCACGTTGTTGGATGTATGCAGTGGAAGTATCCGGGGCAGGTATAAATAAGTAGGAAGAACCAGGTTGGAGATAATAAGGTTAGTCCAATCAGGCTAATTAGTTAGTCTTTAAGGTGTCACAGGACTCTTTGTCACTTCTGCAATTCCAGACTAACACGGCTACCTCTCTGATTCTTCAATACTTTAGTTAGTCTTTAAGGTGCCACAGGGCTCTGTCGTTTTTAGATAATGCTTTCTTAGCGCAAAAGAGCCGCGAAGGTCAAAAATAGTAGCCCATATCAGTAAATATATTGTCATCCACTGTAGGGTTAAACTGTATCCCAGTTTTCGGTGGGCTCCAGTGTGGAGTGGTGGGTGACAACTAGGGGTGTGCAACTGATTTTTTTTTATATATTCTGTATTGAAGCAGAGAGGTAGCCGTGTTAGTCTGGAATAGCAGAGGTAACAAAGTCCTGTGGCACCTTAAAGACTAACTATAAAGTTTTGAAGCATAAGCTTTCGTGGGCTAATACCCACTTCATTGGATGAGGTATTAGCCCACAAAAGCTTGAAGCATAAGCTTTTGTGGGCTAATATCCACGTTGTCGGATGTATGCAGTGGAAGTATCCGGGGCAGGTATAAATAAGTAGGAAGAACCAGGTTGGAGATAATAAGGTTAGTCCAATCAAGCTAATTAGTTAGTCTTTAAGGTGTCACAGGACTCTTTGTCACTTCTGCAATTCCAGACTAACACGGCTACCTCTCTGATTCTTCAATACTTTAGTTAGTCTTTAAGGTGCCACAGGGCTCTGTCGTTTTTAGATAATGCTTTCTTAGCGCAAAAGAGCCGCAAAGGTCAAAAATAGTAGCCCATATCAGTAAATATATTGTCATCCACTGTAGGGTTAAACTGTATCCCAGTTTTCGGTGGGCTCCAGTGTGGAGTGGTGGGTGACAACTAGGGGTGTGCAACTGATTTTTTTTTATATATTCTGTATTGAAGCAGAGAGGTAGCCGTGTTAGTCTGGAATAGCAGAGGTAACAAAGTCCTGTGGCACCTTAAAGACTAACTATAAAGTTTTGAAGCATAAGCTTTCGTGGGCTAATACCCACTTCGTCGGATGCAAGCAGTGGAAGTGTCCAGAGGCAGGTATAGATAAATAGTCAGGAATCAGGTAGGAGGTAACAAGGTTAGTCCAATCAGGCTATTTATCTATATCTGCCTCTGGACACTTCCACTGCTTGCATCCGACGAAGTGGGTATTAACCCACGAAAGCTTATGCTTCAAAACTTTATAGTCTTTAAGGTGCCACAGGACTTTGTTACCTCTGTATTGAAGCAGGTTCTCTTGAGATATCTGTATGGCCCATTCCATGATCCAATCTACTTCTCTGGTGGACTGGCTTGTTTGGTGAAAGAGATTTTAAGTGTGTTAAGTATGTATCCTGGACTGCTTCCCTCGGCGCATATTATCCAATATCTGAGTCCCTGGGCTGTAGATAACAGATTTTTTGGTGCATCTGAGATAGCTACTGGTGGGATATCAAACCGTTACAACCCATACTTGATGGGACCACATTTGGAAAGAAATCTTTCCTGAACTCCCTCTTCTGGCCTTCAAACAACACCCCCATCCTCATCAGCAGACGCAAGCTCTCCACAGACCTGGATTCACCAACTCGAAGTGGCACTGACCCTGCCAGGACAGATACAAAACTTGCAGATATGTCTCCACCACTATGATGATCAGTTCCCCCCACAGGTCCTACAAATGCCTATTACATGTGGCGGATCACATCCAGTGCATTAAATGCCCAACAAAAGCTATGTGGGTGAAACCGGACAATCACCAGGCTCTCAAATGAACTCACACAGGAAAACGACAAAAGCCAAAACACTCTGTTACCCCGGAAAATACTCTTCACAAAGCTTACACTCCATATCTGACCTCTCTTTCCCCTTCCTTAGAGTAAAACTGCACAACACCTTCAAAAGACAAGCTTGGGAACAAATTCATAACTCTGCTAGACGCTAAAAATCATGGACTTAACAGAGAGACACTGCTCACTATAACAATTTGTAACCTACTAACCATCCTTTGTCTTAGGACTTCAGAGGTGTCAATTGCAGTCATTTACAAAGGTCTCCTGGAATGTGTCAACCCCTTATGCTTAACAACTTGTCCTACAGAGTAGCTGGGACTCCCTTATCTTTTCCAGATCTGAAGAATACCTCTGTGAACCTTGCAAGCTTATCTCTTTACCCAAGGCAAGTTCGGAAGTTCCTCCAATAAAAGATATTACCTCACTCACTTTGTCCTGCCCATACGTTGTTATTGGAACATCTCTATGCAAGGAATAAGTGCTGTTCCTGGATACATTTTTGATTTCTTTTTAAATTGTTATAAATGTTGTAAAAATGTTTAAAATACAGAGATTTTCCTTTTTTTTTTTTAAATGATGCAGGCAAAAAAAAATCCCATCTGATTCAGAGTTAAATTTTTTATTAAAGCTAATGTTAAACATGAAAACATACACAGATTGAGAGGTAAGGTACTGGACATCTGGAGTCAGGCTGGGGTTATGGGCGATTGTAGGTAATAGGTACAGGGTTTACAAGGCACATATATATCACATATCCAGCATAGATCTAGATTGGGGTGTGGGAGTTTTTTAAAGCATCAGTCTATAGGTGTGTTTGGATATGCCACCCATATGGTGTAGTGAAAGTCCGAGTCAGTGGTGGTGCAGGCAATAAGTACATGGGTGGGGTGCGTCCCTCTGTTTGTCAGGGAAGCGGGGGGGAGAGGGGGGTTGTTTCCCTGGTCGGCGGTGTTGGCTACTCGACCTGGTACTGGCGAGGTCACATGACGTGTTCCGTGTATATGTCTCTGGACCACCTGATGGTATCGGACACCATGAGCTGTCTCATGAGCCGGGCGTAGCACCGACCGACGCCGCACGCTCTCAGTACCGTCTCGTTGCGGGGGTCCCATGTGCCCAGGGCTCCTACGATCAGGGCGTGGAGCTGCAGCTCATAGCCCTGCGCTCTCAGGGTGTCAGCCAGTGGGGTGTACTTCAACGCCTTCCGAGCTCGGACCTCATGGAAGGCCGGTGACCGGTTTTCAAATGGCACCGTGACGGCCACTATGAGGACCTTCTTCATCTCTGCGTTGGTCACGACGATGTTGGGTCGCAGTCGGCTGTCTGTCCCCGGGATGGCAGAATTGACTGAGATCTTCCCCAGGGACGGTGGGATGGCTTTCGCCAGCCGGTTCTGGATGCCATTGTGGCAGTGATGCCAGGCTCCAGAGTGTGGCTTGCATCCACACAGGACGTGGGTTGAGGTCTCGTTGGCGTAGCCACACTTCCTGCAGCGCTTGTCCCGATTGCCATGGCGGATGGCTACATTGAGGGGAATGCAGTTGAGTCGAGCCCGGTGGATGAACCGCCAGTCGGCGAACCTGGTGAAGCTTCCCCCGTGGAGGAAATGATTGCTGGCGTCCCACTTGGTGGATACCTCAAACACCTTACCCTGGTCTGGCTTCCACTTCAGGTTCTCGGCGTAGTAGAAGCGGATGGTGTCTTTCAGGGTCCTTTCCAGCATCGTTCTGGCAGTTGGTGTGATGATGGTGTGGTCTGGGGTCTTTATACGCGGCACTAGTATTCCCAGCTCCCGGCGCTCCTTGCACCAACTCCAGCGGCAGCCGATCCTCTTCCCTAGGCGTCTCGAGGCGTTACGGGCACGAGTCCAGAGAAAGGACAGATCTCTCCCCTCTCCCGCAAATTTGGCTTCCAGGGAGCCGCTGAGGTAGGTGGCGATGTCCTGCTCAGAGGGGGTCCTGATGATTCATTTCTTGACAGCGTTCTGTACGGCTTCCTCCACGATGCTCCTCACCGTCTGTTTCGCACTCTCTTCCTCAAACACACACTTCAGTTCTTTGCTGAATGCAATTAGATACAGAGTAAAGCAGAAAAAAAGACTTCTAAGGCCTGGAGCCCTTTCATTTGTTTTAACCTGAAATCTCTGCACTGCCTCAATTTAAAACTGATATTAGTTTTCGTCAGTCACTTTGAGAGATTGACAATAATTATGTAGGATATATATATATATATATTTGTGAAGCACCAGTAAAATACAGTAGACTCTCGATTATCTGGGATGATCGGGAAAAACTTAATCCCGGTTAATAAAATCCCGGATAATCAAGAGTCTACTGTGGGGACCTCGGGGAAAGGGGGGGGGGGTGCGTCGCTGGCCCTGCGGCCGGGGTCTCAGCTCCCACTGCCAGCCTGGGCTTCCTACACCCAGGCTAGCAGCAGGAGCTGAGACCCCAGCTGGCAAGGGGCCAGCGGAGGAAACCCCAAAACTGCCGCAGGCTAAGTGCTCAGCCAACCGCCCTTTTAGGGCTTCCCCTGCCTAACCCTGTTTGACGTCCCGGTTAATCTGCAGCCCGGTTAACCCGAGCCCAGATAATCGGGAGTCTACTGTAGTACCAAATGAGGCAAAAATACAGACAGTCTCTGCCCCAGCGTCTTTACAATCTAGAAAACCACCATGGAAAGTGAAGACATCCTGGAAAGCCCAAAGGAAGACAGTAAATATGTATGTATGAGAACGTATGGCATTGCTGAAAAGTTTAAATGGAAAGTTATTCAGTTAAGGACATATCTGACATTCACAGATTTTAATGTCAGGAGGATTATTAATTTGACATCCTGTATAATACAGACCATAACATTCCATTCGGTTATTCCTGTACTGAGCCCACTAACTCGGGTTTGACTAAAGCATATCTTCCAGAAACACATCCAGTTTGGACTTGAAGACTTCAAGAAATGGAGCATCTACCAGTACTAACAGCCACCATTATAAAAGTGTTTTTCATCCATAAATCTCAAAGGACTTTACACGTTATCCCCATTCTATAGCTGGGAAACTGAAGCAAATCTATATGAACAATGTTAGACTCAGATGTATGTTTATTCCTATATACAGTCTTAATTAAACAAAATACTGTCTCAGTTCTGTTAACGTCACAAGGAACGACGAACACTGTTCCACAAAACAGAGAGGTAACTAAGGCTCCAAGTCTGCAATAGTCTGCCTATTAAGCCAATTGGCCTCCATGTAGGTGCAAGATCTGGCTATCCATGCAGCTCTGACTGCAGAATCAGGGTCTCACTTTTTACTATAACACCACGCTGTACCATTACAGCACTTCTTGCCCAAGACTCTCCAAACTCACCTATATAGCACTTCTTGCTTGACAATCTGATTTTGGCCCCTAAATACCTATATCCCTTTTGAAACTGAGCCATAGGCTTCTAAATCAGTTATGAGTTGCAATTCTGAGCACAGCAATGCTTACATACCTCTAAAAACCTGGGGCCAAGCCTTAAAACCTTTGTCATTGGTAGGGGATGGACACCTTGATGATTGCCTGTTCTGTTCAATCCCTCTGAAGCACCTTGCATCGACCAATGTCAGAAGACAGGATACTGGGCCAGATGGACCACTGATTTGTCCCAGTGTGGTCGTTCTTATCTCATGGCTAATTAAGTATTTTATTCATTTTACAGATGGGCAAATGGACCGAGATCTTGTCTACCACTCTTGCTAGCAACAGCAGAAACTGTTGTGTATGCTGGCTGCTGATGTTAACAGGAGTGGCTTGCCCACCCCGAACTAAATCATTGACTGAGCTAATATGAAGTTATTTAACATTATTTTATCCCTTTCAACACCTTTGCATTACCTTGAACTAGAACAAACAGATGATGTGATATGACTAGATTCTACACCATTATTAGCTACCATTTTAAGCACGTCCTCAAATAATCAGGTCTCAAAATGCACTATATCATGCAAGTTTTACTAGTTCCTTTTCATATCCATCTTTCATGATCTTACTTTTTCCACAGAGAGACTCATGGTTTCCAAATCACACGTAGAGACAAGTAAGATAATGGCTGAATTATGTGCTATGTCCAGCGATGTCTTAGCTGACATCAATTAAGTAGCATTTATCAAAATTGGATGATTCATTGCAAAGCTCTTCAACTGAAGCTATCTAATGATGATGCCTGGAACCCACGAAATACTGGTCAGGTTGTGGAAAGCCTTAATGAAATCTGCTGGGTAATACCTGTCGTTGAGCAATTCACAATCTGAGCAAAAGGGTGTTCTGGAGGGTTTTTTTGTAGACAAAAATATAATTCATTCTGGCTTAAAAGGTAGATTCCTACCAGAACCAAACCACCTAGTCAGTGTGAAAAACACGGGGTAACCACTCCAAAGCAATACCCCGGCAATTTACATTTACAAACAGCCCAATGCTGTTGATTGTACGTTTACTGTATTAATTATAACAACATCAACAGACTTTCTAGTTAATACATTTTAGAAACACCACATGCTATTTCTTCCATGCTTGTGTTATCTCCTTCTTGGGTTCTCTCATTATTTTTGCCCCATAGATCATAGTTATCTTCTGTGCTGTTTTCAGTCTGTTCCCTCTTTTCCTACATTGTATGTTTTCTCTCTCTTCCCCTCTATTTTATGTCACTCTTTCATTCTCTCCCCCTCCCTAAATTGGCTCAATTCTTTAATGCTAGTTTTCTAATTTCAGCCACTATCTGTTTCTCCAGACCATTTGCCCCCATCTACTTCCCTCACAACTCAGTCCTCCTCCACCCTGGCGGCTAGCAAAGAACAGCCGCTTCAGCTGCTCTGTTTCTTGACTCCTAAGGAAAGAGTAACTCTGTTTGGACCACTGGGCTTCTAGCTTGTTCCTGTTTTTCTTTGAAAGGGACCAAAGGACACCCTGCCTACTCTCCAAGTCCATTTTTCACATACCCTGCCACTAGATCAGCATTATTTTGTAACCCATTCCCTATATATTCTAACTTTGTTGCTTTCTGAGCATTCCTGCATAATGATCATAGGACTGTTTTGTACTGTTAAAAATGAAGCCCGGATCTTTTTCCGGTGTTGTCAGGACCATTATCACCATCTCACAATATTTTACAGATAGGTACACTGAGGCACAAGCAGAGTTGCCGGACTCTTCTCAGGCCACTCAGAATTTTCTCAGTATGTCAGTGGAACACTCTGCATTAGAAGCCAGCAGGGTCTGCCACCCAGTGTTGTGCTCAGACCACTAGATCATATCCAGAATAGCACATAGTCTCCTTTTATCACTGAATGGTGGAAACCATCTTGGTGGAGATTTTACTTCTGAATGCTGAAAACAATTCAACAGTATTACCAGATGGTGGAAACCAGGACTCTGGAACAATGGCAACAGATACTATGTGAAAACCGAAGACAAACACATCCTTCAGTTTCATTTTATGTGCCACTCTACTCTAAAGGGATCTCTCCCAAACTGCTTGTTGCACAGGAATAGGAAACTAAAAGCCAACCATGTGTGTTCCTGGCAATGGGTTACTATCCACACCCAGCACTTAGAAGATATTCCTCTGTGTACAGTGCTCCTAACTTACTGTTGTTACCCACAAATTGCACCAAGCTCTTGCACAAAGCTCACTGAATTCCATGGGAGGCACAGCACTTGAAGGTGGAGGAGGTGTGAAGGTGGAGAATGCGTGACAATTTTTAGCCAAGCATTTATTTGTATTGTTTCAGTACCTGTTTTAAAGGCCTTGAAAATGACAGAATTTCTATCACTTTCTCAGGCAGATATGCACCTACCCTTCCCTTTAGGGCATTCTAACAGGTTAGAAGTAGTGATAACCTGTGGACTATTTGGTTTCTTCTCACATCAGATAAGTAACTGAATGGGTCCTGTTCAGGGTTTTGGCATTGGGAACTAAAACAACTGTAGTTTGACACCAATCCTAGCTGTGGAAGACACCTTCAAGGTAGAATGTCTTGTTTTGAAATGGGGAATTTTGGCCTTTTCCTTTCCTTTGTCTGAACATATCAGTTGGCAAGGCCATGGTTTTCTGATCATATTAGTCTTATCCCAGAATGACAACATGAAAAACAGGCTTCTGAGTATCACCTTTGGTTTTACATCTTTACTAACCAATGACTGCGAATGACGATAGAATGCTTTGTCTTTACATTGCACAGGCCACCAGAGGATCTCAAAGAGCTTAAGTCAGTCCTACAAAAGTCTACTTGGACACTTGTCTGGAGCACGTAATTCTTTTTATCAGCAGGCTAAAGCAGTGTTCATTATAGCACCCATGCGGTTATGGTAAGGGTAGGGAAAGAGTTTGTGTACAGCCCGGTAAATGTTTAGGACATTTTTGCAAGGTTGGATTAATTAGGGCTCATGACCACCTTGCAAGATGGGTAAACAGCCGCAGAAAAGGTTAAATGACATTCCCAATGTAACACTGCCAGTCAGTGGTTACGGCCAAACAGGCGATGCTATTAACACTATTCTGGAAGTGGGAATGGGGATTTGATATTCCTATTTGAAAAAAAAAGTTTAAAAACTCAGACCTGCTTCATATTATATTACAATTACTGCAGACAAAGGGACTGTCAATGAAGTGTTGGCACAGCCTCTCCATCCCAATAAACTGAGATGAGGGGAAAGCTATACAATTTGACCCTTTCCCAGCTCGCTGTGGTATAGAGATGCAGTGACAGAAGTAGTTATTTATATATATAACAAAACTTTTGATTTCAAAGCACTTTGAGTTCCTCAAATGAAAGGATTTCTAGAAGAGTATCTGTAAAATATTAAGACCATTTAGCTTTCCTTGCTTGGCTGCAGAACAGAAGATGATTTTTTTTATGCGCAGTGTCACATTCCTGGATGTTATACGCGTGATCTCTCTCTGTTCAAATGGCTACTCATTTTGGAAAGTGTATTTGCAAGCCTATAGCCCTTTATTCTAAGGAACTCATGCTACAGTGAACCTGTTCATTGAAAGTGGGCTGAATGTTGAAATATCTGAAATGTTTGGTCTTTGGGTGAAGATGGTTGCCATCTTGTCTTACAGAATTGTGGTACTCTGTGGGTAGGGTGAATATTCCTCTGACTGGGAGAAGGATGATTAAGATAATGTTTCTGATTGCCAGGAACAGCAAGTGTCTAATATCAGGAAACTAGGACTGAAAACAAAAATAACCAAGAATGACCTACCCAGCAGGGAAATACCATGACATACGGATTGGAGAATTTTCTTCCTTCTCTTGATACCCGCCCTAAAGATAACCAATGGAATACAAAGACGGTTGATAGCATGGAGAAGGAATGCAGTTGAAACTCAATTCCTGTGAATGGTGCATTAGACATGCAGAGATAAAATGTGCTAAAAAGGAACATTTCACTGTCTTGCTCTAGAAAGCTGATGCAGAACTTCTTGCTGTGAATTAGATGACTGCAACAGAATTCTGCTGATTTAACAGGCACTTGGAAAACAAAATTTCTGGGGAAGTTTCCGTTCTATAAACACTGAGTTCCATCAAGAATTAGAATTCCTCTGCTTGCTGTTATAATTTATTTTCATTTTTATGCCAACTTACATAACCAAGGAAGAGTGGTCCCACAGTTCAAGCAGGGAGCAGAGAAGTCAGGATGCCTGGGTTCTGTTTCTAACTGAGTCACTGACTTGGTTGAGTGAGAAAAATCACAACCTCTCTGTGCCTCAGTTTACCATCTGTACCACAGAGTCAGTGATGCAGTACCTCTCTCAATGGGATAGAGGGTGTTGCAAGACTTAACTAATGAAAGTGTTTTGAAATCTTCCGATAATAATGTTTACTGTCGTTTGAACATAAGTAAAATTGGGGTCACAAAGGAGTAGGAGAGAGACATTGTTGAAAATGAGCATTTAAACTTTTGACTCCTGAAATTTGGTTTGGTCACTCCGATGGATAAAAACTGTCTGCGCCTGGGAACCCGGAGACTGGAACTTGACAGCCACCGCACATGTGATGACTGGGGATCCAGAATGGCGCCAAGCAGAAGCTGTGAGAAAGCAGACCAGATGTTTGCTCTGACACTGTCACCCATCCAAGAGAGGCTCTGCTGAGTGGCGTGGAAGGCAGCCAGGTGAAGAAACAAAGGATGCCTGCTTGTTTTCTTGTTATTTAATATGTGGGCTTAGCATTCACCCTGCATTTGTTCCTTTTCTCTTCCCTGATAGCTACCTCATGTCCTTCCCATCTCCCTTCATAGGGATACACACTGTGCTCCACGATACACACAAGAGTTTGGGAAATTAAGTTCCTCAGCCATTAATGCAATGCACCATCATTGCATCGGTATGGTACTGAATTCCTTACAAGGACATTCTATTCCAAAATATAATGGGCCTTAAATTCGCCAGATGAGAGCATGTTAAGGGGTTGATCTGTTGAAACTCTCCCGTTCCCCTCATAATTTATTGATGAAAGGATTCCTCACTGGTTAGGTAATATCCCTCCAGATGAAAGCCTGGCTAAGTTTCTCTTCGTTCTACCATCTTCAGTAACATACACCTCCTTTCTAATGGCCCCCTGATGAAAAATTCACTACTCCGCAAGCTGCAATGCCAGTAATACTGCCAGGGGATTAGATTACTTTTTACCTGTTCAGATTAATCAGGTTACAGCTCAAACATACCAACCCAGCATGGCCTCACACCTCACTTCTAGAACTTCAACCCACTTTGAACATACCACTTCTGCGAATGCTGCTCAGTTATGGGGACGCTTCGAACAAAGCCTTGACACTCAGCCCCCCCGCAATGAGTACAAGGCAAAGCTACCAGTTAAAAGGACACCTCTGGTTTCTCCAGACTGACGCAATGCACAAATGATATTTGCGCTTTGATATCAAGCCTTTTTTTTTTTCTTTTTCTTTTTTTTAACAAAACAGGATAGAGTTGGCTAATGCTTGGAGCAGGGGAGTGGGAGTTAAGATTGTAGAGTTCTAGTCCTTGCTCTGACCTGAACAAGAAAGCTGTCTAGTTGGTAAAATCGGATTATTATTTATCTCCTTACCAGTCAGAAGGAGACATTTATATTTGCAATGTTGTATGAGAATCTTGCCTGAATGGCGGTACAGAAGTGTTATGAATTAGTTACTACATTTAGTACCCATCAGCCAGAGATTATTCATCTGTGGGTGAAATTTGCCTTCTGCAGGGAGCCCCAGGCCCATGATACCACCTGAGTCCTAAAAACATGTCTGAAGTGGTGCATAGTACTTGTGCCATCTCTCTGCAGGGGGTTAAATTTTAACCCTCTTTGAAGAAACTGCATTTGAGAGAGTACTTTTTAATAACAGCTAAAGAGAACATCCAGCGTGCATCTCATTACCCAATTTCAGTTTTGACTCTGTAGCGTGCAACAAATCTGCAACGCGATACATTTTCTTTAAACATATTTAAAAAGAGACTGAAACTACACATTGTCTATTAATATTAACTGAAGAAACCAGTGTAGCCACTCTACTTAAGAATGCAGGTAACGTAGACTGATGGTGCAGAATGTGTGCCACACAACCAATGATCCCATTTATCCTAAAAATGTACCTTAAGGTAACAAAGTATGTTAATCCTGAACTTGGGAACCTATATTCCTGCTGATTACATGAGTTAAATGATTGACCTGCATTGGCTTTCATCTTTTGCTAGCTCTGTCAGCTGTTTCTGTTGATGTTGTGATTGGTAGCCCCGTTGCTTTGCTCTTGGCTTACTGGAACCAAGTGACCAATGCAAGTTAAATTTTATAAACCCTGATCTGTGGAAACACTGATAACCCCTGGAGCCAAATTTATCCCTGGTGTAACTTCATTGCCAGGCCTATTGTAAAGTCAAAAAGAATATTAACTATCCAAAGAAACATTTGTGGATTGTATAATCAGCTAACTGGGAGGAGATCTGAAGGCAAAATTCCAAAGGCTGAGCTCTTGACACTTCTGCAAATTGCCTTTATTGTAAGGAAGGCGCTGAAATGCTCCATAATTCATACTCCAAACAGATCAAGGAAAAGATGACAGACAAGAAAGATTTGCTGAATACACTGAAAATCCAAAGCTTAAAAATTTAGAAGCTTAATTAATTTCAGCAGGAGAATATGGCTTCAGGGATTCTAAAATGATTATTAGTGAACCAATGTTTCTCTACTTTTTCAGTTTGGTGTCCTCTTCTTCAAAGTCCAACATTGTCATGACCCTCTTACATTTACTGTAAATGTAAAAGTTAAAAAATATCTATGAATGATAAGCCTATATAATTTGTGCATGTGTGAGAATACTAGACCTTGATTGCTAAGAGTATAACAGGGTGCAGGAGAGCAAGACAGTCTTCACTTTAGATTGTAATAAAATATTTAAATGACTGATGACTCCCTGACTGCCCTTCCATGACCACCTGGGGATTGTGACCCACCAGGTTAGAAATCGTGGAACAAACAACATATTTATTCCTATTATATTATTAGCATTGCATTACATTGCATAAAGCTTTGCATTTCATCCAAGAACCACAAAGCGCTTTCAAAATTTGAATTAAGTTTCACCTTCTTGAAAGGTAAAGTAAGCCCATTTTACAGCTGGGAAAAATAAGGAACAGGGAGGTTAAGTGAGTTGACCAAGGATATCATGATTCTGTGGCAGACCAGAACACTCCTGCTTCCAGAGCCTTCCTTGATAATTGTGGAATTTTCTGTCTCTTCAACATACACATCAATGGCATGCTTCAAAACTAGGTTCAAGAAGTTCATCTTCCTTCATAGTCTCTTACGTTGTACATATGTGCTTTATGAGTTTGTGCTGCTAGAAGCAGGCTCTGTTTCTGCTGTCGGAGTTAATCAGGCACGTTGTCTATTTATTGTAAATCACATCTTTAGTTAATTTCTATTAAAATGCCCAGAGGTGATTATTAATAATGATCAGGATTCCCTGCAGAAGGCAACATTCTCTGAAAAATAAAGTGCTTCAGAAATGTGAGGAATGCTGCATATGGACCAAGTGGTGAAGAACTAATGACTTAAATGAAGGAATCACATCTGGCTTAGTTTAGCCTAAAGCCATAACCAAACCACAGTCTCCTCAACAGTACTGGCACTGCTTTTGTGAAAAATCACACAATTATGAGACGACAGTTCAGAGTCGTGGCGGCAAGGAGTGAATATCACTTGATTAGGTGTCAAGCAAAACCTTCCTCACTGAAACAAATCTGATGATGATAACTCTGATCCCGAAGGAACGTGATCATATCATGTAACTGCATGGCTTAAGTAGGGACGCATGTATTTAATGTATCCCTGGAGAAACAGGATAAGATGCACTGGCGGAGCGCCACAGTGAATCTACAGCAGGCTTATGGTCTGGTGATAGAAGAGATCATGCTCTGTGCTCCACCGTTCTTAACAAGTAGGGCAAAGTATTCTCAAAGCCACTATCCCTTGAGAGTCGGCAGTAAGTAGCATGTGGAATCGTCAACTACTGAGCCTGATTCAGAGACATCTGAGTGCCCAAAACTCCCATTGGCTTCAGTTAATTCACTAACACGCGGTTGAATCAGAGCTCGGGTCCATGGCACTGAAGCCAATGGGAGCTCTGAGTTCCGAGGTCCAGCATTGGAAAAAGGAGGATAAACACCATCCATTTTTTTAAAAAAAAGAACAAAACTGTGCCTTGAAAGGTCAGCCTGAGTCAGCTGAGGGATACACGTTAACACTACTCAAGACGCTTGGAAGCCACGTCCTTTATGTTCCACTAACACCTCTTCCAAGAGAAACTACTTTATGTGACCACCAGCCTTGCTTTGTAGTGATACTGTTCATCATTCCACGGGGCAACACGGAAGAGAAAACCGTATTTAATCTGTTCTTGACAAATTTTATGCGAATAAAATAACTACAAAATAGACCAAATATGGTATCAAAGGCGACCATCAATATAAGTACATTTTTTAAATGGGAGAAAAATCTGCCTGACTGCTGGAATTATAAAATGGTGAAAAAGAAATAGTGTGTGTGTGGATTTAACTTGAGAACAATTGCACAAAACTCATTTTTCATTCGTTTATGAACATAAGAATGGCCATACTGGGTCAGACCAATGGTCCATCTAGTCCAGTATGATTTCTGTGGCAATGGTCAGTACCGAAGCTTTAGGGGGAGTGTACAGAACAGGGAGGTTTATGTGATCTACCACGGTCTTCCCTTCCAGTCTTCTGGCAGTCAGTGGTTTAGGGTCACCCCAGGCATGGAGTTGTGTCCCTGGCCATCTTGACTAATAGCCATTGATGGACCTATCCTCCGTGAACTTACCTAGTTCTGTTTTGAACCCTATTCAAATTAAAATTTCAAAGATCGTTCATTCCCCTGGAACAGAGCTCAGCTAAGTTGCCTGTTACTTTTCAAACAAAACACTAATGTGAGGTTGCTTATTTCATGTTAAAACTAGCATGCGAGGAAAACTCAACATTTACTAATACTAAATTCCACAGGGGGATTTTGAAGGCACAGAGGTCCCTCAACGCTTCATGAAATCAAGTCCTTGTTAGTAATTCTGTTTCATTCTCACAGGTGTTCAGCTCATCACCAGGTTGGACCATAAGCAACAAATACTGCCCCATCCTTCCTAAGCTTGGAGTGGAGCTGGGATAGTCCAGCTGCAAAAGGATAACGGCAAGATTGGGAGAATCCATGCAGGGTGTGCACAACTAGCCTCACTCAATCACGGCTCCCTGCACATTGGAACACATCCAATGGGTCGAGTGTATGCTAGGCACTGATCCAGTTCCCAGTGATGTGAATGAGAACCCTTCTGTGGGCTTCAGGTGAACCTTGGGATCAAGCTGTAGACAGGACGGGGCAGTATATCTGCCACTACACAGATCCACTATCTGCCCCTCCCCACCAACCCTCTTTGTACAGGGGGAGCAAGCAGTCCAGGGGGTACTCCAAGCCCAGTGATGGCAGCAGGGTAGCTCTCCAACTGACGTCCTGGCTGCGTGGCCTGTGCTGAGGGAAGGATTTAAGCCTCTGTGTTTGTGAAAAGATGGTGCCAGATTAATGGTGCTTTCGTTTCTTCACAAAACAAACTCAGAAGCCGCAGAAGCGGCCCAAGCTCACCCTCAGCAATGCAGCAATGTCAGAGCGGGGACGACCTGTAAAGGGGGACAGGTCAGCTCACTCTCCAGATCAGTTCAGCTGCCGGCCCTGCTGAGATTCTCAAAAGGGCCAAGTAGTGGCCTCTGTAAAGATGGCTTTTGGGCAGGGTTTAATTTGTGCCAGGGCTGAGCTGGCACCTCTTGGGGCGGCTGTTCATAGCCCCGGCCCTTCTGGGCTTGCTGCATCAGTTCTTTCATACGTGTAAGAGATTCAAACCACTCTCACATCACTCAGATGCCAGAGGAATATCCCTGGAGTGCTGCGCTGCGACTTGCACCCCTTGCATCACAAATACACCACTGCTTTTATGGGGAGGACCATGACCATTAGGAACTAGGCTCTGACTACTAAGCAGGACACTGGACAAGCATCAGCTGGTAATTCTCAAGCTCTGCTGACTGAAGCCAGATTTGGAACGCAGTGCTAGAGCTGGGCTGCCAGAGCTGGTGGACCTGCCAAAGAGCAGAATGCAGCCCCATCCTTTGTAGCATAATGTTCTTTTATTAAAAAATAATCATCTCACTTGCACAAAGTAAATAGCCTATTACCCTTTGTAGTCTGAAACATTTGGACACGGAGCCTTTGTGGGTTTTGCAAATAGTGAGTGTCAGTTTTGTTCAGTGTTATGACAAGTTTATGTGCTGCTGTATGCGGCGGACTCCGTTACAAAACCGGCCGCAAATCTTTTGAACAACTCCCACAAAGTAGTTTTAAAACATACAGTTAAAAAAAATTCACATAAAAATGGTGGAATTAACAAGATCAATGCTGAATTTCAGTGCTCACACCCCACCCTGACCCATCATCCGTATGTTTTCTGTTTAAACTAAACTCTCCAAGGCAGCGATCATGTATTTTTTAGCCCTGTGAAGCACCTAGCAAACTTCTGTTGCAAGGATAGCTGACAGTATTTAACAACTACCAACAATTAATCACACTTTAATCAAACCAGGAAGATAAGTCACAGAATCATGGAATATCAGAGTTAGAAGGGACCTCAGGAGATCATCTAGTCCAACCCCCTGCTCAAAGCAGGACCAATCCCTAACTAAATTATCCAACAGATTTTTGCCCCATATCTCTAAATGGCCTCCTCAAGGATTGAACTCACAACCTGGAGTTTAGGAGGCCAATGCTCAAACCACTGAGCTATCCCTCCCCCCCCACAAAATCAGAAGTATAGTTTTAAAAGAGTCTACAGACATCCTGTTAGGTCACACTGAAGGGAATTCCTCACTTCTAATATAGGGGTGCTCTTTTCATAAATACTTACCTCTTCTGTAACACTAATCATCCACAGAGTTCAAAGCTTTTTACCAAAGACGGAGTGTATCATTATTCCCATTTTGTAGATAGGGAAACAAAGGCGCAGAGAAATAAAGTTCCTTGCTCAAGATCACACAGCAAGTGGTGGCTGAGTTAGGAACAGAATTCAGGTCTTCTGACTCTGTCCATACCGCTAGTCCATGCTAACTGGAAAAAGAACAAAGAACAGGGAAACCTGGATTCTATCCACAGCTTTGTCAAAAATTCTGGGCCAACACTTTACTCATGAGAATAATCCCAGTTACAGAAATCTTGGACTTTTCCCTCTCCATGATTCAGTCTCTGTAAAATAGGAATACTGCTGCTTATCTCTCTCATAGGGCTGCTGGGAGGTTGCATTACTATTTGTAAAGCACTCAGAGATTCTCAGACAGAAGATGCTATAGAAAAGATACAATATCAAAGGTCATAATTTTCATAGGACAGTTGTCAAAACACTGCTTTATTGAAAGACAATCCCATGCCTTAAGTGGCGCAGGGAGGTTCACCCTGTAACAAGGCAATACCTCACTCAATAGATAAACTTGACTGTCACTGCTAGATTTGGTCAATTTTTTTGTCTAAACTTTTTTTTTTTTTAATCAAAGACTTTGATTAAATACATTTTTCTTGTGAAAGTTTCTCTGTCTCTTTCTAAAAGGTTCCTGGAAAATAAAATACATTTTTTGACCAACTCGACTCACTTCCTTTCAAATTAAAAGTTCAGTTTTTTAATGGCTAATATTGCACATATTGCTAAATGATTTGTAAACTTGATTATACTTCCTAAATAAATAGTTATTTGAAAAACAATTGATTTTCACTGTCTTAGAACAACTCAGAGCAAAATTTGTTTCCTTACTCTTATTAACTATATTACAATAGTGCTTCGAATCCCCCATCAGGAATCACTAATGGGGAACAGAGTGTGAGTGAAGCCCACACGGGGTGAGGAATTCAGAATTGCTGCAGGGAAGGAAATGCAGAACGAAGAACAGAGGAGTCACAAAGACAGGGCCATGGGAGAGAGGAGGATGGGGGAAAGAAGAGAAACAAGGGGAGAAATGTGGATGGTCCTAAAAGGGGAACAGATTTTCCCATTGAGTGAGGCTGAATACAGACATAAGATAACCCAACCAAACAAATAATGATCATAACTAAAAGTTTAGTTTCTACCTAAAGGCCAGATTCTGCCCATGACCTCTGTGTAAACCCCAAACTGGCTTCTGAATCACACCTAACCGGTCTATCCTTAAAGAAAGCAATCTAATAATAGAGGTCATAATGTCCATCACTGTCACTCTCGCTCTGATTACTACCTATACCAACTTCCTCACGACACTGAAAGAAAACATACTACCGTCCTACATTTATGCATAGTCCACAGACTATAGTTGGAATTGGAATTTGGCCCTCTCCCCTCAACGAGTTTGACATCCCTGTTGCAGGGTTTCTTGCGATTGGCTCCACCGCTGGAGGAGATTTTTGTTTTGATTAGATTATGAGAACATTGAATTACTTATGTAAGAGGAAAAATACCCCAAATTATGTAAATGCTGCAAAGAGATACAGTGTAAAAAACCCAAAAACCAGCCTTCCAATCTTGGCCATGTGTCGACACATTCTTGGGAATGTAGATTTGGTTGTGTAAATACTTTGCATAAATCCCTCAAAGTAACATTTATTGGGACATCAGCAGCCCAACAGATTTAATTTAAAACTTGCGTTTTGCATTGACTGAAATGTATGAGTTTTGAATCTGGAACCAGAGTTCTTCCGTCTCTTCCGTCGGGATGCCAAGTTGGATGAACCGCTTTGACGTTTAGTTCTTTAACAGCACTCCACGTTCTCTCTCTTTAAAAGTGGGCTGTGCTACTCACTCTTCCCACAGCACCTGCTACTCCTTGAAGAACTGACCTAAATACTGGGTGCAAAGTGGAAGGAAGCAGAATTGCGCATATAAAGGGATGAAAACAATTACCAGCCCCCCATTACACTTCTCTCTCATGTTGACCAAGCTTGCAAAGTGCCAGGGGAAAATGCAATGAAATCTCAGGGAAGGAAAACATTATTTTAATCAAAATTATTCCCTTAAATTTTACAACTGCTGGGCTTGCTATCTGTATTCTTGCTGCACAGAAGAATGATTGAGAGATTTAGCTCTCAGGCTTAAGTGAATTTAATTCTGAACCAGTGATTATCTAGAATATGTAGGTACCAATGCACTGCATCTGTGAAATCTGATGCCCTTTAATAACTATTACTGATTGACTTGCACTTTTATCAAGCAAATCAAGCAAGAATTTCTAAGCATTTTACAAAGGGAGGTAAGTATCTTCCTTTTGCATCTAGTGAAACTGAGGCACAGTGTGGTTGCATTTCAGATGCAGAATTGCTAAGTGAATAGTTGGCAATGCCTGCATACTGAAATCCTGACACCCAGGCTCCTGCTCTAACTGCTAAGCCATGCTGCCGCTTTAAGAAGCCACTGTCCTGAGCTGAAGTTACCTGGGGGAGTAGCAAGCAAAACATTATAGGGTGTTGCAGGGAGAGCAATTTGAGAACAATACTCCGTTAGCTGATGAGAAGGAGCCATGTAAGGGACTCATTAAAAACAGTTTATCCCTCTCCTTTATGTGCTAACACATGGGAACTGGGGAGAAAGGTGAGTTTCAGCTAAAATATAAAGAAGTAACATTTTGCATTAACCATATATAGCATTTTTTCACTCCAGAGAATCCCCAAGAGCTTTGCAAGCAGTACCCATCCAGCACCAAAGAAATGCAGCCACCTCTGGGGTCGGGGGCAGAAGCCAGGAAGATGAAAGACCCAGGATGCTGCATCCAGGGATAGAAATTTTGAAAGAGGAAAGCAAGTCAAACCCTGCTCTTCCATGGATTGCTGCGAGCGGCTGATGCTTGGCTCTTATAAGCACTGTTCCTTTGAAGACGATAAAATGCTTGACAAAGGACGACAGAGTGTCATGTCCACACAGAACAGATGGGACCTGCATTGTCAAGGTCTCTCCGGAAGGCTTCAGTGCAGTAAAGTACACTGCATCATCACCAACCGCAGAAAAGTGAAGAGCTGCCAGGATCTGCGCTTGTGGCTCCAAGGAGACTGCTGATGCCAAACCTGATGTTTATTTCCTTAAACCAGCCCCTCCTGAATAGATTTTTAAACACAGTCCTTTAAAACAAAGTAGTTTCTGAAAATAGCAGATTTCACGAGTCTGTCTTATTTTTTAATTCAACACTTTGGAGCAGAATCCCCCTCCTCCCCTATCCGCCTGAGACCGATCATGCTCACCCTGGCCAGCATAACACACAGTCTAAGTCCGGAACTTGCTCTGGTGTACCGAGCGACGTGAACGTCTGACAGGCACAGGCAGTAAAGATCAGCCGTATCAGTGGCATGGATACAGCGGTAATGCTTCTGGATCAATTAATCAAAAAGCAACAGAACAGTATGTGTCCTCAGAAGCATCTGTAGTCACAGTCTATGCTACTGATCTGGGACTACTTCATTCCAGTTAATTTTGCCTTCCGCTATGCCACCTGCTTCAAGTATTCAGATGTGGAGCTATCCACTGAAATAGGGTTTTATTATTATTATTACCTGATCTATCCTTATCAAAGGAAAAAACTTTCCTGTGGAACTTGTCACAAAGATTCAAAAGAAACACCCAGAACCTGGTCTCATGTAGGGTGACCAGACAGCAAGTGTGAAAAATCAGGATGGGGATGAGGAGTAATATAGGAGTCTATATAAGAAAAAGACACAAAAACTGGGACTGTCCCTATAAAATCAGGACATCTGGTCACCCTAGTCTCATGTCAAAGATCTCATACACAGGACTCCAGGTCTTGTCATTTGTAGCAGCCCTCGTCCCCTAAACATGGTCCTGAAGAAATGCTTTAGCACTAATGCAGAGGGAGAACAGTGCCAACTACTGAAAGACCAATTCTGTGCATTTCCATTTTCTTTGGTAGTCTCCCATCCCCATGGCTGACCAGCGGGACTCAATTGCCCTGAAGAGGACACAGAACATAGTGGCCTGACAGGGACTGCATTGGTACAACGCAAGTACGCAACAGTACTGAAACTCGGTTCCAGAGCGTACCACTACAAAACAGTACATTATAGTGTATCGTACTCCTTCCTTCCAACACTTCCCATTCCTAGCCTGTAAAGTGATTTCTAAACTGCTGCTATTTTTTGGGGGGGGTCATGCCTAAGGAACTGCTGAATCTACTCGACACCTCCAAGCCATGACAGATGGCTCCCCATGCTGCTGCTAATGCGCTGGAAACAGCCAAAGGATGCCGTTCTCTGCCTGGGCATTGCGTATAAGCAATGGGAGAGCTTTAATGAAGTGGTTTACATTTCAATGGTTTTGTGCCTTTTTCTACTATTTATATCACAAGTGTGGTCAGATGAATGAAGGAACAAAAAAAGGGGGTGTTATTTCCACAGTCCATTACATCACCCTCTCCTCCTGGAACAAAATAAATAAATAAATAAATAAATAAATAAATAAATCTTGATATTAAACTAAAACATTTCTGCCATAAACACTGAGGACATAAGGTACGAGAAACGTGTGTCCCATGAGGAATACCGAACTCCACATGACACATTTTCCCTCTCACAAAAAGATATTGGGGGTTCTCTGCCCACTGGGTATGCAGACTACAGCTTTTGTCTGGGTTTTGCTCTCCAGAGCTTCCTTTCTGGCTAGCAGGTGTTCGCTTTTCAACATAAAGTGTCATTAAATACTGTACTGAAAGGGGCAGAAAATGTTTTCAGTATCTTCAAATCAAAACCTTATCATATACTAAAGCATATGAGGAAAAGCACATAATTAACTGGGGATTGGTCTTGCTTTGAGCAGAGGGTTAGACTAGATACCTCCTGAGGTCCCTTCCAACTCTGATACTCTATGGTTCTATGATTGTCAAAAACCAATCACCAGTGACACATTCCTTAGGCATATTCCCATTCTTCAACCCAATAGGTGAACGTTACAAGTGACTGAAAACAGAATAGGAATTGTTATGTAACCTGCAGCGGTTGATGCGCCAGCTATTATTAGTATTTGTATAAAACTCAGCAATGCAGGTGTTCAAGGGAGTGAACATGTCTCATTCTAAGGACCAAATACTGATCCCATTATTACCACTCAAATCCATGAGTCTTAAGTAAAACGGGCAGAATTATGCTAAAGGTTTGGAAATTACATGTAAATTTATTATGCCTTCCTGACTGCCCTGCAAGTTTGGGGCCTAAGTCATTTTTAATTGAATTGATCTTTAAATCTATATATATATAAAAGTCAAATGGTGTATGCGTGCGTGTATGTATGCGTGTATGTATGTGCACTTACTCCTCCCACACCGTTTGAGCTAGACACTTGAAATTTGGTACAGTTAGAGGTCTTAGGGTCCTAATCAGGGTAAGAGTCGAAAATTTTTCAAATCTCACCTCTGACGCCCCCCAGGGGTGAAATTATTTAAAGGCCAATCACATCAGCTGGGCAGCTGCTGTTCTCTGTGACATAGTTATGATGTCATAATACCCCCTCCAACAGACACCGCACTCGCTCAGCTCTCTGCCCCCTCCCCCCTCCGATGGACCCCGCACTCGCTCAGCTCTCTGCCCCCTCCCCCCTCCAATGGACCCCGCACTCGCTCAGCTCTCTGCCCCCTCCCCACCTCCGACGGACCCGAGTTGGGTTTGGTCGGAGGGTAAGTGAGGTAAGGGTGTCGGGTTTGGTCGGGGGGTAAGTGAGCCGGGGGGTGTTGGGTTTGGTCTGGGGGGGTGGGAAGATGTCGGTGGGTGAGGTGTGAGTGTTGGGGTTAGTCAGGGGTGTTGGGTTTGGTGGGGGGGGTAAGGTGGGGTGTTGGGTTTGGTTGGGGGGGTGAGGAGGGGGGTCGGGGTTGGTCGAGGGGTAAGTGAGGTGTGGGTGTCGGGTTTGTTTGTGGTGGTAGGTAGGGGTGTCGGGTTTGGTTGGGGGGGAAAGTGAGGTGGGTGTGTCAGGTTTGGTCTACGGGGGGGTGAGGTGTGGGTGTTGGTCAGGGGGTGTTAGTAGGGGGTGACGTGGGGGTTTGGGTGGGGGGTGTAAATGTGAGTCGGGGTAAGTGAGGTGGGGGTGTCGGGTTTGGTCAGGGGGGGTGAGGTGGGGGTGTCAGGTTTGCTCTCTGCCCCCTCCCCCCTCCAACGGACCCCGCACTTGCTCAGCTCTCTGCCCCGTCCCCACCTCCGATGGACCCGAGCAACGCCGGGTATTTTCGCTAGTAATAAATAATAATAAAAATAATACCCATATCAAACACTGGAGAGAAGACAGTCAAGCAAATTATGTGCTCTCAGTCTGACCTTAAAGAAATCCCCCAACCTAAAAATATGAAAAACTTTTTCCATGATATAAAACCACCCTCAATAAAAAGGCTGAACTTGTGTCAAACTAATCTCAAACACCAATTTTCCTCTGACATCCCAGAATGTGACTCTCGAGGACAGAACTGGCTGTTCGATTAACTCCTACTGCTGCAGAAGCAATTGTTCTCAAAAATAATTTTGTTTGGGGTGTTCATTCCAGGAAGAAATGCCATTTACAAAAGGTCCTTTTTGATTTTTCTCTCCGCGCCTCATATTTTAAACATTAAGAACAGAACAGGAACAGAATTCATACAAGTTTATTTATCCAGTTACTGGATAAATGTGTGTTTGTTTCTATGGTACATGGCAATCAAAACAATAGTGCCACGCTACCTTTTTTGTTGGAACTTTCCGAGTCCATCAGTGTGTTTAAATCCGCATAAGTTAATTCGTCCTCAATGAGAAACTGTTTTAATTAGCAGAGCTTTACTCTGGGTATAAATTCTATTTCAGTTTACATGACACATGAAACTGGTCTATCTGTTCACGTTCTCTTAAACTTTAAACAAAGCAATCACATCTACTATAATTCTCATTCCTGATTACCACGTCATTTCTACATCAGGCATGGTATGTCAGCAACCCAATTAAGGTATTAAATACTGGAACATTTAACGTAATTAGATTTAAGAAACGTTTATTCTTTCATTTGGACAGATGTGATTTCTGTGGACAGGAGATGGCAGTGTGCCAAACAACACTCCGTTTGATACACACCCATTGCTCTCTCTCTTATTGGCTGACTGACACCATGTAATGGAAAAGCTGGAGTAGGTTTTGCTGGAAACATACTCCACCAGTGCACCTTCGGGAATCTTCAGCTCCATCGAGTGTCCTAAATGAGCTACAATAAAACTAAACTCAAACACATACTTTCCCCCTAGAAAACGATTCTAAGAATTTCATCCACCCTATCATAGGAGTTGTCAGACTGGACCAGACCAGAGGTCCATTTAGTGCAATATCCTGTAACCCTCCCCTCCAATATGAGATATTTTGCATAAGGTCTCCTGCTGTTCTCTAGCAGAAGCTGGGTTAAGTCCTGAAGCACAAGGTTGCAATATCCTTTCCAACTGTACATCATATAGTAGAAAGCTTGTGACCTTTGTGTCCAATCAAAACCAACTAACACAGCTCAAACACAGACTATGTAATTATCAGAACAGACCTCTCATAAACATTAAGAAAAACCAGAGATTATTTGTTAAAAACATTCAGCAAATGGTCAATTCAAGAAAATCAAGATTTGTTCATAGAAAGCTAAATGAAATTATTCACAACCAATTGTTTGTTCAGTTGTATTCAGAACAGGGCTTCTACATGACACACATAATGTAACCATCTCTTTTCCAACAGATTATTCATTCATTACATGTCGGTCCAAAAACATCTGTCATGTCATCTAAGATCTAGTCTAGGTGAAAAGGCAAAGAGAAATTCTATATCAGACGGTCTACATTTCTTGATATTTTCATGGAAATTTTTCATTGAAGTTTCAAATTTCAGCAAAATCATGAATAAAACTTCTTAAAATTTATTCAGGTTGTTCACCCAGCTGAGTGGCTGTGTGTAACATGGATACTCTTCTCCCATGATTCTTCCACTGGAGGGCCTCTAGAGTGTAAGCTCTGCAATCTACTGGGAGAGTAAAAACCTGTTCTTGGGGATCCCCTCCAAAGATGCAGCATTTCAGGCATGCAGCTACGGTAGCCCAAAGACTGGATTTGGCCTCTCCAAAGCTATAGCATTAATAAAGCGTAATACAATCTGACTGCAAAACAAAACAACAGTGCCTTCTACTGGACAGAATCAGAACTTCAAGTAAGAGAGAGAGCCCTATATTTCCAACAGTATTTCCCCTTTAGTCCATATGGTATCGGGCTTGTAATTTTGGAACAGGAAGACTTAAGTTTTGTCCCCGCTGTCACCGGGAAGTTCTTAATAGTCACAGCGTGACTACCATCATGATGACCATGATTTCCTACGTGGCCACAGCTCTGTTTCAATATTAAGCATGAAAAGGGCACAGTTTGTCACTAAATTCTGGTATTTGAGATCACGCAATGAACAGTGCAAGCATCTATGACCCAGAGTTAAACCCAATTCAATTCTAGTTATTCTGGAACAGGATTTTCCAATTAAGGGAAAGTTTATTTTTTCGGTGGTTTCTTTGTAATGATATAAAAGGATGAGGCAGCTCCCTGCAGCAGTCTTTAATGGATCAATCCAAGCAACAGTCTCTCTCTGCAATTAACGTGCCTCTCCTCCGTCCAACTAATGTGCTTGTTTACACTATCTAGCAAACTGCAGATCAAGTGTCCATTTCATCACTAGGCTTCTTTTGCCTAAGCCAAGACTAACAGACCATGGTGGTAACTTAAACACTGAAAAGCATGCACTGTATCGATCTTTGAGACTTGAAGCCAGTTAACTGCTACACTAAAATATATCCTCGAGGGGATGTGCCTTCAGCGGGGACTGGTAGAAGGAACAAACGGAATAACTGGGAAGATCACTAGAGAGATTAATATGTACCAGCACATGACTTGAATACGGTTGCATTTTACTTGGTTTATTAGATGTAGCCATGAGTTAAATTTGTTAGAAAGGGCAGAAGGGCTTATGTGGGAGAAGAATGTGAAAAGTACACCACAAAATGATGGTGGGTCTCTAAAGCAAACACTTATCTGGTATATGAGGACTGCTTCCAAATGATGCAAATGTGGTGCCTAGAAATGCTTAATAACATTGAGTAATAACATGCACTAAACAAACAGATTATGGTTAGAGAAAACAAACCCTGAATGAAGCTATTTATCTAACTTTCATGAGATTTACCTGTCTGAAAGAGGAAAGGGTCTGGGACATTGTGTAAGTTGTAAACTAGTTCACCACTGCCCCTGAAGGAGGCATCTAATTCACTTCATTTTTAGTGCTGCAGAACTGAGTCAGAGTGTGGTTTCTACTTTGAAAAGTGACTCTGTAAAAGTGTCAATCAGAGAGGTAGCCGTGTTAGTCTGGAATAGCAGAGGTAACAAAGAGTCCTGTGGCACCTTAAAGACTAACTAAAGTTTTCAAGCATAAGCTTTCGTGGGCCAATACCCACTTGCATCCGACAAAGTGGGTAGTAGCCCACAAAAGCTTATGCTTCAATACTTTAATTAGTCCTTAAGGTGCCAAAGGACTCTGTTACCTCTGTAAAAGTGATGTCACAGAGGATCAGTGGCACCTCTGCCCCCTTGTGGTTTCTCTGACAGCACCCCTGCAAGTATCAGAGCACCTCCTGCTTGTACCTGTCTTGGGGTGGAAACTGGTGACGCTTCCACTCTCAAGACTTGAACCTGGGTATGTTACCCCTTGAATATCAACTGCTTAATGCCATGCAGGCCCATCTCAGTCTGGGCACAAGCTCGATCCTCCCTTTGGGAACCTGTGACTGGGGATACTAACAGCCTTCTTCAAACAAAGTATTTTTATCGAGCAGTTGGAACAAAGGATCAGAGCAAAAAAGGATCTGAAAACACCACACAGCTACACGCATAGTCAGCCTTCTCTAACCTAACAGTTCACTACAAGCTAAGTTGGGCAAGCTAGCCTCTTCAGACCCAGAGCAGAATCAACTCACATTCTCTTAAAAAGCAAAAGGCCTTCTGTGATCCACCATGGTCAGACCAAAGAGCATGTCCTGCTGCTTTCACTCACCTCCCTTGTCTGTGAGAATCTGTCTGAAGTAGAAGACAGGCCCTTCAAGTCCAGAAGAAATCTATTACTGTACTGCTCACCTTTTCTTTTTTTATTGGTTACAGAACCTGGGGTGAAGTCTCCTAGTAACTCAGATTAGTTTCATCAGGTCAGCCAGAGCATCTAATGGGTCCTGGCAAAGATTCTTAGGCCACAAATCCACTGTGACAAGCTAGAGAAACACCCAATCTTGACTGAAAAATTGTCATTGATGGCGAATTCACCACAGCCCTTGGTAAATTGTTCCAGTGGCTAATTACTCTCATTATTAAAAATTTATGCCTTCTTTTTTAGTTTGAATTTGCCTAGCTTCAACTTCTAGCCATTAGAATGTGTTATACTTCTCTGTGCCAGATTGAAAAGCCCATTATCAAATATATGTTCCCTATGCAGGTACTTGTAGACGGTGATCAAGTCGCCCCCTGCACCTTTTCTTTGTTAAGCTAAATAAATTGAGCTCCTTGAGTCTCTCATTATAAGGCGTATTATTTCATGATCCTTTCATCATTCTCGTGGCTCTTCTCTGAGCCCTCTCCAATTTATCCACATCTTTCCTGAACTGTGGGCACCAAAACTGTACACAGTATTCCAGTAAAACAACTTCTCCATTCCTAATCGAGATCCCCTTGTGTATGCGTCCCAGGATTGCATTAGCTCTTTTGGCCACAGAATCACACCGGGAGCTCATGTTCACCTCCCCATGATCCCCAGCTCTTTTTCAGTCACCATTTCCCAGGGGAGTGTCCCCCACCCTGTAAGTTTGGCTTACATTCTTTGCTCCTAGATGTATATTTTTACACTTAGCCATATTAACACACACATTTTTTGCTTGTGCCCAATTTACCAAGTGATCCAAATCACTCTGTATCAGTGACCTATGCTCTTCATTATTTACCACTGCCCCAATTTTTGTGTCTCTGCAAACTTGATTAGTCATGATTATAGGTATTCTTCCAGGTCATTGATAAAAATGTTAACTATCACAGGGCCAAGAACTGACCCCTATGTGACCCCACTGGAAACAGACCCATGCATTGACAATTCTCCATTTAGTTACAGTTTGAGCCCTTTCAGTTAGCCAGTTTTTAATCCATTTAATATGTGCTGTGTCAATTTTACATTTTTCTATTTTTTAATCAAAATGTCATGCAGTACCAAGTCAAATGCCTTACAGAAGTCGATTATGTTTATCACTCAAACTTGTAATCTCAGCGCGAAAAAAACTCATAGCCCAAAACAAAACAAACCCCCCACCAAGCTAGTTTGACAGGATCTATTTTCCACCAACCCATGTTGATCTGCATTAATTACATTACCCTTCTTTAATTCTTTGTTAACTGTATCATCATATCTTGCCCTGGACTGTCAGGCTGAAAGGTCTGTAATCACCTGGGTCATCCCATTAACCCTTTTTAAAGGGGAAGGATAGCTCAGTGGTGTGTGCATTGCCCTGCTAAACCCAGGGTTGTGAGTTCAATCCTTGAGGGGGGCCATATAGGGATCTGGGGCAAAAAATCTGTCAGGTGACAGTACTTGGTCCTGCTAGTGTAGGCAGGGGACTGGACTCAATGACCTTTCAAGGGTATAAAAACTGGCCCAACATTAGTTTTCTTCTAGAACTTTACCAGTGCTCAAAGACTTGCTGAAAATCAACATTAACAGTCCATCAAGCTTCTCGGCCAGCTCTTTTAAAACTCTGGGATGCAAAAAGGATGCCATGGCCATGGCTGCTCTGCTGTTTGCATGGTTAGACCAACTTGGTCGCAATGTACTGTAATCACTGGCCTAATGGCTATCTCCATTGGCTGCAGGTAGGGTACTAAAAACTCTGAATATATGTGGATCTGTCATCCCCCTTTGTTAGTCTAACATACTATCTTAGAAGTCAAGCACGTAATTTATATTTTTGGATATTTATCAAAATATGCAATTAATGCAGAAACACATGCTACTATTTTGTCCAAAATGGCATCATAATTGGGTTTCCAACAATTACTGTGTTTCAATGACTTCTGGATCAAATCTGCTGTTTCCAAGTGGCAGTGAGGAGAGGGAATAAAAAAAGCAAACAAGCTGGAATCTGAAAGTCAATCTGGGATATTTCTGATGTGTCACCAGTTTGTGTCCCATAACCCATATGTGGGGGAAGTTATGCTCTGCCCTCAACTACTCCCTCTACATGGGGGAGAGCAGTGCACAGGTGTAGCTGAGGATTTGGAACTCAGTTAACAGCTGGTACTTGCAACTAGAAATTCAGTAATTCTAGAACAGAATCTACCTCACTCTCCCATTATTCCTGTTGACACCCAAGAGTCATCACCTCAAAAACTTATCACTAAAGTAAGAAGATACGGCTCTGAAAAGGAAGCTGCCATTTTACCCGTATTGTTTTAGAGCAGAACCACACTTTTCATGGCTAAACAACTGATGCTGAGTAAATGAAATCAACTATAATTAAATCAACTTCTAAACTAAATAATACAAATGGCTAGAGAACTGCTTATCTGACCTATTAAATAACAAACTCATCCAGATTTCTAACAGCTACGTCTACTCATTTATTGATTAAAAAGCTATAATTAACTAAGGTTTCCTGAGATGCAAACCAGATCTATCAAAATGCAAATTATTATAAAGAATGTATACTATTATTGAATGGGAAGTGGGGGGAAAGGGAACCATAGGGTAGGACAACATTCCAGAAATGAAATTACATTTCACTGTAAAGTTTGCTGTTGTACAGTGCCACCTTGCTGTCAATTCGTCAATACAGGGTGATATCAATAAAGTGGAATGGCTGTCTTTTTAAAAAGCATGCTGTACAAGTTATTGTGCTTGATGCAGGAATCACTGGGGGAAATTATATGGCCTGTGCTGTCCATGAGTGGTCAGATTAGACGATTACAAAGGTACCTGCTTCTCTTAAAATCTGAGAGCACTTTAGTTAGGATGAGAAGACATCTACTGCAGATCTGATTTTTAATGCTTCATAACCTTCACCCGCATCACTTTGTATTGCATGCTTCCTGGCAATGTAATATTACATTACCTTAAACACAACCCTGAAATCTCAGTCCTGGATTTGTTAGGCAAATACACCCTGTCTTTCCTTTGGCATCCTCTCATGCTGCTCCAACCTAGTTATCACTTCCCCAAAACCTTTCACTGGCTTTCTGTCTCAAACAGATCAAATTTAAGCTCCGCCTCCTCACCTTTGCCCCTATTTCACAGAACCCCTCCATTTCAAACAGTCTGTCACTTCTTGTCCGCCAAGCACGCTCTCTCCCTAAATCTCATCTCTTCCATAGATTAATCGTCCACTTGTCTCCTCACCAGGGGTCTCGCCGCACTTTGTCCTGGACAGATATCCTCCATTTTGTCTTGTCCATGTTAGACTGTAAGCACTTTAGTGCAGGAACCACATCTTATTCTATAACTTGTAAAGTGCCGTGCACCATCATGACACTATTTAAATGGTTAATAATAAGGATACTCTTCAGATCAAGTTCTATAAAGTGAAGAGTCAGAAAAACTGAAGGGTTTTTCCTGAACAATTCTCTTCAAAATTCTTAAGAGGCAATGATAGTTAAATGTCCCATGGTTAAGTCGGTAGCTGTTATGGAAGAACAGGAAAAGGACCGCAGAGATCTTGTATATCTGGAGCACACACTCATCACACGATCCTTAATACTGTTAGATTTTGTACCATCATTTTGTGTATTTCAGCTTTTTACCTATTCAGAACACAACTAAAACGAGAAATGTCCCGAGAGACTGGAGATTGCTTGCCTGGCAGAACACTGACAGCCCTTCCACAACAACTAGGAACGACAACCGATCAGACCATTATCACTCTGAAAAGGAGAAGATTCGTTGAAAAAATTATAATTGTGGCTAGCATCATCATATTGCCTCTTTGGGGATAAAGGATTGTGTGCTACAGAACTGACTTAATTACTCAGTGGGCCCTGAAGCTAAAACAATCCTAAAATACCATGCAGCTGAATTTTCACTTTTGCAAGAAGCAAAATGAGTGGATTTTTTTTAATCTACAAGATGAAGCGAAGCTATCGAGCAAGGCAGCTCAATGAAGGTTCCTTTATGGATGGCAACTCCATTCCGCCTGCATAGCTTTGCAAGCCAGCTCAAGACTGACCGCTTCCAAGTATGCAGAGATCATTGGAGTGTATTCAGTTTCACAGGCAGGGATCTTGAGGTTAAGGGCATCCACCTCTGGCCCTCTTCATCCCCCATCAAGTCTGCCTCAATCAACAGGTTAAAGGTGAAAGTGGGTGTCACCAAAGTGGTGTCCATTTCCCTGCTCAGATGACTGTATCACAATCTCCTGCAATTAGAGGGTATATGCCATCAGGGTGGGGAGGAGAGATTTGTTGCTACCAACAAGCTGGCTGACACCATCTAGTTTATAATCACTCTCCATTACATGGCAGATATTTCACAGGGACCGCTGTCTGGTCTAAGGCGTAGGAAACTGAGGACACATCCAAAGGAGCTTATTATCCCTAAGGGGGAAAATGTTGAGCGAGCTCTGCAAAGAGCAGGATCAGACCCCACATTTTAACAAACAACTAAAATGCGCTCCAATTCTAGAGGCAACTGTTCCTATTCACTGAGGTTTTGGGTGAAAATGGAGTTTTATCTGATTGAATATATTGTTTGTTCCACCACTGAAGGAAAAACAGACTAGCAAAGACATCCACATAAAATAAGTGCTCATACAACATTTACTTGCATAGCTGTCACAATTCAATCTCTCACAGTGTTCGGGGGGAAATTACATGATTCTTACAACAAGCTTCCAGTCTACTCCTTACTGAGTTAGTATCATAAAGTTACTTCATGGATGATGACTTATTCTCTGACCCTGAAGAGTTTGCAATGGAAGGGTCCAATGTTTCTTACAATTAATACTGAAACCCCTGCAACATTTACTCCCACCAGCAATCTCATAACGCTCAGTTAGTTTTCCACTGATGCTCAAGTAAATGTTTACAGGATCAGACACTAAGGGCTTGTCTTCACTACCCGCGATAGCGATCGATCTATTAGCGATTGATTTCTCGCGTCTTGTGAAGACGCGAGAAATGGATCGCCAGCGGTGCCCCCATCGACTCCGGAATTCCAGCTCGCCGAGAGGCGCAAGCTGGAGTCGACTGGGGAGCGCACCTCCGACTGCCACCACCGTGAGGACGGCAGGTAAGTTGGCTGAAGATACGCCAACTTCACCTACGTGATTCACATAGCTGAAGTTGCATATCTGCCGTCGATTCCCCCCCCTACAGAAGTCCAGCTCACAGTTAAGATGAAAACTTCACAGGAAAGAGCAGGAGCGGCCGCGGAAGAGGACAACATGCTCAGGCTTGGGGAATTAAAGCAACTATCTAGAAGGTTGAAAAGTTCATTGCTTTCATTTTTTAATTAAACTGTTTATGTTTGTCTAATGACAAACTCCTGAATTGGACAGCTGGGGTTCTTTACATTGAATGATTTGTATTGTCTGCAATGTGTTGACTGACCCAACAATATCCACAGGAGTACACTGTAATGAAAGAAACCCAGGCAGAATTTTTCTATACTAACTGAAGCGCTAACTGTATATGTTTGCACTCCCGATTTTTTGTTTGAAGGCTCCTGGGACTATCTAGGCTGGCTAAACCCCCAGCATGCCAATACATTCTTTCTGGATCAAGGGTGATGGGTTGTGATGGAGTCCAAGCAGCTGAATGAATTAGGGGTTTGTGTGATCTTAATATAATTGAACTGCAAAAAGCAATGTTTAAAGTACTATTAAGACTAGCGTAAACCCACCAAAGCAAGGAAATTCAGAGTTAAGGCTCCAAATCCGCTCTGAACTCATGCCTTTGTGCCTTTTATTTTATTTTTTTAACTTCTTGCAGAGTAGTGTTAGCCGAAGACTGAGTCAGCCTGGATTTCAGCACAAACTCTGATTCATCTTTCCTTTGCAAGTCAGACCTTTAGTATTAGGTAATTCATTTATTTTAAAGAAAGGCACCCTTTTCAAAAAATTTTTATTTTTCAGTGCCCAAAAAAACACATTCTGAGCCTAACCAGCAAAGCAAAACATTAGCCTGGATTCTGGAATCTCCAGCTAGCTCTTCTAGGATGGCTTAGTTGCTCCACAGAGAATTTCTCTATCATGTTTTCAGGAGGTGCATGGCTGAGAGAGTCATCCTCTGCAACTCCCATTCAGCCTATGGGTAGGTCCAAGAGTGGGAAGGGGCATATTCAGGATCAGGAGTGTATGTGACTGGAGTCCTCTGCTCTGGACAAATGGAGTTACCCATTAGGGGGCCATTCAAAGCTACCAGTAATTTGGACAGCCTTTGGCAGTCCAAACCCAGAATTCAGGAGGAAACAGGTGATTTAAAGCCACCTTGCCTCTTCCTATGCTTATAAAAATGATATGTCTTGAGAAGTGCAGTTCAGATCCAGGGTCATGGTTCTTTCCAAGATGGGTGTACTGTCTTGATTTGACACGACACTACCTTAGTCTGCAGAAGAGAATGCTGCTTTCAATTACCTGAAAGGGGAGTTCCAAAGAGGATGGATCTAGGCTGTTCTTCGTGGTACCAGATGACAGAACAAGGAGCAATGGTCTCAAGTTGCAGTGAGAGAGGTTTAAGTTGGATATTAGGAAAAGGTTTTTCACTAGGAGGGTGGTTAAGCACTGGAATGGGTTACCTAGGGAGGTGGTGGAATCTCCTTCCTTAGAGGTTTTTAAGGTCAGGCTTGACAAAGCCCTGGCTGGGATGATTTAGTTGGGGTTGGTCCTGCTTTGAGCAGGGCGTTGGACTAGATAACCTCCTGAAGTCCCTTCCAACCCTGATAGTCTATGATTCTATGATAAGGAGTTGGAGAGATAAGAAGGGGATGGGGGCAGGAGGACTGAGTGACAACAAACAAATTTTGATGGCAGGACGACATGCACATCTTGAGGATTTGTTTCCGCCCCCTCCCCCCCCCCCCATTATTTGTTGTCACCTTTCTGCTCCTTCACTTCTCCCAGGCTTATTGGTGGAAATGAGTTTTTTAGGGATACTTCAGTGTCATAGCCAACAGATCTGAAGAAGGCATTCTAAGCGCAAGGAATGACATGGAACTTAGGCCTAGCACCCCATGTGACTGTGTCAGGCAGAGCAGCCTAGTGAGTAGAGCACAGGAACTCACCGTTAGAACACTCTGGGTTCCACTCCTGGCCTTCCCATTGACCAGTTGCATCTTCTCTGACATTCAGCTCTTCGTAATTCAGTCTGCTCACAGATGAAATGAGTGTTATCTTTACTTGTCTGTCTCAGAGGGGTGTTGAGAGGCTTAACCTAATGTTCCTAAAGCACTTGGAGATCTTCACTTGGAGGGCATTATCAAAACTGAAGGTATAACTAATCTCCCACAGGACTAGGTTATGAATGCAGGAGTCATAAATGAAATAGTTGTTTAAATGGAGCATAATGAACCAAGGACTTTGCATAAGTTGTACTGCTTTCCAACAAGGCATTATGCTAAATATTTTCAAAGACAGGAAATTAAATTTAAATATGGATTTAAAAGGTTAACTGCAGGCACCAGTTTTTGAACATATTGACCCATAAAAGTTCATTTTGTGCCTCTACAGGCTGAGCTAAAAGATCCAGCTCTGTTAACTCAAAGAATGGTCCAGCGAGTCACACTGTATTAGTGTGGGTTACACAGCTACCGTAGTGACCGAACCCTAGGAAATGAGAGGACTGAGTGGGGATACAAAGCAGAGGGAGAATTAGGAGTACTGTAATGGGATGAAATTAAGGAAAGGAAAATTTACACTGACTATCAGGAAAGACATCCGGCTGGTACCAAGCTCTAGCACATTCACCTCCCAGAGGAGAGGTGGAAGCCCCATTGTTTGGGGGGCAATAAACACTAAATAGGAAAGAAAGCACATCTAGGCATACGGCAGTAGGGCAACGCTTCACAAGCAGTAGCTCATTGACATCAACAATCTAGGAAGCCATCTCCTGCTGCCTCAGCAGGCTGGATCTTTTAGGCTACTTCTCTGCTGTGGAGGCGACTGCCCCTCCCAGAGCAGGTAGACAGGCACTAGCTCTGCGCCAGCTAACACACTAAACTTAGCCAGTGGCTTGGGAGAGGACTAGGCTAGCCACCTGTGTGTACACGATGGAGGTCAGGTGGACTTGTAGTCCGGAGAGTAGGTTGAGCAGGGACCTGTGTCACTGTAGCCACATTGCTTGTGCTAGCTTGATCAGATCTAGCACCTGTCTACCCTTACTGGGAAGCACGCCCCACGCTGCTGCAGACTGGGGGTATTGCATGAGAAGCTGGTCTCTCCCCGACAAAGCGGTCTACAGAAGGATTTCGTTGGAGAGCTACTGCAATAAGGAATACTGCTGCACTGGCTGAGAGGTGAACTGGATGGAGACTAACGGGACATTTTGTCATGTCTAACTTCTAGGCTTTTGAGATTAGTTCCACGATAAGCCACGTTTTCCAGGTCTTCCCTTTCAACTGAAAAATGTGCTTCAAATATGTAAGTGCGTGTGTGGACCAAAAGTCAGGTCAGAGGGTTTGCCAAAAGCAAAACCACCATCTTAGCTTCCCCTTCAGGGAACCATTCAGTTTAACTGACTTAATCTCTCTCTCGTGGTTCGCACGTCGCCATATGTATTTCATCAAAGCATGAAACAAGCTGCTTTTGACATTTTTTAACAAGTATTTCCACACACTGCTGCACACTCACTGGGACGGGCAGTCCCCATCCAGGTGTGGTCCAGGACTAAATCTAAGCACTTGGTGGGAGGCTCATGCAATTGCCTGTTTTCAACCTGCCTCTAGTTTATGCCACTAGCCCTACACAGAGAATAGAAACACATTTTCTTGAAAAAAAAATATGGGAGAATCTGTGCTGACTGTCAAGCTGTCATGGCCCGTTCTGGGGCCATGCTTTCATGCTGCTGACTGGCGAGAATAGCCTTGAATGCAATTACTTCCTAGCATGAAATGACAAGAGTGACACAAAGCAGACAGCAAGGACAGTGCAGACAGCATCGCAGTACGAACCGTGTCCACTGGCAGGAGGCTAAACACACATCTTTCCTTTCATCCAACTTTTACCTTGAAGTTTTGGATTTCTGGAAATCCACATTAAAGAAAAATATCTCACCAAGTAACTTTCCAATTAACTTTGCCATGTCTATGAATGACCAATTAATTATTTTTTAAAAAAATCAGCTTTTCACTTTTTATTTCATGCTACTCGTAAAACAAGGAAGGCTATCTATGATCATACAGGAAATGAGGGAAGTTAGGGAATATGGCAGGAGAGGGGGAGGAAAGTGTATATTTGAGGGAAACATCCTTTGATTGTCATTCAGCATAAACCCACAACCACAACGGGCTTTGGGACACAGTAAAAGACGCATATAAAATATTTGTTGTTTGAGAAGTGGTAAGCAAGACAGCTGATATAAACTCAAAGACACCAGTTGTCTAAGTCTTACCCCACTAGAGGTTTGAAGAGGTGACTTTCAAATTTAGGTCTGTCAAGTTCCTAGTGTTTCACATGATATAACAAGTGACAGAGCAAAAGTGTCCGTGGAACCACCCAAACCCATATTTATAGAGAGACAGGGGTTCGGGTTTTCTTAAATTGCTCTTGGTGAAAAAGTCAGCAGGGCTCCATGTTTGTGCAGGGAGCGCACGAAATTCCTTGAAGGATCAGGGCTTCACACAGTGAAAATCTGTGCAGACCAGGGAACTTATATTCATGTAAAATATCATGCACTGTCCGGTATGAACAAATATATCCGTATTTCCCAGAGGTTTTAGAATGAAACAGAATGGTCAAATACCATGTGCTACCCAAGCAATACCCTACTTGTATCAAGACAGCATCACTCCAACACTCAAAGATATATCATGGCACTGCCTGTCCTGAAGTGCAGATTCCACTATGCAGCCTAGGTGGGTCGGGTCTTTACTTACCCCAGCACAGATTACATCTTCAGTAAGTTATCAAAACTGTTGAAGACCATTTAGTGGAAGAGAAAGAACAGAATACACTTAGGCCCGGTCTACACTTGGGGTGGGAGGGAGGTGTCGACGAAAGATACTCAACTTCAGCTAAGCAAATAGCGTAGCTGAAGTTGGCATATCTTAGGGCAATTTACCTGGCCGCCCACACGGCGGCGAGTTAACCACTGCCACACACCCCCTCCCTCCAGTTGACTCCACTTCCGCCTCTTGTAGAGGTGGTGTTCCAAAATAAATGGGGAGAGCGCTCGGAGATCGATTTATCGCATCTATACCAGATGTTATAAATCAATCCCCAATACATCGATCACTACCCGCTGATCCGGTAGGTAGTATAGACGTACCCTTAGTAGCAGGAAACTTGCAAATAAATACAATTAGAGAAAACTTCTGTAGAGGAGAGTATTTGACAGAGGAGCTGAAATAGTAGAGCCGAAATACGTACCATCATCTAGCTGTATCCTGGCTCATGCTGAATTCACTTGGGTACATACTGCCCTTATAAACCATATTAACATTACACATACATCAGCCTGCCAGTTAATACATTGCTTCATAGACGTTAAACATCCGAGAAGCATTTTTGGGCGTTTAATTGTTTAGAAACCTCCCCCTCCCCCCCCCTCCCCCCTCCCCCGCCCCAGCTTTCCTCTTCAAAATCCCTGCATTCATCTCTGCATCTTTGGAGAAGAACCAACCCCTCTATATTACCTAAAACACAAGGTCATGCGTGCTTTACTGACAACTCCACATGTGGTGTTGAAACACTTATGTATGCAAAAGTTGAGATTTGGGAATGATAACTCATTTCTTTCCTGCGAAGCACTAAAGACCATATTGCAAACGGACCTTACATTTAACCGAATGGACAAGTCTGATATGGAAACAAGCAACGCAGAATTGAATTCCCAAACGTAAGTGGGTGTGAGGAGTCTCATTATCATCATCATCATCAAATTTTAACGTAGCTTTGCACAAGTGTCATTGGATGACAGATTACAATGCACATCAATTGGACTCAGAGAGGGTTCACACTCCATTATGGGTTAAAAGCTGTTCCGGCATGAATCAGAGTCACAGTGGTGAGGAGATCATCGATACAAGGGATTATGCAGATTAAAGAAATACCCCGTGCATCTGTAAGTTTTCAGAATGCAAACTATGTCAACCCTGGAAACAAGAGGCACTGCATCATTATGGCAGGAGAGACAAAGCAGGGGGGGCTTAACAGACAAAAAAAGATTGTTTTAATAGGAGAGAAACATCAGTCATCGAGTCTTACTTCATTCAGACTTTCTATCCAACACCATCCATCTTCAGTGCCAAGAGATGACAGGGCCCTGCTCCCTTTTTCCCCCCGCCTGGTATATCAATAATGCCCATTTCCACCATAACAAATGACTCACTAGAATGGCCCGTTTCCCTAAACTGGCTTGCCAAGCTCTAGGGATGCCTTGGTACCTGCTACGGTCAACAGGGCTATAATGGGATCCCTTGGGAGGTAGGCACCAGTGGGCGGAGCCTTTTGTACCCATCTTCATAAACAGCCACTTTCATTCATGGCTGGGGAATGTCTGCAAAAGAGGGAGCGGGGAGGGGTGGGGGGGAAAAGACACGCACACACACACCCTACACAACCCAGAATGCAAATTCCTTCGCCCTCCTGAAACATTTCTGCAGGCATTATCTGCGAACAAAAGTGCTCCATGCAGGCGGTCTCTGCATCACTGCTCTCTGTGTTAGCAACACCTGCTTAGTGTCAGCGCGGGGAGTTTCAGAGTTATCTTTTTGCCATGTCTGCAGAAGGCAACCAGAGCACAACGGACCCATTGCTTGGGGTCACTAATGTCTTTCTCCCTTTCCCCTACACCACCAACTCGTTCACCTCGACCACTCCTAGGACCCTGACGAGCTAAATGAGTTGGCGGTCCCGAGTATGGGGGAAGAAGGGGGAGAATATCGGTCTCTGGCCTGAATCACCAATGCCGCTTCCCCTCCCCTTCCTTTTCCTTAAGACCTGATGGTCTTCAGTCACACATCTTAAAAGAAAAACAAAAAACAAAAACACAAAGACTTACTTGTCTCAAGTCGATGAAGGCCAACTGCAGTGTGTCCTCTTGGAACCCAGGCACTGGCCCGGATCTGGCAAACTCTGTGGGAAAGAAAAGAGGATAAAAAGCGCCTTTAACTAACCATGGACAGGGAGATTGGCAGACGGATGACAGGGAAGACAAGAGAGACTGGGGGAGAGGAGGACTGCACTTCTAAGGAGTCATGTCTCCCTCCCTTCAGCTTCTTTGTTTGCCCTTCAAAATTTGTGTCATCAAAACACCATTAATTCCACCGTCCTGACAGCAAGGAAACTGTACTAATTCGACCTGAAATTTATTCCCATGAGCCGCACTGGGCTTCAGAGTGTTTGTTTTGTGAATGGACAAACAACTTGCAAAGAAGAAAGAGGAGGTGGGGGTGGAAAAGTTTTTCCTCGCAACACAATAAAATCTTCAGCTGTGAAACTCTTTTCAGTTCCGAAAGCTATTTATATTTTAGGGCACGGAAGGTATTTTCTAATTTCACGCCTGTCACCGGGTTCCATAAGCATTCATCAAAAAATATGCCCAGTAGCACCATTAATTATTCTGCAGCAGATTATCTGCATTCTCTGATATGAACCATTATTGCCCGTATACAAGCACCCAAAACGGAAAGAACCACCCCCAATGTGTGGCCTATTTTTTTATTTTGGAAGTGGACTTTTGATATCCGAATAATGTTGGTTTGCAAAGCGAAGAACACTTGCAAAGCCACGTTTGTCCCTTTCTGGTATAACCTGGCCCCAATTCTACACTCAGATGATTTATTTTTCTTCTAATTTATTGGTTAAACTTAGTCTAAAACTAATATGGGGGACTATACATTATGATTTCAGTTTAGAGGATCACGTCACAGCTCTTGGTTGACAACTGTCACAAAAAGGCTGATAACCGCGTTTCTCCTTGCTGAGCCCTTGTGTTGAAGGCCTATTTCAGGCCATCTGATCTTGCCCAAGTTTACTAAACCAACCATTTGAACGACTCTTCACACAAAACCAGGACCTGACTTACATACAAGGATCATGGCTGAATCTCCAACCTCACTTTACTCCCTCACGTCTAATGGGGGTTGTATATGGTTTGTGAAGTCACCTAGGAATGCCACACACCAACTCTATGTCCGATGTTTTAGCCTGGCTGAATTTTGTTGCTTTTGTAGAATTACAGTACATCAGACTGGGACAGTTTAGAGGAGACACCATTTACTTTGCACCATGGCTTTATAGAAGAAGAAAAAATGCTCCAAGCTACAGCTTTTAAATAAAACGATCCCAACGCCCATGATTTAGCAACTACTTCAGGACAGTTATTCATCATGTCAGCACTTTTTAGGGTAGAGGCAGCCTAGCATGAAGCCTTTGGAGATCAGTACTTTAAAAAGGACATGGCAGCCAATTTTCATATGTCAATAGTTTTACTTTTTAATATTTTAAAATACCAATATAGTCTAAACTGGCATGGAGAGCACTGGTGGATGGAGAGCATCCTCATCAAGCACTCTCAATTAAGTATTTCTAAAGTGACTCTCACAGAGGCCAGAATATTTGGAAAATTGGAGCAAGTTGTTTTTTGTTACAGAACTCAGAGAGGCAGCCAGATTAACAAACAAAATTCCATACCCATGCTACTAACAGGAACTTAATTTAACAAAGAATGGGAAAAAAAATTCACCATTCAGGATGTCTGGCAAATAAAGATCCATCTTGGATGGTCCCTAAATATGGGCATGAGGCTTAAATTTAGGCACGTATGTTTCACAAGTTTGGTTTTGATTTACATTTGCACATCATGGAGATTGTACACTTAAACTAGACTGCTCGGTGCCCAGCTGCAATGACTGGGCTGCAAACAGTCCAGGGGAAAGTTGAAATTTAAAGTGACACACTATTTTTATTTAATTAATTTTAAATTTCATTAAACCGTTTATATTAATTTCACTGTGCGTTTTGTATCAGCTGAGTTAACAGACTGAATTTCACCCATGTGCTGTGGGGACAGTCCACGCCCTAAGCGGGACTTAAGCAATGCAGAGGTCTTATGCTGGTGCTTTGCAGGAAGTGATTTTCTGTTATATGCCCATCCCTACAGTATCAGGGCACACTCACATAATACAAAATCCTCATATTAAACCTTTAACTTTGAACATATGCTATCTGAACACCACACATTTTAAATACAGGGAAAAGCCTTCTGGCTTCTCCTGCATGCACGAAAAATATCATCACTGAGATGGCATATTTAAAGGGCCTGTCTACAGGTTTGCTGCACTGGGGCACTCTGTTGTAACAAAGGAGTGTTTTAAGAGGGGCAGGAGTATATTCTTGCTTCTATGGATGTGGCCAAAATCGGTTATATCGACAGCTGAGTGAACAATGGGAGAAATATCTGCAATTAATTTTTTGGAAAAAAAAGCCAGTTTGTAAATTCAAGTGTCTAACAGTTGCTACAAACGAATTTAGAATTCTAAATTCAATTGTAAGATTCCCAATTTGGGCAGACACATGACTTTCAAATATTCATGACAATAAAAAAAAAAATCTGTTTGCAAAAGATCTGTGGTTGGGATTCTTGAATATTTTAGATAAGAAATACATTCCCAAATCTTGTGATCCATTTAGAGACAATTCAAGGTAAAATCCATCCTATTCATTATGTGTCTAATTATTAGCTCTGTTCTAGTTATGTTAAGGAACCATGTTACAACTTTGTCTGTAGTGGGGTGTAATACACTTTAATAAACAGCTTAATAAAGTATGGTCCATCCTGTACAGGAAAGAGTAATCCATGTTACAGCCCTGCTATATTAAACATACCCAACTCAGTAAATTCGGTCGTGCAGACTGGCTCAAATGGTAATTCATCAAAAATCTGGTGGGGGCATGCACTGCACTAAAAATACATGCAAGGAATGAAACAGCCTATGAGATCATTATTATATTACTTGTATTACAGTGCAAATGAGATCACATATATCGCTTTTTCGATGCGATGTGTACATTGACTTCAAGGGATTGGAACAGGAATGAATGGGGTGTTTCACCACATTATTATTACAAAGTACGGCAGCACCCTCTGTACTCATAGGTCACATTTTACATACTGATGCCACACATTTATGTGGGGAAAGGAAACGTACAAAGTCCTTTTAAAAAGGAACAGAGCTTTAAAGGAAAGACAGCCAGTTCTTGGGTTTAATCTCCTCAATCAGTGCAGTTTTCTCAGAACGACCCAGCACAGTGGTGGCCTCGGTACTGTCAGATTTGTTTATTGTACTTTTCCACTACCGAGGCGAGCGGCGAGATAGAGCAAGCCACCTACCATACGGCCCCTTGAGCAGAAAATCACAAGAGAATAGAGCAGATCTGTATGCGGCTGTTTGTACAAAGCATTTAGCCAGGCTAAAGGTTTGAGACGCTTGTGTTCAGGCCAAAGTAGTAATGTCTTTGCAAGGCCTACAGCTAGGGCCACCCAGGGCAGGTTACAGAGGGACTCTAGCCTCTTTTCCAAAAGGCTTCTCCAATGAAAGAATCAAGGAACTGTTAAGCAATGAGCAAAGAGTTCACACACACAAAGAAAAAAGGCACCCATTTTAAATTAATGATACAGAATTTGGGAATCTCCTTTCATATACTGTACACACCTATACATGCAAATATATAGAGAATCTAATAGATTTTGTGTAGTTAGGAGTACACCAGCTGTCTTATTTTCAAATTCACTCATTTAGGGACAAGGTCCTATCTGCAGAATGATGGTGTGGATGGGTGATACAAAGATTTTATTAGCCCTCATTTACTGTAACCATAATTTGCACATGGTTTCACTATTTGTGAATAATGCAGTTATCCCAAACTCATGCCAATTAAACCTTTATGCCAAACCATCAAGTTCTGTGGTCACACACACACACACACACACTCACTGAAAGCCCCTTTTGTCACTGTAGTAGTTGAATTTTATATACACACACACACAATATATATATATATCAATTGCTCACATCTCTAATTTTGGTACATCTGTTGGTGTTAGCACAAACATTGAAATTTGTCCCATGGTTAAAGATTAAAAGATGGATGCAGTGACAAAGGGAGCCCTGAGTGTAGTTTTAGGCTTCTGAATTTAGGGTCAGACTCTGGAATAGGAGTTTTGGCTGATGAGAAAGAAATATTAGAAGGCACGTTGATAGGGCTAGCAGCTCCTAAAACCAAGGATTACTCAGTCAAAAGGGAACTCTAATTATGGACACGTCTCTTTCCTTCTTGATATTTTAGAACAGTGACTCTCAAGCTTTCCAGACGACTGTACCCTTTTCAGGAGTCTGATTTATCTTGAGTACCCCAACTTTCACCTAATTTAAAAACTACTTGCTTATAAAAACCGACATAAAAATACAAAAATATCACAGCCACACTATTTCTGAAAAATTACTTACTTCCTCATATCATCTGTATGAAATTGTAGTTTATACTGACTTCGCTAGTGCTTTTTATGTAGCCTATTGTAAAACTAGGCAAACCTCTAGATGAGTTGATGTACCTCGCAAGAAGACCTTTGTGTACTGCCAGGGGTACATGTACCTGTATAACACAGGCCATAGAACTTCCTCCCGGCAACATTTCTAGAATGTATCTCGTAGAAAAACATCCAATCTTGATTTAAAAATCCTCAGGGATGGGCCCCCAACAACCCTTTGTAAATTGTTGCAATGGTTAATTACCCTCACTGTTAAAAATGTACTTATTTCCAGTCTCAATTTGCCTAGTGCAGTGGTTCCCAAACTGGGATTTGTGAAAAACATTACGGGGGTTATCGGGAAAAAATTCCCTAATGGTGGACAGAGCTGTCCCTAGGAACCTCGGGTAGCAGGGAGCCAGCAGCCCGGAACCTTGGGGACTTCCAAGAGCGAAGCGGATCAAAGCAAGCATCTCTATCACACTGAGGTGATTTTAACTTCAAGATTCCTTATACGAAATAGGAAGGGAGGTGGGTATTTTTTGCTCTTTTGAAAATGAAATAGGCTGCTAGTGTTGTTTTTAAATTATTATGAAGAACAGGTTTGTTGTAACATGCATTGTTTGCCTGGACTGCTCAAGACCTGAATGCTTGTGAAGGAGGAACTTTTTGAGTTGGCTTCTTAAATATCTTCATTCAGTTTCACATCTGATATTCCTTGATGAAACATAGGGGCCAATATGGGGGGTGACGAGGGTCACATGCCAACTTCCAGACAATGGATTGTGTTATACCTTTTTCTGCTAGACTGAAGAGCCCATTATTGAATATTTTCCCCCATATACTTATAGATTGTAAAGAAGTCACCCTTTAAGCGCTTTGTTAAATTAAACAGATTGAGCTCTGAGTCTATCACTATAATCCTTTAATCATTCTCATGGGTCTCTGAAGCCTCTCCAACTTATCAACTTTCTTGAATTGTGGGCACCAGATATGAAGTGGCCATGGTTTTGGGGAAAATATGACACCTAACTGCAATTCTCAGGAAACTGAACAGTGTGTGCCACATCATTTAATGATTTCTCCTTTGAATAAGCTATGATCAGGATATCGTTTAAGATGTGTGATCACCTGTAGGGACATTAATACTTTGTAAAATACCTTGAGTACTATGTCAGACCAAAATGCAAAGCCTTATACTGGAGTTGGAGATCCTTATAGGAAGAGAAAGGTAGGGAATTATGATGGAAAGGCCTAACAGAGGCATGGTAACTAGGCCGCTGGAACTTTGGCCAAAGTTTCAATAACCCTTTTCGCACTTTCCATAGTGAACTTGAACTTTGTCAATGACTTTCAAACCCAACACTGCTTTGTTGAATTTCCCCTTTAACAGCCAAATTATCAAGGTAGTGAGAATTTCAGAGAATGAGCCCGAGACCCAAGTTATCAAACTGAGTCAAACTGGATCAACTTGAATAAAAACGTCCGTCCCTCTAGTGCCCTGGGACAAAAGAGCACAGAATACGGCTTACTTCTTCAAGAGGCAGAACAAATCTGACAGATGTTTCAAGGGGCTGTGTCTGAGCCTTCAGATACTCTCAGGTCTGAGCTGCAGCCACAACAACAGAGAACAACTCCTCCCTGCTGGATTGCCAGACATTTGAGAGTACAAGGCAGTAAAAGTTTTCAGATGAAATTGGAGGTCCTGTGACAGGAAAGCTGGCATGTGTCAATAAGTAATAGATCATGTTGGTATAGAAAGAACCAAGTTATGGATGTCTAAAGGTTACTTTTCCAACCCAAAGACATGGAATGGAAAGAGCAGATGATAAGCTCTCTGCTTAATTAAGATGCTCAATATTTGGAAGGGGTGAATTAGGAGCTCTAATGACTTTTTTTCCTGAAGGGGGGGAGGGGTTGAAAAGGTTTACAAACACCAATTGTATGGTTTTGTATTTCAAAGGACTACTTGAGGAAAAAATGGGACACAGTGATGGAAGACTGCCTGGAAAATAATGAACTCTAGAAGCCCTTTAACATCAAAGGATTTGACACAGGCTTAGGATCTTTAAAAGGCAGGAACGAGGAAAGATCTTTAGGACACAGAAGGAAAAGGTGGTGGGTGTCAGGAGCGGTCAGAGTTGAATGTTTGATAGAGATGTAAGATTTTCTTTTCATGTTACTGTAATTAAGCTGACAATACCTGATTATGTGGTTTAATTTATGAGAAGTTCACGTTGGGATTTTATGCAGATCGTTTCTCTGTTTTGTTATTATGTTCTCACTGGTTTTAAGAAGTCTTGTTTTTAAGAAAACTACTTTTGTATGGGTATGTTCACGCAGATAGCCCATAACCACTCAACCATTCAAGGTCTCAGTAAAAGGCATGTGAGAGCTGATATCTTCTCCTAGTGTGTTGCACAGGGCCATGTGCAGATAAACACAAAGGAAAGTCCAGTAACCAAGGAGAAGATGCAAGTACAGATGGGTACATGTGACACATTGATACGAAGTCAATGAGGTGTAAGCTATAGATAGAGGCTGTGACAGATGGCAGGAGCAGTAGAGAAAAGAAGAAGAGATGAAGGCATGGATGAGGATTTGAACAGAGGTGAAATCAAGGCAGCAGTACATACGTGCAACACTGCACAGGTAGATTTACAAATGTAGGAGATGGAAGGGGAGGAGAAGAGCTCATACGAGTAAACAGAAAGACTAAATCAGGGAAAGAGATAGAAAATGGTTCCAGGACTGATGGAATGAGGAGTGTACAAGGTTAAGAATCAAATGAGGGTTCCACTCAGTGGAGACAAGAGGTCTTTGGTGAGGAAAGAAATAAACTGCTAGAGAAGCCCAACTATCTTTAACAGTCTGCAAAGGCTTCCAAGATTTGCTTGAGCAAGGTCTGAAAGGGTTCATATTTTGACTTGTAAATTTTACATATTCCAATATACCACTGAACCATTCTATTATCACTGTAGCATTTTATATTCTTTAAGAAAGGTCACATGAGGAAAATGCAAGTGGAAGAAGATGACATTGCCTTTAGTTACCAGGGATTCCATTTTGTTCCCTCTGTGTCTCTACACACACCAGTAATTTCACACCAGTGCTGAAGAAAGCAAAATTATTTCAGTGACATGTGAAGCCAAAGGTATGGTTCGTGAATGGTTGAGGTTGGGAGGGAAGGAAGGAACTTGTTCCTATTTTGTCTTCTTAGCATAACATTCTCTTACAGAAAGCAATTAATACTCCTTGTAAGATTTTATGCTGGAAAAGCAAGCCTTTTTTTTTTTTTTTTTAAATCAATTTTGCTTTGTTTTCCCTTGCTGCTTAGCTTTGTTCCAGTACATGGTACTGATATATATCACCCCAATCTGGCCAGCAGAGCTGAACTACCTGGTAGAAGGGCTGTATTTTGACTCAAGCTACCTTTTCCCATGAAAAAAGGCATGATGCCTATAGAAGACCACCACCTGACACTGGTGAGGCATGGGGTGAGCAGAAACATGCTTGCTTTGTTGTTACCTTGTCCTTTCCTTGCCCTGCATCACTGGTCTGGTTCATGTACCTGTTATGTATTGCCATAATCCAAATTGTAAGCACTCTGGGGCTCTGTTTTCTTTACTACATGTTGGTGCCTTAAACAGCACAACTTTGGTGAGGGCTGTTAGCCACTAATTTAACTAAGATTAAATTCCAGCCCCCTTTCCTGGAGGAAACAATCAGAACAACTGCACCAAAATGCTGTAGGATCTATCATATGCAGAGAGGTCCGGGATCAGTTAAGGTGGGGATTTGTCTCTAGTGATGTTTTGGTCAAATCTTTAGATCACTTTCTTGATATTGGAAGCAAAGAGCTTCCCCCAGCAAAACACAGGGTTTATTAAATTCCCCAAGAGCATGTTCTTTGCCAGGAAGTAAGACGTGAGTATAGCACACAGGAACTAGGTTGCCAATTCTTAAGAGGAAGGAATTTGTCTTCGTTTGTTCTGCGAAATGCTGTGCTCATAAGAATGTAAGAGGTGGGGTGGAGCATGGAGCATCTTGCCCAATATCCTGTCTCTGACAGTGGGCCATACCAGGACTTCAGGGGGACCATACACAACAGGGCATTAGGAGAGATTCATCCCAGTCTTTTACTCCCAGCTTCTGGTAGTCAGAGGTTTTGGGGCACCCTAAACATGGGATTGCATCCCTAAATATCTTGGCTAATAGCCACTGATGGACATATCCTCCATGAACTTATCCAGTTCTCACCCAATTTTATCCTTTGGACCTATCACACTGTCCCATGGCAACAGGCGAGTTGTGTGAAAAAGTACTTTCCTCTTGTTTGTATTAAACAAGTGGCCTATTAATTTAATCAGATAACCCCTGGTTTTATATTGTGTGAAAAGGTAAATAACACCTCCCTATTGCCTTTTCCCATACCGTCCTTGATTTTAACATAACCTCCCTTTAGTCATCTCTTTTCTGGGATGAACAGCTTTAATCTTTTTAGCGTCTCCTCATACGGAAGATGTTTCAAACCGTTGACCATCATTACTGCCCTTCTCTGAACCGTTTTCAGTTCCACTGTATTCTGAGTCGGGGAGACAAGAACGGGACACAGAATTTAAGGCCTCGGAGAACCATGGATTTATATAGAAAAATAAAATAATTCCACTGTCTTATTTTTGATCACTTTCCTAACAGTTCCTAACATACCGTCAGCCTTTTTGACTGCTGTTGTGCATTGAGCAGATGTTTTCAGAGAACTACTGATAGTGACTCCAACATCTTTCTTGGACGTATCAGCTAATTTATAACCCATCATTGTATATGTATAGTTGGGGTTATTTTTCCAGTGTGAATGACTTTGCGCTTATCAGCACTGAAGTTCACCTGCCATTTTCTTACACAGTCATCCAATTTTATGAGACCCCCTGTGTAATTCCTCACAGTCTGCTCTGGACTTACTGTATTTTTCGGCATATAAGACGCCTTTTTAACCCCCAAAAATAATCTCAAAATTAGGGGGGGCGTCTTATACGCCGAATATATGAAACACTCACTGGGCAGCTGGAGCTGGGGCGGCTGCAGGTGGCCCGGCGGGCGGGGCAGGGCGGCGCTTCCCCCCCGAGCCCACCCGCATGTGTTCGGGGCCGGCGGGGAACGAGAGCAGCTCGGGCCCCGGGGCCCCTGGGAGCGCCCGCCCGCGCGGCGGGGACGGGAGAGCGGTGCGCTCCCAGCAGCCCGCCCGCGCAGCGGGGACGGGAGAGCGAGGCGCTTTTTGTGTGTGGTGGTGGGTTTTTTTTTTTTTTTTTGGTCCGGCTTTTTTATTTAAAAACTCGGGGGCGTCTTATACGCCGGAGCGTCCTCTAGGGCGAAAAATACGGTAACTATCTTGAATAATTTTGTATCACCTGAAAACTTTGCCACTTCATTGTTCATCCCCTTTTCCAGATCATTAATGCATATTACCTATACATAAGAACTAAGAATGGCCATACTGCGTCAGACCAAAGGTCCATCTAGCCCAGTATCATGTTTTCCTACAGTGGCCAGTGCCAGGTGCCCCAGAGGGAATGAACAGAACAGGGAATCATCAAGTGATCCATCCCGTTGCCCATTCTCAGCTTCTGGCAAACAGAGGCCAGGGATATCATTAATAGTAATATTGATACAAAGAAGATTAAAAGAACATCAGGCAACTTTTAGCTTTGCATGTAATAAACCTTAGCAACCTGAACATGGGCAGGGAAATGGGGGGCACATAATATTTTGGGCAAAGGCTGTAGTGCTAAATTAATAACAAGATTTCCATGCTCCTCAAACTGGTTGATACATCTGTGTTTCTTATTGACTATACCCAGGAGTAGTTTGAATGAAAAATTGGAGTTTAATGAAATTTTAAATGTAATTTTACTGCCCTTTTAATTTCTCATAAATCAGCAGTTAAAGGACTTTAGGGATTATGGAATTGCTTATTTTATGATCTAAGTATTGTAAAAAACAATCTGGTTTAACAAGCACTGGAATATGTTACACTGGTGAAAAACACTTTTGTAAGAAAAACAACAGGCTTCTTTTCTCTTTTTGTCGCGATGTCCAAATTTGGGTCATTTGTGGTTCCAACTACCTCTGAGAAATGCAAGGTTTGGAAAAATATCAGAAAGTAGGGAGTCCTAAAACATAAAAAAGAATAGTGTGCATAGAAGTAGGTTACAAGCCACATATCAAACTCATTGTAAAATTGTAGGCTATAAGAATGTCCTTGAAGACAGCACATAAAACCCTTTGAAAAAACACCAAAAAATGACTTTTCTATGAGCATTTCCTCTTTTAGTCATGGGTCCACAGCTTTTGGGGGGTGGGGGAGGCTCTAACAGACTGGAACAGGACTACTGGGTTTCGTTCTGACTAATACTGCACTTGTCTATGTCCTTAGGCAACTCACTTAATTTCTCTGTGTACAATTTACAATATGTACATAAGAACAGCCGTACTGGGTCAGACCAAAGGTCCATGTAGCCCAGTATCCTGTTTCCTGACAGTGGCCAATGCATTCTGGGCAATGAATAGAACAGGTAATCAGCAAGTGATATTCTTCCCTTGTCGTCCATTCCCAGCTTCTGACAGACAGACATTGGGACTCCATCTCTGCCCAGCCTGGCTAATAGCTATCCTCCATGAACTTATCCAGTTCTTTTTTTGAATCCTGTTATAGTCTTGGCCTACACAACATCCTCTGGCAAGGAGTTCCATAGGTTGACTGTGCGTTGTGTGAAGAAATACTTCCTTTGGTTTGTTTTTTTATTTGGTGACCCCTAATTCTTGTGTTATGAGAAGGAATAAATAACACTTCCGTTTACTATTTGCAAAGGTCTTTTATGTCTTCATATCAAAGATGCTATAAAAGGCAATGTACTTCTAGCAGTAGTATAATTACTAGTAATAATAGGAAAACATTTCCAAGTGACTGGTGACCTTCTGCAAACTGCAGACATGTCACTGGTAAAGCTGAACAAAGAACTTCAAACTCTTCAGCAATTAATAGATCTTGGGAAACAGCTTTAAAATGGGATAAAAAGAAATCAGTGTACCTTTATGTATAGGTCTGGTTCCATATATAATTTTCTTCAGTGCTTTGTCCAACCTAATTTTAGAAGTCTGAAGCAATGTGGTTCCCATCACTTCCTTTGAGGGACAATTCACAGAATGACAGATCTCATGATTCACATTTCTCTCCAATCGCTAGCCTAACATGTTAGTTAGAACCTTGCAGCTCAATTCCTGTTTACCTTGCTCACACCAGAAATCCTGTTGAAGTCTCTGGGTCTACTCACAGAAGTAAGGCAGCAGGATTTAGCCTTTTATGTTTACTTAAATTTATTTAAAGCCCTCAGTGTGCTTTGTCTGCCAAGATTTTTAAATAAATAAAAGTTAAATTCAGTGTTTTGAACATCCAAAGCACTGTCCAAATAATGCTAAGTACATTGCTTCTCAGGAAGAATTTGTAGTACAGACTGGGAATTCCACAATGACCATGTCTGGGATTGCTGGGGCAGTGCTTGGCCATAGATATCTGCCTGATTATTGGTTCAAGATAGTGGTATCTTTTACTGGACTAACTTCTGTTGAAGGAATGTTCCAGTTTTCGAACTACACAGAAATCTTCTCCAGATCTGGGGAAAGACCTGAAGAAATCCTTCTCTTCTTCTTCCTTCTCCAGACCTGAAGATTTTTTTCAGTATCGTACTTAGTCGTTATGGAAAGACATTAGGCATTTTTAAAAAACACGATCATGGACGAAAACTCTAACGCCTCAAGATCCCATACCACTGACGTCAAAGGGAGCGATGTGTGCTTTGCATATCTGTAAAAACAGCCTTCAATTAAACACTGAGGGTAATTAAAACCTCAGGTGTGGCAAACTGCATCACTATTGGAGATGATAAAGCTGCGGCTTGCCCCTAAAGTAGACAGAATCCTCGCAAACAAATTAATTTTCCTAGTACATTGGCTATTCAGTGACTGATTTGTGTTTGTTTTTTAGCGTTGCATTAAAATCATGACAGGCTGCTCCTCAGAGGAGGATTCAAATTATTCACTCTGTCAGCAAAAGCACCAGACAAACAAATAGGAGAGAGGGCTTTTGGTCTTCGAAAAGGAAGAATGCCCTACATCTGCGTTTACCATTCGCAGTGGCAAACAGCAGGGTTGACAGTGATAAATAGGAAGGTCAGGGCAACAGCATCCGTCTCAATTTTCCTGACTGAGATGGCATCTCAGGCTTTGGTTGGGCGGAGCAGGTCGCCTGCCCCTGCTGCTCAGGTTGGCGGCACCTGCTATTGAATGTCTGAGTGCTCCTGATTTTGTGTCTCAGAACAATTGCCTCCAGATCTCATGGAATTTAAGGAATCGTGCTTTTAAAACCTATATTAAATGTCATCCATTTTCCTTAGTGTTTGGGGTTTTAAGGGGGGGGGGGGAAAGCTGCTGCTTAGTGACCCATGTTAACGAATGGGAAGAAAATTCGACAGGGTTACGAAGTCCATTTTCAGCCAAGCGAAAGAAAGATAAACTATTATTAATGACAGATGCTTCCCATTATTTTCAGCAGCGCAGACTGGCCCGCCATGAATCCAAATGTTGACAATTTGGGATTGAAGTCAACTTTTTCAGGGCCATAACTGTTACTAGACTTTTACAGGTGGAACGGTTGCAAAATTCAGATACAGTTCACACCACTTGGGGCCAGATCCTTCCTCAAGGAGGATTCAAATAAGAATGTTGAGAATTAGGAAAAGGTAAGGATCAGGCTATCACACAGAAGAAACTTTACTGTGTAACCTGCCAGGGAATTTATTTAACCTTGATAGTGAACGTCAATGGTTGCTGATTAACTGAAACAGTCTTAGTAACATGTGTGTTTAATGGGGACATTTGGACAGTATCAAACGGTCTTACCTGGTCTTAAAGAGAAGTAACATTTCAAATTCTGAATTCTTTCTATAAAGGTGTTACCAAATAAAGATGATAATAAACTAGCATGAAATGCAATCAGTATTTTCTCAGGGCCCAGTACTACTCACACTGAAGTCAATAGCAGTTTTGCCACCAAGTTTAATGGGAGCAACATTGGACTGAGAATGTCCCAATTCAGAGGGCTCTGCTGAAACGAAATTGTGTCACAGCCCTTTGCCAAGACACACATCAACCTTCTGGTTTTCAGGATCCGAGGAGAGTCACAGGGGTGGGGATTTTGAAAATGCCACAAGTGAAAATTCTAACCCGAGTTGTGCTTTTTGTTTCTAAAGTTAATTTAAAAAAAACCAAAAAACTATTAGCCCATGTAGAGGAAATTTAAAATTTGCACCAAGCAGTGATGGATCATTTGATATTTTCAGTAGTGGATCATTTGATATTTTCACAAATGCCCAGGGATGTAATGACAGACACATTACATGATATCAAGAATCAGAGAGGTAGCCATGTTAGTCTGGAATTGCAGAAGTGACAAAGTCCTGTGGCACCTTAAAGACTAACTAAAGTATTGAAGCATAAGCTTTTGTGGGCTAATACCTACTTCGTCGGATGCATGAAGTGGGTATTAGCCCACAAAAAGCTTATGCTCTAATACTTTAGTTAGTCTTTAAGGAGCCACAGGAATCTTTGTCATGACATGATATGGAGCTGAAGGTTGGCATATAAATGATCAACTCTGAGGCGGTAACATTCTCCTAAAAAATCCTAGTGGCTTTGTTAAAAAATCTTTCCGCTGCAGTTGCAGAAGATTTGGGATGCGGCTTCAGGTCTTGTGTTTGGATCCTCTGACTGAACAATTGCTTGATTTTATAATATGAAATTTCACAGAATATTAGTCTCTACTGTGGAATGGCAACTTTTTGTATATTCATAAATGATTTGAAAATATCCTTATTTAACTTGAGAGAAATGTCAACTGAGCATGTGCACAGAATTTTACTTCTGCTATGAAGGAAACAAAATGGCTCCATCAGTTTTATACTGCATTTTAATAACCCCTACATACACCAAGATAATGAGTTACTTGGATAAGGATTTGGGCCTCGTGAAATATTTATGCAGTTTTTAGCCAGACAAACTGAAATTGTCTTTACAGGAAGTTTTCCTGAGTAAAAGTTCAGTAAAGACATCAGGATTCAATCTATGATGTATCTAGAGTCACACACATTCACGTGACACCCGGACATTCACATTGTGCCTGATTCACGGACACTGCATCCCAAGAAACCCTAAGCCTGATATAGGGGCAAATTCTGTTCTCAGTGTAAATCCTTAACCTTAAATTAATCTGCACAGATGTCACTGAAATCAATGGGATTGCACAGGGAATAATCTGCTCTGGAAAAATCCCATTACTGTAGAGAAGATGCATGAGAACGAAAGAACAGAGATGAGAATCACAGCCCAAGTTGAATTTGTGGGGCTGGCAGTTAGAGAAACCATAACTTACTAACTGAACAAACTATACATTGAAACCAGTGGGACACAGTGATTAATTAACCCTGCAATGTCATTTTCACAAAGTCAATTTTTTAGGGAAGAAGTACATTTTAACCAAAAGTTCTAAGGCTTTTTACAGGATATGTGCATAATTATGTTGCGTATCATCAATATGGTCTAGGTCTAATCCTACCTATTCTCCTCACTGCCAAATCAAATCATTGCAGAGAATAATTAGGCAAAGCATCATAATCGCTTAATGAGGAGAATGATTAAATGAATATCCACACCTGCAAATCCTTTGGGTGTGCTTTATATCACCTACTGCTATACCACACAGTACATTTTTTAAAATGTTCACAACTTATTTTAAAGGCAAATTTCATGGATTCAAACAGGCTAGAAATAAGAAAGACCCAGCAGACTAGTCCCTACCGCATATTTTCTAGTGTTTCACCTAGTCTTGTTTTAAACACTTCTACAGCTTCCACTTCAGAGAATTTTTGCCGCTGCCAGGTGAATGCCATTGAATAACAGTAAGATACTGTTATTCAAAGGACAGACAGGAACATAAATGCAAATTGTTAGCCAGATATATACATATTAGACATAGAACACACCACATTATTATTGTAGTATACACAGCACAGGGGCAGTTATGTTCACAAATTATATTATGCATTTCCCGCAATGTTGTTCACTTCCATTCATGCAAAAAGTAATGCCCATAACACTTTGCACAGCTGAAGTTAGCAGTGACACAGGCAGATACAAAACGCTGTCAAAGGCAAGATGTCGGAATGGTGTGTCCTAGTACAGGTTGCGATGTACCTCTATGGCCTAACTGGACTTGTAATGTAGTATTTAAAACAGAGATAAGGAAGAAACTGGTGGATACAAGAAAACAAATCCAAAAGCTGGTTGGTGGTTTAAATCTTGGGTGACATACAAAGTGCTATCTAAACTTGCAAACAACCCTACTCTAAAAATAGCAAGTTTAAAGGCATATTTTTGGAAGCACACTTTCTGTTTCAGGCGAACTGAACGCTATGAGAATTGCTTTCCCAGAAAGAATGGTAAAGCAGGAACTCTCTCCGTTCTGTACTGTACTGCTTTGTCTTTGATGATAACATTTGGCATTTTAGTTATTTGTTCTCTTACACATTCTAACGACAAACTACAACTGAAGTCAAGCAAGTGGCTTCACTATCCTATATTATAAAAGACAAGCGAACGGTGTGTGAAGCCGTCATGCGCAGTAGAGACGGCCCGGACGAACGGCATGTTGGGGGTTGTAGTTCGGAGGCACAAAATGGCCGCTGCGCGCGCCTGCCTGAGCAATCTAGAGCACCAAGGAGCACTTATACATATAAAGTTAGCTGGGCTGTTGGGCGCATGACGAGGAGTTGAGGGGGGAGGGAGCTGAGCGAGGGGGGGGGTCGTTGCAGGGGGAGGGGGCTGGGCGAGGAGGGTGCTGGGCGAGGGGGGGTCGTTGCAGGGGGGAGGGGGGCTGGGCACGAGCCCTTACGGTTGGCCCGTGTACACGGGCTTTTACACTAGTAGACAATAAAACAGAAAGCGATACTGCGGTAAATGAAGACTGTAAAGTCAGACCAAGAAGCGTGCCCGTAATGTGGGGAACCCCAGTACAGAAGCTGCCTCAATACTATATTTTCAGTCGATGCCTATCACCATCCTGATCACATTTTACATCCCCTCTCCTCTCCATTTACTCATCTGTTTTAAATGTATGCTCCTAAAACGTAGGGACTGTGCCTTCCTCTGGGGCTGGAAAGTGCTACTGCAAAACAAAGTGTAAGAATAAAACTCTGAGCTAGAATTAGCTTTGCTTCCTTTCAGTAGGTCATCAAGATGAACCCAAGAACCACCACGAGCAGCAAACCCCAGCACAAAACGACTCAACAAGGTACAACAGGAGAAATGGAATGATTTTGTGCCTTACGTTCACACTCCTCTACATCCAGGTTGAACTGCTGTAAGGCCCCCAGTGTAAGCTGCCTCACTTCAGCTTCTAGCAGCAGCTGCATCAGTGAAGTGGATAAGTGTTTGCATGCAGACATACATGCAGTCTGAGCCACCTTACCCTGGAAAATAAAAGGGAAATCATTAAGGAAATGATGCATAGGATCCAAATGGGACCAACCTGTTCACCTGTTAAACCAAGAAGTATTGTACATTCCACCCACCTTAAACAGTCCCCTCTGGCACTTTGCATTTGTATGGGTTCCCAGACATATGAAACCTTATTGTAATGATCCTCATTAAAAGGATTCCTTTTTAATAACTTTAAAGAAGCTACAGCAGGGCTAGATCTTGCAGGATAGAAAAGGCCTCCTAAGAGCAGCTCACAGCCCTCAATGTTGAAGACCCTCGTGGTTAGTGCATTCAGCACCTCTCTGTATCAGTCATGGATCAGCGTTCATGTTGCACTCCCCATCACTACCCAGCCAGGCCCAGGCAGCGAATGATCCAACTAGCGGACCAAATTCAATGATGAATCCTGGTCATGTGCCACCTAAGGCTGTTGAGCATATGCTAAGAAGAATACCTAAGCAATGCCCAACAGCTAATGGGTACAAGTTACGACATAAGTTTATTTTGCACATCATCTTTTGTGAAAACTGCATGCTTTAGAGAATTTACTTCCTTCCTAGGCAAAAAAACAAGAGCATTTCATTGTGTTCATAAGTACTGCAAGCTCAAATCAACAAATGAACCAGTATCCGAAGATATGTAGAGTGGGATTTTCAAAAGTGTTTACTAATGGCCTAACTCCGTTTGCATTAAAATCAATGGGAGTTTTACCATTGATTTTGGTGGAAGCGGAACTAAGCCTAGTGCTGAATTTCTCCCCAGATAACGTATGGAAATCTATATTAAGGTGCGGCTCTAGCACCATTCTCAGGCACTGGTTTGGATGAGAAGCAGAGTGGAGGTAAGCCCATGGCCCACTGCAGGGCTCACACAGTCCTACTGAATATAACTGTAAATGTAAAGTCCATACTAAAGACTGGCTCTAGCAAGCTTAGTGCTCTTCAACCTTCTTCTGATGCTATCTAGGTTCCTCGCAGAGACAAACAAGGAATGAGCTGAAGGAAATGTCATCGAAGGAACAAGGTAATTGAAATAGCTGTGGTTATCCTGATAGAATCACTCCTCGGGGGGAATCCGAGGCAGTTGGCTGCACCTCCTGTCTTGTCCCACCCTAGGGAATGTCATTATCAACATTCTGCTCCCCTTTAAACCATACCTAATTCACCAGTGATTAATTAACGGGTGATGCCTACAGGGAGGAAAAGTAACTCAGCCATTATGATGTGAGGGCAGCAGTGACTGCTGTGCCCTAAAGCAAAGCCAAGTGCTCTGTGCAGACATTTCTAAAACCTGTGCAGATTGTAACTTCTTTAGATCCAGCATGAAAAACAGATGACAGCAAGTACAAGTGGCCAAGACCGCTCCGATAAAGGTGATATCCTGGCTAGACTCACAGGCATCAGGATTTTCTCACATTAGTTAGGAATTATTCCTCTTGTACATATACACAATTTAAACTCAAAAACATAAAACGTGACTAATTTTCCTGGGTTTTCTGGGTAGCCGCAACACCCCCCCCCCCCCCCCCCCCGGTTTCAGGGCTACCTGCATGGGAAAATTTACTGGTATAATTACACCGTTAGAGCTGTGCCACGTGGATCCTCTCTTTCAGGATTCAGAGCGTCTTTTTTGGTTCCACTTAAACCATTTCCAGAGAGACAAACTAAACTGAAAAGGGAACTAACTCTAGATCCTGAAAGAGAAATGTCCACACAGGGAAATATACTGTCATAGCTTTACCAATATAATTATACTGTGCTTTAAGCAATAATACCAGTATAGTTATACCAGTAAACGTTCTTGTTTAGAAAAGCCCTAAATGTCAAGTCCTGTTTCTTGGTGGATTGAAGGAGGATTCAATAAGAAACAGGATCAGAGTTTTAGGGCTTTTATACACATTGAAATTTACCATTACAGTTGCTTATAGCATAGTATAAATATACTGGTACCGTGACACACAAACTTCCTCATGTAGAAAAGCCCTAAACTCTGATCTTGTTTCTTAATGGAATCTCTTTCACGTCACCAGCTACGCTCATATACGTTCCCTCACATTACCTTCAGCTCCCCTGTGCCTGTTCCAACATTTGTAAAATAGGAATGACGCTTAGCTTTTGTAGTAAGGAAATTTGAAAATTATGGATGAAAAGCCCTCTATAAAAGCAAAGTACGATTATTTGTGCAACAGGATATAGGGGCGATCATACTGAGTGTTTTGTTGCACTTCTTTTTACCGCTCAGTTTAATAGTTTGTAAAAGTTGTAAGGTAATTTTTACCAACTACTTAAACCTCTTGAGATATGTTAGTATATTATTAAAAACTTAAATTGCTATTAGCTTCAGCTGCTACAGGAACTAGAGAGAAAATTCTTATTAAACCTTTATTATTTCTAACATGTACTTTCTTTAGGCCTTGCAAATTCATTCTTGAAGAAGGGTTGAGGAAAGATAGTGCCAGGTACAGTCGCCTGGAAAGGTCAGATAGGCAATGCTGGCAGTAAAATGATTGGAGTTAATCATATGCAATGGTGTTGTAGCAATGCTGCTCCAAGGATTTTAGAGTGACCAGGTGGATGAGGTAATATCTTTGGGCTGGTCTACACTGGCAATTTATAGTGCTGCACCTTTCTCACTCAGGGGTGTGAAAAAATACCTCCTCCCCCCCGGAGTGCAGCAAGTTTCAGCACTGTAAGACAGGGCACCTGGTAGCTACGTGTCTTGTGGAGGTGGGTTTTTTAGAGCACGGGGAGAGCTCTCTCCCAGTGCTCTGCCATGACCACACAAGCCGTATTAAAGTGCTGCTGCGGTAGCACTTTAGCATTGCCAGTGTAGACTAGCCCTAAGATGTCTGTATACTAATGTCAGGAGCCAGGGGAACACAAGAGAGGAACTAGAACTAAGAGATATGGTAGAATACTAGTCATGACTGGAACACAGGTATTGAAGGGTACGTGTTGTTCAGTAAAGACAGAAATAAACAGAAACGTCATGGAGCAGCACTACATATTAATGGTCAATGGCAGGTGCTTCAGAGGAAATGAACAAAACATAACAAATATTGAGTGGCTGTCCCTGGCTGTCCACTGCTAGCTGTTGATAGTTAGAGACACCCAGACCATGAGGTTGCATCCCTGACCATCTTGCATTCATAGAATATCAGGATTTGAAGGGACCTCAGGAGTTCATCTAGTCCAATCCCCTGATCAAAGCAGGACCAATCCCCAACTAAATCATCCCAGCCAGGGCTTTGTCAAGCTTGTTTGCTTTGATGGACCTACTCTCCATGAAAGTTCCTCAAAGGTCAGTCTTGGGACCAAGCTTATTTAACATTTTCATTAAATGACCGTGGCACAAAAAATGGGAATGTGCTAATCAAATCTGAAGATGATACAAAATTGAGGGTATTGCCAATACAGAGGAGGACTGGAATATACAAGATCTGGATGACCATGAAAACTGGAGTAATAGAAATGGGATGAAATTTAAGAGTGCAAAGGATGAGGTCATGGTACTTAGGGACTACCAACAAGAATTTTTGCTCTAAGCTGGGGACTCATCAATTGGAAGTGACAGATGAGGAGAAAGACCTGGAGTGTATTGGCCAATCACAGGATGACTATGAGCCATCAGTGTGATGTGGTCACAAAAAAGACTAATGCAATCCTAGTAAGATCAGGCAACATATTATCAGTTGAGATCAGGAAGTGTTAGTACCATTATACAAGGCACTGGTGACACTTTATCTGGAATCCTGTGTGCAATTCTGGTCTCCCAGAAAGATGAACACAAACTAGAACAGGTGCAGAGAAGGGCTAGTAGGATGATCAGGAATGGAGAACCTACCGCATGAGAGAAGACCTAGGAGCTTAGCTTATTTAGCCTAACAAAACAAAGTCTGAGGGGAGATACGCTAGCTCTCTACAAATACATCAGAGGGATAAACACCAGGAAGAGAAAGGAGTTATTTAAGTTAATGGCCAATGCTGGCACAAGAACAAATGGACTTAAACTGGCTGTCAGTAAGTTTAGGCTTGAAATTAGATGAAGGTTTCCAAACGTCAGAAGCGTGAAGTTCCGGAACAGCCTCCCAAGAGGATGAGTAGGGGGCAAAACACTAACTTGTTTAATGAATGAGTGATACATTTAAGGAAGGATGGTAGGAGGAGATTGCCTGCAATGGCATATGCCCCCTCCACAACTGCTATTAGCAAATATCTCCAACAGTCTGAGATGGGACGCTGGATGCAGAGAATTCTTTCCCAGATGTCTGGCTGGTGGGTCTCAACCGCATGTTCAGGGTCTACGTGATTGCTATATTTGGGGTTGAGAAATAATTTTCCCCTAGGTTGGATAGGAAGAGACCCTGGGGTTTTTTCATCTCTCTCTCCAGGGCAGAAAATATATCACTTGCCGGTTTGAATTAGAGTAAGTAGAGGATTCTCTGTAACTTGAAGTATTTAAATCAAGATTTGAGGACGTCAGTAACTCAGTCAGAACTATAAGTCTGGTTTTATAAACCTTTTATCATTTTTGTTGCTCTCCTCTTGACTCACTCCAATTTGTCCACAGCTTTCTTGATGTGCAGCACTCAGAATTGGACACAGTACTCCAACTGAGGCCTCACCAATGCTGAGTGGAGCAGGACAATTACCTCCCATTTTACTATACCCTAAATATTAGCCTTTTTTGTAACTGTATCACATTGTTGACCCATTATATTTGCAACCCCTCCCAGAGTGGTTGCATCCATAAATGTTATATGCATACACTACACTACTTTATCTAAAGAATCAGAGGGGTAGCCGTGTTAGTCTGGAATTGCAGAAGTGACAAAGAGTCCTGTGGCACCTTAAAGACTAACTAAAGTATTGAAGCATAAGCTTTCGTGGGCTAATACCCACTTCGTCGGATGCATGCAGTGGCACTGCATGCATCCGACGAAGTGGTGCCACAGGACTCTGTCACTTCTACTTTATCTAAGTCATCAATAAAAATATTGAATAGGACAGGACAGACACCCGCAGAACCCCACTAGATACATCCCCTTGCCCCCAGTTTGACAGCAAAGCACTGATAATTTTAAGTATGGTCTATCAATCAGTTTTGCACCCATTTTATAGTAATTTCATCTAGACTACCATTTCCTAGTTTCCTTATGAGACCATAATGTGGAACTATGTCAAAACCCTTACTAAAATCATGACATATCACATCTATCCAATGACAGCTCTCCCTCTTACCCATCAGGCCAGTAACACTGTCAAAGAAGGAAAATAGAATGGTTTAGCAAAAAATGTCCTTGACAAATCTATGTTGGCTGTTACTTATCACTCATGTTCTACGTGCTTACAAACTGATGGTTAAATAATTTTTTCATTTAATTGTTTAATAATTTGCGAATACAGTGAAACCTCCATTTAACGGACTAATTCAGGCGAGGGGGTGTCCGTTAAATGAAAAAGTCCGTTATTTAATAATAAAAAAAAACGAGCTGTCAGAGCAGGAGCCCCGCAGCCCGCCCGGTGCCGGGACCCGGGTCCCGGCTGCTGGGAGCTGTCAGCCAGCCCGCCCGTGTTCCGGCTGCTGGGACCCGGGCAGCAGCCGGGAGCCAGCAACCAGCCCGCCCGCGGCCGGGACCCCGGCGGCAGCAGGGAGCCGGCAGCCAGCCTGCCCACTGCCTGGACCCAGGCGGCAGCTGGGAGCTGGCAGCCAGCCCACGAGAAATGGATTTGGGATGCATCAGACTTGCTCAGAAATTTTGTCCGTTGCATCCGAAGTCCATTAAATTGAGGTCCGTTAAATCGAGGTTTTACTGTATGTGAATAAGCCATCTCGTTCAGAGTGGCATTATTTTCAACTTTTTTCAATGTAAATAATAATCAGAGCTAAAACATTAAAATATTGAATACTATAATTTACAGTGCTGTTCTCAGCTTGAAAAAGTGGTTATCGTGTATGTAAAATCGGCAACATCTTCAACCAACAGACACGCTCTTCATGGCATTTCCATGCATAGCTGCACATATTTTCCTTAACAAAAAAACTCAGTCACAAAATTCTTCTAGTCAACACAGCTATGAGAGCGAGTTTGACTCTTCTCTGTCTAATGCATTAGCCAAATCACGACCCGGGCACACCTCTATAACCCCACTGATGTCTATGGAGTTGCAGTGGTGTAACTGACAACATAATTTAGCCTGCAGAATCCCAGAAGATAAAAGCAGCCATGATGTGGGAGCAAGATCGAATCACAGAATCATAGAACCATAGAGTTAAAAGGGACCACAAGGGTTATCTAGTCTAACCCCCTGCCAGGAAAAAGGATTTGTTGTGTCTAAACCACCCAAGACAGATGCTATCCAGTCTCCTTTTGAAAACCACCAGTGAAGGAGTTTCCACAGCCTTACTAGGCAATCTGTTCCATTCACCTCCTGTTCTTACAGTTAAGGAATTTTTCCCTGAGATTTAATCTAAGCTTGTTCTGATGTAGTTTGAACCCATTGCCTCTTGTCCCACCTTTTGTGGCAAGAGAACGATTTTTCTCCATCTTTTATATGGCAGCCTTTCAAGTATATGAAGACTTTTATGTCCCCTACTGTAATCTCCTCTTTTCCAAACTAAACATACCTGGTTCGTTCAGCCTTTGTTCTCAGATTCTCCAGCTACTCTTCAACTCCCATGATATGAAAGGGGTTTGTTCTTTTAATAAGAAAACCAGAGTTTGTCAGAGTTTGAATTCCGGCTGCTTCTGAAGAATTATGATGGAAAATAATGTCAAGAAAATGGATTGATAGAGGCTGAAGAAAAAGTAAACTAACAGAAATGTAGTGAGGGGCTGAAAAACCAAGCTTTCCTTATGGAATATGGTCACGGACAGGCAGGCCATTGGGACCTGGATCCCATTCATCTGCCTGAAATACCAGTGAACAGGAAAGCTGCCACTAGAATAGAGAAGCAATCCACCTGAGGCTTTTAAAAAAGGGAGCACTGAGAGCCTTCCTTGAGGCTTGACTAAGATCCTAAGGCTAAGAAGGATATTTGCACCACAAGATAGATGTGGATACCATGTTTTGAAGGGCAAACAGATTTCCCACCCACCTGAGGGGAATACTAACCGCTAAGCAGACTTCCAAGGATGTCACCTTCTACAGACCAAAGCAACCAAGTTTCCTTTCCCTGTACATTTATCATACTTCATAGTCTCAGTCGAATGCATTTTTTCTTGAGGTACTTTCTTTAATAATCTAACCAGTTTTTCTTGCCTGGTTTGTTCTCAGGTTTTCCAGCTACTTTTCAACTCCCAATGGCAAAACTTCCACTAATTCTAATGGGAGCAGGATTGATTTTTTGGGGTTTTTTGTATCAATTGAAGATCCACTGCCACTCTACATTTCAAACCTTCTCTGGCTAAGAAGCTCTCTCTTTGTCCACAGGAGTCCTAGAGAAGTGACCCGGGTAACCTCAGTCCCTCTGCTGCCCCACACTATTCTGTTCAGATTCTTCTTTATCACCATTCTAGCCAAGTGCCTGCCATAAATGTCCTATACAACTTGACTAACATCAGTTACATGGCTTGTTTCTTCTCCCTTCCTCTCTCTATGAGGAAACTGTGTGGATATTTAAAAAAATTAAGATATTATATATACCCTGTGCTATCAAAAGGCAGATCAAATAAGTGCACATTGCACTTGGAGTGGACAATGGTGAGGTTGGTGGCAGTGGTTCTAGAACCTGTGATCCTTCATTCCAGAGAGTTGGACCAACACCTAAGAATCATTGCACAGACCAGCTTTATCTTTGCGGTAGTCAGTTCCACTGAGCCGGAGGAGTGAAGCCGACTATCCTGGTGCTTCAGGTGACTTTTAAAGATGTTCTTGGGCCAGAGCATGCCTGAAGATAAGACTTAATGCCTTGAGTTTGGCATTGCATCTCTGAGAAGTTAGAGTAGAGTGGAAGATAGCTCTAATATTCTTGCAGGCCTGTGTTGCTGAGGAACTATGCTGCCATGTTCTGTAGTACTGGAATTCCTGAAAGGCTGATGGTTTCATGTCCAGGCAGATAACATTGCTGTAGTATAGCGGATAACTGACAAAGGCATGCATTACTGTGTATGATGGACTCTTTCAGTAAATCTCTGTATGACTGAGAAACAAAAGAAACAAAATCTGATCTTGTGAGGTCAATGCTCAGACCCAATTAATTTTTTTAAAAGTGTTATCTATGCATACAAACTATTTTAGAATTCTGATGTTTCCTTTAGTCTATGCAATCTAATATTTTGCTCTCATATTAGCTTGTGCTGACATTGCAGAAAACACAAATTAAGCAGGTTCATGATGCTAAAGAAAATGGATTAGCAATTCAATAGGGCACAATCTACCTTGTGATTCAGAATTGAACCAATGCCCCAGCGCATGCATGAGTGCAGTGCGGCTGGAGGTGCACACTTCAAATAAGATAAAATGGATGTGCGGACAACTTATGGTCATTAAAGACCTTTTTCCCTACCTGGATAGCTCCATCATTTTCAGTTGTGTGCAATCTTTTGCTTCATTTTGTGCCCTAAACTGGTTTGTAGTACTGCTATATTGTGTTCAAAAGCTGCTGTGCTTCACTCCGCAGACAGCTGAAGTTCTTCTACATAAACATTCTCCAAATTTGTCTCTGTGCCATTTTTAGGTACAATTTTAGATGACCGGACAATGAAATCATCTAAGCATCATCATCAAACAATGTTTAACAAATGCTGGAGCAAGAACACTAGGTATATATATTTTAATAAAAACAGGGACATACTTCCAGAACAGCTTCAGTTTTTATGAATTCTACTTACCTTCCCAAATGGGGAGGGAATTTTTTGGTTTTTGGTTTTTTGATGGTTGAGCAAAATATCATGAGTTATTTCCATCACTGTAGTAAGGACAGGCAAATAGATTTTAATGCCTGTGCTAGTAAGTTTTCCTGACAGTTTTAGAATAATTTGCTTTTAAAATTAATCAATTTTATCTTAATATATCTTGCACATGACAACCATTGTTGGGTTTCATTCATCTACTGCAGTGGGGATTTTCCTTCTGGTAAGACGCTGGTCTATCCATTATGGAGAATATATACAATAAATTCTCCTCTTGTTTATTGAGGTTCCTAATGTGCATGAGCATTCATTACTCACCTCAAAACAAACAGCTTTATTAAAATTAACATGAAACATGGAAACTTATGTCAGGTAGAGCCTAAGGCTTTTATATTTTATCATGTATTTGTACCATTTTGACACAGTCAGTGATTTAAAGATCACTTGTGTCAATTTCTCATTTCCAAACATAGTGGTAATCACAAAACTATTTCACTGCTATTTTTCTTCATTATTGAGAACAGTCACTTGGGTTTTATTATGGACTGGCAACTCAGCACGATTTGTTCACAATTTGATTCTAACTTTAAATGATAGATATAAACAAAGCTGTCAAAGGACAGACAATGTAAGTTGTACATTAGGGCCAACATTTTGAAACATGAGATCATTTAAAAAACTGAATATGCGCTCTCACTCTGTTTTACAAGGAAATCAGGAGTTAAGAGCATTATTCTTTAATGAGAAATACAAATAATAATACTTGGTACCCATCAGGCCAGATCCAACCGCCATTGAAGTCAGTGGGGCAAAACTGAGCCTTACAGAACTTTCTACCTGTAATTCTCAAAGTTCTTTACAGAGGAGGCGAAGAGCAGTCATCTACATTTTACATATGGCATAACTGAAGCACACAGAAGTTGAGAATCTTGCCCAAAGCTACACAGGCAGAGCTGGGAACAGAATCTAGATGTCCTGAATCCCAGAACCATTTTAAGTCCATTCGAAGACAAGTGCTCTTCTGTTCTGGATGCTATGAAAGATAACCTTCGAATGTGTGAAAGCTAGTTTTGAAGTTTTCTTTCTTTACGTAGACTGAAGGTGGTGATGCATGCGAGCTGCCCTGGGACATTCATCAGGTATTTTGCCATGAAGCTCATCTTGTCAGCTATACCATAGTAATACCACCGTCTACTGTTATCCTATCACCTATAGTTCTTTAGGAAGCACGTTGGTGCTCTTCTTTGTGAGTAGGCATTGAATCCATGCTCCAAGTGTTGCGAGCGGCCTGGACCCGAAATGATCTGCAGCCATCTTCAGTATGGACTTAGCATAACCCGCAGCCATTTTGTATGTTCAGCCACCATACGTTGGAAACAAAAGTTATGGTCAGGAAAGTTCGGCCTTGGCAGATAGACAATACCAGTTGCAGCATTACTAACAGGGATAGCTATAGTAAAATCACAGATTCATGGGAATGGAAGGGAGTATGCACAAGCTAATCTTGAGTTTCTGCAAGTTTCTTATGGGATGTCTGAGTTTCTTGTTAAAAGTTGCTTTTAAGTAGAAACTATGAGGTTTTGCTGTTGCTAGAGACATTGTTTTAGCTCATTAGGAGTTATGATTGGTTAGATTTATTGCATAGTCAGGTTTTAAGTATAAGGATTCTCACAATAAATTTTTTGGTGGTCTCAGAGGGCAGCCACTAACGCTTGCTGCTGGCCACTCTGACAATTTTTCCTAAAATACACAATTAACTTTAGGAAAAACAAATAAGTATGCACATATACCGTATTTTTCGCCCTATAAGACGCACTTTTTCTTCCCCAAAACGGGGGGGGAAAAGTTGGTGCGTCTTATAGGGCGAATGTGCGCCCCGGTTCCCCCCTCCCCGCCGCGGGCGGGCTGCCGGGAGCGTCCCGGCAGCCCGCCCGCGGCGGGGAGGGGGGAACCGGGACGCTCCCAGCAGCCCGCCCGCGGCGGGGAGGGGGGAACCGGGACGCTCCCGGCAGCCTGCCGCACGGCGGGGACGGGAGAGCGGTGCGAAAAAAGCGGCGCTTTTTGTGTGGTGGTTGTTTTTTTTATTTAAAAACTCGGGGGCGTCTTATACGCCGGAGCATCCTATAGGACGAAAAATACGGGGTACATGTCCAAATCCTTGTAATTTATGTAGGTTTTTTTGCAGACTCAGTAATAAAAATAACATTCAGTTGTCTTTATTCTTTACTGGACTGAAACAGAACAGAAACACAAAGAAGGTGCTTTGCATGTTTTAGCTTTTTTGTTTGTTTTGTTTTTAAAGGACTGGTTAGTTAGTAAGTCTGCTACTGTGAAAAGTGATATTTGTTAAAATCACTTTTCACAGCAAAGTGATATTTGTTAAAATCACTTTTCACAGCAAAGTGATATTTGTTAAAATCACTTTTCACAGCAAAGTGATATTTGTTAAAATCACTTTTCACAGCAGACGTATTCAGCCCCAGCAAGCTGGGTGACAAATTAAGCCCTGGATGGGGAGGTGGATAGGGAAGCACGGGGACCAGGGGCAATGGAGGGGCTGGAGGTTCTGCGGGAGCTGGGGGGATGGGGTAAGCCCAGAACTGGAGCCTGGGGTCCCACTGCTAGGGACTAGAGGAGGCAGCAGGGGTAAGGGGTACATAAGAACATAAGAACATAAGAACGGCCATACTGGGTCAGACCAAAGGTCCATCCAGCCCAGCATCCTGTCTACCGACAGTGGCCAATGCCAGGTGCCCCGGAGTGAGTGAACCTAACAGGTATGATCGAGCGATCTCTCTCCTGCCATCCATCACCCCCCTCTGACAGACAGAGGCTAGGGACACCATTCATTACCCATCCCGGCTAATAGCCATTTATGGACTTAGCCTCCATGAATTTATCCAGCTCTCTTTTAAACCCTGTTATAGTCCTAGCCTTCACAGCCTCCTCAGGTAAGGAGTTCCACAGGTTGACTGTGCGCTGTGTGAAGAAGAACTTCCTTTTATTTGTTTTAAACCTGCTGCACGCCAATTTCATTGAATGGCCCTAGTTCTTCTATTTTGGGAACAAGTAAATAACTTTTCCTTATTCACTTCCTCCACTCCACTCATAATTTTATATACCTCTATCATATCCCCCCTTAGTCTCCTCTTTTCCAAGCTAAAAAGTCCTAGCCTCCTTAATCTCTCTTCATATGGGACCCGTTCCAAACCCCTAATCATTTTAGTTGCCCTTCTCTGAACCTTTTCTAGTGCCAGTATATCCTTTTTGAGATGAGGAGACCACATTTGTACGCAGTATTCAAGATGTGGGCGCACCATGGATTTGTATAAGGGCAATAAGATATTCTCCGACTTATTTTTTTTAATGATTCCTAACATCCTGTTTGCTTTTTTGACTGCCGCTGCACACTGCGTGGATGCCTTCAGAGAACTATCCACAATGACTCCCAGGTCTTTTTCCTGATTGGTTGTAGCTAAATTAGCCCCCATCATATTGTATGTATAGTTGGGGTTATTTTTTCCAATGTGCATTACTTTACATTTATCCACATTAAATTTCATTTGCCATTTTGTTGCCCAATCACTTAGTTTAGTGAGATCTTTTTGAAGTTCTTCACAGTCTGCTTTGGTCCTTACTACTTTGAGCAGTTTAGTATCATCTGCAAACTTTGCCACATCACTGTTTACCCCTTCCTCCAAATCATTTATAAATAAGTTGAATAGGATCGGCCCCAGGACTGACCCTTGGGGAACATCACTAGGGTGATGTGCAGGGGGTGAGGTCTGGGTCTGGATCCCGGGGCCAGAGCCCAAAGCCCTGTGTTTGGTTTCCACAGCCCTAATGTCTAAAGATGTTTAATCATGTAAACAAGATTCAGTTCTCCATGTAAAAGAGAGCTCACAGTCGTAATAGGATTTTAAAAGATATACAACGCCAGGTAATTTAGATCCAACATTTTTCGGCTTTGTAAGAATGTAACTGTAAATGTTTTCTAAATTAAAAAAAATCAATTAGCCCAGCTATAAGCAACCTGTGCTTTAGTTGCTGTTGGACCAAAGATTCCATCTCTCCTCCTCCTTCCCTTTACCCTGCATAGGATGCAATTATTGAGCTACGGGGACCACACTGGATCAGAGCGGTGCCCGGTTTTCTCCAGTATCCTGTTTCTGACAGTGGCCAATATCAGTATCAGAGGAAGGTGCAAGAAAACCTTATAGTTGAGAGAGAACCTGACCACAATGGAAGTTTTTTTCCTAACCCCAAATTAATTAGACACTTATTAATTATCCCCTGAAGTATGGAGGTTAATATCCCTTTCAAAATCCTTGGGTTTTTAAAAATCTTATTATAAAACTAACAATTCCTCTTAGCCCCACATATGCCCATATGTTTGTGTTTGAAATGCATTCAGTTTAACGTTGTTGGGCATTAGCTGCACTAAATGTGTCTTTACCCTAGAAACTTCTGATGCTGTTTTTCTACATCTTTTACATCATCTAACACAGGTAGTTCATTTCACAGAATTTCTAGGGCCTCAGAGGGATGCACAAGTAGTATATTTAGCCAGGGGGAAGAAAGGACTCCTTTCTTCCTCTCTAAAGGCTCCCAGCCAGGCACAGAATTAACAGGCATATGCCATATACTGGATAGCGTGTTTCAATTTCTAGAGGGGAAACTATTACGTTGACTGCCATGTCCTTCACCAGTCATCCAATGAGCACTTTGCTAGCCTTCAGTCACTGCTCCTGCTGCATTAATGATGACAGCGTCTGTGCAATGGTGTAAGTGCTTTGGAAGAGTACAGGACACTTCAAATGGGATGCCTCTGGTGAGGCAGAATAGGCACAAACCACCCTGTTTCTACCTAACTCACCAGTGGTTCTGTCAGATTTCAGAGGAAGTCTCAATATGCCTCAATAGGCAGAAGGGCAGAGCAAAGCTTAATTTTTGCATGTTAAGCATCCGAGTAGGTGATCTCACTTGCAACTTCCCTGGCGGCCGTGTGGCTGCATGGGTTTAAACAACGGCAGGCTCTGATCCCCAATATCCTCTCCAGGGCAGCTGTCCAATCAGCCTCGGTGTTGGCAAATAGGCATTTCATAGGAAACGCTTTCACAATGGAGCCCTTCCAAACTTGCCAACACTTCAAGGCCAATGTTTTTTAAGTGATGGGGGAGGGGGAATGCAGGCGGGGGAGATTAAGGATACAGAAAAACTTTGTCTAAATCAAAGTTACCAATAAGTTATTCATGACTTGACAGAAAGCTGAGGGAACTAACATATTAATAAACTCTTCCAGGAAAACCTCTGTTGTATCAATTGTTTATTCAAACCCTTTACAAACTTCATAAAAAATTAACTGGATTTGGGGCAGGGAACCAGAGCCATAGGCGAAAGTTTACAAAATGCAATCCTTGAGACGCCTGAATGTCTGCCGGTTTGCCGCCTTTGATTTCAATGCTCAGCATTACTCAGTTACTAACTGGTTAGCACTCTAAATAAAGCGCTGGTCCTCTTCCCAAATACATCAATCGCTCAGTTAATGTCCTTCAGTGCCATCTATTTCAATGCATGTTTCATAACCATTGTTTCACCTTTGTAGTCTAGATCTACATGAGATCTTCTCCAGGGGAAACTCCTCCCCTTCACAGAACTCCCTCCTGTCCATGGACGTCACACCCCCTATGGCCAGCTGGAAGTCTGGGTGTGGACAGGTGCAAGGACAAAACTCCTCCAGCAGCTGCGCACCGCAGAGCCTTCCAATGACCCTGGGGTTAACATGAGACCCGGCAAACCTTCAAGAGTGCAATTCACAGGCTACCTCCTACATACCCTGCAAATCCCTGCTGAGTCAATCATGTTTCAGGAAATCAGGCATGAAATCATCTAATTTCATTTGTATTTCATCCTTGGGCGGTAGATTAAACTCTTCAGAACCCAAGGGGCAACACAGCCACCATGGGGAAGGTCAGCACGGTAACTGCAGAACCTTGGTATTATTCACGGTAGCATATTTGTATGAAAATAGCAAGTATGTTAACAATTAGAGAAGGGGAAAGCTGAAAGACTGCCTTGTTAATTAAGGAACTTGCTATCAAAGGACTCATTAAAAGCTACTGAAACTGAATGGCTGTTAAAATAAATACCCATTAATCTTAACATGCAATCAAGGAGCATGCTGCCACTACCTAAATCATGGCAGAGGAAGGGAAGGGGTTTGATGGGAAGGGGTTCCTCAGATGCGCACCAAAGCCTGTTAACGAGCATAAAAACTTCAGTGTCAATCATGTAACCTAAAGGCAACAAGCCATGGATTTGAAATGCGAGAGAAGAGAGTTCCATAGGTTGTGTTAAGACTTCTACAATCACGGCAGTTCAAGACTACTCCTGACTGGCTAATAATTTAGCCATGAAAAGGGCTTATATAAAACGTCTGTTTATTTCCAGGGTAAAGACCTCGAGGATTTCTCATAACTGAAAGGCAGCCCAGTAAACAATGTGCAACAATGAAGACTGAGACAGACTTGAAGTGACCTCAGAATTGCCAGCTTGGTCACTGCCCAACACCTGAATTTCATTAATTTGTAACAAATGTTAGAGGTGGGACACAATTAAACTGCGGTGTCATAAATATAAAGGGAAGGGTAACAATCTTTATGTAAAAAGAATGAGGAGTACTTGTGGCACCTTACAGACTAACACATTTATTTGAGCATAAGCTTTTGTGGTCTAAAACCCACTTCATCAGTTGCATAGAATGGAACATACAGTAGGAAGATACGTATACACAGAGAGAACATGAAAAGGTGGAAGTTGCCATGCCAACTCTAAGGGCTTGGTTACACTTACAGCTTTATAGCAGTTTTGGTTATACCTGTCCTCGTATACAGCTATAGGGATATGTCCAGACTGAGAATCTCCAGACTGAGACCTGCCAGCGGTATAGCGTGGCCACATTTGAGGCACTTGCAGTGGCACAGGGAGTGGTGCATTATGGGCAGCTATCTCAGCATTCAGCTGGGTGCAACGTGCTTTTCAAACGAGGGGGGTGAGGGAGAATGTGTTGTGTGTATGCGGAGGGAGAGAGTGAGGGGATTTTCGTCCTTCAGAGAGCTGGTCAGCAAGCCTGCTAGTCTTCTCTGGCACACAGCTCCCTCCGTAAACATTTGCATTGCTTATCTGCCGAGTTAAGAGAGATACTCTGAAAACGTACTTCCGCATTCCTCTAGCCAAGTTCAAAACAAAGGGAAGAGACGTTAATTGCTTTAAATGGCTCAGGGCCTCTCCAGAGATCACTCAAAAGCGCTTGTGGTGTTAATACCCATTCACACTGGAGATAATATGGAACAATCAATACGAAATAGCTGTTAATCCTTGGGGAAGGGAGGATTACCAGGACCAGTATAACTGGGTTTACAGCGCTCTATGTGCCTCGCCAGTCTGGACAGGTAGGGAGTTATAGCGCTCCTGGAGGCTTTATAGCACTATAAAATGCCAGTGTAACCAAGGCCTAAGAGGCTAATTAATTAAGATGAGCTATTATCAGCAGGAGAAAAACTTTTGTAGTGATAATCATGGTGGCCCATTTCAGACAGTTGACAAGAAGGTGTGAGTAACAGTAGGAGAATACTTAACATGGGGAAATAAATTCAATTTGTGTAATGACCCAGCCACTCCCAGTCCTTATTCAAGCCCAAATTAATGGTATCCAGTTTACAAATTAATTCCAGTTCAGCAGTTTCTTGTTGGAGTCTGTTTTTGAAGTTTTTTGTTGTTGCAGAATTGCCACTTTTAAGTATGTTACTGATTGACCAGAGAGGTTGAAGTATTCTCCTACTGGTTTCTGAATGTTATGATTCCTGATGTCAGATTTGTGTCCATTTATTCTGTTGCTTAGAGACTGACCGGTTTGGCGAATGCGGGTACATGATGGCATATATCACATTGATAGATGTGCAGGTGGAGTGGCTGATGTGATTGGGTCCTATTAGGACCGATTACACTCATTCACCTCCTACTGTTGGATTAACAGCTGTCACTTAATCTGGACACCTTGTCAGATCCATCACATTATATTGCCATTGGAAGTATTCTGGTGCCCAAATTTGTAGAAGTCCAGGAGCAGTGGTGACTACATAAACCAACTGTTACCTTTAAATAATTTGAAATGGATTTAGGGATCTGGGCACAACTGGAATCTCCAGACTGGCTGACAGTGATATCATCCCGGTGTCAATAATCCCATTCTAAAGCGGTGAAATCCCTGGAGCCAATCACAATGCAGGACCCTCTAACGTCTATAAGATCCTGTTTCTCCTAGCAAGATATAACATCTATAAGCTCCTGTTTCTCCTAGCAAGTAGGGGCATTGCCAGCAGATTGAGGCACGTGATTGTTTCCCTCTATTTAACACTAGTGAGGCCTCATCTGGAGTACTGTGTCCAATTTTGGGGCCCACACTAGAAGGAGGATGTGGAAACCTTGGAAAGAGTCCAGAGAAGGGCAACAAAAATGATTAGGGGCCTGGAGTGCATGACTTATGAGGAGAGGCTGAGAGAACTGGGATTGTTTAGTCTACAGAAGAGAAGACTGAGGGGAGATTTGATAGCTGCTTTCAACTACCTGAAAGGGGGTTCTAAAGAGGATGGCTATAGACCAGTGATGGCAAACCTTTTTGAGCCCAAGTGCCCAAACTGCAAACCAAAACGACTTGTTTTTTTCAAAGTGCCAACACTGCAATTAAACCTGAATAACGAGGTTTTAGTTTAGAAAAAACAATTCGTAGTTTTTCAAACTAATTAACAGCTTTTGTTTAAAAAGAAAAACACAATAACAGAGCTTTCCATTAAACATTTTTTTATTGAAAAAAACAAAAAAAACAAAAAACAAACAAAAAAAACTGTACACCCCCCCAACTGACCCACTCAGCCCAGTCTCTCCCCCCAAAACCTCCTTCCCTCCCACCCACCCCCCAAATGACCCACCCAGCCCGGTCTCTCCCCCCAAAACCTCCTTTCCTCCCACCCCCCCAACTGACCCACCCAGCCAGGTCTCTCCCCCCCAAAACCTCCTTTCCTCCAACCCCCCCCCCAACTGACCCACCCAGCCTGGTCTCTCCCCCCCAAACCTCCTTTCCTCCCACCCCCCCAACTGACCCACCCAGCCAGGTCTCTCCCCCCCCCAAACCTCCTTTCCTCCAACCCCCCCCAACTGACCCACCCAGCCTGGTCTCTCCCCCCCAAACCTCCTTTCCTCCAACCCCCCCCAACTGACCCACCCAGCCCAGTCTCTCCCCCACACCGCTTACCCCCGCTCCCAGCCCAGCCTTCCCCCGGCGCTTACTTGTTTGCTGGGTCACGCTGCTATGACCCGACTCCAGCGAGGCCCCTGCCCCAGTCGCTCCTGTGATGTCCGTGTGTCAGGTGATAGAGCGGGGGGTGTGGCTTCAGTGTTCTCTGGGGAGGGTTCTCCCCAGAGAACTGTGGGAGATGTAGTCTGCGGGAGCCGACGCCGTGACTACAGTGTATGACTGTAGTCACGGCGTGCCCACAGAGACGGCTCGGCGTGCCAGCAGCGGCACGCGTGCCACGGGTTCGCCATCACTGCTATAGACTGTTCTCAGTGGTACCAGATGACAGAACAAGGAGTAATGGTCTCAAGTTGCAGTTGGGAAGGTTGAGATTGGATATTAGGAAAATCTTTTTCACTAGGAGGGTGGTCAAGCATTGGAATGGGTTACCTAGGGAGGTGGTAGAATCACCTTCCTTAGAGGTTTTTAAGGTCAGGCTTGATAAAGCCCTGGCTGGAATGATTTAGTTGGGGATTGGCCCTGCTTTAAGCAGGGGGTTGGACTAGATGACCTCCAGAAGTCCCTTCCAACCCTAATATTCTATGATTCTACAATTACTTTGTCCTATAGAATCTTCACCTTCAAAGATTGGTTTGAGTCCTGGCTTCCTGAGAGACCTCCTTTCTCCCCATGACAGGCAGTGGCAGACATGATCGGAGACAAAGGAGTGCTGGTTCAAAAGAGATGGGGATGCTACTACCAACCACAGTCTTGGGTGCATTTGTGGGGAAATTCATCCCTTTTAGCTCCTCACCTTCTCTGCATAACACCTCCCGTGCCAAACTCAGGTACTTGGGTTTAGAGTGGGGGAGGAGGATTTGGCTCTATGGTTGAAAGCATGCTACCAGTAGAAAAATACTATGTTTAAACAAAACGGGGGCCTGTGTTCTACTACAGCAACATTCTATGATAGGTTTTCCTGACTAATATGCCCAGATATTCCTCCCCTACATCTGCTAGCCAGACTTCACTATGGGCAGGTCTTCCTAAGGGCAGCGATTAACACTGTGAGATCAATCCTTTGGGATCAATTTATCACATCTAGCCTAGACATGATAAATCAATCCCATAGTGCTCTGCCGTCGACTCCTGTACTCCACCGCTGCAAAAGGCGCAGGTGGAGTCGACGGGGGAAGCGGCAGCAGTCGACTCAGCGCTGTGAAGATGCCGCAGTAAGTTGATCTAGGTACGTCAGCTTCAGTTAAGCTATTCTTGTAGCTGAAGTGTCGTATCTTACATTGATTTCTCCCCTCATTCCCCTAGTGTAGACCAGGGCTATACAGTCTGTAGCAGGGATTCCCAAACCATACACTACTGGTGGTACCTGAGCTGAAGTTGACAATGGTGTTTTTTTTTGTTTGTTTGTTTTAAAGAAGATGTGAACCAACAAAGTTTGGAAGCCACTGGTCTACTGTATGGTTTTATAAACACCACTCTGGGAACTTGCAATGTCTTCTCCATACCTGTCTAAGTAAAAATATTAGTAACCACAAAGTATCTGTAATACATCAGTGGCTATCATGATTTTAAAATGTATCAGTTAGTGCAATTCAAAGATCTTATCACCTGGAGTCTGGATGGCATCTTAAGCCACAACCAGAGGTCTGTGATACTATATGGAAGAACACTGCCCTTGGATTGTGTAATTGCGTTCATCGAGGTTGTGCTAAAGTCCAGTGAATTCAAAGGCTGTCATAACATCTTTAACTAGCTGGCCTTCACAGGTATTTATAAAACAGAGGGCATGCCATTAAGAAGTCAATAGTTACCACTTACTATTCTTACTAAGAATGGTACTTCCTACTTTAAGGGGAAATTGTGCTCTCTTTCTCATTGCCACACTATGTCGTCCGACAGATCCTGACTTTTCAATCAACCACCGCTTTCAACAACCAAACCACATAACAAAAGAGCAAATATAGCAGCTTATCCTCACCGCACAGCAAAATAAACCAGGCAACCAGGAGAACTCAAGAAAAGAGACTCTCTTTGCAGAATGTGTCAAGCGCCAACAATCTGAGGCTATTTCCAACCAAGCCGGGGGAAGAGAATGAGTTTCCAGAGACAAGGTCCCATCACAGAGGATACTGTTTCAGGAACTAAATTGCTGAGCACAGGTACTGAAGTGAACAGCAGCATGCTCTTGGTGTCTATCAGGATTTGACCCATAGATGTGAGCACGAATGAGATCAGAAAGAAACACACGATTTCTAATTCAGAGACGCCACGACTGTTCCACAATGTCAGCTGCTTTCCCGTAAGCCTTTTTCCATATAGGCACAAAGGTATCCAAATCCATTATGAACTGCAGATGCTCATCAATGAGAGACAGCAAGAGTTTGCCCCTGAGAAAAGTGAACCCAGAACTCGGCACTGGTGAGGCCTCAGCCAGAGTACTGTATCCAGTGCTGGGCACTATAGGAAAGATGTGGATAAACTGGAGACTGTCCTGAGGAAAGCACCAAAATGATAAGCGGTTTAGAAAACTGGACCTATGAGGAAAGATTTAAAAAGCTTGGGGCATGTTTAGTCTTGAGAGAAGACGATGGAGGGGCGAGCGGATAACAGTCTGCAAAGGTTACAGGCTGTTATAGAGGGGAGACACGCTGTCATGGTAGCATGAAGGAAACTCGCATTGCCTGTTCTCCACGCTGTCAACTGGACTGTGGCGAAATAAGGAATTTCTATCTCATGAACTGTCAGTCTGACACTTTTCCACAGCACTAAACAAACAAAACTTAAACAACTGATGATGACAACAAGTTAACAAGTTTGAAACCTGGACAAGGAAGGAAGGTATTGGCTCCTGTCTCAGACTCAGGAGACAGGAATTTTATTTCTGGCTCCACCACAGACTCACTACATAGCCTCTATATGCGTCATCTTGTTCATTCATATTATAGAGGGGACACTTACTCTGCTCCACGAAGCAGCTGAGAGATTAAATTCATTCGCGTCTGTCAAGTACTTTGATATTTTTGGACGAAGGTGCCAGGGAATTACTGGAGAAACACGAAGGCCCAACTTTTGGGGTCTCCAGTCACCTATGACTGAGAAGCATTTCAAATAAAAAAGACTGCATTTAAAGAGACTGTTTACATGCGGAAATTCTGAGGCCATCTACAATTCTTCTCAATCCCATTTATACTATTGGAAATATTTAGGAGAACAAAGTCTTCCACTGTTCAACTAGACTCCCGCTTGTTCTCTAAGCGAACTGGGTGAGACTTTCTGAATGGTTTGAAACAAAACAGATACATTCAGCCATTCCAAGGCCAGAAGGGACCATTGTGATCTAGTCCGACTGCTGTACCACACAGGCCAGAGAACTTCCAAAATAATTCCTAGCTTTTAGAAAAATATCCAATCTTGATTTAAAAATGGTCAGTGATGGAAATCTACTACGACCCATGGTAAATTGGTCCAATGATTAATTACTCTCAATGAAAAAGGTACACCTTATTTCTAGACTGAATTTGTTTTGCTCTACCTTCCCACCACTGGATCATATTAGACCTTTCTCAGGTAGATTGAAGAGTCCTCAATTATCAATATTTTGTCCCCCGTGTAGGTACTTAATAATCTAATCAAATCTTCCCTTACATTTCTCTTTAAGCTAAATAGATTGAGCTCCTGAGTTTACTACTATAAGACACGTTTTCTAATCCTTTAATCATTCTCATGGTTCTTCTCTGACCCCCTTCCAATTTATCCACACCCTTCCTGAATTGTGGACACCAGAACTGGACACAGGATTCCAGCAGTGGTCACACCAGTGTTAAATACAGAGGTAAAAGACTGCACTTACATAATAATTAATCACATCCATTTCTGTAGTGCTGACTATTATAGTATTTGATCACCCAGATTGTTGTTGAACACAATAAATTAAAATAGCACAAACGAAGGACAACTCTTAGTGCAATTTCTGCAGCAATGCTGTGAAAAGGGATTCCAGAAACACCAAAGAGAAATCTATTACATTTGAAGATCTTGCTCTTTCCTCTAAGACATATAACCTTTTCTCTAAGGCTGCCCCTGTGGTTACATGTAGCAAGATAGCAAGGGGTTTGGAAGCAGATGCGGTGTTAATCAGCATTCCTTTTCACATGCACAAGGGCAGTCTTATAAGATTTAATGTGGCCAGTGCATGAAATAAGAGAAAAGCGTATAATTGCAAAGTCTATTGTTTCACTTAAATTTGAGCCTAAAGGGAAAACACTTCAGCTCCCATTAAGGCTTTTGGAAGCTGTGCACTGGAATTCTGGTGCAGGAAACAACAAGCATGTTTGAATCCCTTACCTCTGGAGATGGGTTTTCTATTGCTAATTTAAACATTTCATATGCCTGGTTTTTCTATTGCAAAACTTTAAGTATATCATAGTAATTTAAAAAAAAATAAGTCTGTGAAGTGAACCCAAAGACAAACATTGCCAGTGTAACTAAATAAGTGACATCTAGGTGAATATGAACAGGCTGGTTTAAAGGATTTATGGCACAGCGCATTTTGGCTTCAATTACTTTTCAAAGTACTCAGCGCACACAAGAAACCATGTAATTATAAGATAACTCTTTACCCAGCCTCTAGTTAACCACACTCCCCAGGTTAACCAAAGGTCAGTCTTGCCCCTGGATAACAACATGCACCAAACATTTCGGCCTCTCTTATACTCATTCTTCTAAGGGTTTTGGTTTTCAAAAACCCTTTATAAGGGCAGGAAAATAACACGTGATCATCAAACCAAAATAGATGAGGCAGCCCAGCTGTGCAAACCATGTAAGTGACCCTGTTCCAGTTCAAAATCTCAATCTTTCGCTCCCAGGCCCAGCTGAGTTTCAGGGGCAGTATGCCCAAACTCATGGGAGGTTTGGTCCTGCACCCATTTAACCCAATGACAGTTTTCACATTGACTGAAACAGGAGAAGAACCAAGCCGGGGAGGCAGGATGGAGACACATGGAAAAGAGTACACTGAAGACTGCATGGCTGGTATTTCAGAAACTTTGCATTGTCTCATCGTCACTAAAATGTAGCCATGTTTGGCTTTGTGTCCCAGACAAGTTACATATAACCTCTAATCTTCATCTTTTTTTTTCTGTCCACAACAACATGCTGTATGTTATGGAAACCATGGCATAGACCAAACTGGCACCTAGTTTAAAAAATGGTTTCTCTCTGTCTATGCAGACAGGCAAGAGGAAACCTTGTTATTTGGGACAACTATAAACCTGGTTTCAGGATCTTTGAAATGCTGCAACTAAGTGCTGTCAGATTTTATTTTAAAATAATTAATTTTAAAAATGCACACTGCGATTAGTGATCAGCTCGATCAATTAGTTCAAACTACCGACAGGACAAAAAATTAGAGGGTTACAGGAAAAAAAATCCATGGTAGTTAAAAACAAATGAAAAACCGTTTAGTAAAGCACCACCATCTGAAGGCATTCCTTCACTCCTCACACTTCGCAGGGGACTTACAAAGATTATTTTTCACCAATTTAGCTTAATGACACTAGTGCACCCCTCTCCATAGGAAGCTGGCTCCATAGCAGTCTAAGCACTTATATTTAAAGAAAAAAATACATCTGGCTTCTGAATAGTGGAAGTCCTGAAAAGCCAGAAGTTGGCCTTCTTGTGCCTTAAAGCGCACTGAGGATAACCTCAGGCAGGATCAAACCCAAGACAATAACCCACACTGCTTCCTGAAATCTCATAGGAGGGGAGAGGGCGCTGCCATCAGAAAGGCGCCCCTCTCTCCTACAGAGGCAGAGTATACAGTGGCCACAGCACTCAGAGTCCCTGCTGATGCAAAGGATGAGGGGCTGGGATCAGGAACTGAGCCATCGCTTTGATAGAATCTAGCCTCAAATTGCTTTAACAAACCACTTTCTTTTTCAGAAGCTGGCCTTGATTTGAGTCCTATGTGTTGATTAAGAACCCCCAGGTGTCGGAAGGATGAAGCACTCGAGACATAGCTATGCTATGTGTACCCAACTGCATCATGAAACGTCAATACTAGTGTTCACTCACGGCCAACAGGCAGCTTTAAGAAAGAGCATGGGTTAAATGCAGAAGCTTACAGTTGAGGTAAATACTACAGCTTAATGTGTACTATCTTACACCAGAGAACCAAGTAGAGCAGAATTGTGTCTACAGTAATGAGGTGCACTTGTTAACACGTGCCTTGGTTTGCAAAAGTTGGAACAGAAAAAACAAGGCAGCTAGAAAGTATTTTGTTTGTGATCTATCCATGAAAATGTCTTAGTTTTTCTACTGAACATGAAAACAAGCATAAATGACAATTAGAGGCATCCATTGAACCAGAATGCAGGTCCTGGAGGTCTGCTTTGCTTTCTTTGCGCTAACTGCCCTCATCCAAATAATGTGATAGTAACATCAAGAGCCTGCACTACTCACTGAGAAAATATTCCAGCATTGTAGCCAGAGAGGACATCTTAGTGGCCTAAAGCATCAGGCTGGGAATATCTAGGCTCTGTAGAACCATGGGTTCAAAACCTAGCATGGTCAACTCTGCTGGTCAGTTGTGTGAGGTAGACACATAGTGAGAAACATGCATATTACAGTGTATGTGGGAGAGGGTTTTTCAAATAAGATACTAAAAACTAAGGTCAAGTCTGCTAAGTGGAGATTAAAGACCGCATGGTACTTTTCTTCTTAGGAATTTGCCCCCGTTCCTTTGGCTAAATGACCCCTCCCTCCATTTCTGAGTAGGGGGTAGGAGGATATAAATGTGACCCAGAGGTGACTGCATTTCAATAGCATTATATACATAATATATATATTATTTATGATGTACTGGAATAAAAGGCACCATTTAAATGTAGAACTTCATCATTAGTTCAACAATTTGGGAAGCGCCTATCTTTCGTAAAGTTGCTGCAACCCTGTCACTTGGTGCCAATATACTGCACTGTCTCATCCTGTCATACTGGGGATATCAGCCCAGGACAAAGCTTGGTCCTTGCTCTCTGAGCAGTGCTAATGGGCTTTGGAGGAAGTCCTAGGCAGTCCTTCATGGCTACAAGGGCTGATGCGGCTTTTGAAGCAGGTAAGGGATCCTGGCAGACTAGGCTTATGGATGACAGCTAGCCCTAGAGTATTCTTTCTAAAAAGATGCTGTGTCAATCAATGCTACACTTATTGAACTGAGAAAGCCTTGTAGGTCAGGAAACCTGTTTCTTCACTGCGCTCCTACACGCTCTATTTATTCAGTTTCTATTGATAAATGGAGGAAAATGCGTACCTTCTGGCAGCAATGAAAGGGTTAACCTTCTACTCCAAAAAACTAAGATTTTGGCAGCTTTTCTAGTTATCTTCACCCCTCCCAGAATACAGACCTTTTCTGGTTCAAATAACCCTCTAATATTTGAACTGCGAGCAGAACATACTGAATGCGCACAACACACAGTCATACTCACCGACATTGTAGAATGGGCATCTACAGCCCCCTAAGGGAGGACAACACAGGGACTTTAAAACAATTGCATAAGAGAGCAAAGTAACAATGTGAAAGGCAGTGAGATGGGAACAGTTCAGGAGTACCGTGATCATCTCCTACCACAAAGCTTACTCTTTAAACAAGACTCTCACTAAAGCTGTCCCTTCAAGAACTTGACAGCATATTAAAGAACTACACACACATTTAAATTGACACCCTTATCTCAGTATCAAGCTACAATATAATGAAGTTTTTAGTGCTCATATTCTGTTCTCATGCCAGATATTTTCCACCAGGACAACATAAGATGAGCATATTGACCAAAGCAATCAATGCTACCCTTACAGTAAAACTCAGATTTCCCCTGTACTTACTTCCACACACTGTCTTTCAATATGTTATGGAGGCAACATTTCATCTAGTAAAGAAGCAACATAGGAACACATTTTCTTTACAAGAAAAATCTACCTCTCTTTTAAAGTTCTCTCTACAAAACACGTGAACTGCCAGGATCACTGTGTTTATTTGCAACTGCAAAGAGATGTCGATACAGCTAATGGGGCACTGGACAAAGCATCCCAAGCAAAGAATCCATAGAGTTTACACAATTACAGCTGAAATCTGTGTTCACCATCTGGCAAAAATAAACACACAGGAAAGACTCTGTGCAAAGAGTTCATGCTGAATTGCTTGAGACTGGAGAGGTTAGTTGTAGGATTGCTGAAAGATTACTTCCCTTTCCCAGGTCATTGTCACCTCTTGCCCTCAGCCAATGACCTTCCAAAAGAAGGTTATCAAGTAACAAGACTAACAGAGGATTAAAGGAAACTTAAAATAAAAACAAAACACACCCCTTTCCCCAACTCCCCTCCCCACTCCCCAGCAAAAAAAACATCCTTGCTTTGTTAACCTGACAGCTCATTGTAGGTGTTGACACAACCCTCCATCTTTGAAAGGCTTAAAGTCAACAAATCAGTGTGTTTGGAGTAGCCTTGTCAATGCGATTTACATTAGCTTGTCTAACAAGAAATAAAAACAACAATCAGGCATCGTGGACAAAAGGCTTTTTCATTCATTCTCTTTAAAGCGTTTTGCACAAAATATGAATCTATTTCAACAGTGGCCCTGTGCTCTCTAAAGGGCAGGAAAGCCACCTTTTTCTTTTAGCTAAACATTTTATTTAAACTTTTTCAGAAGGAGAGTACACTACCTTACCAGCACTGAGTGAGGCAGGCAGCATATCGTAACTAACTTGACTTGCTAATTCAGAAAGGAAAGGGCCCCAGGGCCAAACGTTAGCTGTGCTTTTATTTCCAATAACATATTATTTGTTTTGAGACGTTTAGTGCACTTAGCAGACCATTTTTAAATTGTGGCTATAAACCACCATGAAAGTTCTGTGCTGTGGTGTTATGTGCCAGAGTCTTAACCATGAACTCTTCACCCTGCAACATGTGCTCGAGACATGCTGGTGGGTCCCGGCTCCAATTTGCAGCCCTGTGTTTGCCATTTCCCCAAACTAGCAGAAAGTTGGGAAGAAATGCATGTCCTTCCCTAAGCAGCCCTGTCTGTCCTAGCCATCAATACACTAATCATTGCTATAAAAATCCATTTCTAAAGCCCAAATACTGTCAAAGGATGAGAGCAAAAAAACGAACAGAATCCAGGGAATTCAGAATGTAAGGAAAGGGTCATTTTCCTTAGAAATACCCATTACTGTTTTGCTCTCTCCTAATCATGATAGATGACTCAGTAGAAAGTCACAATAGACACTTCCCTCCCATCACCCCCTACGAAGTCCAAGCTGATGCTGTAGCGTTGAAACTGGAAAACACAACTCCCATTTGAATGTATGAGAACAAAGGAGACTTTCAAAGTTCTTTTTAAGTTCTATTAACTTGTAATACTTTGGGTCAGTATTAAAATTTTACCTTACAGCTATTGGGAATGTCTAGGGTCTTTTGTGGATTCAAATCAGAAGGACATGACCAAAGCGCAGCTCTCAGACCAAAATTTATCCTGCACACTGTTCAGAGTTACCACTTGATTTTTTTCAGCAGAATGCTGACTTGAGAACTCGTAGGCTCTGCAAGTAGAGCTGGTCTGCTGGGTGCTTAGAGCCCTGACTCTGCAGAGACTTCTATACACAGGAACAGTCCCATTTAAGACAACAGAACTACTCTCGTGCATAAAGTTAAGCAAGTGAATCGGTCATTTTATCTCAGGGTTATACTTCAGGTCTGGTCCTTTTTGTGTAACTTTTATATAGCCTTGGCAAAATTCTGCATGCCCAGAGTGAGTTTATTTGATCAACAAGCAAAACATTACAAACTTTTATTTAGGATCATCATGATGAAAGGCAGGCAAGTTGCTTTTGAGTGTGGGCTGGTAAATTTTCATGACAATTTTTAAGGCTACTATAATGCTTACCATTTCACCTGTCTTTGCTATTAGTCATTTCCAGAGACGGATGATGATTTTTCTTCCAGCGAATTTGAAAAGTTAAAAAAATTGGAGAATTTGTGATGTTTTTAATTGTGTGAATTCAATCACTGTGAAACAACTCTGGGAAACAAAGTAATCACAGAATAGGAGCAAGATAGCCAGGGAAATGGGACTCTTTCCTCAACATGGCTCAACCCTGTTTTGCAGGGCTATTTCTAGCAGTAAGAGGATCGGTCACTCTCCATGGACCACTCAATCTTTTACCTCTCTCATTAAACAGCTAATAGTGTGCAAACATGGTGGTAATTTTTTTTGGGGGGGGAGAGGGGGAATTGAGAATGCAAGCTCTCTTCACACAATGCATCAACGCCCATCCCATGGTAGTAATACTCGGTCATTAATGACGTGGGCTGGATTCAAACCAGCAAGCTAGAGGTGAAAGGCTCTATTATTCCTTTAGCAATACTCTCATATATACACCGATAATTCATCCTTTTTATTTAGTTGTTTTCTCTTTCATCCCTATTCTTCTGCAAAGTACATACTGCTTTTGTATTGCTTCTACATGCTGACTTTATACTGTTAGACTTGGGATTTCTTTCATGTATAACAGTTGATGTTTTATTTGAAAACAATAAAAAAATATACTTAGAAACAAAGCAAAATTATGGGGTCAAACAAGAAAACCCAACAAGAATGGAAGAGAAAAGAGACCAAGGCTAACAATGGAGTCGATATACTTTAAGGATTTAAAAAATAAACAAACCAGTATGTATAGAATGTCAATTCTTCCTGTCTTTAACACTGGCTACAAGTTACAGAGGAAGCCTTGAGCAACTTAGAATGAAGGCGCACACACACTGTTCTTGTAAAAAAACAGTTTTTTCCACACCCACCTCCCCCTACAAACTATTTAAGCCAGATCTGCAGCATTACAAACCACACTTTGAGATCTGATTAACTATCTCCCATATTTCCATAGGGCAGTCGTGAGGATTCATTTTTGTACGATGCTTTGAGGATAAGGTGGTGTGTGTGTGCACGCACGCGTGTGTGTGTACCGAATGTTGCTAACTTGTTACCCGACATCCTTACTATTAGGAAAGGCAGAGTGACTTTTTGAGTAGCTCGGTAGTTTTACATACATCTTAGATTGATAGAGAGATAGAGAGGTCGTTTCTACCCTCCTCAATCTTTTTTTGGAGTAAGCAGATGCCCTCCCTATTCCCAAAACAATTTTGATTAATTTGAAAAGGAAACGTTAATGTTTCAAGGAAGATAAATCACTCCAGGTCCATCTCATAAATCACTGTGGGCATGTCTTTCCTTCTTCACAGCCCCACGTTAGCCATGCTTAATGCTTCAGTGAAAAGACACTCTGTCAATCAGGTCTACAGCAAGACAACACAGAGGCTGAGGATGAACGAAGAGGGAGTTTCTCTCCCTACTGGAGGGGTGTGTGTGAAAAGGTTGAAGGGGAAGGGGGTATGTTGCAATGCTTTTGCGAACACTTACGTATTTCATTTCCCAAATAAATGGTCATTTGGATTCCTACAAAAACATGCCTCTCCTTTCATCCCAGGTGATCATGCATTAAAAACACCAATAAAGCATCAGTAGGAGACAGTATGAATTCTTACTTTTTACTGTACCATCGCTACCTAGCAAAAACTTACTATTGCTACCAGCTAATTGAATTACTCCGCAAGTTCAAGCAGTAGAGGCATGTGCTATGGGGCTACGGGTCCAGATTCAAAGTAGAGGTGACAACCCATGGTAGCGGTCACTGTACTTCTATCCAGATCCCTAGTAGGAAGACATCTACTAGTTAAAGAATCCAAACAGGAGTCAGCAATCCCCAATTCTAAGCCTGGTTCCGACACGAGTCCCTGTCTGACCACTGACATGTCACTTCCCTATCTGCTCTGCAATATGGGATGGAGTCATTTTGAAAATATAGGTGACCCAAAAGGAAGAGATGGGTGAAAACTCTCAAATCTCTCTCCACCACAGCCCAATCTCTCCCCCAAAGGTTAGTTGTGATGCTTAACATTCCCCCTTCTCACCTCATTCACCATGGTGTCTTCAAATCTGATTAACTGGAACAAATCCTTCTCACCATGCCTCTGGCTGTTTCTCTATCCCTAGGAATCAGAACCAATTCCCTTCCAGCTGTCAGATCTTCGAGACACCACAACAAGGACTCTTATGGGATCCAAGACGCCGTAGGCGCAGGATTTCAAAAAGGTACCACTAAGGCTTTGGCTTTAATATCGGCTAAATGACACTGACGAGTGGTCTAAAACCTTTGTAGTAGCTCAGTCAGAGAGATGAACAAGCAGGACGAAGCTAAGACAGAGAACTACAAATGCTTCAGAGCCGGACTTTTTAGTCTATATCCCAGTTGATGACATTTAACAAACTATGTGCCTAGATGCCACTGAGCTGGACAACTATCAGAGTGAATGATAAGTAGTCAAATGAAAGAGTGAAATACATTATTTAATGGTTTTGACATTTCAAAGTTCTGCTGATGGAAAATATTAACAGGGACAAATCCATAGGACCCAAAATAAATTTTAACAGGAAAGAAGCTCTTTCTGGATAAGTGAAAGTGCCTGATTATTAAGTTTACTTTACTAAATAGGATATTATACTCTACTAGGTCAACAACAGAATTCGATGGATAACATGATGATTTCTCTAGAAATTAGTAAATTCAGGTGTATCGTCAACAGAGAAAAAGCTACTTTCTGCTATATGATGCAAAGCTATATTTTCAACTGTTGACATTATGAGCACATTGTTACAAAAGCTGCAACTGAAAAACTCAAAGGCAAAATATATTCTCAGCCACAATACCTTTTCTAAAACAGGCACTTAACACTGATTAAAATAAAACCATACCCCCCGTTATTTAAAATCATATTTAAACCAAATACCTTGCTAATTATGTCCCTTGCTGTATTTTTTAAATCAACAGCTCTGTACGTTTTTCTCTGTCTTTAAGGAACAGTTTTGGGAGCTCCCTGAGGGAGCCTGACTTCTAACAACACTTGAAATGCCTTATTTAAAAAAATCAGTTTGTATAAGACAACAGCACAATGTATCATTTACACTACACTGCAGAGGTAAAGTTCTAACAGTCTAAAGTTCTACAGCGGCATCAGAATCAAACACGCCACCCCCCAGTACTCCCAGTTTTCAAAGAAAGAGACCACTGTCACTTACAGGTAGATGTGTGAACACAGCAAAGGTGCTGCGCAGGAAAGCAATGAGATCTACTAGGTAATCACTGGCTTTGCTGTCCGGTTCAGCGACCATCCAGTCATAATCTGCCAGCTGCAAAAACTGGTCTATCTTCTGGTTTAGATTGGTGTAAATCTCTTCCTCTGCAGCATGGCGGGCATCCTGGGAAACAAGAGAAGACTCCTGAAAATGGGATGGGAATGAAATTGGCCCAATGGTGTACAGAGCCTTCAATACTGTGCACTGGTAAGGTAACACAAGATGTGGTGTCACATTCGTGGTTTGTTCTTCATTAGCTTCCCTTTTTTGCCCTACATGCAAAATCTTCCTTTTTTCTACTAGTCTAGCTGATCATGCTTTTGCATTCTCCCATTAGTAGCTCTGTTCCCTTTTCTAATAATGATACTTACTTGCAAGTCAAAGTAGGTATGTGGGCTTGATTTCAGCCTCTTAAGTTCACGACAAATAGTAATTTCTCAAAACACCACCTAATCCTTCTGGCTATTACCTGCACCTAGCAGGCACTAGGGCTGATAAAATGCCTTAGCAGTGGCAGACACTTGTTGATGATTTAGTTTGGCAGCTTTAAAAAGCTACAGCAAAAAGGAATTTGTGTAGGTCACATGCGCTGGGAACACAAACTGAGGTGAAACTCTACTCTACCTTTTGAAAGGTTATATATGTGACTAATCTGGAAGTGACTCATTTGTTATTATTTTCCTTGCTGCTTTGTTACTGTAGGGTTGATGATAAACACGAAAATGCCAACCATCTTGTCGTTTTTTTAATGTAAAGACCATAAGAATGGCCATACTGGGTCAGACCAAAAGTCCATCCATCCCGGCATCCTGTCTGCCAACAGTGGGCAATGCCAGGTGCCCTGGAGTGAGTGAACCTAACATGATCAAGTGATCTCTGTCCTGCCATCCATCACCATCCTCTGACAAATGGAGGCTAGGGACACCATTCCTTACCCATCCTGGCTAATAGCCATTAATGGATTTAACCTCCATGAATTTATCCAGTTCTCTTTTAAACCCTGTTATAGTCCTAGCCTTCACAACCTCCTCAGGCAAGGAGTTCCACGGGTTGACTGTGCACTGTGTGAAGAAAGCAGTATTCAAATAATTTGAAAAACAACACATATTGAAAGGATTGCATAGACATTATAAAATGTTTAAAAAAATTAGAGTGGAAGTTTTCAAACACATTTCATAGCACAAGATTTGTGGAGCATGCACAACTCACAAATGGTCTATCTAAAATCAGACATACTCCACAAAACATCCCTAGGTTACTATGGTTTTCTCACCTTGAACGTGGTAGTGCCATAGAGTTTGGTAGTATGGACAGTCTCCGGGAGTACGTTGGTGATATTGGTGATGAATTCTTCTAGGAACTTGCAGGATTTCTCCAAATGGGTCGTATTTATAATAATCTGCACAAGCTGTGAAGGCAAGGAGATGTGTCAGGTGTGGCTTGTTTTTTAAAGTAAGGGGTGTATTGGATTAATGGATGCCAAACCAGGATAATCCATCATCATGCTGACACCGCACAGACATACTGTACCCTGCTAAAGGCTTTAAAAAAAAAAAAGACAAAAAAAAAGAAAGACTGTTGTTTTAAAATATGAAATTTAAATAAAAGCTCACACTTGAGTAATTTCTCATGACTTTTGCTAAGACCACAATAGACGATAATGAATTTTATAAACTTGTTCATTTTAGTACAGTTCAAATACCATTAAAATACAAAGGGTTATAGAAGATAACCTATTTCTGGTCTGACATGGTATCTGTTAATAAACCCTGAATACCCTGTATTCTTGAGTGACAGTTCGCAAAAATGACACAGTGGCATTTAGAAACGAAGCTACAGATGATTGGATGATAACTATGAACTGGTAAAATGCCTTAGCAAAAGATCAGCTTAAGTTGATGCAGCTCAAGCATTGCAACTTTAGGACAAAACAACCTTGTTTTTGCTTCTGATTCATTCACACATTATTTATCTTTGCAAATAACTTATTTAGTTCCTTAGTCACATTAACGTCTCCAGCAGGAACCCGGTCTTCTTGTAAATTACCTCACATATTTCAGATATGATATAAGCAGTAACGGAAAGGTTCCAAGAACTTTCCATTTAACCCCGATGTCACACTAAAATATTTTCTAGGACATTCGTGCTATTTTGCTAGACCATTAGAATTCCAAAGTGACATATTAGATACAAAAGGAATTGGATTTAGGACACCAGGAGTGTGTGCGCGCTGTCGGAATTTTAGATCATTGATCTATAAGTATTCAAGATCATTTACTTTCAAGCACCAATGATTCAGAAACTAGTTATATTTGACAGGATGCTACTCCCTCTCACCCATCGTCCACACAATACTTCTTAATCAGGTTATAACAATTGATTTTTACAATCCACACCAAGTTTCAGTAAAACGAACCAGACTGAATAGATGTGCATAAATGAGCAATTCCAATTCCTCTTGTTCATTACCCAGCCTTCTAGCATTGGTGTAAATAACTTCATCAGGTCCCGTGATGACTAAACTCATTTTAGTCTCATCAACTTGATTTTAGTCTATGTGAGTTCACATTTGTTCCCCCTTTTTATCTTCCCATTTTGTTGTTAATTTAACACCCTCTTGATTAGTCTAGCCAGCCTGCTACCTAGAAGACTGATTCCCCTTTCACTGAGATGGAAGAGGTCATCCAAACTGTAGAATTCATTCTCTCCTCAGAAAGTGGACCAATGTTCCACAAAATCAGACCCCTCTAATTTTACACACCTTACTTAGCCAGCAGTTCACATCCAGAATCTTCTGCCTTGTGTCTTCCTTTGTTCATGAGACAGGAAGGATCTCTGAGAAGAGCTCTTGGACAGTCTTCTTCAACATCCTTCTGATTTCTTCGAAGTCACCTACTAAATGTGAGCTATCCTGCCACGCAGTGTCATTAGTGCCAATATTCACCATCGCCAGTGGGTCCTTGCCCATTGTCTTCAGAAGCTTACCCAATTTTAGTCACATCTCATGCCTTGGCTCCTGGAAGACAGCACACCATGTCACGGTCCATCTGGGTCTTGCAGAAAACATGTACAGAATCCAAACAAGGATTGTCTGTCTTCACTGGACAGTTGGGGATCTTTTTGTGAGCAAGTTTAATTGTCCTGTGGGTTGGGCTGAGCAGCCCTCCTCAGATACATCCCATCTGCTTTCCATTCCATTCAGCCAGCTGGATTATCAGAGATATTTTCTGCAGATTCCACATTGAGGACCTGCTAACGATTGGATTCTTCTAGCTATGTAGAATTCCTCCTGATCCTCTTCCCTCTGGTAATCACAATCTCCCCAGCCTCATCTGCTTCCAGACATGCAGAATGCTCCCCGTGTCTCTTGCCTCAAGTGTTTATGAAGTGGCAATTTTACTCTCTAGTTTCCACACACACTGGTTCCTTGATAGTCAATTCCTTTCTTCCTTGAATCTGCAGTGGTGAGGCTTTTCAAATCTGGTTGTCCAAATTAAACAAATGATAGTTCTTTTCGCCCCCTCTTGTAATCCCTTGTGTCCCTGCTATGCATTTGTAATCCCCCTCTTTACTACTAATGGCTCTCTCTTGGTGGGAGATCAAAGCACACATGGTTTTAATCGGTGCTGCACAAATCAACAAGAAGGTGGGGTTCATTGTCTCTAATGCCATCCGGTTAGTATTTATATGGTATATCAAAGTGATGAGACATCTCAATTTACCAGGCTCAATCCCAAAGGCCTCCACCTACAAAAAACATTTCTATAAAATGACCTGGTACTGACCTTACATTAACATTACATTTGTCGGTGTGGATCTCTCCTATGGTGCACATGCACTTCATGCATGCAAGATCAGAATCTTTTGACCCACGCTGTTCCCTGGAACTGTGATTGTGTCCTGCATGCCCTTGTGCCTCTTCACCCAAGGGTCAATAAGTAGAGTGGCCCTCACCATCGCTCAGATTCATTGATAATCCAAAATCCCAGAGAGCTGGATAATGAAGGCGATGGGGTGGACCGCAGTTGTTGAATCCACATCGGTGAAACACCTTGGAGACCTACTAATGACAACTAGTTAGCTGTTCCTAGATTAACTGGACACAGGTCTGAAGAGTCCTACTACGGATAACTAAATAAGGATTAGAGAGGTAGCCGTGTTAGTCTGGATCTGCAGAAGTGACAAAGAGTCCTGTGGCACCTTAAAGGCTAACAAAAGTTTTGAAGCATAAGCTTTCGTGGGCTAATACCCACTTCGTTGGGTGCATGCAGTGGAAGTATCCAGATTGCAGAACTGCTCTCCTGAATTTGGCATCTGATCTAGTTGCTAAACCCAGGGTGTAATGCTTGGCAAAGGTATAGACTAAGTTGTATGTGAGCCTGCAGAACTCTGATATAGGAACATTTATTAGGCATGTAGAGGAGGTTGTATGGTCTCCAGCTGAGTGGGCCCTGATGCCACCTGAGGAGAGGGTCATATCAGTTAGTTGATAACAAATTGTGATGCACTGAGTGATCCACTTGGATAATCTCTGGGAAAAGATGGCCTGACCTTTCACAGCTTTCTCCAATGCCACAAATAAATGGGATAATTTCCTGAATGACTTCATCCTGTCTAGCCGATAAAGAAGGGCTCTGGAAACATCTGAAGTATGGAGCTTGATTTTTTGCAGGTGTGAATGTGGTTCGAGGAAAGAAGCTAGTGGTTTGCTTTAAATGAAAATCAGACACCACTTTGGTAAGAAAGTTCTGATGAGGTCTCCGCACACCTTATCTCTATGGGAAAGAGTGGAAGGAGTATCTGTTACTGATGCTTCCTCTGCAGCATGGGGCACCATTCATTTGAAGGTTGAAACTAGTATAAATGGTGAATTTCTTTGTAAACTGAAGTCTTTAAACCACGATCAGAGGACTCAAGAACTCAGACAGAGATTATGGGACTATTACGGGAGTGGGTAGGTGAGGTTCTGCGGGTTGCCTTGTGCAGGAGGTCCGACTAGACAATCACGGTGGTCCGGTCTGGCCTGAAAGTCTATAAGATGTTTAAATCTTGCTACCTCTTCCGGCTGGGGGACAGCCATCACGAAAGTGGTTTTGAGAATGAAATGGTGTGTAGAGAGTACTTCGATAAGAGTTCACTGGGGAGTTCCAGGAGGCCCATAAGAACTACATTAAAGTCCCAGGCAGAAGTGAACTGCGGAATTATATCTAAATGGACCCTCATAGAATTAATGGTGAGGCTTAATGGTGAAGCTTAAGTTAAAGAAGATGTAGTCCGAAATCCTGGGAATAGGGTTTAAAGGGATGAGACCATATCACAAAGCCCAGATGGAAAAACCTTTCCACTTTGAATTGTAGACTGATCTGGTCTTGAAAGGCCTTCCTGCTCTACATTAGAATTTTCTTGTACCTCAGCAGAGCAATCCCTATCTGAAGTGCTCAGTCACCAAACTTCCAACCCATTGGATATAAAGATGTTGGGTTTAGATGGGTAATTTGTCCTTGATTCTGAGTGTACATCTAGCAGATCGGCGAGAGATCTCAGTAGCTATGTGGACAGATGCAGTAGGTCTGTGAACCAATACTATCCAGACCAATTCGGGGTTCTAAGTACTACTGTAACCACATCTACCTGATATTATTTATGATCCTGGGTATCAAGGGAATGGGAGTAAAGGTACAGAGAAGGTTGAGACCAAGGGGTTCGGAAAGCATCCTGGAAGAAGCCTGCTCTGGAACAAAATAGTGAACATTTGTTCTTGGAGGTGGTGAACAAATAAATTATGGGGGAGCCCCATAATACAGGTTTGAGCATGGAGTCCTTCAGTGACTGAGTCCTCATGAATGGTTGGGATGAATGGCTGAGTACTACCTGCTGTGGTAATATGACAAATAATCGTTTGCTCCCAGAAGGTGAAGAGCCATGGAAGTTTTCCCATGAAGATGGCTTGATTGGTTCTTGACAGAGGGAACTGAAAGGACCCCCCCTTGCCTCTTAATATAAAGATTGTGGAAGTGTTCTGTCAGGATCTTCAGCACTATGGTTTCTTTCAGAAGCAGAAGAAATGCTCCACAGGCCAGTTCAAATCACTCAGAATTCCAGCACATGGATATGGGGGGGGGGGGGCAGGCGCTTTCCAGACCCATATGCTTTGAATCTAGGTGTTTTAGCTGGGTCCCCCAATCTGCTATGGAGACATCTGTAATCAGGGTCACTGTGGAAGGAGGAGTGCAGAATATTTTTTGCAGACAATCTTGGGGCCTCATCCAACCATCCAGAAAAGCTTGTATAGCAGTCCATACCACAAGATAAGTGTGCTTATGATGTTTGGTTGATTGGAAAACAGACCGCAGGCAGCTCCTGAGAAGGCAGAGGCAAAGTGTGGCAAAACATGCAGGATGACACAGGACCCAATAGTTTAATGTTTGCAGTGTAGGTCCTTGTGTAAGCTCGAAAACTGGTCTCTCTTTCACCAACACAAGTTGGTTCAATAAAAAATATTTCCTCATTCACCTTGTGTCTCAGAGATTCTTGCTGCTGTTGTAAGGTTTCCTCCGAGGTTGGACATTAGGGATGTGATGATCTGAAACTGGTCTAGATGGAGACATGCCTCCAGCTTCGAATCAAGAAGAGCCCCTATACATTCTATGGACAGAAGTGAGGAATGACCCAAATAGCCCGAGAGAACCAATAAAAGATATTACTTCACCCACCTTGTCTTTAATTCACACTCCGTCCTAAACATGGAATATGCCAAGGAGCGTGGACGGGGCACTGGAGACACCCTATGGGGATTTCTCAAAAGCCAGTTGTCCAAGAATGGGTGCATGGTTATACCTTGCTGTCTCAGACAGACTTCCACCAAACATCTTGGGACTGCAGATAGGCTGAAAGGTATTAATGGAGGCAGTGTCCCAATGTAAACTGGAGATATTTTCTGTGGACTGGATGAATTGCTGTATGAAAATAAGCATCCTGCAGGTCAAGAGAGACAAACCAATGCGGAGCTTCTAGAGAGGGGAGGAGGAAGCTAGCTAGTATCACTATTCTGACACAGTCTGTGCATGAATTTGTTCAGTCACCTTAGGTCTGGGACACGATGTACCTCTGTTTTTTTTTTTGGGGGGGGGGATATGAAAGTAGAAAGAACAGAAACCCTCCCCTCTGAGGTACTACTTCTATGACTCCGAATTCAAATATGTAAGATGGGTCCCCGAAGAGCAAAAGGGAATGGTGATGGGTGAGGGGAAAGGGCTGGAATTACATGGAGCAGACTTTGGTAACAAATGCTAATATTCACTGGTCTGAAGTAATTCAAGCCCAACCTGAGAAACATGGAAAAGGTAGCAATGATAAACAGGGTTAGGAGGGGTCTCAGGTGGGACTGGTACATGGCTTTCTACACAAATGTCAAACATGCTGTCTGGAAGATGATAAAGGGGTGGGATTAATAGAAGAGGCAAGGGCTGTCTTGTGGAAGGAACTTCAGCTAAGTGCCTAAATCACTTCTGAAAATATAGAATATCAGAATTGGAAGGGACCTCAGGAGATCATCTAGGTCAACCCCCTGCTCAAAGCAGGACCAATCCCCATTAAATCATCCAACAGATTTTTGCCCCATATCCCTAAATGGCCCCCTCAAGGATCAGAGAGGTAGCCGTGTTAGTCTGGAATAGCAGAGGTAACAAAGAGTCCTGTGGCACCTTAAAGACTAACTAAAGTATTGAAGCATAAGCTTTCGTGGGCTAATACCCACTTCGTCGGATGCAAGCAGTTACCCCTCAAGGACTGAACTCACAACACTGGGTTTAACAGGCCAATGCTCAAACCACTGAGCTATCCCTTAGAACTTGGCACCTAAGTGACCTGGGAGCTTTTCGAAATTTTACTCAATGTGTCCCCCTCAGCCACATTTTGAGAAACAGTGTAATGGCTCTGAGATCCCCAGATGAAAAATGCAACGCACTATCATTTTATAAACACTGGCCAACATTTATCCTACCTAAGAATGAGTGTTAGGGTGAAGAACAGAGAAATAGTTTTGAGATAGTGCGAACGTCTTTTCCTATTTTATCCTGACTAAAATGGGGCGGGGAGAGTTACCCATTTAGACCAGAGTAGAAAAAAGGGGAAATTTGCTACTCAAACTGTATGTTGATAAGTGGTATGGAGCAGGAGGGTGACGCCAGCCGCAATGTGAAAAGAGTGCCAAAGCAAAAGACCGTAGGCAGGCAGCTCCCGCCAAATTAGACCTTTATTTTAAATTGGAGCCATTAAGTCTGAACTGTCGTGACCTGTAGGCATTTCCTGTGGAATCCCACTTCAGCTTCCAGAGCCACACTGCCAAGGCAGCTGAACAAACCCTCCACCACAGCACTCTCTCAACCCCATTATTTTCTTCTCCTGGCATCACCTTTCCTATGCCTCAGAGTGGAACACACACCACATATCAAGTTCTTCTCTCTAAGCGGGGGGTAAGCAGTCTGGAGGGACTCCGGTGGTTAATTAACCAGTCAGCTATTAAATGCTGTTCACAGTCACACAAATCAAATTGCTATTGTTTAAAAATATACTCGCAACAGAGGATGATTTTTTCCCGATGAGGGCATAGTTCTACATTCCTTATTCCCAAGGACATCCTGGGGAGTGGGAGAGGAGGAATATGCCCCAAAGATCAGAGACACTCCCCTGTGGTGGAGGGCAGCAGGGCAAGGGTGAATCCCAGTTGTAAAACTGAGCACATATCCAGGGATAAACCAGTTCTGATGTGATGAAATTCTCCTAGATGTATCTGCATCTTGGATATATAATTGTTCCCAAAACACAAGAAAGGTTTTCACAGCAGTCAGCCACAGATTTCTTAGAGTAAATAAGTGTTAGTCAGGTCTCGCGTCACCATTCACATACAGTTACTTAAATTGAATACAGCTATATTTTATTTAATATTCCTAGGATAGTATCACCCAGAGGCCTCACTAGAATTCATTAGCCTAGGCACAGTACAAAGACATGTACCTGTCTCAATTAATTTATCATCTACTCACATTAAACAGATTTAAAATGTGAGTTGACGCACATAAAATCATTGGCTCACAAACATTTTGTAACTGCCATAAACATCCTCTTTCCTACAGTTTGGGAAGTTATTTTTGAATATCTGGAAAGAAACGTGCTCTGGGAGCAGAAACTGCCTTTTATACTCCATGTTTGTATGGTGTTTAGCACAATGCTGCCCAATTCACTCATTGGAGTTCTGACTTGCGGTTGTAATACAAATAATGGTCCTTTATTTTTACCTTATTTACATTTTTCATTCCTGTAACAAGGAATATAATAGCCAGCATACAAATGTGTTCTAGAGTTATAAATATTCAAGGAATACAGGCCATCGAATGATGGACAATGACAACTGAGAAAGCAGCAGAGAAATTCCTCTCCGAGCACAAAGCACTTACTAATTATTACAGCAATGCTAAGCAGCTTCCCATTGTTCTCAAAGAACCTAATGTTACGATGATGGTCCCATTGCTGCGTTTTAAAGACACGTCCTAGAAAGCTGAAATGGAACTACAAACATTAGATGACAGGACACATTCTCCTGCCATGACTAGTTTTTCTCTGGGAACTGAACTCCTTACCTCTGTCAGCCCTGTGTTTTTCCTCTTAATAACATTCTGCAAACAGTTACTCAGCGTTCGAGTCAGCAGCAAGTTGGTTGATTTTCTAATCATGTCGTCAACCTCCGTGGAGCTGAAAAACAAGAGGCCAAAAATTTATTTGAACAAGACTTTGAAGCAGGGGGAAAATCCAACCCGCCCAGCGCCACAACATCTGAGTCCCTCACAATATTTCCCCTCACAACACCCCCTCTGAGGTAGAGAAGTGCTATTATCACCATTGTACAAGTGAGGCTTGTCCAGTGTCACATCGGGAGTCTGTGGAAGAGCAGGGATTTTAACTCAAGTCTCTTGAATCCCAGGCTAGCACCCTCTTGCCTGGACCGACCATCCTCTCACTTCAGCACCTGATGGGCAAGGGTGCTGATTACCCCCATTTCAAATGGGAGCTGTGGTTATTAACACCTCTTGCTACCCATGCCCACCCCTATAATGTGTGTGTGTGTGTGTGTATATATACATATATATATATATGTATGTATTTTATACTGTATGTATTATGTTTTGTGAAGCATCTTAATATCTGGATAAGTATTAATATAAATAAAAACAGAATTTCCCCCCAATGCTTTCTACTGTGCTTGCTTTTCGTGTAATTCATGTCAGACAAGTGACAACATGCCAGCACAATGCACTTCCACAGGTGGTTAGGAGAATGTCCCTAGAACTGGTTCTCCTTCTACTGGGGTCAATGCTTCCTTTCCACACCCAAGTAAAACCGGGTAGAGTAAACCTACTCAGAGAGCTGCAGGCAGAAGGGAGACTGGATAAGCTGAAAAGCTTCCCAAGACTGTGATGTGAGGAGAAGCTGTGGAGAGTTAACATTGCTCTGCAGAGCCAGGCAGCGCGGCAGGTGACAGCAATTGACAGAAGAGCTGCTGATTGTGACGTGGTGGGAAAAGGAGGCGTCCAGGAGAGTGCGGAGCTAGAGTCCCCTCCCCATCCAGCTCCCTACCCTCAACAGAGCTGGTTGCTGGTATCCTCAACAATCCCCACCCTCCACTGTCTTCTTGAGCCCTGTCAGTCTCATACACGGGGGGGGGGGGGGGGGGGGGTTGAGGGAACAGCATTTTACCTATATTTCCACCAAAGTGATGGATGCCAGGTCTGTGCTGGACAGAAGGGTATTTGGTTCTACGACGACGGACTGTCTAATGGGTGTGACAGACCGCCGTCTCCCCCCTCTCAGGAACACAGGCAGGAAACCCTTTTTTGTTCCAACAGTGCCCTTTAATTTACAGTGCAGGACCCCACCACCAATATATACAGGTTAAAACAGTTCATTAACATCCAGCTCTATGTAGCTCATTAATATCCAGCTCTTAAACAGCTCCACAGGTTCTGGCTCTACAAACTCTATATAGTTCAGCCCCTAATACAATAATACAAACACAGCTCTTGATAGCTCATACACAAACTCACACAGCTCTTGATAGCTCAGACACCACCACCACACTGGGCTTCCTTCCTGGCAGCCTTATATCCCCCAGAGGAGGCTGCCAGGTGCAACTCATGCAGGTTGATTGCCCTGCAAGCCAGGTGGCTGATTAGCCTTTCCTGCAAGGGAGGTTTGCAGGCTGGTGCTCCCTCTTAAAGGGCCCACAGGGCTGGCTCAGGCACTCCTGGCCAGCACCCTGCCACAGGGTCAAGAAACAGAGTGACAGGGTCCGATGTTCAAAGCTGGCCATGTACAAACCCCATATAAAGAGTTAGGTGTGTGCCTAAACTTCCATGTTATTCTACTACCCTGTTTCCCCGAAAGTAAGACATCCCCTGAAAATAAGACGTACTTCCAGTTTTGCCTCTTGCTGTAATATAATGTAATGTAATTTTGGGAGCAAAAATTAATATAAGACACTGTCTTATTTTCGGGGAAACACGGTAATATCTGATAAGCGTGTGCAAGTCAGGTCTTTTCACACACACAGACTTGATCTGCAAGCATAACAGGGTATATATGTAATGCACTGGCAAAGTGCGTGGTGCACCCACCTGAGGTGGCTGGCCCGCTAGAAGAGAACAGCCTACTACTACTACTAACTGGCTGCTCTCTGTCCTTTAGTTCAAGCGATAGAGGTCTTTGGTGCTGACGGTCCCCAGTTCAAACCGGGCTAATAATCTATGATGGGACTGGAGGGGACAATATACACACACACTACTTACTTTGAATAATCTGGCCTATATATTTTTGCTGAACTGGGCCCACTTATAATTGATACAACTCCATTATAACACATGCCATTGACAAAGCCCATTCACTTTCATGGTGTCAGTATGCTTTGGGCTTTATTTTTTAAGTGGATGTTTTCAATATACTAACTAGAGGGATATGAAGGCTATTAAAGAATATCCACAATTTTGCAGGTCACTTTAACTGCTGCTGGGAAGCTCCCCTCCCAAGAAGTCCTGTTCTCCCTCCCCCCACACGCCAACTAGGTGTCATCTTTCCTTTTTGAAGTAGGTTTTGGAAAGTGACTGAAATGTTGGCTCCTTTGATCTATCATCAGCATCACATTAGGCCTGAAACAACATGGCCTTTATCTCCAGGGCAGGATGACAGGCAGCTGCTGGTGAAGAAAATCTCAAACTGGAAGGTTCAGAAACATTAATAACTTTAGGGCTCCTGGTAAATCAACCCTGTGACCTTTGGCTCCTGACCCTGTTTTACCTGACAAATGGAGAGATTACAAAGCAGAAAATGACATGGTAAACAAAGGAAAGCCTTCAAGTTATCTCCCTCCACTTGTGTGCCAGGCAGGCTTGTCTGTACTCTGCCATTGAGCATGTCAGCTCACTGAAGCCTGTGCTGGCAGCAGAAGCTAATGGGCCCAGCAGGCCTCTTCCCATCCCAGAAGATGGGATTCTGCACAAAAATTACACCTGATCCAAGTGATGTCATTTTTGTGCACAGCTGCTCTTATTTCAGGGAGATAAAGGAGACTCTGTTCTTATTTATATTCCCCAAGGAGGAAAGAGCTAGCATAAGTACCTATGCTCACAGTAGCCACACTCCATTACCTGTACCTACCAAAAGACTGCTTTGTCACTGTAAGCTAACCTCCCCTCTGCACTGGTAACCATTGACTCTCTTTTGGTCAATGCCCATCAGGATCTGCTCTTTTGGGCACTGATCCTGCAAGGTGCTGAGCACCTTTATCTGCTACTGACGTCTACCGGAGCACAGAACGGTCAGTACCTTACAGAGATTTGACTCGATGTTCGTTTCTGAGTTTCATTTTAAACTAAACACTACTAGCCAAAAGATAGATTGATCCCTCCCTGCTGTAGTGCAGATAAGCCCTTAGCTAGAGAAAGGGAGGATGGGGGAGGAGGGAACTTTTGAAATTAATTACATCACTTATTATTTAAACAACTTAGCCGACACGCAAGTAGTGCACTATATGAAAACGGACTAGTTAAAATATGGCTCTTCCATCAGGTTTAGGGGTCCAGGAATGTGGTCACCATCTCTACACATATATGTCCCAAAAGGATTTTGATAAACTGGAGAAGATTCACAGGAGAAGAATGAGAATGATTAAAGGATTATATAATACACCTTATAGTGCTAAGTGAAATAGATTGAGATCCTTGAGTGTAACAAAGAGAAGGTTAAGGGGTGACTTGACCATAGTCTGTAAGTACCTATATAGGAACTAATATTTGATAATGGCCTTTTCAATCTAACAAAAGTTTAAAAGATCCAGTGGTTGGAAGTTGAAGCTAGATAAACGGAGACTGGAAATAAGGCACAATTTTTTAACAGTGAGGTAATTAAATCAATGGAACAATTTACCAAAGGCCCTAGTGCATTCTCCAGCACTGGCCATTTTAAAATCAAGACGGGATGGTTTTTATAGAGGCATGCTCTGTTAAAAAACATATTTGGGGGAAGTTCTCTGGCCCGTTGTTATGCAGGGGGGTCAGACTAGATGATCACAATGGTCCATTCTGGCCTTGGGATCTTTGAATCTATCACCCTGGTAGTACATTCACAATGCTTTGGCAAGGATGAGACTTTCTGCAAGAGGGTTGTTACACCACTTTCCTCAAGCTAGCTTGAATATGACATAATGCTTTGAAAATTGATGGTTTAGTAGAATCACTAACTTCACCCTTAAAGCCAGCAATGACATTTCAACAAAACCCTTTAGTACATAAACAACTAATTCTTAATGCCAATGCTTAGCACTTACACGGTGCTTTACATCTTCAAAGCATTTCAAAACTAGCCGCTCTTTCTTTTTCAGTCCCCTAACATTATGCTGTCTGGCTCCAGTTCCTCCCTTGATGCTTGAATACGTCAATTTGTGACACAAATAAGGTAAGTGATGGGTTGTTAGTATGGAATATGGTACAACTTCCAAACTCTCTGTCATTTAGATAGTTGGCAACATTGCCTGTTTGAACACTTCAGTTTTAGTTGTATTTTGAATAAGGTGGCGGGAAGACTTTGGGGTTTTGAGCCCCACAGAAATAAGAGACTATTATTAGTAATAACACTATTAAAATATTCCACATGCTATACAAGATCCATTTACATGACTCCCTTTTGGGGTAAACTCCAAATTCAAGTAGGGTTTCTATTCTAGTCAGGCTCTTACACTGCACCTACCACAGTGGTATCTCAGAGTGGCTCATGTGCAGAAAGGCATCTGGAGACATCACAATGAAGGACTTTATGCACACATGCGCGCACACACACATTTTTAGGCTGGATAAATGCTAAGTGACCCTGGCTAATAGGGACATTCAGCATATTTTCCTTTTAGTTCTGAGCGTTTGCAGTGTTGGTGAAAGTGCTGACAACCCTGGAGGCCTCTGTTTATCCCCAGAGCAGGTAAATCCAGGCAGAGACAGTAAGCAAAAAGGTAGCAGTACCGGATTTTCCATACTGCCCCACCAATAGTATTCCATCCTGACCAGCAATGCCCAGCCCTACTTATCTAGGAATGAGACAATTGTTCGAGTCATCTGGAATGAACTTGCCCTCTTTTTCTTTATATCTAAACTCCTCAGGGCAAGGTCTCTGTATTGTAATATTTATAGATTTGTGGTTTTGGTTTTTAAAGTTTGGTCTCAGTTGAGTTCCAGCTACAGAACATCTTAGACTTTTCTATTAGTGCCCAACATGGTAGTATCTGTGCTCTTTTTCTCCCTTTTCCTACAGTGTGATGTGCTCACATATTTAAAATGTTCTTTGAAGCAGACTTACAGAAATAATATGATGGACTCCTCAGCTAGTTGCAATGGTATAAAATGGATTATTTCCCATATTGTTCTCTATGTCAGATCACTTAAGCAATATCGATTTCAGTGGGGTTACACACATGCGTCAAGTTAAACCGCTGCTTAAAAATGGGATTTTCAAAAGAGACTAAGGGCTTGTTTTCACTGCCATACTAAATTGGCACTGTTGATGCAGCAGTGCTGATTTAGCACGTCTGGTGAAGAGTCATTAAATCGATGGGAGAACGCTCTCCCGTTGATGTAATTATTACACCTCAAAGAGAGACAGAAGTTATGTCAGTGGGAGAGCATCTCCTGCCGACATAGTGCAGTGGAGACACCGATTTAAGTCGATGTAAGTTACGTTGCTTAGGGAGGTAAGTTTTTCACACCCGAGTAACATAACTTACCTTGACTTAGCCGATAATGTAGATAAGCCCTCTGTGATTTAGAAGCTTATGCCCCATAATAGAAGTGTGATTTGTGCTCCTAAATCCACTTGGGCACCTTTAAAAATTGCCCCTTACATGTCTGCAGAGATTGGGCCCGATGTTTGTAAAATTAAAGTCTTGTTAGATAACAGGTTGATACATTTAAAGGTTAAGTTCCTGCCTGAAAAATTCTATTGGTTCCAAAGACAAGGAATATCTTATCTAAAATATGCCTCAGATTCATCCCAATGAAGAAATATGTTAAAACAAAGTTTTAAGTTGAAATAATAAAGCGAAACAAAAAACGTGCACCCCACAAAAGCTGTTGAAAATAAGACAGGTCTTTAAATATTTTAAACATCTTTCATAATTGCCTCATTATAAAGGAGAATATTTCTGTCCAACAAATACAAGGAGCTGGTTTAGAATAATAATTAAAAATATATGACTCATGTTTTCTGCCGGAGGGTTTATTCTCCAGGAAAAGACTGTAGAGTACTTAAGAAAACTGTCTATGTTAATGATAGTTGATGTCCCATATCCCATAACAGTAGCCATGACCTTCATGCCTGCTGTGATTGACAGCCTGACCCCAATCACTCCAGGGTGCAAGGTAAATGACAACCGAGGAAGAAAAAGAAAAAGAAAGAAAGAAAACTTGCTGCTGGCTTTGCAGCCAAACTTCCTAATAAAAACTCACTCAATCTGTCAGAGTGAAATGAAGAAAGTGTCAACGGGTTTTCAGAGAAATATTCAGCATTTTTGGATGGAGAAACAACAGCTCCACTCCTTTTCCCTTGCCCAAACGCACCCCACACAAAAAAGGATGAAAACTCTTAAGTTGAAAGGAATGTTAATAACTTGTCCATGGGGAGCCCCTAGGGTGGTACCCAGGGGAACACTTTTCTTCCATTCTCTGACAAACCTAATCATCTTGGTAATGGTTAAGAGCACAAAGCGCTTAGTTGCACTCCTCCAAGGCAAGTGCCACTGGAGGAGTGAAATGAATCCGATAGCTCTGTGAAACAGGACCATTCTGCAAAAAGAGCAGAGGGCAAGCTAGCTTCCGAAGCCTAAATAGTTAACGGCAACCCACAGGTTAACACCTGTGGGGGCCACCAATAAGAGCATCCTGCCATGAGATGATTGAACTCTGGGACTGACAGTGAGAAGGCAGTCATTGGATCTTAGCTTCCATAGAAGGACGCAGAGAGAATGGTGATTTCTCCAGGAACTGAAGTCCAGACCCAAAAAAAGACAGCTACAGAGCATTTTACAGGCTCTGGAAAAGCTTAGCCTGCAGGCATCCCTAATAGCACTGTCGTAAAAGATATCCAGCCTTCAGCAGTGGCCAGTACTTGAAGCTGCAAAGATCAGGAACATCCAGACACTGCACAGCACCTATCTACCTGTGTACTGGACACAGGCATTAGGGAAGAAGGCACCCTTTCTTGCCCTCCCAGTGAGAATTCACCATTTATTTATGCACCTTCTGCAAGTTAAATATATTATGCTGCGTAAGCATGGCCCAACTTATAATTACTAGGTTGTATAATTGTTCTCCAGGCTTCCACAGACACAAAAACACTTGTGTAAATAGCATCAAGGCACCTGGGCAGGGAGGAAGGATAGTAAACAAAAAAAATTTGCAGGATATTTTAAAAAATAGATTCAAATTTCAATTGTTTATTTATAAAATCCCATGGAAAAAAACAGAGACACAACTTGTTTGGGAGAAGTCAAGTCTTCCAAAACCACAGAGCTCAACGAAAACATGTTCTGACAGCATTTGAGTATTCACCTTAGAGTGCATGTGATCCAGTAGCTGGAGCAAAGAACTATGGGGTGGAATGCCTGAATTTTATTCCTGACACTGGAACTGCAACATTTTGTGACCCTTGGCAAGTTTCTTGATCACTCTGGTCTTTAGTTTGGAATTGGCATAAATACTACATACCTTCCACACTGGAGTGCTGGGAAGCTTGAATGGAAAACGTCTCCTATTTTATCTCTCCCCTCCGCCCCCCGCCCATTCACGAAGACACTTTCTGCAAATCCAGATTCTTGGGTATAGCTCCTCCCTCCGGAAGGCGGAGAATTTGGAATCTTTTTGGTGATGTCAGACCCTATGTATTAGGTGCTTGTTGGTTCACCAAAGCCAAGTGAAACTCTGAAAGTTCTTCTCTAAGATGGTTTCAGGAATTCATATGAGTTTACTCCAGTTACCAGCTAGGGAAGTTTCTCCCTTAGCTCAGGTGATAGAGTGCCAAGCTTTTAGCTTTGGAGTCCTGTACTCAGTCTCCATGATGGCTGTCAATATAAGCACTGCCCAAGTTGAACAGTTTGAGTAGCTAGGTGCCTGGAGAGTGATACCTGATGTTTCCAAGGCACACTTTAGAGCAGACTCTCTTTGCTGAAGCAACGAAAGGTCCTGTGGCACCTTAAAAACTAAAAGTTTTGAAGCATAAGCTTTCGTGGGCTAATACCCACTTCGTCGGATGCATGCAGTGGAAGTATGCAGAGGCGGGTATAAATAAGTAGGCAAGTAGGCCTTACTTCCACAAAAGCTAATATTTCAATATTTTGTTAGTCTTTAAGGTACCACAGGACTCTTTGTTGCTTCTGCAGATCCAGACAAACATGGCTACCTCTCTGATTCTCTTTGCTGAGTGGATCTGTTAGCAGGTATCTTTTCCAAACTGGAAAGGGGATGGGAGGAGAGGCTGCTGCATGTACAACTTAATTAAGGGAAGAGGTACGGATGAGCATGGACATATACTGGTACTAAGGGGAGGGCATTACTGCCTTAGGGGACGCTGATAGGTGGGAAAGGAGGTGGAGGATTTGCTGCTATACTCTCATTGTGCACATGTGCTGCTGGACCAAAATACTTCTGGTTTTCATAGCCCCGAGCTTGTCATTATACGCGTCTTTGGAGAACACCGAGGGCGAGTGATAGAAACAAAAAGAAGGGAAATGAGTCATTGGAGGAGGAAGCTAGTTGGTCAACTCCGCAGGTATGGCAGGGTGTCCCCTGCAGGAGGGTAAGCGAGAGGCTTGGGAAGGCAGAGTTTTCAGGATGTAGGCCCTTGTGCTGTGACAGGAACGTGAGTCCAAGAGGGGCCCAAGAACACCGGGTGGACCCAGAGGGGTGGTACCAAGTTTATCCTTGAACTCCTGGAGTAGGGGAAGAGACCTGTTGGAGGTCACATACTCCCTACACTTCCTACCACTGTCGTAATATCGGAGGGGGATCCCTTAACTGTTAGCACTTGACAACAGCCGTTCCAGAACCTTCTGTGGAGGTGCTCCAGGGAGCCCTATGAGAGACTGACATGCTATGTCCACACTATGAAGTCCCAACAGCCATTGGTCTGATGGGCTAAGGACCGTCATTTACCGTTGTCAGGGATGGCTAGGCTCAGCTGTGCTGTATGAACAACTCAGAGGAATTAGAGGGAACAGACCCTAGTATTCTGACTTTTTATGCTGCTGGCAAGACACTGTGCTCGCCACCAGCTGGAAACAGTCACAACTATTCTTCAAGAGCTGCCAAGCCCCTTATATGCATGGATTACCACACCACTAAAAACAAGTGCACCAACTCTGTCCTCTGGCAAGAAGGGACTACCCCCAAATATTCGTACCACTATGGAGGGTTAAGGAGAAAATGAATGTTTATGAAGTGTTTTGACATGCTGCAGTGAAAGGAGCTATATAAATTTCAAAATTATCATATTTACAGGATATCTCATACCATACCTCAGATGAAGATCTTCTGAGAACTTTAGACAGGCATAGATGAATTCTTTAATCTGATTGTAAACTTTAGGCACAAACTCAGAAAAGGGGAACTTCTTTGGAAACGGTTGCTGTAAAATGCAGGAAAGAGTTAAAATAAGGACAACAGCAGAAATTTAACAGGGAAAATCACCACTCTCAGCAAAACCTAGTGCGTGATAGCTGCTTTCCAGCTCCAGGCTTTCAAATTCATTCTAATATTCAGCCAGGTTATGTCATGAAACAACAAGCCAGCATTCACTGTATGTTATACAACCGCTTCAGCCAAGTCAAGGACCAGATAATCACTCACAAATGGCACTGTTGGGCCTGGAGAGAAATCTGCAGCTAGAAGGGAAGAACCAGAGGAACACCCCACCCATCCCCATTACCAGCTCCCTTATTCATAAAAAGAAAAACTGGGAAGACTCTTCAATGTTGATTTACCACCGTGCACGGAACAAGACATTTTGTTCTCTGTCACCTCTTACTGTTTCTGCCTAAGGCAGGCACTGGCTTACAACATCAACAGCAGGGAGGAAACAGAGGTCATGTCCTTCAAACTGGACTCTTATAGCTTGGCTTCAGCCACAGCCTACACAGGGCCCAAGGGTCCAGAGCACAATGGTGAAGAAACTGGATGCCAGACAGATGGGGAATGGGTAGGGGGGTAATTAATGCCCAAACACCTAACTTGGATTGAACTCCTTCCCCCCGCAACCCAGTTTGTAATTACATTCACCAGGCCGGGAGCATACATTTACCAGAGGCTACGTGCAAGCCAGGCATGGTTTAAAGAGATACTGTAAATAAGACAAGGAATACTTGTGGCTCCTTAGAGACTAACCAGTTTATTTCAGCATAAGCTTTCATGGTCTATAGCAGTGGACCCCAACCTTTTTAGCACCGCGGACCGGTCACCTCGGACCGGTCGATGCTTGCGGCCCGGGGGGGGGGGGGGGGTTATACCATTGAGAGCCGCGACCCACTTTTCGGTTTTCCCTCGGCGCGGCGGACCATTGCATGTCCGCCGAAAAGCCGCCGAATACATTGCATGTCCGTCAAAATCTACCGCGACCCTTTTTTTTTCCGTCCCCGGCGCAGTGGACTCGTGTATGTCCGCCGAAAAGCCGCCGATTATGGGAAAACTAGCCGCGGGAATGAAGCCGGGAACGCATGGCAGCTACTGCGGAAGGGAATGCCGGAAGGGCATGTCAGCTGTTGCGGAAGGACGGCCCGGAAGGGAAGGCGGCCGATGCCTAAGGGAATGCCGCCGCGGCCCGGTAACAATTGCTCCACGGACCGGGACCGGTCCGCGGCCCGGGGGTTGGGGACCACTGGTCTATAGTATAGTATAGAGATACTGTGACACTGTTCGGGTTAAATTTGGCTCTGTTTAGAGCTTTGTGAAGACCAAGCTTTTACAAAACTGAAGGCATCATTTTATTTTAAAACTCTGAAGAAATTAAAATAAACCAAGTCAATAGAAACACTTCAATAAAAACAAAATGAAGTTCCAGTGGAAACAGACTTTTAAAAAACAAACATTCCCAGGTATTGCAAACATTGCAGAACTGTGCTAGCACAATAATCCAAAAGTGAAATTGACTAGATACTGACATGTTTGCTCTCTTCACTTAATCCCAGAAAACGTAAATCATGAAAAGTACAAGTGATTTTAAAAAAAAAATATTTCCCTTTTAATCATCTTTGGTGTTAGTAACTAGTTTCTTAATGGTATCCCCAAAAGGTCCCCTTTTAGAGGCTTCCTTACCTTTTCCAGCTCTGGATCCTGGAATGGAAACTGTCCTATTATCTTCTTATAAAGTTCTTCATTAGCTACAGGTATAGGACTGTAATTTTCTAAATCAAGTATATTTCTGTAAAATATAAGAGAACAGCTATAGTAACCCTTCTTGCACAGAGAAATAGTGTTACCATCAGGAGCACACCTATCCAGAAACCAAGCGTAACAGCCAATATCAAGGGTTACTGGCATTCACAAAGGCCTAGCATAATGAGCTATGGCAGTGCAGAGCATTTCAAGGTGAGAATAGGTGACAGACCAGGCTTGTGGCTCTTTAACCTAAAATGGGTAGGAGCGCTGTTCTTACCCAAACTGGAAAGGGGAGGGGAGGAAAGGCTGCTGCATGTACAACTTAATTAAGGGAAGAGGTACGGATGAGCATGGACATATACTGGTACTAAGGGGAGGGCATTACTGCCTTAGGTGACGCTGATGGGCGGGAAAGGAGGTGGAGGACTTGCTGCTACTCTCTCATTGTGCACATGTGCTGCTGGACCAAGATGGTGACAAACACGTCTGGTTTTGATAGCCCCGAGCTTGTCATTATACGCGTCTTTGGAGAGCACGGAGGGTGAATGGTGGAAACAAAAAGAAGGGAAACGAGTCCTTGGAGGAGGAAGCTAGTTGGCCAACTCCGCAGGTATGGGAGGGTGTCCCCGGCAGGAGGGTAAGCAAGAGGCTTGGGAAGGCAGAGTTTTCAGGAGGGAGGCCCTTGCGCTGTGACATGACCGTGGGTCCATGACAGCTGTTGCCACTAGCCCCAATCCTTTCCACACAAAGTCCTCTGATCCAAATTAGTAGTGTTTTCAGTCTGGGCTAATTGGTTCTTCTGGGATTTTCACTTGGGTTAGTAACTTGCCCACTTTACAGTGAGGACGCAGACTAAATCACTCACGTGCTGATGATCCTCCAACGCCTTCCCAAAATTCCCCCCATGAGCTTGGAAGGACAGATATCTTCACTGACAAAAAAGTCACAGAACAGCTCAGCTCACTGCAGCACAAAGACCCATGGGCTGTCCCTCCCAAAGCCCTAACATCACAGCATGCAGCACTAGTGACTACACAGCAGCTCGGGCCTGGCTTTGAAGTGTGGTTCACACCTAGATTAGACTCTCTCAGTATTCAGGCCTGAGTGCCAATCACCCAAGTTAACTCTACAATGGGGAGATACCTTGTATTTTAGGTGGTCAAAGTAGCAGCATAAGTGACTGTATGACATGAATATCGCATGTGATGAGCGCACTGAGACTGATGAGTCATTTGTGATAATTACCTGCGAGGCCTAAGGGCCCAACCAAACCACAAGCAAGGCCAGGCAGGTATATGGGCTCCTAATGAAAGCAGTCACTCCAGTGTGCTCCATATCGCTACTTTGTTGGTAGTTCTGACAGTCTGCTCCTATGCCAGCCTGTTCCTGCCCGTTTCAACCCGTGCCTATCTCCGCTCTAGCTCCAGCCTTCATCTGTTCCTGCTCAAGCCACGGCAGGTAGCCCAACTGCTCTATCTCAACTGGATTCACTGAACAGAGCTCGCAGTGTGAAGCAGGAATGCTGAAGACCCAGAGGTCCAGTCTACAGAGGCAGTGAAGCAGCATAGCTGACCCTGGAGGAAGAGACAGACCTCGAGGGGGTCTGGAACACTGAAGGGATTCTTCCTAGAGACTGTTCCAAAGCTGAGGGCGTACCACTGATCCTGTGGAGCCACGACACCATAATCATGGACTGAGCGGCCCCAAGAAACATCCGTGACATCTTGTGTTTCCTAGGATTTGCCAACTTCTACTGGAGATTCATCAAGGGGTTTTCGATGGTGGTGACCCCAATTACTCAACTGCTCTGGAAAAATACTATAATTGCTTGGACAGTGGAAGCCCAATCTGCCTTCCATCAATTAAAGAAAGAGTGTACATCGGCACACATTTTTCTACATCCCAAACTTGCAAAACCCTATGATGTGAAGCAGATGCCTCCAATTATGCAATCAAGGTAGTTTTGTCACAGTGGCATGGGCCCCAGGGTGTGCTTCTTCCTTGTGTATTTTATTTCCAGAAATTGATGCCCATGGATCAACACTATGAGATCAGTGACAAAGAACAGCTGGCTTTTGAAGAATGGCACCATCATCTGGAAGGCGCATGTTTCCCACTTGAGGTATGTATGATCACAAGAATCTAGAATTCCTGTGAACTATGAAAGCTCTCAATCAACACCAGATCCACTGGCTCCTCACCCTCTTTTTTTTTCTGGTTCAACTTCACCTTGACCTATCAAGATCTAAACTGGATCTAGACCAGGAGTCGGCAACCTTTCAAAAGTGCTGTGCCAAGTCTTCAGTTATTCACTCTAATTTAAGGGTTCACGTGCCAGTAATACATTTATACGTTTTAGAAGGTCTCTTTCTATAAGTTTATAATTTTAAATTAATCTTCTTAAACATTTTAAAAACCTTATTTACTTTATATACACAATAGTTTAGTTATATATTAAATTAAAATGCAGAGATCCTCGAACTTGTGGCCAGGCCCCAGGCAGTATGAGTGCCACTGAAAATCCGCTCGCATGACACCTTTGGCACATGTGCCATAGGTTGCCTACCCCTGATCTAGACTGTTCTTAGTGGTACCAGATGACAGAACAAGGAGTAATGGTCTCAAGTTGCAGGGGGGGAGGTTTAGGTTGGATATTAGGAAAAACCTTTTCACTAGGAGGGTGGTGAAGCACTGGAATGGGTTACCTAGGGAGGTGGTAGAATCACCTTCCTTAGAGGTTTTTAAGGTCAGGCTTGACAAAGCCCTGGCTGGGATGATTTAGTTGGTCCTGCTTTGAGCAGGGGGCTAGACTAGATGACCTCCAGAGGTGCCTCCCAAACCTAATATTCTATGATTCTATCACCTGGGTGCCAGGAATAATAAACCCAATGCATGGTTTAATACGAGGTAGTACTGGGACAAAGGATATAGGGCTCCAGAACATGCCACTATCTTGAAACCCTGCCATTTTGCCAATGTAGTGATGAAAACAGCTTGCAGTCTCTCATGAAGTCCCCTCTACCCTCCAATACATTTGCAGCAAAACTTATGTTTACGGATACAGACCTAGCTTCTGATACTCAGTCAACAAAGGGATCCCTCTTGTATAAAGACTGAAGATCAGCCATGCCTAGCAATACTCCAACTATGTCAGGATTCATCCCAACTGGCCACTTCAGTCACTGGACATTAATAAGGCTGGTGTCTTGAAATTTCTGTGGCCAAAACTGCATTTGTTCATCGAGCCCTACATCATCAATTCCTGTGACGTGTGTGCTGGAACAGTAGTTCCCCGGGGGCAAACCCTTGGGCTTGCTAATTGCTCTGCCAACTTCATCTCAACCCTGGTCTTCCATATTCAAGGATTTTATCACTGATCTTCCCACTTCCCAGAGCCACACAACCATTGTCGACCTGCTTATAAAAAGTCACATTTTGTGTCATGCCTTCAAATTCTCACTGCAGAGGTAACACCCAACTGTTTTACAACCATATCTTGAAACTCCATGGTCTACCATCTAACTTTACATCTGATCAAAGGCTGCAGCTCTTTTCACATTTCTGGTGAGACATGTTTGAGCTCCTGCATATGGATCTGCGTGTCTCCTTGGCTTATCACCCCCAAACCAATGGATGGATGGAATGAGTGAGCCAAATTCTTGAACACCGCCACCATTGCTTTATCAGTTACAACCAGGTTGACTGGGTTTTGCTTCTTCCTTTTGCTGAATTCGCATACAACTCTGACCACAGATCAACCCACCAGAGTCATTTTTACACCAACTATGGTTTCCATCAACAATGTTATCCATCCACGCCACATGTCCTGCAGCCTCCAACCTAGGTGAACACGTGCACTGCATCCAGGAGGAATTGAAAGCCCACCTAGAGTCAGCCAAAAAGGATTACAAACGCTACACTGACCTCTGTAGGCAGGCAATCCCTCAGTCATGGTTGGGGATGAACAGAAAATCTCTGCAAGTAAAATCTTACCACCGTGTATAAAAAACGTCTTACCTGAAAACTCCTGACCATTTCTTTAGCAAAGTCTCACTATATTGGTCTCTGATTTCCAGTAGCATGTCAAACAGCTGGTTTACAGGGAAGCCATACCCCTGCATTGAGAAATGCAAGCACCTACATTCAGTAAGGAATGCTAACACTGGGATTTACCAAAAAAAAAAAAAAAAAAAGAGGAGTCAATTCTACACTTCCATGACAGTTATCAAATTTAGTCTGATGCCAGGACTACATGGCTCAGGGATTTAGTACTGGTGTACTAAACTCTAGGCAGTCAGCTCAAATCCAGACTAGATCAGTAACGGTTGAACGTTACTGGCTTCTTCACAGGCCTGGCTCCTAAGGGACAGATGAGGACATCACAAAAAGCCCTGTCACATTCAACACCCTTGTAGGCGGTCTCAGCGGAAAGGCCAAAGACCTCCTCTGAACCCTAGGGATGGTCTCTTTGGGTCCATGTGGACCAATCACACGGATAAGGCAGCAGGGGCCACTTCCCACAGATTAACTGCCCTGTGCACATAGTGTATAAACCTCCAGGGCTATCAGTCTAGCCCCTGAATTCACACACCACAAAATAAAGAGAAACAGGTGACATGGAGAAGCGGTGCACATCAGCCGGTTTAAATGGCTGACATCTTTCACGGGCACTATAGATGTTCAACAAGATGTACATCAGCATCTGACAGTCACATACCTGGAGTGTATCTGCAAACAGAACTATGAGGTTCTTCAAGTCTAAGACCAGATTTGGGTCAGAACAGTAAGACTAAAAAAATAAGGAGGGAGGAGAGAGATTGGAAAAAAGTGTTAATCACTACAAATAGAAACAACATCCACACATACCCTTCTGTAATCCTTCACTTTGTGTAATAATATATAGATACTTGAGACAGCTTTATTGTTAGTAGGCTTTTAATAGCCTTCTATTATACAGTGTGATCTGTCATATCATGTCACAGAATACAGAAATACTGAAACATTATCCCATTCCAGAACATGTTGCAATCAAAATCTCTTCAGGACACAAGGATTTCAGTTCCTGTGTAGATACCCCAGCACAATGTCCTTAAAAGTACTGACAAATTATTGTATTTATCAGGAGATTGAGAAGGGAAAAGGTGCAAAAGCAGTGCACTGACAGATCGAAGACACTGAGTGTTTTCTCTTGCTGAATAAAATTGTTAATTACATTGTGTCTAATGTTAACCAGGTCTTGCAAAACAGAAAATATCCCCAAATTCTGTATATTAAGAAGATTTCATTTTTAACTAGAGCATTCTGGCAACATGAGGAAAACACATTGCATGCCTAAATGCCAACAATATTAACGTTCATAACATGCTATAAAGAATTACTACAGCTCAAGACACTAGTCAGAAAGATACACAGCCTACTGGGAACAGCTGATCAAAATCACAAATTAGGTCATATATCCTCTTTGCACATAATCTTTATATTAGTAGACTATCCTAATAAAGAGAAATATGCAAAATTTCAAAACAGACTCTTACCAAATATATAATCAGTGATCCCAAACTGGAAAAAAGAAAAAGGAAAGAAGACAATCCAAGCATAATCCTGTCCAAAAGGACAGAGATGTAACAGGGTCACTATTGTGACAGCCTCCCGCCAAATTAGAGATAAATGATAATACAAGATAGACATGCTGGGTCATTGCACTGTTGCCAAGATAATTTGATGACAACTGTGACAAAAATGCTGAACGACTGTAAAACTGCATGACTGTTGTCAAACCTATTCCTATCAGCCACCTCATGTATTAAATTGGGCAACGCTTGTTATGTTAGTCAAGTTATTGAAATTTTAAATAACTGAAGTGTTTTAATTTGTTTTGCTCTCCTGGTTTACACTGTGCCACAAGAAACCCCTGATTAAAAAAAGTACAGCTTTAGGATAGAAATGTTTGGGTGCATGTTTCTCTCTACATATCCCCCTCCTTAAGCCACAAACGGAGTCAACCAGCGAAGTGTATCTCCAGACAACAGAGCAGCCATGCTATGGAAAATGAGAGCCAAGGGAAACAGCTGCAGATGCTCATCTATTCAGAGACATGAGAGCTGAATAAAGCTGATCAGTATGTAGGTGTATATTCAGTATATTATTTTTTTTAAAAAAAGAGCACAAACAAGAAACACCAAAATAAAAATCTAACTCCCAAAGACTCAGATTGTTTAACTGTTGCTACAAAGATAATGGATCCGTGGCTTTTACTTACTGAATGTGTTCTTAGTGCGGCAATAGTTTTGGACAGAGCCATTTCCCACAGTTCATCGATATAGGCTCTATTGACCAAGCCCTGGGTCGTATGTAAGATGTGGTCTTCAACTACAAAAAAGCTAACAAAGGAGAAGGCACAGCTGTCAGATGGTAGAGTCCCTAGGACATCAACATGGTTTTACAAACATCACATGCAACTGACACATGCAAACACAGCAAAACTCTCATCAACTCCCCGCCCTCCAAGAAAAGCAATGTGCTGCCCAATTCTGTCTACGTGTACAGAAACAAACACCAGGTAAACCCCACTGAATATTTCAACTGATGTTTCAAAACAAAGCTTTAATTTGTTACTAGCAGCAAGTCAGCTGGTAAACATTAAATTTAAAGTATGTATCAAGGAGATGGGTTTAAATAATGTCACCAAAATCCAACGCACCCCACAACACAGTTGTCAGAGGGCAAATACTTCCTATAATTTTTCCTACTGACCAATAGCTGCCTTGTGATCAGTTATGCTGCAGTGGAGGAAAGAGTCTTTGGGAAGATGCCCTGTCCTGCATGAAAGGAAAGGGAAGGGCAGCAGGATTATTGGAGTGGAGGGAACTAATAACCTGCCTTATTACCCATTTTCTGGCATTTCTAAACTCAATCCATGCATTTGTTTAGACTCTGACTTCCAAGTCTGTGCCCACCTCCCTGCCTCAGAAATGACAGGATTTTTTTTAGAGCGGTTCTAAATAAAGTAAAACGTGGGTATTGGCATATGGAATAGAAATCCGGTATTTTCAGTACATGAGATATTTCCAATTGTGGGCATTTTTAATCACAGAAGCACAAGAGTTAGACCTAGAAGTGACCTGTTACATCACCCAGCTCCGGCTCTTGGCCCATCTAAGATTGTGCGCTACAGCACATTTATTAATGTCCTGTCCAGTCTGCTTTTAAAAGCTACAAGCGTGGAGGTCTCCACCCAGTCCCTTGAGAAGATAAGAGATCTCACATTGTCAGGAGGTTTTCCTGACTTTTAGCTCATGTTAAACTTTCCTTCATTTTTTATTTCACCCCAAATATTTCTTCTCCTTCTCTGGTATTTATACTTTTCACATGTGTGTAGACTTATGTTCCCCTTAGGCACTGCTTAGTTAATTCAGAATTTCATATTTTTTTTTATAAAATAATGATTCTGGCTCCATGACAGAAGACAGGGGCATTGTTCCCAAGAAGTGGATTCCCTAAACAAGTCCCACAGAAGAGTCCATATATTTAAACCAGAAGCAAAGCTAGCCTCTTCAGCCTTAACCTGTTCAAACTGCTCCAGGCAAGCTGTCCATCAGCCACTGAAGGCAACAGGACTATTCATGTCCTTAAAATTAAGAATGTTTTAGTATTTTTTTTTGACTGAGGCTAGAGTGCACAGCACCCTGCAGGATCAGACCCCAGATGGTTATATAAACACATGGCAATATTCATGTTGCTACAGTAAGGACGATCAATATCTTCATTATAAGTCTCCATTTATCTGGTTTATAACCACCATAAAGTATTGTTCTCGGCTAAAATAAGGACAGGCTCACAACACTGAAATCCTAAGATGAAAGGAAATCTATAGATACACAATATATTTTTTATTATTAATATGCAGGCATAATTCCTAGCCACATTACTGTATCAATAGGTTTTCCCCCTTATTTGAATTATCTATCCCTCTAGAGGGCAATCAATCCACTCTAATCTTTAGTTACCAAATATTTTTGCCAAATTAGAACAAGGAGTAATAAGTGATGTGCAATCCATTAAAAAAAGCTCAGTATAGAATACCTAGATTATATAAAGATATCTGCTCTGTGGACGAAGTCCATTAAGGTATTACAAATCAGTGTCAGAATGCTCTCAGTGTACATTTTACTAATGATTGCTGCTCAGATGGATATAAATGCATGTTGTGATTTCCATGCAATCTTGTTGAATGAAATTTCTCCAGCATATTCATCTTTTCAGGGGCAGCAGCATTATCTTCTCTTCACTCAGATTCGGGCCATTTTTTGGAAGACTGTTACTAGACTGTACTTTGCAGTGGTAACAAACTCATTTTTTAAGCCACAGGAATAGAGGCTGAATGATCATACCAACAAACATCCTTTCCTGAGCTAGGCAAGGAGTGGGATATCAAAGAACTATAATCAAGAGGATTACAACATCTGCATAATTCAATCCGACTGGCCTATTCATTTCATTATAGCAGCAAGTTGACATACACAATGCACAAAACATGTTTACTCTCTTGAACTCACTGCTTGCTAGCAGTGCACAATAACTGTTCAATCTTTAGCCGGCACTAGTGACACAGCAAGGTTTATGGGTGCAGTAAAATATGACTCTCCTCTTAAATGCTTAGGAAGCACAAACCACACTTTTCCTGTTTTGGCTCCTAAAAAGAATTGTCAGAAAGATCAACATTTCCTATTTTTTGGTGCCATTCAACAACACAGCACACACATATTTCGAGAATGTGTATATAAAAAGAATACCTACCCTACAATTTGATTAAAATACTTCCTGTAGCCGTCTAAAGTTTCGTGCTGCAACAAAGAAAAGTGAACAAAGTTTAAAACAAAGAAGGGCAGCGAAACTGGAAACAAATAAGAGACCACACACATGCAACAATATGTTCAGAGATAATGCGCTGCTCCTTTATTAGGCAAAGCATCTTTGATCACTAACGCTATTAGCCGGTCATACCATATTTGAGGGGGGCTGAAGCACCAGTCTAGCCTGTTTTCTTCTCTGTTTCCTGTAGTAGTTTTCAAAGGTTTCTCTGGCACCCTGAAAAACAGAGCAAATGAACTCAAGTTCCTAGCCTTAGAGTTAACCCCAATCACCTCCATATAGAACTGTTGATTTTACATGTTAAAAGTTGATTTACACCATTTTTTAGGGACCTCAGAGTCAACATTCCTTAAAAAGCTTGATACAAACACCAGTTTGTTCTGGACATTTATATAAGTAATTATTTTGGCACAAGGTTTCTGAAGAATGCTGCTATGTTCACAGACAAACACAGACTCTTCCAACACTACTGTGCATCTGTGTCTGCATAGCACACTTACTGTACTGCAGTGCAAATCAAAGCTCAATCAGATTTTGCACACTTAAAAAACCATAGGCATGGTGGAAAACGAAATCATTTCAAGAGAGAACAAACAAGTATTTTGTGAGAAGGAACAATGCTGGAAAAAGATTACAGATTCCTTTAGACACTTACATGGCCCTCACCACCATTATATCTGCACCCGCAGTAAAACCCAGATCTACAAATCTAGGACTACAGCCCTGGTCCTAGAGTTCTAAACACACAGGCCTCTCCCACCTGGCACACAGAAAGCTGCCTCAGTTAAGGGACACGGGGTGAGTGGTTTCCACCTCACTAGGGAACTTGGGGAGTTTCTATTTTGTATCATTTGGTGACTGCTTCATCTTGGGCATCTTGTCCACATCCAGGAGTGTGGCCAGCACAATAAAAACTTCTGAGCAGCCTCAGAATCCACCTTACTGAGGCATCAAGACATCCAAATTCTGCCTAAGTCATGTGGCTACTGCGACGCCTTCTTGTTTTATCCTTCTGCATTCCTACCTTACACTCTGTTACCACCCTAACCTCCCCACCTTCATTCTGTTTCACATCTGAAATTGGATTCTAAACACCTTAGGGAAGGGACAGTGTCTCTATTTGCACTTTACAGACCAAACACTTTTTTCAGATGCTGCACAAAACAAATAAAAACGACTCTTATGTATTTTTAAAGCAAGCCAGGAATACTCGTAGCACCTTAGAGACTCACTAGTTTATTTCAGCATAAGCTTTCGTGGGCTATAGCCCACTTCATCGGATGCATAGGATGGCTCCACATACAAGAGACTTGGTCTTTTTTCTTTAAATGGAGAAAATTAATTTAAAAGCCCAAAAATTGTTTCTATACTTCCCACACATAAACCTTCTCCCCATATTATTGTACAGAGGCTGAGTTTGCAGCCACTTTATTAAAAGGTTCTCAGGAAATTTCTGCTATTAATATTTCTAGCAGTACAGTCACACTCCCCTCCTGTGTGTGTAGATTATGGTGCTCCAGTAGGTTAGGTAAAATGTTATCCATGTAGATTTCATTGTGCGGCCCCTCCAGGTATCATCCCCCATGTGCTCTGTGTACCTAGATCTCGTCACACCGTTTTTTCAGGTTTGTAACATTGGTTCACTATTTGTTAGAACATATGCAATGCCTTTGTCCTAACTGAAGGTCAAAAGGCAAATTCAGACTTGATATAAATGAATTCAGATCTGGCTTAAGCTATAGAAAATCCCCTGAAGTCAACCAAGTTGTTCCACTTTGTACCAGGGCTGACATTGACTTCAGGGGATTTGCCAGTGCTTAAGCCGGGTCTGAAACCAATCAAGTTGTTCCACTTTGTACCAGGGCTGAAATTGTTTTTAAGTCAACAGCAAGTTTGACATTTTAAAAAGCAGCATTTAGGAGCCAGAAGCTGTTTAGGAATAGTCTTTTCCCATGTCCCACCCTATCTCTCTTCTGACATTACTGCCATCTGTCCCCTCGTGTTCTCCCCTCATCTTCTCGGGTAGTGTGGGATAACAGGATTGCAAGTCGAACCATTATCATCATCTAGTGCCTGACCTTTTGCATAATACAGGCCAGAGAATTTCACCAAGTGACTTCTGCCTGCATCAGGTTGACAGTTTCTGGTTGAACTTTTAGAAAGACACCCTTAACATGCAGCTCCTTCCTACAACCTTCAGTCTCAGACCTCCCCTTCCACCTCAACCTAGCTACTTTGTAAGGATCAAAGCCATTTCTCTGCAGGCAGACTCCCAAGTTGACGACTCCTGCTTGTTAGGTCATCAGCGTTAGAAACACCAGCTTCATATTTGGGCTGGCCCAGTCGTTTTTTATGCCAGATCCTGCTTGCCAAATATCTGAGACCAATATACGCAACCAGGCTTTCCACCCTTTTGTTTATTAGTGGAAAGAAACTAAGGCAGGGAAACTCCAAAACACAGTGTAAAACTGGGCAACATTTTTTACAATAGACTTTTCTTTAGAAAGGCACCATCTGGGGATTTAATAGTACTACCCTCCTTCTTAGGGACTGGAAATGGTGCCCCCACCTAAAGCACTAACAATCTTCAGACTTTTTAGCTCCCGGACTTGCATAATAAATACATAGACATTTGTCAGGCTATTGTTGCTATCCACTTCCTCTGACCTCCCAGTGACTGGGATGATAGTACCGAGACCACGATTCTTGTCCCAGCTCTGCCACTGATTTGCCCAGTCACTTTAGGCATGTCATTTAACTTTTCTATGTCTCCGTTTCCGCAATCTCTGTTAGTGGCATAATAATGTTTAACTGCCTTACAAGGGGCGTTTGTGATGTGAAAACATTTGAGAGCCTTGACAAGTGAAAATGAAATTCTAAATGAAGAATCTTTGAAACGATTTCCCCACATCTCTGCATTTCCCCGCATCTCTGCAATTCAATGGCTGTTCAAGCCCTTTTCAAGACCAAACCTCTCAACTCCACCTTCATTATGGCCCAGAGTTAGATTTCTCTCCACAGATATGGTGCTTGTCTTTTATTTCATTGATTTACTTATTTAATTTTCTGTTGAATTTAGGGCTGCTGAAAGATGCAGGACTCATCCTTGACCCAACATGACAAGGATTTTGTTGACTAGGAACTGGCTTAAAATGACCAACCAATTGTAATTGGCCAAAACCAACATCCTTCTTGAATTGTGGGCATCACAGCTGGACATAGTATTTCAGCAATGGTCATACCAATGAGATAAGGAGGTGTTAGTACTGTTATACAAGGCACTGGTGAGACCTCATCTGGTGTAGTTCTGGTCTCCCAAGTTTAAGAAGGATGAATTCAAACTGAAACAGGTACAGAGAAGGGCTACTAGGATGATCTGAGGAATGGAAAACCTGTCTTATGAAAGGAGACTCAAGGAGCTTGACTTGTTTAGCCTAACGAAAAGAAGGCTGAGATTAGATATGATTGCTCTCTATAAATATATCAGAGGGATAAATACCATGGAAGGAGAGGAATTATTTAAGCTCAGTACCAATGTGGACACAAGAACAAATGGATATAAACTGGCCATCAGGAAGTTTAGATTTGAAATTAGACAAAGGTTTCTAACTATCAGAGGAGTGAAGTTCTGAAACAGCCTTCCAAGGAAAGCAGCGAAGGCAAAAAACCTATCGGGCTTCAAGATTAAGCTTGATAAGTTTATGGTAGAGATGGTATGATGGGATAACATAATTTTGGCAATTACTTGATCCTTGACTATTTGCAGTAGATGGGACTGGTGGCCTGTAATGGGATGTTGAATGGGATGGGATCTGAGTTACTACAGAGAATTCTTTTCTGGGTGTCTGGCTGGTGAGTCTTGCCCACATGCTCAGAGTGAAGCTGATCACCATATTTGGGGTCGAGAAGGAATTTTCCTCCAGGGAAGATTGGCAGAGGCTCTGGAGGTTTTTCGCCTTCCTCTGCAGCGTGGGGCACGGGTCACTTGCTGGAGGATTCTCTGCACCTTGAAGTCTTTAAACCATAAGTTGAGAACTTCAATAGCTCAGATATAAGTTAGGGGTTTATTGCAGGAGAGAGAGAGTGGGATTCTGTCCGGCATTGTGCAGGAGGTCAAACTAGATAATCATAATGGTCCCTTCTGACCTTAAAGTCTACGAGTCTAATGCCAAACACAGAGGTAAAATAACCTCCCTACGCCTGTTTCAGATTCCCCCGTTTGTGTATCCCAGGATTGCATTAGCTCTTTTGGCCACAGAGACGCACTGGGAGCTCATGTTCAGCTGATTATCCACTACGGCCACCAAATCTCTTTCAGAGCTAGTTTCCCAGAACAGAACCACCCATCCTGTAAGTATAATCCACATTCTTTGTTCCTAGATATATACATTTACATTTAGCTATATTAAAACGCACAGTTTGCTTGTGCCCAGCTTACCAAGCAACTCAGATCGCTCTGTATCAATGACCTGTCCTTTTCATTATTTACCTCTTCCACAAATGTTCCAAAAAGAAGCTGTTTCACTCTGCATAAATTCAATACTCAATAACTAGTACATTAGGCATATCTGCAAAATCTATTCATCTTTTTTAAAAACATTTTAAAAAACCAAATATTAGTGGCCTAACAAAACAGAAGTCACACATTGAAAATATTATCTTCACACCCTAAACATCTTGAATCAACTAGCAGCTACAACTGGACAGACAGAGAACGAGGTTTCCAAGGTATGTTTCAGAGGATCTGCAACACACTCTGAAAACTTTCCTCCAAAGCAGACTATTGTCTGTGCAATTTTATATATATATATATATCAGTGCCGGTCTCTGGGGTAGACAGTCCCCAGAAAAGGGGGGAAACCACACGTTCTTGCTCATTTATTTAGATTTATTTGATTGGAACAGATTTCTCTCGCTCCTTGCCCCCCACCATTCAAGCAGGCAGCCAAAGATTCAAAATTACAGTCACAAACTGCACATTTATTCTAATCACCGGTCCAGGAAAAGCCATCAATAACACCATATGTTTTATAAAATTACTGGGCAGAACTTTATTTTTCAAATTAGCTTTGGAGCATCCAGTTCACAAACTTGGCAATGAGTGTCAGATAATTAAATTTGTTGATGATCACCACATCAGCTGCCATAAGGGAAAATGAAATACAATCACACAAAGGCAGATGCAAGATTTAAGGAACCAAAATCTATAGCTAAAGGGTAGCAGAGGTGAAAGTGCATCCAGTTATGAATTACATGAGGATAGTTACTGTAAATTTCATGTTTTTACTTTAATATACATTTTCATCTATTTTTTTTTTTTTTTGCTAGTTCAAATAACTAACGTACTGCTCCCTAATTTCTAAGAAGGTTCACAACTACGTATTTACCAAAGTGTATTTTGGATCCAAAACATGCTGAGCATGTCATGTCTCAGTAGGATAACAAAGAGGTTTAAGTGATGTTAACCCGGAACCAGAAAACCATCCGTTGTACAAAATGTATTAATCATTAAAGAGCAGTAGGTCACTGTGTTAAACACGGTAGTGATAACACTATGCACAGACACAGTGATTGTCAGCTGAGACTCTCCAAGCATTTTACAAGTATTTTTTAAATCCATATCACCTTTAATATCCGCAGAGACCAACTAGGACTTCTGTAAGATTTCACGCAAAAGAGCCAGAGTAAATGGCACAGTTTGCTATTTAGCCACCTCATAAGGTGGGAAGACTGGGTTAGTCATGCTGAGATTTGAATCCAGAGTTACAAGGAGTTCGGGTATTTCAAACTAGCAGACTTAGCACAGCCTTCCTATCTACTATTGTCAATTAGTGCTTGATTCTGTAGCTGTTCCCCAAGCACAAAAACATTGATAAGAATTGTATCTATGGAGTGGCTACAGAATTAGCCCCCTAGTCATTTGGAATAACCTATGTTTCCAATCCAAAGGAGCACAGTTAATTTATAGCACTGGGAATCCTCTACCCACAGTTCATCTCATTCTAAATACCACAGCTTTGGTTTAAAGTAAACAGGCTAACAATCAACTTGATCTTCCACTCATCAGTGATAATGCTTAGTTAAAGCACACTCCCATTTGGATTTATGAATGTAGTAGCATTTGCTACTGTCTGACCCAGCCTTTTCTTAAATTTACTTTTGGCATTCACTGGATTTTTGATCCTTGTTAGACTTTGTTTCACTGAGATTTCAGCTTCACAGAGACTTTCCCCCGCCTTCATTTTCTTTGAGAGACTTGCACAGCATCTCAACGAAATCAAAAGTGAGATCAGCTCCATTGTGACAAAACCCGCTCTGAGCTTTACACAACTGATCACAAAAGTAAATAAATAAGGGGATTTTTGTACCCATGGAAACCTGCCTTCAAATTTCCTGAAGTCATCGGTAAAAGTTAACGGGATGATCTGAAGTTGAGGGACATTTTTGCAAACTCTCTGTGCACAAAGCTAATACCAAAGGCCACAGCAGTTCCACGAACAACAAACTTGCAGGATTGGGATCAAATGCCCCGTTCATTTTTAGTCATTTACATTACCAGGGCACTCTTTGTGAGTTGGTGGTGCCAGGGTCTTAGCCAAACTCCAGTGCTGGAGATTACAGTCTGCCAACCTAAACTCCTCCACCAGTTTTAACTAGATACAGTATACACTTCCTTCTCTATCCCATCAAGTAGTGCAGCTGTGCTTCATTAACTATCACCTTCATCTGGCTGAAATGACCCCCCTGGATAGTTTGCATCTTATTTTAATTCAAGTTGTGGCAGATCGCTCTCTCACCCCTCTCAGGAACAGGCAGGAAAACCCTTCTTTGCTCCAAACAGTGCTCTTTAATTCACAGTGCAAGTCCCCACCACCAATATATACAGCTTTGTACAGTCCTTCAGCATACAGCTCTTGACAGCTCAGCTCTACAGCTTGCAGCTTTACAGACTCTATATAGTCCAGCTCTTAACATGCAACTCTAAACAGTTCTAAACATACAGCTCTGAATAGCTCCAACCACCACCACCCTGGGCTCCCTTCCTGGCAGCCTTATATCCCCCAAAGGAGGCTGCCAGGTGCAACCCATCCAATTGATGGCTCTGCAGCCCAGGTGGCTGATTAGGCTTTCTGCACCAGGGGTTTGCAGAGGGCTTTTCTCCCTCTTAAAGGGGCGGCAGGCTGGGTTAAGCCCACCCTGCCACAATGTCTTTGAGTGCCAATTAAACCCAGGGAAGTACAGACCAGTCTGTTTAACTTCAGTACCCAGAAAGACAATGGAGCAAATAACAATGGTGCAAATTAATTAGCAAATGCCTAGCAGGTAATAAGGTGATAAGTAACAGTGAGCATGGATTTTGAAAGAACAAATCATGTCAAACCAACCTAATAGCTTTCCTTGAAGGATAACAAGCCTTGTGAATGGGTGGGAAGTGGTAGATGTGGTATAGCTTGAGTTTAATAAGACTTTGGATACTGCCTCAAAAGACCTTCTCATAAACAATTAGGGAAACACAATCTAGATGGGCTACTATAAGATGGGTGTATAACTGGCTGGAAAACCATTCCCAGAGAGCAGTTATCAGTGGTTCAAAGTCAAGCTGGAAGGGCATATCAAGTGAGGTCCTTCAGGGACCAGTTCTGGGTCTGGTTCTGTTCAGTATCTTCATCAATGATTTAGATAATGGCATAGAGAGTACACTTATAAAATCTGCAGACGATATCAAGCTGGCTGGGGTTGCAAGTGCTTTGGAGGATAGGATTAAATTTTGAAATGACGTGAAAAAACAGGAGAAAATGATCTGAAATGAACAGGATGCAATTCAATATGGACAAATCCAAAGTACTCCACTTAGGAAGCAACAATCCATTGCACACATACAAAATGGGAAATGACTGGCTAGGAAGGAGTACTGCACAAAGGGATCTGGGGGTCATAGTGGATCACAAGCTAACTATGAGGCAACAGTGTAACACTTACAAAAAAAGCAATCATCATTCTGGAATGCTGTAAGCAAGACATCAGAAGTAATTCTTCCATTCTACTTTGCGTTGATAAGGCATTAACTGGAGTAATGTACCCAGTTCTGGGCGCCACCTTTCAGGAAAGATGTGGACAAACTGGAGAAAGTCCAGAGAAGAGCAACAAAAACGATTAAAGGTCTAGAAAACATGACCTAGGAGGGAAGATTGAAAAAATTGGTTTTCTTTAATCTGGAGAAGAGAAGACTAAGAAGGGGACATGATAACAGTTTTCAAGTACATAAAAGGTTGCTACAAGGAAGAGGGAGGAAAATTCTCCTCCTCAATCTCGGAGGATAGGACAAAAAGCAATGGTCTTAAATTGCTGCAAGAGAAGTTTAGTTGGACATTAGGAAAAACTTCCTGTCAGGCTGGTTAAGCACTGGAATAAATTGCCTAGGGAGAGTGTGGAATCTCCATTATTGGAGATTTTTAAGAGCTGGTTAGACAAATACCTGTCAGGGATGGTCTAGATCAGGGGTCTCAAACTCAAATGACCATGAGGGCCGCATAAGGACTAGTGCACTAGCCCGAGGGCCGCACCACTGACACACACCCTGCCCTCGCTGCCCCGGCTCCGCCCCCACTCCACCCCTTCCAAGAGGTCCCACCCCAGCCCCACCTCCTCCTCTGAGCACGCAGCTCCCCATTCCCTCCTGGAAAGTGCTAGGCACCACCAACAGCTGTTTGGCAAACAAAGCAAGAGCAATCTAGGAAGTCCAGAGCTAGAAACACACGCAGCCCAGCCAGGCAGCAGAGAAGCCTCTGCTTCTGGCCCCTCCCTCCCACAAACTGCTATTGGGGGGGGGGGAGAAGTGGGGGACGACAGGAAGCTTGGCGGGCCGCAAGGAAGGGCTTCGCGGGCCACATACGGCCCCCGGGCCGCATGTTTGAGACCCCTGGTCTAGATAATACTTAGTCCTGCCGGAGTGCAGGGGACTGGACTAGATGACCACTTGGGGTCTCTCTTCCAGAGACACAGGGTCCAAGTCTGCTCTCACTCCTGTTTTACCCCATCATAATGTCACTGTTTTTAATGGAGTTACTCTGAACTTACATTGGTATAAGCAAAATTGGAGCCATAATCCCTTCCCCAAAGAGCTGTAACAAACTAACGTAGATATTAAGTAGCTCAGTCACAAGAAAATCCATTCAGTCATAATGCGCCTTGTCTCAGTGCCTCCTTGAGTTACTACAGAAATGTTGGAATCTTGCAGATATCATCCCCTAAAGACTTCATACAGCGTGGTGTGTATGAAGGAAGTGATGGTCATTTGGTACATAAGAGGAGGAAAACTACCAGAAGCATAAGGGGAAACATGAAATAAATTGCAAACATGAATGTGGGAGAAGTTGGTAAGGTGCTTGGAGACTCCTCCAGATGAGAATAAATCATTAGTGGCTGGGGAACACAAGGAAACAAGGCCTCAATCCAGCAGAGCATTTAAGCACACACTGCTTAACTTTAAATACGAATATTCCCAATTAATTCAATAGGATTACATGAGTGCTTAAAATTAAGCATCTGATGAAGTGCTTTGCTGACCCGGAGCTCGAAGGGAGGCTTATGCCCAGCTCAGACAGCAGCACAGTATGGGTTCACTTCCTTACATGAAGGAACTAGCATCATTTTGATGGTGACAACAAAAGATAAAGCAAACAGAGACAAAAATACAATGGCTGCTATTTCTGAGGTGAACCATCCGCTTTGATATTTACACAACTGCCTACACTCACTCATTTCTGTGTGTGTACTGTACTCATTTCTACACACAACTGAAAACCATGTACTGATGACAAGAGCAGAGGACTGTCACATTTCCATTCTCCCATCACACTCTTGTCCTGAGCCCTCCAGTCTAAAGACAGCCAGTATCCTTGGTCATGCAGTTGACTCCCTGCCTCGTAGTGTTTTGCGCAAGTTGGTTTGTTGAGGTTCTATTAAATTCCTCTCTTCTTTCAGAGGGTCCATATTGTGCCCTGGACGCTGGACAAGGAAACATCTCCTCCTGCTTGTAGCTCCTTCTATAGATACTCAATACATGTTCAATTATTTCCTCTTGTCCCCCCACAAGCCAGACAAGATAGTATCCACTTTCAGACCCTACCAACCCAGCCCAGATTCAAACAGATGATTAAGTGGGGAAGAATGTTGTATCCCATTTCCAGTCCTCTCTATCAGTCACTTCCCACCCATTTTAACTCCTTGACTTTATTTTATTTTTTTAACTAGTTTTAAGCAAGGTACAGATTGAAGTACATTCCCTGGAATCCGGCCTCTCTGGCCAGAGGCAACAGTGCTAATCAGGAGAGCAGCAAGTAGCAGTGAAACACACACAGCTTGCTGTGTCAGCTGGAGATGGTCTCAATTGATTGGCCCTGCCTCTCCTGGAAGGAAGATAAAGGACTTTGAGGAGAAGTGTCTTCTCATCCCTCTCCAGATGGGGCTGCAGAGCTCTGGTAGACCCGGAAAAGCTTTAATTCACCTCTGGGTTTCAAGCATACACTTGTGTCTGTGGGGGAGGGCTGCATGCGTTAGACTGAATTTACAGTGGTGTTTCTACAAAGAGATGAAGGCGCACAAGAAGTTTCTCTTGTCTTGATGAAAATCAGCCTAACAGCAACTGTTTGTTCTTTAAAATGGAAACGTGGATCTCCTTGGACCCGATGGTGGTCTCTTTCATATGGCTAACATTTATATGACTCGCCAGTTTTCTCACCTCCGTCGCTGATTTGCTTCCAACCGCTCTGAGGATACAGCCAAGAAGAGGTTAACTCTACAGGACGGTTTCTTACAAAATAAATAAATAAATAATTCCCCCTTTGGGATGGTTTCACAGCAGCCCCTCTCTAAAAGGGACCTGCGTTCCCGCCTCTCAGAAAATAGGGGCATTATCCCTTCTTATTGATTGGGATGGCAGTGGAGCATTGTTCTCTCCGTTCAGTCTATAGGAAGGAATATCTATTTTCCATTTAGACGTGGTAAAGCCTTTAATTTCACCCTCCTGGCTGCAGCTGGAGTTCCCTTTTAACTGCCTGGCCATGGGAGTGAAGACAGTTTTATATGGAGGAAAATGCTGAAAAGGCCACTTTAATATTCTTGCATGTGAAAAGGAGAGCGCATTTCATAGTGCTATGTAATGAGGGTCAGCGGGATATTACACTTCACCATATGGCTAATTTGCACAGCAGGTCAAATGCTCTATTTGCTTTTTAAAGACGGCCCTATAGATCAAACGGCACTAAAACAAAACAAAAAAAGCATGAGTAAAAGATGCCCCCTACTGTTCAAGGCTGGAAATGGCCAGGCAGCAGACAAAAAGGCCCCTGCATGGCATTCAGGTCCCACGGACGCATGTTACTTCATCACATCCTTTACCTTTTTAAAAGAGCAAAAAGTACCCGCGTGGAAGATGCGTTAGTACAGAGCTCCAGCAAACAAGGCAGCAGGCAGAAAAGGAAGGCTGCGTTAGGGAATCCCAGTTGTATCAATATTTTAATATCCCCACACAGAATCACTTGCCAAACTCCACAGACTACTCAAAACGAGCTTTCACTCCATTTGCTTGCAATATGAACCTGTGCTAACGGCTGTCACTGTTCCAAGCCGTTGACTAGCTGCCTGACCTTCTGACTAACGAGTGCTCTGTTTATTAGCGTGATGGCCCTTGTAACCTATGTTTGTCTTGGCACTTCCTCCTTGCCGTGTCCTAAGCCTGACCCAAAGAAGAACTTCCCCTGCAGGGGCCAGCAGTAGTCTGCAGTACTAGAGAAAAAAATCTGATCACTAAAGATTATGGAGCCATGGGGCCTGGACTTTTGAAGAGAGTAAACATTATGATTAACAAGCCTGGCCTTTGTAATCGGCTTCCACCCCTCCCCTCCAGATCAGAGTGTTAATTTATTAAATATTTTAACAAAGGGCCTTTATTATTGGCCTCAGCGTGGCTGGCTCCTTTCAGAGCATTACCACCTACCTCTAATAAAGCTTTAATTGACTACTGCTTTTCATAACCTCTGACCTAGGATGATAAACAGTTGGGCTATGGTAGCAAAAGGGTAAACCACAAAGGAGTTTGCATCCTGCTCACACTTAGCAACCCCCCAGTTTAAAATGGATTTGGTTGAACAGAATCAGTGTGTTTGCACTGACACTTAACTCTTGAAAAGCACTTTTCATCTGCAAAGTTATTTCTAAACATTAACTAATTAATTCTCACAACATCCTTTTTAGTACTAGATCTCTATTCCCATTTTACAAACAGGTAAACAAGACTGAATGTCTTGGCAAGGGACTTACTGTAGCTCAATCAGAGATCATGGGCTTGATGCAGGAATCACTAGGTGAAATTCTGTGGTCTGATTCATAAATGATTTGGAAGAAGGAGTAAACACGGAAGAGCCACCACACCGACAATGCCTGCACCACTAGAAATCCCAGCATGCAATATTTCATCTTGATAAAAGCATCCAGTCCACCATAGGCTATACCTCCAGTATTTTCCCATGAATCAAGCACAAAAAATATGAGACTCGATTAAAAATTATGAGATGGGGGAACACCCACATTTGAGGGGGAGGGGGTCTTTTTATCTTCCTTCTGTTTTCTGAGTCTTTAGGGTGCACCAAGGTCACGTTTTTAAGCTTTTCTCCACCAACATGAGGGCTAGAAACTCTCACACACAAAAAAAAGCTGAGATACTCAAATAATCGCTTCTGTAGCAGCTGAGGCTTTAAGTAAAGCACAGAATGCTGCAAGACTAATGATAATATCACGAGGAATACTGTGGCAATCTAACACCCTTGTTTACGGCCACGACAGACTCCTTACGCCCCTGTGTTTTGTACAGAGGTGCTTGAATGGGGTAAATTCCAAACATGTTTTTCCCACCTTCCTTTTAGGGATGCCTCTGTTGCAATCAGAGGTTTGACTGCAGCTGGGACAGACATGCTCACACTAGGGGCTTGTCTTCACTACCCACCGGATCAGCGGGTAGCAATTGATCTGTCAGCGATCGATTTCTCGCGTCTGTTGAATATTTGTTCCAACATACGCAAGGCACGTCTACACATAACAATAGATCAGCACTGCTGCAATCAATGCGGCGAGTGTCGATTTAGAAGGAGTGGTGAAGACATGATAAATCCATGAGAGAGCACTCTCCATCAATTTGTGTACTCCACCTCCCGGAGAAGCATAAAGGAAGTTGACGGAAGATGCTCTCCCATTGACATTTTGCAGTGTAGCTATCATGGTAAGTGGTTCTAACTAAGTCGACTTCAGTTACGTTATTCACATAACTGAAGTTGCATAAGTTAAATTGATTTACTGCGACAGTGTAGACCAGCCCTCAGAGTGTATAATTCTCTTATTAACTGTCCTTTGTATGTTTTCCAAATCCATTCAGCATCATATTTCTTGCTTTGGATAAATAGTTTCGAGTTCATGCCTTTTCAATAGCCATTACACAACTTTAAGAAGTTATTCTGAAGATACATCCAACACAATAGTTGTATCACAGCTTGCAATCACATCTCTACCTGTCAAGAGTTATCATCTCTTTGATCTAACCTTAGAAATATGCTAGCATGTTTATTTTCCTGCCTAGAGAAGTCATGCTGAATATAGCAAAGCGCTCACCTTTTAATTCTCAATTTTTTTCTATATTACCTCAAATATGAATCAACAGATGAGAAGTGATCACACAGTCTTGTCAACTCTCACCACCTGATCCTGGGTCTTGTGGTATTTGGTGTTGTTCTTAAAGTCCCAGCCTTTGTAATCAAGAGACTGCATAAGAATCTAATATTTCATTTTTTAAAAAAATAAATAAAAAAAGAGCCCTCTCCATTGCAGAGAAAAACTTTAAAAATATGGAGTGTATCTTAATGGCTCAGAAGCCCGGAAATAAATAAAAACTCAATGTTTATTCTTTTTTAAATCTCAGGATTAGAGCCCTGTGTGGATAATGAAATTTATATCTGCATCAGATCCTTGATCTGCAAAAAGTCTGTGGACGTGGATGCAGATATGCGCAGATAGAAAGTGGATAATCCGCAGATTTGCAGAGTCCTAGACACAAAATTTGTATCTGCATCCAATCCACAGTCTGCAAAAACTGGCCACGGATATAAAGCAGATACCCACAGATTTGCAGGGATCTACTCATGATTTCTGGTTGGGGCTGGCAATAATTATTATAACCGGCAATTCTCAGAATTTACAAAACAGCAGCCTCATCTCTAAAGCAAACTCTCTACCTTAAATACTTACTGGGCTTTGAAAATAACAAAGGTCTAGTTTCCTCATAACAGTTCTTCCCAAACACCCATCAGTGTGAAAGGGCCTATAAAAGGGGTCAGCAATCTTTGGCATGCAGACCATCAGGGACTTTGACCCTACCAAGCAGTAAGAGTTCCTTCTGGCAAGCTGTTAAGAGAGACACACCAAGTGCTGTGAGAACGGAGCGGAAGTGTTCCAAATTGTACAGGAGAGCAGCAGAGAAGACAGACAGTAAAAACATCTAAATAAACTCCTAGTTTTAATTTCCAGGAGCTACCAAAATCACCTACCCACATTTATGGAATGACATCTGCAAATGGGACACTGGAGGGAAGAGAGCAAAATGAATTGAAAGCTTGTATAAATCAAAAATTGAGTAACAATGTTTATAGTTTGTAATATGGCTTTTAAAAATTCACCTGTGTATTCTGACTGACTGAACTGCCTAATCTTGCTGTCTGCGCTTGAGAGAATGGGCATGAAGCCATCAGCCCCTAGAAAACGCCAATCAGTAGAGAAGGTTGTGGTATGTCTCCTCAACAACACTGCCTACCAGTGCACATCAGACCTGTCTGCTGCTCTCTGCATTGGCTTCCCATAGAATATCAATTCAAGTTCAAGGTTATAGACCTTATCTTCTACACCCTCTTTCTACTACAAGATAAAATTCATTTATGCAGCAGACAGAGATTTCTCGGGGACTGCTCTGAAAATATAAAACAAATTGTCAGGGGAACTAAAGGACCGTCACAAACCACACAACCCTATATTCCAAGTGCCAGGTGTACTCCTCCGACCAGCCTCTTCTCACACACACAATGTGTACATTTTTAAAAAAACAAAACACTATTAAAACAAAAAATACACAACTCTCTGCCTGGGGAAAGATAAGAGAACAAACAATAAATGATAAAAGCCAGTCACATCTCTCACTGCATGATGGGAAGGTGTTCAGATATTACAGTGATGAGGGAGTGGCACTATATGTGAAAGAAAATGTAGAACCAAATAAAGTAAAAATCTTAAATGAATCCGCATGTTCCATAAAATCTCTATGGATAGTAATTCCATGCTCTAATAAGAATATAACAGTAGGGATCTATTATCGGCCACCTGACAAGGACAGTGATAGTGACTATGAAATGCTAAGGAAAATTAGAGAGGCTATCAAAATAAAGAACTCATAAAAGTTGGGGATTTCAATTATCCCCATATTGACTGGGTACATGTCACCTCAGGACAAAATACTGAGACATTTCTCGATACTTTAAATGACTGCTTCTTGGAGCAGCTGGTACAGAAACCCACAACGGGAGAGGCAACTCTCAATCTAGTCCTGAGTGGAGCGCAGGATCTGATCCAAGAGGTAACTATAACAGGACCGCTTGGAAATAGTGACCATAATATAACAACATTTAACATTCCAGTGGTGTGAAGAATACCTCATCAGCCCAACACTGTGGCATTTAATTTCAGAAAGGGGAATTATGCAAAAATGAGGCAATTATTTAAACAGAAATTAAAAGGCACAGTGACTAGAGTGAAATCCTTGCAAGCTGCATGGACACTTTTCAAAGACACCATAAGAGAGGCCCAATTTAAATGTATATCCCAAATTTAAAAAGAGTAAAAACTAAGAGTGTCACCGTGTCTTAACCACCATGTAAAAGAAACAGTGAGAGATAAAAAGGATCTTTTAAAAAGTAGAAGCCAGCTCCTAGTGAGGTAAATAAAAAGGAGCATAAATACTGCCAAATTAAGTGTAAAAATGTAATAAGAAAAGTCAAAAAGGAGTATGAAGAATAGTTAGCCATAAACTCAAAAGGTAATAAAATGGTTTTAAATACATCAGAAGCAGGAAGTGTGCTAAACAAAAAGTGGGGCCCCTGGACGATCGAGATACAAAAGGAGCACTTAAAGACGACAAAGTCATTGCGGCAAAACTAAATGAATTCTTTGCTCCAAATTCCTCTTCTTCAGTCTTCACGGCTGAGGATGTTAGGGATATTCCCAAAACTGAGCCATCCTTCATAGGTGACAAAGCTGAGGAACTATCATAGATTGAATCAGAGAGGTAGCCGTGTTAGTCTGGAATAGCAGAGGTAACAAAGAGTCCTGTGGCACCTTAAAGACTAACTAAAGTATTGAAGCATAAGCTTTCGTGGGCTAATACCCACTTCGTCGGATGCAAGCAGTGGAAGTGCATCCGACGAAGTGGGTATTAGCCCACGAAAGCTTATGCTTCAAAACTTTATAGTTAGTCTTTAAGGTGCCACAGGACTCTGTTACCTCTATCATAGATTGAAGTGTCATTATCAATTAATTCCAAAATCTCCTCTAAACTTAACAGTAACAAGTCACCAGGACCTGATAGCATTCACCGAAGAGTTCTGAAATGTGACATTGCGGAAGTATTAACTATGATTTGTAACCTGTCCTTTAAATCAGTTTCTGTACCCAATGACTGGAAGATAGCTAATGTAAATGCCAATATTTAAAAAGTCAGACACATAGAAGAACAAATTTTTTGGGCAAAAGTCAATATGGTTTCGGTAGAGGGAAATCATGTCTTACTAATCTGTTAGAGTTCTTTGAATGTATCAACAAAAATGTGGACAAGGGGGATCCAATGGACATGGTGTACTGAGATTTCCAGAAAGCCTTTGACAAGGTCCCTCACCAAAGGCTCTTACGCAAATTAAGTTGTCATGGGATAAGAGAGAAGATCCTTTCATGGATTGAGAACTGGTTAAAAGATGGAACAAAGGGTAGGAATAAATGGTAAATTTTCTGAATGGAGAAGGGTAACTACTTACTGGTGTTCTGCAAGGGTCAGCCTTAGAACCAATTCTATTCAATTTATTCAGAAATTATCTGGAGAAAGGGGTAAACAGTGAGGTGGCAAAGTTTGCAGATGATACGAAACTGCTCAAGACAGTTAAGACCCAAGCAGACGGTGAAGAACTTCAAAAAGAGCTCAAAAAACTAAGTGAGTGGCAAACAAAATGGCAAATAAAATTTAATGTGGATAAATGTAAAGTAACGCAAATTGGAAAAAATAACCCCAACAATACATACAATATGATAGCGGCTAATTTAGCTAAAACTAATCAGGAAGGAGATCTTGGAGTCATCACGGATAGTTCTCTGAAGACAACCATGCAGTGTGCAGTGGTAGTCAAAAAACAAACAGGATGTTAGGAATCATTTAAAAGGGAATAGAGAATAAGACAGAGAATATCTTATTGCCCTAATATAAATCCATGGTGGCGCCAACATTTTGAATACTGCGTACGGATGTAGTCTCCTCATCGCAAAAAATATATACTGGTATCAGAAAAGATTCAGAGAAGGGCAACTAAAATGATTAGGGGGTTGGAACGGGTCCCATATTAGTAGAGACTAAAGAGATATTAGAGAGACAAGATGGGTGAGGTAATTTCCTATACTGGACTAACTTCTGATGGTAATAGAGACAAGCTTTCAAGCTCACACAGAGCTCTTTATCAGGTTTTTTAACAGGTATAAAGCACAATTGGATATTCAGGGTGAAATAGGCTCTCTTAGTATGATGCAGCCACAATTCTTCTTGAAGATTGATCTATATCTCCGACGATCACCCACATTTTAGTAGGTTTAAATGTTAACCTGAAATGCATTTTCCTTCAAATTTAACAGTAGTTGATGAATTTGGTGCAAGTGTTTGATACTCCTTCAGTCATTCAGAGATGCCAGAGTTTAATCAGCTCTTGTATTAAATTTTCAGCTTCTCCAATCCAAATTTTGTCCACATTACATCATGCTTGGTAAAGTGTGTAGGGTTAGAACGTTTACTCAAACTGGGTCAAACAACAGAACACAGATGATAATCTTCCCAATCCTGCAGCCCTTTTTAGCACTAACAATTCACAAAGCTCCCACTGAGTTCCTGATTTACAAGTACTGCTAGATTAGAAGTTCAAAATTACATTTCTGGTATTTAAAAATATATAAATAGTTTGAATATTTAAAAGGTGTTTCATTTACACCCAGAATTCAATGATTTACAGGTTTTAAACATTTTTCTTTTGGGTTCTTCAGAATGTTCATTTCCATTATTTTTAAAATAACTAAACCGGGAAGAGCACAACATTTGGAACCGCTATGGCTGCAAAGTGATTTTTTGAAATGACGGCTTTGGTTTTCATATTTCTTGTAGTTCATACTACTTGGAAGGGGTAAAAAAATAACATTTACTAATTAAGATACATTGGGAAGAATAACGCTTTTGACTGATGAATAAATTTTTATCTCACGCGCAAGAAGAGATCCAGGGCACTGACTGATAAGACATCAAACAAAAACGCATCTCAATTTTTTAAATTTGTATTTCATTTTATGACAAAACAGTTTAAGAGCATACTCTTAAACCAACACATGCATATTCTCCTACTCATCTGTTCTGAGGTCTGATCCATTCTTGTCCTGTGATCAAAGCCATGGATGGACACATGCAAGATGCAGTCTCTAACATCAATAATTTTTTAAAACCCATTTTAAATCAACATTTTATTATCTTAAAACATTCTTCTTGCAGAACTACCAAGATGTGCACATGCCGAACTTGAGTGATCTGGTGCTGTAACCAGCCTTCCTCACTCAATTCTCCTTCCTATACCCCATGAACTGCAACATATCCAAGTCTGGTCGTAAAGCTCTTTATGGCATGGATCAGGTCTTGCCATTTTTTAAAACACTTTTAAAAAACTTTAGGAAAGTTTATGGACCCACAGGGGTAAAATACAGCCCTGAATTCTAAGAACTGGTGGAATTTTCTGGAAGGGGGACATTGATTTGGAAATAGAGAAAGGTATTTGAAAGGTGTTTTTATGCCACATTTTGGACTAACTGGCCTTAACAGCACTAACAGTAAAATTAAAAGCTAGTATATATGTCTACATTGCCTTTCATCCTCAAAGCTTTACAAACATACTGAATATAAGCTATGTGCAGAAATCACTTCAGCATCTGTGAAATGCAGCCATCTCTGGGGAACAGTATGACAGCTCTTTGAGAATACAAAGCAATACTATTCAATTGTTTAGGGCACAAAGGGTAGAAGAATTGGAGGGGAATCATGGTCCCAGAGGTAGGGCGCTAGCCTCAGACTTAGAAGACCCAAATGGCTCTGCCTCTGGCTTCTTGTGTGACTGAGAAATTCATTAGTCTCTCTGTGCCTCAGATCAACACATCTGTAAAATGGAGATAATAGCACGACCCTACCTCACAGAAGTGTTGTGATGATACAGGCATTAGAAGACAGAGAGGCCATAAAAGTATCTATGATAGAGAAGGAAGAACATTCTGTTCTGTTGACAATGCAAGGAGGTAATCAAATCGCTAATGGGCTAGAGCACTGTGTTAACATTAATACAAAAGACAAATAAATTTCTCTTGAAGATGTTCATGAGGGCCACTCAGTAAATCCTGCATGGGAGAAAAAGAACACTTCTAACATTCCTGACAGCAGACAGTGAGCACATGCTAATGTGATATGTATATTCAAGTCCCTATATTTTAACAGCTAAAGAGGAATCCAAATCTATTTTGCAGTGAACACTTCTTTCCGATATCCTATACAAGGAAGCTGATGTTTTCAGTTTTGACTGACGAGACCTTTACATGGTGACATGCTGCAGGCTAAAAGAAAGAAGCCAATCTCAGACCAGAACTGTGTAATATTTTAAAGAAATTACTGCACTCTCAAACAATGGAATATTTGTCAAAGTACAACTTGATCACCAGAATTCATCTGTTTTTCATAACTACACTTGACCTAAACTACATTGACTGAACAAGGTAGCCTGTGTTTTTCAGTCTGGAAAATATGGCTTTTCAACTTTAAAAAAAAATTTTTTTTTAAAGACCACACTAAAGAAACACTAGTTACAAAATGACTGTGGCCTAGAAGACTGAAGTGCATTAGCATTTAGCCAAGGATGACGAAGAATGATTTTTCCATGTTACAACAGCAAGCAGCTAGTCATCTTCAGTTCATATTTTTGGCAGTTTTGCCTTTTTAATAGCTACTTCTCGTCACAGAGCTAGTAATCTCTGGCAGGCAAACTCTGCATTAGATGCCTCGAAAAGATCACAGAGAAATATGCTACTAAATGGGAGATCTTTGCACTAGGGAAAAAACTGTTACGCCCTTAAATTAAAAAGATAATTTTATTTTAAGGTGTCTTTTGCAAAGAGGAGGCTTCTCTTTCTATCAATTCTATTGCAGGCTCGGAAATTAGCAAAACTATCCATCGCACATGTCCTAGTTTCAAGTGAAAGAACATTTACTCATTTTTACGACTGATTTGTGACATTTTAAGCTTGGGAAATCATTTGTTAAACTCACACATTTGTTTTGCTCTCTTAACCGGGAGTTCCAGGGGAAAAGATATTGCCGCAAAACTAGAAGTTTATTTTATTTTAGCAAGTGTAGTGCAGACTATTGTCCTCTGCACAAAACAGAAGGCAATTGTATAAATCCATCCAACAATGTGATCAAACCCCAGTGTTGGCATGAGAGGCAAGGTCAGTCTCTATGGGCTTGTCTTCACTACGCGCCGGATCGGCGGGTAGCTGTCAATTTCTCGCGTCTGGTGAAGACGCGAGAAATCGATCGCCCGCGGCTCCCCCGTCGACTTCTGAACTCCAGCTCTCTGAGAGGCGCAAGCTGGAGTCAACGGGGGAGCGCACCGCTGACTGCCGCCGCCGTGAGGACAGCAGGTAAGTCAGCTGGAGATGCACAGACTTCAGCTACATGATTCACGTAGCTGAAGTTGCGTATCTGCAGTCGATCCCCCTCATAGTGAAGACTAGCCCTATAACACATTAAATCCTTAGCCTCTTTGCTGAGACTGCCAACAAGTAGGGTTAGTTAGTTCCAGTTACTATGATGGCTCTTACATGCATGGGAGAGAGAAAGACTCACCTCCTTCAGACTTTTGGCTAAGATCACATACAGTATCAATGTAATATTGAATACCTCCTCTGTCAGGGGAAGGACCTGGTGATCTAGTAGCCATTTTCCATCTCGAGGATTAACCACCAGTTACTCCTTTCAGTCACTACCAAAATATGCTGATTTCAGACAGGCAATCTAGACACTTCATAGCACACTGCTGACCAAAAATGGACTTGAAGTGCAGCAGTTCTCTGAAAGATGGCACCTTCTACTCAACCAACCTTCTTCTGCACGCATTCACAGTCAGATCCGCTTCCTTTACCAACTTAACGAAAAGTATGCTCTTTTTATAAACCCTGTTAACACTGCAGAACCAATATAGTTTATAGGGTGGAGTCCAACAGTTTAGGACTTGAAGTTGGATGGAGAGTGGCAGGAGTAAGGGGGTAGATTTATTAAAAACAATGCTGAGTGAATTTTTAACAATGTTAACACATTGCATTAAAAAGACAAAGGGCTCTAAGAAATAAGTGAGACGAGAAAGCACACTAAAAAGAACATGAAAGGGTTAAAACCACCAGGATTCTCTCTCTCTCTCTCTCTCACACACACACACACACACACACACACACACACACACACACACACACACACACACACACACGGCATTCAACGGTGAGAGCTTATATGCCTCCATCCACCTACTAGACAGCAGCATTTGTAGGTACCTCAGGGTACTGGTACCTCAGGGTACTGGTACCTCAGGGTACTGGTACCTCAGGGTACTGGTACCTCAGGACACCAGCCCCCTCCCCCCAAAAATAACATGTGGCTGGGAGAGGACAATCAGGTCAGGAATTTACAATGACTAGGCAGAGGAATAGCTGGGGATAGGTATTACATATACACATATAAGCACCTCAGGTCACATAGCTTGTATGAGGGCGTGTTTGACTCTACCCTTGTCTTTTTAGGCTGTAAGCTCTTTTGGAAAGGGGCAGTGCTTCCCTGTTTGTGTACCGTCACATTTTTCCATTCCACAGCGCAAACAACCATGCACTACAGCATCGTGTCAACTCGAGCAGTTTGGCAGGATTGCCTCGGGAAGCATGCTTAGGTGCCCTGTGCTTTCAAAAACAAGAGCGCTCACTGAGCACCCAAGATGCACATTGTTTCTGTTATTCAAACATTAAAACAAAGGGGTGGTAAAATAAAATGGTATCGGATTTTTTCAAGCAGCTGCTGTGCAAGACGCACAGCCCTTGGGCTACAATACCTTTATTGTAATGTTCCTAGTCTGCAAATTTCAGCACTCTAGTCACCATCAGAAACTTATATCCTTTGACTAAAATTTCCGGCTGTTATTCAAAAGACCAGGTGCTTCTTTTATACAGCATTACAAACGCACGCGCGCACACACACTTTTCATCTTGAAGGATCTCAAAGCACTTTAAATTATGTACTACAGCATCACCAAAATACAACCACTTCTGGGGTGAGAGGGCATTAGAAAAGCTGGATGCAGTATATCATGCAACAGGATGACATAGTTAAACAGCACAAGGTAAAACCCTAGTCTCATAACAATTTCTTTAGAAGCGCAAGTGTCCATGTGTAGCATATAGGACCTCTGATTTTTACAGTTTCACCCCACAGATCCACAAACAGCATGCAACTTAGAACTCAAATTATTAATTTCAGAAGGATAAAGAGATGAGTCATTTGTGCCAGATTTTAAACCTGTGGTTCTAGGGAGTCCAAGGGCTTGTCCTCACTGGGGGGGGGGGGGGGGAGATTGATGGCAGATACGCAACTTCAGCTACGTGAATCACATAGCTGAAGAAGTTTGCGTATCTGCTGCCGACTTACCTCTCGTCCCACTGCGGCAGCAGTCGGCGGCGTGCTCCCCCGTCGACTCCAGCTTGCGCCTCCCGGCGAGCTGGAGTTCCGGAGTCGACGGGGGAGCTCCGGGCGATCGATTTATCGCGTCTTAGCGAGACGCAGTAAATCGATCGCCAGAAGATCGATTTCCAGCAGCGCTAGTGAAGACCAGCCCCAAGTTTTGCAAAACTAAGTCAGCCTCAAAGCTAAATGCAAATTTATTAAACATACCGCAAAATACATTACTGCATACAAAGAGTGCTTATCAGATCAGATCTCAGAATCTTTGCTCTTGCCCCATGTCATCCATAAAACATGACCAAAGTAGATCACCAGTTGCAGTTTGAAAAGGCACTGGTATTCAGAACATTACTCAATGTGTTTCTCTTATCTCTCCATCATTAAAACATCGCCATTCCATCAGATAGCAAGCCGCTTTGGTACCACACTCTTGGAATGCAAGGGCATCGTTTGTTCATTGTACATGCTGTGCCTTATTTCCACATTCTCCTGAACAAAGGCATGTGCCCCTGAAATAGCGGATGTATGCGTCATAAGTCTGTCCTGCACATTGCACACCCCTTCCTGAATAAGTATTTGTAAACAGACTGAGAATTAAAGTTCGGCCAATTTAAGATCCTTCATAAAGAAGGGACTGTATTCAAAACAGGATGACAATCATTTCCCAACTAAGGTACACACAGGTATTTAAACTAAAACTATCTACATAGCAGGGAAAGAGCAAACACACAGCTATGCACCAAGCAATTCTATGTGATTCACAGAAACATGGTAGCTAATTACTTCAAGGTTCTTTTTAGGAATGGGAGTTTCTGGTCAGCACTTGACAATTCTCAGGAACTATGTAGGGAGAAAATATGTTGCTCCAAATAATGCAGATAGTTGGCCTGTACTACACAAACTCACATTCATAACTTTCTTTACAAGCAATATTTTAAAGGTTCACACTTTTCACTTACTCTATTGAATAAAAACACCCTTAGGAACCAAGGGTACCAAACTTCTAGGTACTACAAAGCAACAAAATAAAACGTAGTCACGACTGGTATTGCTTGCAAAAAAAAAAAATAGATAGGAAATGAATTCAGTATGCAGAATGTCAGGCTAGGAGCATGGTCTGACAGTCTAGTGCTAAGACCCTGCACTTCCATGAGACAATACAATCCGGGCACAACTCCAAAGGAATTTGGCCCCTGATCTTTATTTTTGGTCTCTCGCCCTCAGAGGCATTGAGCACCATCAAGGTAGGGGCAGTAGATCATATTCAGTCGCAGAAGGTAGCCTCCTACTGTTCAACTACATCATTTACAGCTGTTTAAGAGTATTTTTGACCCAGCTGCCGAAAGAACAGCAGCTCCAAAGTAGAAATCTGAAGGTAGGAGGAGAGGTTTAAAATGGGAAGATCTGCTAGGCAGGCAGAGAGAGCCTTCTCTCCTCCAGTTTAACCAAGTTTTGCCTAGGAAAACAAACTTAACAGAGGCTGATGTTGTTCTAACTCTAATCCAATACACCTTCAGAAAAACTCTTTTCAGATCAGTGTTCCCCTTCAGCACTGTCTCCATCACTGGGATGCTCCTCCAGAGAGGCCACTGCACTTTGACACCACCACGGAAGATCTTCACCATAATGTCAGAGCGTTCTCCAAACTCGGAATGTTTCTGTGAGCCCTCAGGATCTCACAAGTTCAGCAAGGTCAGGCTGGGTCAGTAGTTGAGCAACACAAGAAGTAGTGCTGGGGACACTGAAAATTCAAAGCACTCCAGGCTCTGGACTGTTTAAGATGAATAATCTCTCATGACAAACTGGTCTCTGAGTCCTGACCCATACCTTCCACGGGGCAACTAAGACTGCTGGTTCACCCTTTATTTTAACCACTGGGATAACTGATGTGACCGAATCAAGAGAAAACCTTAAGTTATGCTTTAAAGTTAAATTTATCTGCAATTTGCAGAGTCTACATATACAGTGTAACAAACAGGTAAGGCTCACCTAGCTTTGTAAATACATAAAAAATGGTGATTACGGAGAAAGGGACTTGAAGCCCTGGATTAATCACGCTCTGCAACCACTACCTTCGGGTGACAAGGCTGCATTTGGGTTGTGGTACGCTGCCACTATATTTAGAAAGAATTATATGTTTTTTCCCCTAACATGGCCATTTTCCAAACTGAGTACTTGGAGAGCCAACACTGCCTGTGATCATATCTAGCCAGCTTAGAACGAACACAGATTTCTCTGCTGCTTCTTTGATCGAAGTCAAGTTGTATCCCCCTGGGTAATAAGGTCACAAGGTTAAAAGAGCAATATGACAATTACAAAAAGTTAAATCTATGGCCACTACAGACAGACATACTATCCAGGGTCCATTAGCACGTAGTACAGAGCAGTTATCTCAGGTCACTGACACCAGTTCACTCTAATGGCTTTTCCTGTGTCCTTATCAATCCAGTGCACAAAGTATCTCACCCTAGCCTTTCCCTATGATCTCAGTACCATGTTTACAGCTATCTAACTCCACCAGGCACCGGTGAGTCAGCCAACTCAGCAGACAGTGAGATACGCCAGAACAGAATGATGGGACAATCCACAAAGTAACTGAGATGAACTAGGAGTTAGATATTTCTAGAAGGAAAAATTTCCACTAAACAACCACAAAAAAAAAAAATCACAAGAGAAAAGGTGAAACTTTTTAATAGCTTTACATTCCCAAGGATACAGTGGAAACAAACTTCACAGCCCTGATCTAGAAAATAAGAATTAACAATAGACCCTCCATATTGCAGCATCAGTGAATAAAATAAATGTGTATTTCAAAGAGGAAAGGCAGCAGCTCTTTTAGTAGGAAAAAGAGCTACATGACTTGAACAGTAGTTTCAAGAATAAGAGATGATCAGCTCTTAAAAGAGAAACTACTTCAATCCCTATTACTAAAGCATAAGCAGATGAGATTTTTATCTATACTGTAGCACTTCTAGTTTTGCAGAGTTGGGCAAGGAGCAAAATGAAAAATAACAGTCACAATAATCAATATTCCCAACAGGCAGACAAAGCAACAACTGGCAGTCACCAGTGCACATGAAATATTAAAGCACAAAGTCAGAAAGAAAAGGAACATGAATACATCAGAGTGGGGACTATTAGGAAGGGAAAAAAGTTCTACGACAAATAAATAATGACATTTAAGTTGTGATTCTGGAAAGTGACTCACAATGTTCCATATTTATGGTCTCTCGAGAACTCCAGATTTAATCTGCTCAGTTGAATGTAAATGGATGTTATTTCCAACTACCAGTCCAAAAAGTCCACCCAGAACCTGAAAGTCAAACCAGGTTCCCTTGTGTCTCGTGAATCACTAACTGTATAAATTCTGCAATCAACACTTCATTAACAATTCTATGGACGCATGAGTCCAGTTCTCATTCCCCAAACTGTGCCAGCTCTGAAGGGCAAACCGAAGTACAGAGCAGTAAATACTTGTTGCAGTCACTGAAGTAAACATCCAGAGAGAACACCTGAGTAAGTGAGGAGTAGGAAAGGGCACATTTTACATAGTTTTGAGAGCTGAACCCCACTTTTAAGGGCAGGTCTAAGATGGGAAAAGCCCTCTCGTCAACTTAGCACTATTTACCCTGGGTGGAAGGTCAGTGTAACTGCGTTGCTCAGGGTCTGGATTTTTCACACCACTGAGCAACAGGTATACCGATGTACATTTATAGTCTAGAACTGGCCTAAGACAATAAAGTAACTGATGAAAGGGGATGAGATGAAAACAGGAGCAAAGCTGCCTAAAACCTTAAAGCAGTGTCTACTGTAGATTTTTTTTCATAACTCTGTAGGCCACTTGTTCTTTACCCTAGGCTGATCCCACTGTAGGCAGGATCAAAGCATGGGGACTGCAAACACCAGTCTATGTAAAGTATCTCGATCTCACTGGCAATCAATTAACTTGAGGGTTAATAAAAAAAAAGGTCTAGAGAAGACAAACCCTAAATGAACACTGATAGGGTAGGTTTCCACAGCTCTCAGACGTGAGGCTCCCCACCCGGTCAACAAACTTGGCTTCACGGGGCTTGAACTAGTGCTCTGAAAATAGCCGTGTAGACAGCAGTATGAAGCTGTAGCTCAGGTCAGAGAACAACTTCAAAGCACTGCCCACACAGCTACTTTTAGAGCAGTAGCGTGAGCCCTGCTAGTTCAAGTCTACTGACCCGGGGGCTGGGAGGCTCGCTTCTGCAGTCTGTGTAGACCGACTAGACAACAATATTCACTGCCTGAACTAGGAACTTTGTTCTCATTAACATTTCTGTACACCAAATCCAAAGGGGTTAAACTGCGTCTACACTAAGCACTCACGAGTGTTTCAAATGAGTTTAAAAAACCCAAAACCTTTCCCCTCCAGTTTCCTTTATCCAGAATCAGTGTGTTATCTGCCAGTTCCATACAGATTCCTCTGCAACCGGAGCCCAAAACTGCACTGGATTTTATTTTTGACTGTCTCACTGCTGCTAAGTTCCCGGTTTGGGATAAGTTTTTCCCTTCCTATACCCTTCAGTTTATGGGAAACATGACACAAAAACCAATTTTCATTTTATATCATGTAAAGCAAAGCAATTCCATCTCTTGGGTTCAAAATCCAAGGCTGCCAACACCCATACAGATGCCATAAGAGAGAAACCATCTAACCCAAACCCCATCTGTCCTACTTTACTTTGGATATTGAGCAAAATAGCTTTTGTGCTAGTTACATTTGGGCGAGGAAAGACCTAGCATATAATAAATATCAATGGCAGAATCACTTCACCCAAACACTGTAGTTTCATCTCAGCTTTGTTCAGTGATCCAATAACCAATTCTGCTCCATTACCTCTGGGTAAATATATAGAACATGAAAAGACCAAAACATAAGTAAGTTGTAGGTTTACAGACTAACTGTAAGTAAATGTATTTAAATATATTGCTGCTAAACAGAAAGCGGGTATGTTCTGTTATGTGTGTGTATCCGACTGGGGGTTAACTTTGGTCCATTGGTTAGAACAGAGGAGAGGCATGGTGCTGTTCAAGGCTCTCTCCCTGACTCCCTGGGCTACTTGTGGCAAATTGCTTAGCCTCACTGTGTCTCAGGGATGATGCATTTGTTCTCTCAACTCTCCAGTTCATTTTTCCCATGCAATTCCAGGATTTAAAATAGTAATGTCTGTGTTATCCAGAGGTCCCAAGCAGCATTAGGGCTCCCATTATGCTAGGCGCTGTGCAAGCATATCAGAAGAACGTGTCTGCTTCCCTGTCCCAAACAAAGTACACTGTAAGCCGTTAAAAGGGGAGAGAGGGTCACCACATACACACAGTTTTTATGTGCATTTGTCATTTTTTCCTTTTGATTGTAAATATTCAAAGTGGCGTCTCTCTCCATCTGGCCCCCCAGCCATTATTAGTCGGCTGATTTCTCAGAGTAAAGGACTGCTGACAAATAGTCCCATAAAGCATCCCTATCAGAGCCTGTCTCCCCTCGCTCGGTTACCAAGTCAAGGACCAATTCTCAATTAACCACAGCCTGACCCTTGTTCACTTTCTTTCCCTCTCCTCTGCCCTTCCTGCAAAAGTTCAGCACTTCCTGGAAAAGTCTCACTGCCTGTTTGATATTGTACTTCGCTTTAGTTGCTGAAGGAAGGATTTACAGGTGCCTGGCCCCGTCTGCAAGACCATGACCGAAAGCTGACCTCCTGTTACAATATGTGAACTCCTGCCCTGCTGATAAGGCTGGCAGATATGAGTAGGATTTTTCAAATAATCCTTTGGGAATTTATAAGCAGCACAGCCATAAAACCGAGGTGACTGGAAGGTCAATTTCACTAAAAATAATAAATATTGCAATGTTTATTCAAAGTAGGCCTTTGTAACTGCAGGCCAAGCACTTAGATAACACTATTGTAAATGACAAATATTAGGAGGTTTTGGTAACTATTATATTATGAGCCTTCCGTCTGACACTGATGTGACCATTTCCTTTGGTGCTTGTCCAATCTTTGATATTGTTCAAGACTAGCTGGGCCTAGAAAACCAGTTCAGGATTCAACCACAGGTCAGGAAAAGGGTAAATTTTCCTTTATGGTTGCTTGCCTTACTTCCCTGCTCTTGCTTGACAAGCATGTCTTCTTGAAAATTCTGCCTTTTTCTTGCTTCTTCTAGGCCTTTTGGATGAGATTCTGTATTGTAGGGGTTTGGTCTAATGGGCTCACCAGAGGACCGGGGAGACGACCTCCTAAATTCGAATCCCAGCACTGTCACCAACTCCTTCTGTGACCTCACTGCCTCCGTTTTTTCCATCTGTCAAATGGGAATAATACCTCCCTCCCTATTCCACAGGGATGTGGGGAAGACTAATGTTTACAATGGGTTTTGAAGATGGAAAATGCTATAATAGTGCTAAGTATTAATATTGACCAAACAATTTTAGTATTTCAAATCACTCCACACATACGTGAGGCAGGCAGGAATAACAATTTAATCACTCAGACATGTATCCATTAGGGACTATATTGTATCCCCAAAAGAGGGATGGGCTTCATCAAACATGACTTTTCCCATCTCAAGTTACTTTTTGAACACATCAAAGAGGCTACAGGTGCACTCTATCCCAGAGTATATTGACTGGCTAGTGGTTTACTTCCAGCTGCAGCCGAAAGCAATCAAACAGCAGCGTGGAGCATTAGCTTAGAATCTGTTTCTAGAAGTAGCATTTCTCTAGCATACAATAGAGGAATACACAGCCACGTTCGATATATCACAAAGGATGAACAGTAAAAGCACCATTATGTAAACCAGAATATGATATCAGTCTAGGAGATAAATATGCACTATAAACTGCAATACTCTGAACAGCCACTGATGCAAAAAAATATTTTCCTCTTTTCACCCTTTACATTACATATACCTTCTATTAAACAACTGTATGTAGAGCTATCAGAATAGAGCCTCTAAGTTTGCTTTAAATTACATATACATATATACCTATGTACAACTGATATTTTTCCAAATCAAATGACACTTGGAAATCTACCAAAGGGTTCAGACCATGGTAATCTTCTCCTAGCACATTCCCTGAAGCAGGCTTCCAACATCTAGTGTTTTGTCTTTGTTCAAGACAGAGTACATTCAAAATATAACACATTCTGGGAAGGTTCACTTTTTAATGCCAATAAAGTATCATGGCTTTGTAGCCAAAGCTATATAATTACTAACAGATGAAGACATAAAAAGATTATATACGCATTTTTATGATGATTCCTTTCCTTTAGCAAATTCATTTGTAGGTATTGCTGGAGGGAAGTGGGGGGGCTGGCTTTAGATCCACCATAAATGAAACAACCCTCTTAGCTCTGGCTCCAGAACAGGAAGGGAGGCAAAGCTGCTGGATTACATGCAGAAACCATGCACTCTTCTTGGCTTGGCTTTAGAGGGTTCTCCTGTGGCCGAGAAAGCTGAAGAGCTTTCTTCAGCAACTGTGGGTTACTGTCATTAAAGAACAGCAGCAGACTACTAGGGGCCCTTTGGGTCTGTGAATTTCCAGTGTGGAAGGCTCAGATGAATTACTGCAGCAATCTAAACATTATGAGTATCTGGCACAAGGGAGTAAAGGCTGAAGTGTCACCCATTAAGGTCATTTTCTCTGCTCATATTAAAGGGAGCAACTTTTTATGAATATAATGGAAGGCCTGGAAAACCACAATTTATCTAGCAACATACCAAAACTTGAGGTGAATTTTATTGGATTTTAAGTGAACCCTAAACAAAGCAAGTAGTTAGAATTCTAGATTGATCATCTTCTCAAATGTGGACAGAAAATTAACTGGATTTAAAGTTGCTGGTGATCTATCTATCTTGGGGTTTTATACGGTCATACATCAGCTCAGTATCTCAGTGTCTTCCAAGTAAAGATGACAGCAAATTCCCTAGTGGACTTCACAAAGTCTCTGGCTCAGCTCCTTTTGCAGAATAAAAAGTCTTGGTTTTGTTTGTTGGTTAGTTAGAAGTTTTTAGTCTTTGTATTTATTTATTTATTTGAGGGAAATGTTTGGGTAAGTAGGAGTGCCAATGTGGTGGGTATCATTTGTGCTATTGTGGGAAGGTTTCCATCACTGTGTGTAACTGATGATCAGGGTCATGTGATTATTTTTCTCTTAATATACAGTAGTGATCAAGAACGGACTAAAATGCAGCAGAAAATGGTCTTATCGCTTACACGGCCATGTAAACATATCTTGATGCCGGCATGCACCCATGAAAGCCTATGGTCCAATACGTCTGTTAGTCTACAAGGTGCCACAGGACTCTGGGTAAGGCTACACTACCCGCTGGATCGACGGGTACTGTTTGATGTTTCAGGGATCAATTTATTGTGTTTCACCTAGACGCGATAAATCGATCCCTGAAAACGCTCCCGTCGACTCCAGAACTCCAGCTCGCCAAGAGGAGTAAGCGGAGTTGACGGGGGAGCCGCTACGGTCAACCCGCCACCATGGGGACGGTCAAGTAAGTCAAACTAAGGTACTTTGACTTCAGCTACACAAATAGCATAGCTGAAATTGTGTACTTTAGTTTGAACCGCCCTACTAGAGTAGCCCAGGCCTTTGTTGCTTTTGCAGATCCAGACTAACACAGCTACCCCTCTGATACATATCTTGATGTTTTTCAGGGCAGATACAACGGCAAGTCTGACTTCTAGAAAGCTGGAGCCAAGACAGTAAAATTGTTGATTTAGTTACATACCGTATGATTGTAATGATGGGAAATTCCCCAGTCTTCAAAAGAAGGAAGGTGGAATAAACAACAATGATCACCTCAAACTTATGTCTTTCTTGATTGCTCAATAAATTACTTTGCACTGATGTAATTTATTTTGATTAAAGAAGAATTATTTAAGGGAAATATATTTAAGCTAGAAAAATGTATTTGGCTCCTTATAAATCCTAAATCTGTTGTGGTTGAAGAAAATGGTTTATATATCTTTGCATTCTGCTAATTAGAAATAGCTGTTTGGTTTTTACTCAAAGCCCTTCCTCTACTGTGCACTCCCAATGTTACCTTTGCTTCCCTTTGTCACATGATGCTCAGGTTCTAATTTTACTAGTTCCTGCATTTTCTCTCAAGGTGAACATAAGCACACACTAATAATTTTTACACAACAGCTTCTTTCCAAGAGTGTCTACATAAACATAAGGAGCTGCACCTAATCTTGCCATTCAAAATCACGGCAAACTTCAGTGCCATTTGTACAGACTGTACAGTGAAAACACCAAAGACCTACTTACCAGTACAGAATATATGTGCAAGCATCGGTACACGGGTGAGAAATCCACCAAATCCTGGGCACCAGGCACCTACAAAGACAGGAAATGTAAAACAAGAGGATCAACATACAATGTACAAAGCACCTGGCTATAAAGTACATGGTGTGTGGAATATACAGACACATGATAGACTGGATACTGAGAATTTCAATTGATAGTAAGTACTGTTCAATGTTTGATTTTTAAAGCAGCTATGAGCTAACCAAAGCAGCAAAGCACCACTCCGAGCATCTACTAAAAAACACATACCGTCTTTGTACCCTTTGTTAGTCATCTCAGCAGAGAAAGATGCAACCAACCATGGTTGCTAAATGAGCTGGTGGTCCTAGATAAGGGCTGAGTCATGTTGGCCACTCCTGGGCACTGGGAAGCTACTTCTCCAGGATTTCTACTTTGGCATCAACACTTAATTCACTTAAAGGACAGGACAGGCTGAGCCATTTTTTTTTAAAACTGCTAACTGAGCCTGCCACAGGGCTGAGAAAGCACACGAAGGACTGGAAGAAAATCAGAGACCATAGAAAACTGCACATCCACAAGCTTCACCATATGGATCTATTCAGGTGAGTTGCGTACAATCACAGGCAATGGGCAGTCGAGCAGGATTACCGATATCAGTAGCTCGCTCCGATCTTTTAAAACTAAAATGTACTAATTGTACACACACAAGGAGCGAAGTAAACGTGTGCTCCGCTCTCTCTTACTCTTGCCCTCCCACCCCATTATCTTCATTTCTTACCTCGAAGGTGCTATGTCTTGTCTTAACTAGATTTCAAGTGTAGGCTTTGGGCTTGTTTACATTACAAGGGTTACAACAGAGCTATGGCTTCATAGCTATGCCACTGTAATCCCAGAGTGTAGATGTACACTACAGTGACTTATCACTTTAGTAACTCCACCTCCCCGCGCGATGGTAGCTAGGTCAGCATATCAGTGGATTTTTTCATACCCCAGTACCGTAGGTATGTTGACCAAAGTTTTAAGTGTAGACCAGGCTAGAGAGCATAAACTCTGCAGGCAAGAACTTTCTCTTGCTATGTTTGTACGGCACTCAGCACAATGGGGCTCCAGTAATAAATCAACAGTTGTAATGGGGGCGGGGGGGGGGGTGTGTGTGCACCGGTTCACAACATATAACAACAACCATATTAACTAATAATTTCCCATGAATTCAAATTTAACAACCAACAATTACTCTTCTCAGACTGTTAGCAGTGATTAGCAGTCCTTGGAACCATGGCTGATGGTCCACACAATAAATATTTTGCTAATGAAGAGGTGTGTGTTCGGGGGAAGCAGGAGGGGAGTTGATCCAGAAGAGGAGTTCTCTTACGAGAACAGCACACAATTAAAAAAATAAATAAATAATGTCTATTTCCTTAACAATATTAAAGTCCAGACATACACAATACAATAACTATTGCCTAGAACAACTTCAGACCTCTGATCGAGACCCGATATTAAGATTTAAACGGTTTATCTAACATATTTTCAGACAAATCATGCACAAATTCTATAGAATACCAGTTTTAAAAACACACACACACACACACACCATTGTGGAAGTGTTCAAATCCTTTACTCTCTTGGGCAGGGTGTTAATCTTGAGACTGATTTGCTATGAAGAAAAGAACAGACTGTTCTCTCCACACAGGGCTCCAACCCTAAGAGTGAATGAAATAACACACCCAGCCTTTTGAGCTCTTTTCCGACTGTCCATTGTATGCTTTTGCACGTACAAAGTATTTGAAACAAACTACTTGTGGCAAATTTAAAACATTGCCCAACAATCTGCATTGTTTTCTACTGCACTGGAACAATACATTTATTGCTCTCCCAGCAGTCGTTCGCTTCCCTGGGTAATTTCTTGCGTAACTTTCACCATCACCCGTCACAAAAAGACGCTGGCCATTACAGTTTTGTAGACAAACCCTACCGGAGTAATGGCAGGTCAGCAAGAGACACCCCAGAGACTGTCTGTACTCCTCATGTTGCTTAGGAATTTGCAGCTCTGAAAATACTTCCTGCAGTCCAAAAGCAAAGCTCAGCACGTATACTTTGTGATGGAATGCCACATACTGGCAGGCAAAGGAAATGACCTATCATTGAAAATCACCCTGAATAGCTGGATGAGTATTTTAGACACTGAAGTAATGAACAATACTACAATCAACATACATCTGATTAAGGTGTGGAATCTCTCTTTGTAGCACTTGCTTTACTCTCATAGATTAGTTTATGTTTCTGAGGCTTGAGGAGCAGCAGAGATGTTTCTAAGCTTGCAGTGGAAGGAACCTAAAGCCCTCTCTTAATAAAAAGGCCACTGACATCAGCACCTCAATCTTATCTCATCTCCTTTCTCCACATTCACAAAAAGAAAACATCTCCCACCCTTAACCTGACATTTTCCTTTCTTCAAACAGCCAAGCCCGCAAACTCTAACTCTGGGTCTGCTGCACATTTGCAGGAGGAGGCAAAGCCATCAGTCCCTGTAAGCAGCCCAAATCTCTCGGTTTGAAGAATTCCACCACTTGAGTTAGCTTCTCTGACTCAGGATTCCAGCTCGCTTAACCTTTATAACAAATTCTTAGCTCTGAAACAGGCATACATTGACTTAGGTGACTGCCAAGCAATGCTCTGCTTTTTAGTTTTGGCCCCAAGCTTGTCCAGAATCTGCTGTATCTCTGGATTTTGCTACTTGCAGATAGAAAGTTTTCATGTAAGTATGGATACATTTTTCTGTACCTCAGCAAGAAAAGAGCCACTGATCTTTTACTCTGGAGTTGATAGGAATTGCTTTATGAAAACTTTGGGGGGGGGGGGGGAAGAGCACATTACTCTGATCACATCATTTTTGACAACCTTCCATTCAGGTGCTATAGCTATGCAGAACACCTCTTCAAAGTCCACATCCACTGAGGTTTAAGTATAATTCACAATATTAGAAACTCATAGGCAGCCATCCTACAACTCTCTGCATACAGTGGATAAGTTCCCTTAGCCCAGAATGAGTTCACTAGCCTTAAAGACGAAGCTCTGATTGCGAATAGAGATACTCCACTCCTTGCTTTGTACATCTTGCAACATGCATCATCTAATCCAGGTGGATATTGATGGTGTTGAGGCTTTTAGCCCCATGTTGGGGGTAGGACAGAATGAATCATGCTGCAAATTTACTACATCTTCTTGTGTGGTCTAGGGGTACTTCAGTTGCCCTATGAACACCTAAACCATGCCATAGTTTAACCTAGCAATAAGGGCTGGAGCTATTCTAAGCATGATCTTATTTGCATGAATAGTGAAATACTGGAGTTCAACAAAGAGTCCTTCAAATTCAGGCATTGTTCCAGCTGAGGTTATGGTGACCAGCAAGACTACTTTAACCGAAGTAAAGAGAAATCTCTCACAAAAGATTAACATGGCTTTTGCATAATTATTGATGGAGACCAAAAAAAAAGAGTGGTGCTCCCTACATCAGACACAGCTGACTGAGAAGTCTTCCACGAGGAACTATTAATGTTCAGATGCATAAATATTTTTTTCAGTCTGCCTGCTCCAAAAACGGTGAATAGAGCCAACACGTTTATTTGGAGCATTGTATTCTTTTATTCCCATAGCCAGGCATGCTGGGTACGAGCAGAATAAGCGCTTGGGCCATCCAATGCAGCATTTGGATTCCTTCTTCTGGAAGTTCTGACACTAGGGTGATAGGCACCAGTAAAAAATCTGAAGTTCAGGTGTTTTTGGCTCCTTGCTATCATCCTTAAATGCAACGCCATCTATGGGCACATTTAAATAATCAAGTTCTATGATTCTAGGATAGACACTCCATTATGCTTGGTCTAGCCCACATCTGCTCAGTCTGCCCTGATATCGATCTTCCCATTGGCATGTGGGGAGGAAACATACCAGATTTGTTTCTCTATTAAAGGATCTGGGATCTCATCCTTCCTCTCTTTTTGGCCACTGTGTCCTTTGTATGGACCCTCTGGCTCCTCTCCTTCCCAGGGAGGACAGGACATATCTTCAATCTGGAGAAAGTCAATTCATGGTGCACCCTCTTGGAGAGTGTGTGAGAGGTCTTTGCCCCTCTTGAATATGGTCTGCAGAGCTCTCTATTATCTAACTGAAGAAAGGAGAGTAAACACCAACCTAACCTGGGACACAGCTGATCACTGAAGGGAGGCTCTTGTGCACCAGCTTCTCTCTCTGCCATTACTTCACACCCCCAGAAAAATGTGGAGTATGTGCTCTAATTGGACTGAGCACCCCATGGGGGTGGAGAGTCAGAAAGGTCCTTGGGAGCAGAAAGGGCCCACCCTGAACGAGAAGGGTGAAGAATATCCAATCTAGCCCAGACTGAGTACTTCACAGAGGGTCTGAAGCACAACATTAGGAGTCAGCTACATGGCACATTTCTGAGGAATCTCCACCACAAAAATGTCCTGGCCACCAGGCCTACTTGCCAGGGAAGGGAGATCCCCACTGAGGAAAGCCCAAGAGGAAGCACCCCTGTTTAACTGTGAAGACAGATGGATGAAGGGCTGGAAATGAGTCCTGAGGCCTCTCACTGTCCTCTTCCAGGCTGAATCAGTGTCTGCTGGCTTGGTCTCTTTTCAAAGAGTAGCTAGAGGTCCTGGATTGGCTTTTGTGCTGAACCAGGACAGCTGCTGCAGAGGGTTTCAGTGGCCTTTAGTCTATCTGCTCTGACCCTACTGTTCCCTGCGTGGGAAAGAGCTGCCTGATAAGTATCTTGGCTACTTTGTCAGTGGAGCTTTGTTTTTCCCTGGGAGAGGGATGCCAAAAACAGTCCCTCTGGGGAGAAACTGATAGGTGCAGAAGATTCAGAACTCCCCTATTCACTCCACAGGGAGGAAGAGAAGTGCAAGAGAAGAAAATCTTCCTTTAAGCCTATTTCCTTGGCTGCCTATCATGGTTCCTTCCTTTTAAAGAAGCAAGGTGAGGACAACCCACCAGAGTGCGTCAGGAGATGGTGGCTTCATACAAAACAAGCCAACATTGTTTATTCATCCTCAGGGCTTTTAGCCCTAAAAACAGCCAGTTCGTTTGACCTGAATTTGGAAAATCCAGTCTGGAATCCTGGCTCTTCAAGAGGAGAGGCTAAGGATGTTTTCAATGACTAACAAGTGTGACTGTCTCCAAAGCTGCAAGCAGGCTAAGGATCCAATGTTAACGCCAATGTTAAAGGATCCAATGCCAACATGGCATTCATATTTTTCTCACGTACAATTAACATTTAATGGTTGCATTTCACTGTGCTCCCTTCCAGATGAAAACAACAATATTTGCACTACTAAACTATTGTTTCCTTTCCAAAGAGCTTTTTTCCCCCCAAGTAGAAGAAATTTGATTAAGATAGTTAAAAACACTTCCTCTTCCTGCCCCAAGGAATTAGTGAGGAAACAACAAACAGGAGATGCATTTTATAATTCATGTTCTAAGCAAACTGAATGAACTTTATTTCTTCGCTTGCTTCTGACAGGGCACCTAGCGCCCCTGTCATTTTCATTAGCAGTCCCTATGGACACACTGCTGTTTCACTACTCATTTCATCACCAAGGACAGCAACTACTCATTTATGCTCTGAATCTTGTTTCTGCAAAGACATTCGTCCCGTTGCCAATTTAAACCAATTGTCTTCCAAAAGGTATCATTAAACCGGGAACGAAAGCTTATTTACTAAGAATCTAGAAATGAAAGATCTCTTCAGTCATCCATCATTCCACCAATGCAAAACTATTTGCTACTGTGGGTTTACTAGTGTTCTGCCGGGCTAGCATTTCCTGTGCCAAGAAATAGAACTGCCACCACTTCCTCTGACAGACTATTCAACTGCAGAATAAATCGAACTGTTGGGAAGTTTCTCCTAAGCCTCAATTTTCCTTAATTTCATCCCTTTCTCCAGATCTTATACTACTACTTTTGCTTTCCTAAGTAACTCCTCTTCCTCTTTGATATTTACAACTTTTAGATATTTGTAGGCTAATTAGTCTCCAATTCTTCAGCAGTACCAACCACTTTCTAGAGGGCTCTGGTGTCTTATTCTGCAGCAAACGGGACATTCCATGCAGACAACTATTCGAGAACATAAAGATTTGGGGAAATCAAATATTGGAAAGTATATTTACAGGTTTGTATTTATTTCCTAAAAATGCACCTTCCCTATTCATTCTCCCTATGTTTAACTTTTGCCCAATTTCTAATTTGCTGTGGGGTTAAGTATTGGTGCAACTTAAAAAAACAGAGGCCCTTGCTATAGCTTTGAAGATCAGTGTATTACCCTACCTTCTCACTGCAATGTAGGGGCTGAGGTCCTGTTCTCTTTCCTGGCCGCTGGCATGCAAAGGATGCAGCACAGTAGGTAAAAGAGGGGTCGGCAACCTTTCAGAAGTGATGTGCTGCGTCTTCATTTATTCACTCTCATTTAAAGGTTTTGTGCGCCAGTCATACATTTTAATGTTTTTAGAAGGTCTCTTTTTATAAGTATTTAATATAGAACTAAATTATTGCTGTATGTAAAGTAAATAAGGTTTCTAAAATGTTTAAGAAGCTTCATTTAAACTTAAATTAAAACACAGAGCCACCGGAACCAGTGGCCAAGACCTGGGCAGTGTGAGTGCCACTGAAAATCAGCTTGCCACCTTTGAGACACATGCCATTGGGTGCCTACCCCCGAGGTAGAAGAAGGTGTTGCCTGTAGATACGGTGCTTGCTTATATTTATATAGAAACGTGAATAGGCCCAAAAAATTATTTCATAAAAGCAAGCTTCAAATAGTCCAGCGGGACCTGGTAAAATACGAGGAAAGTGAAGTGAGACAATTCAAAAGCAAGCTGGAGATAAATTAGGCCATAACCCCAGGTCATGTTGTAAATATGTTTTGGTCCTCTCTGGTTTATACAAGTGTTTGAGCTGAAGTGTTAATGTTTTGGAAAATGCTATCTATATTGATAGTTATTGGTACGGTATTTACACAAATGCTAATGAAGATTATGTTTAATGTTAAATAGCCAATGAGAAAGGAAAAATATTTAATTATGATAACAGAAATTTAGATACAATAAAAGATGGATTCAATGTTAGTTAATTAAGGAGCAAGATTATAATTGATTATGAAAAGGGTAGCAGCTTAATTTTAAATGAGGCATGCCCATCCTCCATCAAGGTTCCTTAGAGAAAAGATTATACCCATTCTCCTGATTTAGGGACTGATCATTCCATTATAGAATGTGAGTAAAAGTGCAATGTATGGTTAGTTTGTAATGCCCGTTTGCTTAACTACGTATTTTATAGCAAATAAAGTTTGTAGTTTCAATATTTACTGTGTCATTCACAGTCCTCCACTAAATTATCTGTAACCACTCTGGAGGCTCAAACTTTAAGAATTCAGTTTGCTTTTATTCTTTATTTTTAGAATTACTAATTGGGAACACATAAATTTAAGGTTCCAACAAGGGACAGGATGGAGAAAGATGATCAGAAAGGCATCAAGTTGGGTGAAAAGGAAGCAGTGACTTAGGCGTGGGGAGACAACAGCAGGGAGGGAGATTATGCACTCCAGGAGCAAGGGCCAGAAAGGTTGTATATTACACAATATATTTTACGTTCTGTACTGGCAATAACTGTTAAACTTCAATGGAGCTACACCAACAGAGAATTTGGCCCGTAATAGGTAGAAAAAAGCAGCAAGAGATTCCAAAACATTGAAAATTCTACTAGGTGGATCAAATTTTTAATGAGACAGAATTTTTATAATCAAGTTATTTAAGCCAGAAAATGTGTGTTCTTTGTCAGCTAATATATACATCAGAGCACAATTCCACAAAGGCCAAACTATCTGTTTAATGGACTTTTTTCCTTCTTTCAAATTAAATTGTCATGTAAAACATCAGACTATGACTCCTAACAAATGAAGGACTAGAGGAGCCATTTCTAGTACAGAAAAGGGTAGATCACTCTGTTTTCATTTAATTTTTGTCCTTTCTGCTGAGATTACCAACTGGGATGTGGTCCATAGTTCACTATGAACCATACTGAGAACCAACTACTCATTTCATATAATCCAATAAACATCCTTCCATGATAAGAACCAACGTAGGGCAAATATGAGCTGGCAAACTGGATGTGAAATGTTGTCCCATTTACAATCCCCTGAGCAATCCAATCTCCTGATTTTTATATTATATGTGTACCTCTTCATCGTCATCCTCATCTTCAACATCCAGGATTCCCGAATCCTGTTCAGACATGGGGCTAGTGTTTTTCACCTCCGGATCGGAGTTTGCACAGACATCTTTCTTATATTTCTTTCCACCACCTATCCTAGGATGCTGAGATACAATATTATCCAGGTTTCTTTGCTGCTGGGCCTAGAACAAAAGCAGATTTAAAAGTTACTGATGACATTCAGTGATTTATTAGTTTGGATCAAAACATGTAATCATTCAGAAAATGCTACAAATGAGACAAAAAATAAAACAAAAACCCACACACTTGATGGAACTGACAATTTATTTAACATTTTCTAACCTAGATATTTCAAATATACAGAAGACTCATTTCAAAAATCATTTCCGTGATTATGTAATAATGCAAACAATATCGTGTTCACAAATCACAATTCCAAACCCATCATGCTGCCATATTGATCTATAACACCACTGGAGAAATATTAGACCACAGGCCATGTGGTGACTGTCACAGGATAAATTAAAGGACTGACTTAACTGTTGGATATATTCCTCTATTTAACCCATCTTAACAGAAAGCCCTCCACATCTGGACCCCAGAGATTCCTGAAAGCATTTTTGTGGTACCCCAGGAGAATGTAATTGTGCACTGTTAATTTACATGATCTGTAAAGGTACTCAACTGAAATATTCTCAGTGAGATAATAACCAGGATTCAAGACTGGAATGGATGACCCAGTAGAGACCCAAAGTTGCTATGTGGGTCTATAATCTTGATCTGTAGGTAGTGTTACAACCAAAAGTTTGTTTCTAGGGAAGGATGTTAAGCAAAAAAAGCACACATCTACTAACCTGAAACTGGGTATGGATTTTCTGTTTATTAGTGTGCACAATATCTATAAGAGACAGGTAAATTTCTTCGTCCCAAATGCCAAAGTATGTTGGAAGAGGGCTTAAATTTGAAATTCAAAACTGGGATTATACATAGGTTACACTGTTCTATCTATACACAACTGCAAAACCCTGTTTAATCTGCTGCACAAAAACACCTACCCTGAAGTAGAAGAGCTGATGCTATAGATGTGGACTGATATCTTGCTACAAACAGAAGTATATCAAGTATTGCCTAAACATGAAAAACATGTTGAGATATACTGGACTCTCCAGAATGTCTTTCCAAAAAGCAGGGGGCGGGGGGTTGTTGTTGTTTTTTAAGTGAGAGTTTTCCCCCTTTCAAAAACAGATTCACCTCATATCTGAACTGACACCCTGTGCTAGATTTAATTTAAATTGATACCTAAGAATTTAACTGCTTCTCTGCATCACTGAAAATCCCATTGGCAACACATCACGAATGGGTAAGATACAAATAGAGCACTCTTATTTATTCTGAGTAACTCAATACACTGAAAGTTTGGAGACAGAGGACTACAGAACTAAGGTTTAAGTTGCTAGTGACAGCAAGAGTGATATGCACTCTACATTAATGCAAGATCCATTAGAAGGGAAAGGGGACATTTAGATTATTTTTCCACAATGGGGGAAGAGAACAGAAGGTTTCTGAAATCCAAATCTGAAGGCATATGCTTTAATGAATGCATTTTGTAAAATAGTGCATGGATGTAAACTTTCTCTTGCATTGATTGCAACATGGGGCATTGCAGCTGTGTGATACTGTGAGAAATAGGAAAGTGAACATGATTAGAAACCAAAAGATTAATTTAATCTATTGCCATTGCCCAAACTGAAGGAAAAATCAGGCAGCAAGCAAACTTTATAAATAGTGAAAAGTAAATTAGGGGAATTAAATTTTTTGCTTTTAAACACCTAGGTTGTCAATATCACAATAAGGAATGCATTTGTAAAGTATGATTTTTATTTTGACGTCACCTCCTTAATGTCAGCTCCTTCTTAAAACTTGGCTGTGCGGAAATTTGCCGCAATCAGAAATAGGGTTATTTATCCATATTACAGATAAAGGATCTTTGAAGCCCATATGTTCACATGCTACATCACTTTATATTTGATGTACAAAACACTCCAAGATCTGCCTTATGTCACAAAACAGACATACTTTTATGATGTACATATATGTAACACAATCTACTCAATCTTAATAGATAAATACAAATATTCAAATCAAAGGATTTTTAAAAAACGACCGTCATTGCATAAGAAAGTAGAATGAAGGAGTTAAACGCTAAATGCCTGAGAGCTACTTATTGTACTGTGAAGCAGCACAATCTTGACCTCTAGTGGTTGGAAAGCAGCAGAAAAAATAATTAGGTTAAACTTCAGTGAAAAGAGAAAATAATGACTGGGCTGAGATGAGCAACAAACAGCAAAGAGATTATACAGAAGAGACCTAAGAATGAGGCTCATTGACAGATTTTAGCAAGATTTAGCAAGACCCAGGTGTCCCAGGCAAAGGTCTGTTTCATTAGCACTGCACAACAGAAAACTTCCTGGCGATTGTGACACTTCAAACATGATGAACAACTGGAAAACAGAGTGGTAAATTCTGCACCAGAGTCTCTAACTCCAGAAGTTCCATTCCATATAAACCTATCGCAACATCATATACCAAGAATTAGGAATCAAAAAGGGAATATGCTTTTGTTCTTTCCAGCATTCAAGCAAGAAAGATCCTGGAGTTATTTCTGCTCTCAGATATGCCCATTCAAGCCAAAGCAACTCATCTGAAGCGAATGAAGATAAAAAGTGAACCTAAGGTAAATGATACCAAATTCAAGCCTAAGGTTTCTATGAAAATCTCCCAGCTTTATAGAATAATTTTTCCTCTTGCCCTTTTTAAAAAAGAGTATAAGCAAAATTTTCACCCAATACCAAGTTTTCCATGAAACATGAGTCTTTAAAAGGCCCTACAATGGGGGGTCCAAAGAAAAATTGTATAGGAAGTAAATTAGTGACACTGGTCATGGGAAAGGAGAAAAAAATAACTCAATGGAGTGAGCATGCTGGAGGTAAAGGAGTTTGCACTTCCACCCTCTAAGCTTTAAAAGTATTCAATGGGTTTTAGCACATTAAGCTGAAATACAGAATTAATGGCGAGAGAGGCCATATTACTCAAAACCTCTCAGAACAGAGATCATGTGATACTCCCTCTCACATTCCATCACTTGTAGGTGAATTTTACTTTTATTTGGACAGAGTGAAGGTATTGATTATTTTTGTTTCTCCTAATAAGTGCAAAGTATGTTTGTTAATTAGTGAATAGTAGACAGGTCTGAACCAAAATCCCACAGCCAAACATTGTCTCTCTAACTGGAAAGCCCCCACCCCCCGAGACTTAAATATTTCTAAACCTGGGAGTTCTAAATCCAGATCCAAACCCCAGGTTTCCTGAAGTTCAAGTTGTTTGGATTCAGCCTACTAGAGAAAAAGGAATTTCAGCAATGAATTCAGATCCAAACCCAGCTCTGAGGTTCTTAATGTGTTTTTAGTTGAGGGCCATCTTTATTAAAGAGTAGTTGTCCTTGTGTTCTCTATTCTAGCACTGCAGATCCATGAAAGCTAGTTAGAGAGATTCCCTATGCACATCTCATCATGTAAGAAGCAGCTGTATGCTTTTATGAATTACACACAAGTCTCCAATAATAAAAATAAAAAGCTATTCAGTGCTACATTTCCTGAAGTTCGAACTCCTACTTCCCTTCACTTACACCAAGAAAACAAAAAACACCACATGAATTACACTTAATGAAAGCAACACATCCATAGTTGATCACTTGGAAGTACAATTCTGTACTGCTCTAGTGCTCAGTCTTGCTAAAACATTGATCTGATGCGATGGTAGCTTGCATTTCAGCTATGTTCAAGACATACTCACAGAAATACTGAAATGAAGCTGAGAATTTGTTCACAATGCTCAGATCCTCACAGATTCTCTTAGATCTGTAATCTAGATGTTATACTCGAGCCCTGTACATGCCAGGAAAAAAAAAGTATTTGCTTTGTGTGTCTGTGGGTTTTTTTTTTTATCTTGGCAAGACACACATTGGACCGAAGTGACCTGTAAGTGAGAAATATCAAATTTTCTTTAACTTCTGCAAACTTGGATGAAGTCACCAAGGTTTCAGTTTCACCTTGTGTGAGAGAAAACCAGGGAAAGGCCCAAAGGAAGCTGCTATGGAGAAGTGTGAGCTTAGCTGCCAAGGAACTCCGCTGCTGCCCACACCTTATCCACACATGCACAAGCGTGAACACACAGCCTTCCTGGGCTCTGGCAGGGAGAAAGTTGTACAATATGTTTGACATTGCACATAAAGGAAGAAAAATGACTTGCCTCAGAGGCACATTTGGATTTTAATGTTCTGTTTCACATAAAGGCATCTGTAGGGAGCCCAATGAAGAGGCACACGTAAGAAACCACATCAAACCATAAGTGACACTCCAGCATGACCTCTGAAAAATGGCCTGGGGCCAAGGGAAGGGGCCCTCAAAAATACCCTTACTTTTTTGGTGTGGTTTACATGAAAGCAAGTGCATTTTTCTATTATTCTGTAAAACTGCCTCTATTACACAGAACTATCAATCTCTGTACTCTCTGCTTAATGTGACAATAAAAGAGAGAGGGAGGCTAAGAAACAAATGTCTGCTCACAACGCACATTAAATTTAACAATCCACGTAGTTTAAATTCCCTTTAAGCACGGTCATTTTCATCTGCTCGCGAGGCTAGTGCAGGGGCAGGCCAATTTCATTTGTGTGCGCCAACAGCTGTGCAACTGACCCCATCAGGCAAACCCCAATCCTTCGAACAAGAGCACCTGTTGGGGAGGTGGGAACTAGATGGCTCGGGTAATGGTATACAGAGCCTCCCACCCCTAGGTAGCAGGAGTAAATCCAGGTCACTAATGACTTAAATGTGTTAACCATCAGATGGCTAGTCACGGGGTCTATGGTCTGAAACAGGTTGGAGGTTTCCGCAGTTCCACTGTTGGCAAGTGTCCAGCTAACTAAAAAACATTCACACAACTGACACTAACAATCCTCCTTGTTGGTAGGTTGAGAGAGACTGAAAAGACAAGGAAAATAAGCTATCTTCCCATTCTTAGTGCTTGTCTACGCTGGGCAACTATTGCAAAATAAGCTCAGGTGTGAATTTAAAGCGCAAGAACTATTCCTCACTAAAGCCCAAGATGGACACACTTGTTGCACACTGATTTCCTTTCCGCAGCTTGGCTTAAATCACTTCCAAAGTGGACAGCTATTCTGCAATCACCATTCTTGGCTGTTTCTCCATGTCCACAAACACAAGAGTACACAGTGTGGGGTAGTGCTAAATTCTCAATGAAGGTGTAAAAGGAAAAGTCCCCGCCCGCCCTCACCCACACACACAAAGATCACCCTTAACTAACAGTTCATATACAAGTCTTCACGTTCTGGAGTCCAGCCTTGTACTTGAGTAAGACTGCAGGTCTACATTGGAGGGTGAGGAGTCGGCGTAAGATCTCGGAGCTGAAGTTGCATATCTTAGGTTGACTTACCTGGGCATCCTCACAGCAGCAAGTTGACAGCTGCCGCTCTCCCCCTCCCTCCCCCCCGCGTCAACTCCGCTTCCGCCTCTTGCAGTGGTGGAGTTCCGGAGTCAATGGGGAGAGCGCTGGGGGATTGATCATTACTCACCAATCTGGCAGGCAGTTTAAACTTGGTCTAAGTGTAACTACCTGGGAGACTTACAATGAACCAATGCTATGTGCTATGTGTCAGGCTATGTGCTATGTATCAGGCCAGGCATTCCTTTATTCTTTGCCTAACAAGGCTCTAGCAATGTTCTCCTTTTCAAATATATCTGCAACTTTAGGAACGAACAGTTTTTTAAACAGCAACACAGACGGTTGTTTTTTTATTGGCTTGCCAGCGCTGAGGGCAAAGCATGTGTCTCATCATCACTCCCCTTGCTTCCACCCATCAATGAAACTGACAAGGTTTACTTTAAAATAAAGAATCTAATTAGCTCTTTCCTGATGAGATAGTAGATATGGCACAGCAAAGAATGATTTATTATTTAAAACAGGGCTGAAGTATTGTTGTGGTTAGCTTTAGTGGTTTTGATTAGTTACTGAACATTTGCTGCTGTGATTGTTTTATGGACCCCTCTAATGGACTGAGACGTAGAACTTTAAAGAATATCCCTAGGAATGGAATACATATTCCTTAAAACAACATTAAAAGAGCAGACTAGCTACAGGGGAACAAAAAAGAAAGTTAATAAAAAATGACAATGTGGCTGGCTCTCTGCCAAAGAACCATTTGAAAGTTATAAAACAACTCTCAGTTCAGATCAAAGCATGTATTATTACTGTAAGGTGTAAACTCAACACATCAACACAGCTTCTGTTAACTCTCAACTAAAATCCAATCGCTTGTCAGGGCGATAAGAGTTTTTGTCTATCTGCTTTCTCAGCGCTAACTGGTTATCATGGAGCATAATTTGTCCAAAATAAATCTGACAAAGTTCACCGTCAGTGCAGGAAATGGGGCCCAAAAACGTGATTTTGACTTGATGCTTGGTCTTCAGAAAAAGTTTGAAAACCCTAAATCACTGAAGAGTAAACACTCTCCAATACTTCAATGTTAACACCAAGGACGGACTCTCCTGCAAGTTTCCACTCTCCTTTAAAACAAACTAAAAGTATTTCTTCACACAGCCAATCTGTGGAGCTCTCTTCCAGAGGATGTCATGAAGGCCAAAACTATAACAAGGTTAAAAAAAGAACTAGATAAATTAATGGTCCATCAGTGGCTATTAGACATAATGGGCAGGGATGGTGTCCCTAGCCTGTGGCAGAAGTTAGGAAGGGGCACCAGGGGATGGATCACTTAGCTGTTCTGCTCATTCCCTCTGGGACACCTGGCATTGGCCACTGTTGGAAGACAGGAGACTGGGCCAGATGGACCATTGGTCTGACCAATTACGGCTGTTCTTATGTTCTTACGTAATAAGAGGGAAAAGCAAGGATGAGTTACACACTTTCTTCTCCATAAGGGACTATCAACAGCCTTGTAAGTACTTCTGCATTTAAATGTGCTCCTGATGGGACAAACGTTAAAGCCTTTTTTATTAGAACAGTTAAAAAGAAAAGACCCAGACAGGAGGTCTGTTTTTCAGAGATTGAGGGCAGTCGAGTAAAATCTCAATTCAAAGGCTGAAACTCTCTCTTTAAAAGGCTACTGAGGAAACACATTGCCTCTCTTCTACAACCCTGCAGTCTTGCTGTGGACTAAACACTCATATTACATGGTGACTACACCTAGACACTGAAACTTAGCAGCAGGCAACCAAAGTATGACCAAGGCAATTTATTTCTCCAAAGTTAGTATTAGAAGAGACTCCCAAGTCTTGGAGCAGTGCTCCTGAGACTGAAATCCTTAAACCTCAACATTCGGAGCCTTCAGGCAGTTCCACTGAGTATGTGCCAGCCCAGACTGGTAAGAATAACTCTTTCCTCAACCATCTTTCTTTAGGATTGTTAGTACAATTTATGGCTTTTCCATTCAAGTTACCACTATTTAGCAAGTTTATGGAAATTTTAAAAAAAAAATTCCTGCAACAGCCCTGTCAGAAGGTTGAAAGATGATTCTTCATGGCAGGGACTGCATTTTTGTGCGTGTTTATAGACTGCCTAGTACAATAGGCCCCAATCCTGAGTGGGACCTTTGGACAGCATTGCATATGTTTTAAAAAAATACTACAGTACAACCTCAGAGTTATGAACTAACCAGTCAACCACACACTTCACTTGGAACCAGAAGAATGCAATCAGGCAGTAGCAGAGACAAAAGCAAACAGTACAGTATTGTGTTAAATGTAAGCTACTAAAAAAAATAGAGGAAAAGTTTAATAAAAAGATTTGACAAGGTAAAGAAACTGTTTCTGGTCTTGTTTCATTTAGATTAAAATGGTTAAAAGCAGCATTTTTCTTCTGCATAGTAAAGGTTCAAAGCTGTATAAAGTCAGTGTTCAGTTGTAAACTTTTGAAAGAGCCACCATAGCATTTTGCTCAGAGTTATGAACAACCTATATTCCAAAGGTGTTCGTAACTCTGAGTTTCTACTGTACTCTATGTAGATATGTCCACTTGCAAACTGGGTGTATGACAGCATGGAGGATGAGTAATTCATCCAAGGGCGCAAAGAGAGTCTGTCATGAGTGTAAAGTGCCTTGGAGTTGCTGTTTTACCTGTTAGGGGTTAACTGAACAAGAGAGGGGGGTGACATCAGAGTAGCCTATCTACAGACAAACCAGGAAGTTAGTCTCAGTTCGTCTGAGGCTTTTGGGCTGACACCATCTTTTTCCAGCTATGGAAACTCATCTCCTCCTTTTCCTTCATATATCCATAAGTTAGATGAACAGTAAGTAGAACTATTGATTGCATATGCTTTGTACTTGATCTCTGGTGTCCTTAAACTGTTGAGTTTATCAGAGAGACAGAAATCCCCGGAGAGAGGGGGCTAGTTTATGCAAGGAAACTCAGGTTAGAAAGCTTTATACCTGTGAAGTTGTATTACTTGTATGCTTTGTTTCTTTCTTTATTAAATCTTTTTTTTTTTGGTTATACAAAGGGTCCGATTATTTCTTTTGGAGTGGTCCTGGCTCTCGATCTGGCACAGCTTATAGCAAGCAGGGGCTGTGTGTTTAAACTCTCTCCTCGGTAGCCAGAGGGGGAGGGCAGAGAGAAGTCTCGGTATTTTCCATCTCCCAGATAGAAAGGGAGGGGTCGGGAGGGTTACTCTCGGGGAAGGGGTGTCAAGGTGCCCCACCCCATAGTCTTGGGGTTATCACTTTGATGATGGCAGCTGGATCCAATCCCCAACTGGAAGAGTTTGGGTTTTGGGGGGGGGAAGATTTAACTTAGGCAGGAAAAGTAGCTTAAAGTTAGTGGTCTGCATAAGAGACCCTCCCTCCCCCCTTTTACCCTAGAGTTTAGAGTGGGGGGGGGGGAAGGAAGATTCTCTTACAGAGTCTGTGAAAAAGCCAGATTTAGACCTCAGCCAAGGTCTTTGCCCTGTGGTTAGTTTGATAAACTACTCTGGCCCTCAAAAACTGTTTTGCTATTCAGTTAAGTTTTGCTCATATCTTAGCCACTACTGGTTTTGCTTTAAAAAAAAAAAGCTGCCTTTTCTCTGAGATCTTCAAAGCTGCTATCTTCAAACGCCCTCTGTATGCCTTGTCTAGGAGTTCACAGATAAGCTGCCTTTCAAGATCCTGTTTTTGTTTCCATTTGCCAGTCTGGCTTTGTTCTTTCTTAAAAAAAGAGTCTGAGAAACAGGCTGAAGACAATATTTGCATGCCTCCTGTGGACAGTCCTGATTATCATGGTGCAGAAAACGATATGTCTGGATATGAGAACTATTCAAGGATGATGCCTTGAGAAGTAAAGTCATGCACAAAATGCATGAGATATTGTCTGGCCTTTTCCCCAAGGCAGACTACAAGTTTGATAAGTGGGCACGGAAGTTCTGGGAGGGAGACGTTCTTCAGCATAGTTAAGTAAAAGTTCCCACAGAGTCTAGATTTTGTGTCAGAGATCATATGTGATGATCTGAGAACAGGTTCCATAGCTGGCCTTCAACCGCATCAAAGCGATCTGCAAGTTATGTTGAAATTTGGTCAAAGGGATGGATGATGATCTTTTCTGGCCTCGCATCATAAGAATTAAAAATGTTGCAGGCTACATGCTCACTAATGGCTCCTGGCAACAACCTTGTTCATGTCTTTCCCTCACCCCTGCATTAGTGGTTCATCAGCTCCATGAAGTGCCCGGCTGAGGCACTTTTCAAATGTCAGGCCCATTAACAGCTGCTAGTGCCTTAGGTACACTGAATCATACGACTGGAAGGGACCTTGAGAGGTCATCAAGTCCAATGCCCTGCATTCATGGCAAGACTATTTCCCAGACCATCCTTGATAGGTGTTTGTCTAACCTTTTCTTTAACGTCTCCAATGATGGAGATTCCACAATCTCCCTGGGCAATTTATTCCACTGCTTAACCACACTTGATGCAATTTAAGCCCATTGCATCTTGTCCTCAGAGGTTAAGGAGAATAATTTTTCTCCCTTCTTCTTGTAACAACGTTTTACAAGTACTTGACAACTGTTAAAAGTGTCCCCTCTAAGTCTACCTCCCAGACTGTTTATGCATATTCTTTTGCTAATTAGACTCATTCTCAGTGTCTTTAGCATCAAATCATATGACGTCAAATGCAAGCTTCAGCTGTGAGTCAATCCACTTCTTACTGTCTTCACATCAAAAGTGAATGTCTTTCTGGAAGAGAAGTGTTAGCTAAACACGTTACTGGGGGGCTAAATAGAGGGTAACTAGGTGAAACAATGGCCTATGTTATGCAAGAGTTCGCACTCAATTATCTAATAGCCCCTTCTGGCCTTCAACTCTATGAATCTTTGAAAGAGGTTTATAACTCAGATTTTGTATTATGCTTATTTGAGTTGAAAAAATATTGTAAACAAAGGAGATGACAACCATGGTAACAATAAACCTCGCACTTTTCTTTAGGCATGACAAACTTTTGGTAACAATAACGATTCCCTAATTTCTACAATTAACCATAAATTGGAAAAAATAAATTAAAAACACAGAGGAAGAAAAATAATATGAGGGAAATAAGGACCATCTCCGTCACTAAGCAGGCTGACTCCAAGGGATGTTTAGTGGCATATTACGTTTTCATTTAAAAAATTCTCACATAGAAGAAGTTATATGAAGCTTTCTGAGAGCATTTAATTTTTGTTTGCCTCTTTTTTTCCCACTTAAAATTCATTAAGATTTTTAAATGAAAGGTAAAATATCCCGTTAGCCACACCTATTTTCTAGTGGTAGCCATGTTAGTTTGTATCCGCAAAAAGAACGAGAACTTGTGGCACCTTAGAGACTAAATTTCTTAGTCTCTAAAATGCCACAAGTACTCCTCGTTCTTTTTACCTATTTTCTAAGCAATCATTCTGAAAGTTTAAATGGTTGGGCTTTCTGAGAAGGAACACTGGGAGGAAAAATGGCAGAGCATTCGTAATCATTACTGCATTACCCAGCATAAACCCATGCTCTCTCCAAACTATCCAGTTAATTAGACTTTCAGAAAACAGTCTCTACGAGAATGTATTTGTACACTCAACATTCTGGACAACTGTCTGCCATAACAAAGGATGTTTCTACAAATAACTTTTCCCCTAAATTTGTTATTCAGTATATTATTTGTACTTCAAATATTAAGGTATTTTAAAATTATTCAACATTGTGAATACATGTGGATAACCCAAGATGTGAAATTAACTCAAACTGCCCTTGTAAGTTAACTTCAAATTTATCATAATTTCTCCTCATACAAAATTTTGTAACACTTGTGGAAGATTAATTGGTTCTATTCACATTAAAAATATATGTATAGTTCACTGTCTATCTAGAAGTTTCAATAATTCTCATTAAGAATTACAATATAAATCCCAGAGTTATTTACTGAACATGCTCTGCCCTCTACAGGCTAATATGGAAACTGTATAGAGAACTATATTCTTTAATTATTTTGGCAATGCCATAAGTATGCATGGGTCTTCATAAATATAAGACAACATGGTTCCAGTCCTGAAAAGTTTACACTTTCACCCTAAAGAGATTTTAAAGGGCTATTATATATCTGATTTATTTTCTTTCTAGATGAGTAATAGTTACTTTCCTTTTCAAGTCACAAATGTTTCAATTAAAATATCAGAACTTGTACCATCTACGATGTGACTGAAACCTTCTACTAAATCCTCAATATGAAAAGTTTCTACACATGTGGGTTGAAAGCCTGGCTCCGTTGAAGGCAGTGGGAATTTTGCCATTAATTTCAAGGGAAGCAAGATTTCACTCCTGATATTTAATTTTGTGGAGTATTAAAATACGAGAGGAATATACAAAATATAAACCAGATCAGACCAGACCCTCGGCAGAACCCAATCTATTTTACAATTCTACAGTGTCAAGTTAAATCCCCCTCTTGTCCACCTAAAATAATCCATACTGTCATGAGAATAATACAATTACAAATGTGGTATTATACACTGATAGCAAACCGATAGGATCGCAGTATTTTTAATTCTAACAATGAGCAAGAACCTATAAGTATTCAGGCCATTGTTCTTGCCAATACTTCCATTTTGGCTGAAACAAGAAATCAGTCATAGCCCAAAACATGACTATGTTATGTTTGGCCATTTTTTACTTGTTTACTTCAAAAAAGCATTATATGCAGCCATTTCAATCCTTGGTATTACTTCTAACCAGTCTAAATGTAGGCATCTAAATAAAATAGCCTGATTTTCAAGTCTATTGAGTACTTTCAGATCCCATATGATTTCCATGGTATTTGTGAGTGCTCTGCACTTTTGAAAGTTAAGGGACCTTAATAGGAATTAAGGAACGCCATTTTCAGGCACTGAAGCATAATGCGTTTTAGCCATTTTGATTGTCTCCGTCAAACGTGATTGTTTCCTGCCACTGCTATTTAAAAGATTTTTTAAAAAAAACACATTAATACAGTTTGAACAAAGTATTATTTCAATTTCATAAAAACAGCTTAAAACTCATGAAAACATGATCATGCATAAAAGAAATAGAGGTGTACAAATTAAACACATATTGCATTCACTAATTACAAGATATTACCATGCCACTTACTGCGGTTTTTTTAAATATAGCTATTATTCATTACAGGACTTATGGTGAAGTAGGGTTTGGGTTAAGCTGTGACAGCTCAAGATTGAGCATTTAGAACTTGGCATGGTCAGTTTTCATAGCAAAGCACAGTACTAGCTTGGATATGTTGAACCCTCCCAGTTTGTGACCAATAAGTACAATAAAGCCATATAATTTTTGTAATGCCAATAGCGTGCTAGGTCCTTTATAGGTGAATGAACACATTTTCAAACCTGTGTATCTAGCTATTTTCCTAACTCATCTTTCAGCATGAGAGAGAAAAAGGCATCTTTTAAAAAGTGGAAGTCTAATCCTAGTGAGGTAAATAAGCAGTGCATAAGCACTGCCAAATAAAGTGTAAGAATGTAATAAGAAAAGCTAAAATGGAGTTTGAAGAACAGCTAGCCAAAAACTCAAAAGGTAATAACAAAATGTTTTTTAAATATGTCAGAAGCAGGAAGCCTGCTAAACAACCAGTGGGGCCCCTGGATGACAGAGATACAAAAGGAGCACTTAAAGATGACAGAGTCATTGCAGAGAAACTAAATGAATTCTTTGCTTTAGTCTTCACAGCTGAGGACGTTGGGGAGATTCCTAAACCTGAGCTGTCTTTTGTAGGTGACAAATCTGAGGTATTGTCACAAATTGAAGTATCAGTAGAGGAGGTTCTGGAACTCATTGATAAACTTAACTGTAACAAGTCACCGGGACCAGATGGCATTCACCCAAGAGTTCTGAAAGAACTCAAATGTGAAATTGCGGCACTATTAATGAGGGTTTGTAACCTATCCTTTAAATCGGCTACTGTGCCCAGTGACTGGAAGATAGCTAATGTAACGCCAATATTTAAAAAGGGCTCTAGAGGTAATCCTGGCAATTACAGACCAGTCAGTCTAACGTCCGTACCGGGAAAATTAGTTGAAACAATAGTAAAGAATAAAATTGTCAGACACATAGAAGAGCATAAATTGTTGGGCAAAAGTCAACATGGTTTCTGCAAAGGGAAATCGTGTCTTACTAATCTATTAGAGTTCTTTGAAGGGGTCGGCAAACATGTGGACAAGGGGGATCCGGTGGACATAGTGTACTTAGATTTCCAGAAAGCCTTTGACAAGGTCCCTCACCAAAGGCTCTTACGTAAATTAAGCTGCCATGGGATAAGAGGGAAGATCTTCTCATGGATTGAAAACTGGTTAAAAGACAGGGAACAAAGGGTAGGAATAAATGGAACTTTTTCAGAATGGAGAGGGGTAACTAGTGGTGTTCCCCAAGGGTCAGTCCTGGGACCGATCCTATTCAACTTATTTATAAATGATTTGGAGGAAGGGGTAAACAGTGATGTGGCAAAGTTTGCAGATGATACTAAACTGCTCAAAGTAGTAAGGACCAAAGCAGACTGTGAAGAACTTCAAAAAGATCTCACTAAACTAAGTGATTGGGCAACAAAATGGCAAATGAAATTTAATGTGCATAAATGTAAAGTAATGCACATTGGAAAAAATAACCCCAACTATACATACAATATGATGGGGGCTAATTTAGCTACAACCAATCAGGAAAAAGACCTGGGAGTCATTGTGGATAGTTCTCTGAAGGCATCCACGCAGTGTGCAGCGGCAGTCAAAAAAGCAAACAGGATGTTAGGAATCATTAAAAAAGGGATAGAGAATAAGTCGGAGAATATCTTATTGCCCTTATACAAATCCATGGTGCGCCCACATCTTGAATACTGCGTACAAATGTGGTCTCCTCATCTCAAAAAGGATATACTGGCACTAGAAAAGGTTCAGAGAAGGGCAACTAAAATGATTAGGGGTTTGGAACGGGTCCTATACGAAGAGAGATTAAAGAGGCTAGGACTTTTTAGCTTGGAAAAGAGGAGACTAAGGGGGGATATGATAGAGGTATATAAAATTATGAGTGGTGTGGAGGAAGTAAATAAGGAAAAGTTATTTACTTGTTCCCAAAATAGAAGAACTAGGGGCCACTCAATGAAATTGGCGTGCAGCAGGTTTAAAACAAATAAAAGGAAGTTCTTCTTCACACAGCGCACAGTCAACCTGTGGAACTCCTTACCTGAGGAGGCTGTGAAGGCTAGGACTATAACAGGGTTTAAAAGAGAGCTGGATAAATTCATGGAGGCTAAGTCCATAAATGGCTATTAGCCGGGATGGGTAATGAATGGTGTCCCTAGCCTCTGTCTGTCAGAGGGGGGTGATGGATGGCAGAAGAGAGATCGCTCGATCATACCTGTTAGGTTCACTCACTCCGGGGCACCTGGCATTGGCCACTGTCGGTAGACAGGATGCTGGGCTAGATGGACCTTTGGTCTGACCCAGTATGGCCGTTCTTATGTTCATGTAAATAAAAGTAGCCTGGTTTTCAAATCTCCTGAGTACTGAGTCTCCAAATGGCTTCAGTGGTATTTGTGAGTGGCACCATGTTTTAAACATACAAAAGCAAGTACTTCCTGACACAATGTACAGTCAACCTGTGGAACTCATTGCCAGCTGATGTTGTGAAGTATAACCTGGTTCAAGAAAGAATTAGGTAAGTTCATGGAGGATAGGTCCATCAATGTCTACTAGCCAAGATGGTCAGGGATGCAACCCCATAACCTGGGTGTCCCTAGGCTCTAACTGCCAGAAACTGACAGGGGATGCATCACTTGAGAGTTGTCCTGTTCTGTTTGTTCCCTCTGCAGCTCCTGGCACTGGCCAGTATCAGAAGACCAGATACTGGGCTATATGGACCATTGGTTTGACCCAGCATAGCCATTCTTATGTTGAGTGCTCAGCACTTTTGAAAGGTTATTTACATTAGGGATTAAGAAACGTCATTCTGGGGCACTAGTTTTGAAAATTTTGGCTGATGTGTGTGCCCCAGAAAGAGTTCCAATCACCCATTCACTTCAGTTTTGATTGTATATCAGTGGTTGACGTACTGCAGTAGCCTAATTGACTATGGACACTTGAACCATGTGAACCGAGTGGAGACTGGCTTTCCGTTGAATTTCACTTCAATACAACGACATCATCTTAAAGCATTTATAAATCAGCAGTACAATCCCTTCATGGTAGAATACGGCATACAGGGCAGGAACTCAGCCTGGAAGCATTTTTCAAAACTTACATTTCACAAGAAAAAAAAAAAAGTCTGCATTAAAAAAATTATTTAAAAGAGGGGGAAAAGAGACAATTAGTTTCAGATGCTGTGTGGTTTTTTCGCTTTGTTTTTCACTTTTGTAAAGCTCAGACAATGGTTTAGATTTGAAGAATTAAATTTAAAACCTAATTTGATCATCAAAACAGTATCATGTTTGGTGCTATTGAAGAAAATCTTCAGTGGACAATATATGAAATGAGAAAAGTAAGTTTTGGGGGTTTTGCACCCCCTGCATACACATTTCCAAGATGAACGCAAATGGCTCAGAATCTTGCACTCCCTCCTCACGATGCTGGAAAATTTGTATAGTGGGGGGCTGAGAACCGTTCACCCAAACAGTGAACCCTGTATATTATAGAACCCACTGCAACCCCAGGCACCTCTACTTACAGCACCTATGTGCCCCCTATGCACAGAATACACAGGCTTTAGCGTTCGGGAGATTAAACATCTTCCTTCCTTCCTTTAACTTCCAAATCTATAGGTTTAAATATAGATTAGCATTACTTAGTGGGATGCAAAGGCTGTGTTACCAAGTGGTCAACAAAGGGACTGGAGTTTGGGAGCTGAGGGGTCTAATTCTCATTCTATCACTGGCTCACTCGGACATTGGAGGGAACTGGGGTTATTTAGTCTGCAGCAAAGAAGAGTGGGTGGGGGGGATTTGATAGCAGCCTTCAACTATTTGGGGGCGGGGGTCCCAAAGAGGATGGAGCTCGGCTGTTCTCAGTGGTTGCAGATAACAGATCAAGGAGCAATGGTCTCAAGTTGCAGTGGGGGAGGCCATTAGAAATACTATTTCATTAGGAGGGTGGTGAAGCACTGGAATGGGTACCCTAGGGATGTGGTGGAATCTCCATCCTTAAAGGTTTTAAAGATCTGGCTTGACAAAGCCTTGGCGGCATAATTTAGTTGGTATTGGCCCTGCTTTGAGCAGTTGATTAGACTAGACGACATCCTGAAGTCTCTTCCAACCCTCATATTCTATCATTCTGTGATCTTGAGCCAGTCATTCTGCACCTATGTGCTTTTGTCTTCCTGGGTGAAATCCTGGCCCTACTGAAGGTAAACGGGATTATTTCTTCAGAAGAAGAACTCTGTATAGCTCAAAAGCTGGTCTCTCTCACCAACAGAAGCTGGTCCAAGAAAAGGTATTACCTCTCCCACCTTGTCTCTCTGATATCCTAGGACCAACACGGCTACACCACCACTGTAGACAATACAATAGCTTTCACAGAAAATGCAACTAAAAAATTAGCATTTCCTTGGACTTCTCTACAGTAAAAATTTTATAACTCTTCTACATGTGGCACTAAGCTAAAAAGCACGTTAGTGGGAATAATGCCCGTAACTACATTTCTTTAAATATAGTAATGTTTCATGATTGGCAAAGATAGCCTGGTTCCTATTACTAACTTTTTTCCATTTCAAATTTACTAGCTAATTTTATGGAAACAGATAAAGGAACCTGGCTATTATAGATTCAATAACGACAAAAGCATAACTCCGAAAGAACCGCAAGACAAATCTCTCACCCTCTTCCCTCCCACCCCCCCTTCCAATTTTAATTTATATACTATAAAAACCAGTGTTTTTCAGCTGTGCTGTGGATCCTCCCTTATTCCCCTCCGGTAGCTCCCCATCTAGCAACTGGCACATGTGCAGCCCAGCTGTACACATCTAACAGGCAGGTGCTGGATTCTGTATTGCTGGATAGTATTTTGAAAGGTCGTGGAGTCATTTACTCACAGTACTTTCACAGGCAAGTCCACCTGTTAAAGGTTAAAGGTAAGGAGAAGTGTCCTGGGACAAAAACAGGGGAGGGGTGCTGAAAGGATAATACCATATCACCACCATCTTCTTTGGAATGAGGAGAAAAATTAGTTCTGGTCAGACATCAACCCACCATCAGAAGTGGAACAGGTTCACCAACATTTTAAAACAGAGGCTAACTTGGCTGTCACTTTACTGCTGAACTCTTCTGTACTCCATGGAGTTCCAGGAAAACATTCTTGTTCACAAAATTAATCTGGTCTGCACATGGGATCTGGATCAAATGAGGTGGTGGTAGAAGACAATAGCATGACCTTCAGTATGTTGTTTATAGGAATATCTTCAGTGATTTAAGTCTACATGGGAGGTGGGGGAAGTGTGTTAATTCTAACCTTGAGACATGAATCAAGACAACATGTTGTCAATACGTTCATTTTTCAAAATGTTCCACTTACCCTGGAGTCTCAGGACTGCTAAGTAACTATGTTTTAAGTAACTCCTGCACCAATTACTTTGCTTTACACTTCATCTTGCTTTCCAGGGAGAAGCATAGATGGCAAGCTGTTGGAACAGTTATGCCAGTTCATGTTTCTTAATAGCCCCTTATCTCCCTTGAACTTCTATTGGTCTTAGAAATACTTTTTCAACAGTCATTCTCAGACACCTAACCTCCTTCAACTCCCACTTCTCTGGAAGACTACACATGAGTTGTCATATTTCTTTGATAAGTAAAGAAATAAAAATGCCTATGAATTTTAAAAGCTGAGGGGGAGGGCTAAGTGTCATTGGTCAGCCCAGGAGGCAGGCATCCTCTGAATGTAAGCTATGAGCAATGGTATTGCCTAAAGACTTGTGTGAAGGGACCACTAGTTTTCATGGACAGTCATTCACTGTTGTATTTTCTGCTGAGACTGACAAAAAAGAATGTTAATAAGTACCAATTCAACTTGTGAATTTTGTGATAGGAATACATAGGATAGACTAAGCAAAGTGACAGTACATAAACTGTATGTAGCATCTTTCATACCAAAGCTAGCCCAGAGCACCTTAGAATAAATTGCTACCGGGAATACAGTGATTGCATACATGACCACAACAACTAATATTAAGCACTAGATCACATGACTGAGATTGACCTTTTCTGGAGACTTTGAACTGTGTTAACTGATTTTGTAACTTGCAGTTTTAAGTATTCAGTGGGAGATTCTTCAATGGGGTAATTTCAGAATCAGGTTTCTAAATCACTACCAACTTCTCCTCTTTCTGCTAGCCTTGGTGACAGTGCATTCACGACTACTTCCCTTAACTCTTGGGTGCCACTGCCTGATTCTGTACAAATTGCAAAATATTTTGTTGCTAGAAAACCCGGGAGTGAGAATCAAGTATTTACTGTCTTTGTGTGTGCCATTTATTAGTCCATAAAATAAGGACTAAAGAAAAAGAATATCAAAATATCAGTCTTTTCCTACCATGGTGGTAGAAAAGGAAGCTGCTGCCTTGTGATGTTCAGTGACATGATTTTTTCCCCTCAAGGTCTGGTCTGCAGAGTGTGCTTTAAATGGATGACGACCCAATGACACTACATTTGCACCCATTAGCAACAGCAGTAAACTGTTGTCTGCCAGCAAGCCAGCCGAAAACTCCAGAGCCTATTAGAATGGTACTCAAGAGATCAGAGAAGAGGGATCGTTTTGTAACTAACTGGCATTAAACTAAAAGTCACTACCTGGGATCTTTCTTGTTCTGCCACAGAGCTCCTCTCAGACCTTGGGCAAACCCCAAACGAGGTCTTCCTCTATTTTTCCATTGGTAAAATGGAGAGTAATGAGACATAAATCACTGCTGTTCGCAAAGTGCTATAAAATCCTCCGATGGAAGGCACTCAAGAAGTATTAAATATGATTTAATCTCAACATCTGGCAGGTCTTTGAGCACCTGACATATCTGCTCGCAACATGTCTGAGTCACATTTATGAAAAACAAGTTTCTGCTTTGGTATCATGAACAAAGAATCTCATTAATGTTAACTTGATGGGCTCTGCACGGTGCGGAAGAGCAGGCCGGATTGTAACTGCCTCATGCATTGACAGCGTCCAACTGCAGAATCTGTATCACTGGTGACTGGCAGGATGGAGAAAGAGCATTGCTTGATTTGCTCCTCGGGTGAATTTACAGCCCTGACACTTGTACGAAGCATAATCTGCAGGGGAAGTTTGCTGTGCAAATCACTGAAAGCGCAAAATATAGAAATCCTGGTAATTTTTTCCAGGGTAGAAACACGCTTTGAGGATTTGTATTAACTCCGTAGAACTACTGCAACTAGTTATAAAAGATTAAGTGAAAATCACATTCCATCCAACACACAGAATATACAGACAATGATTTCAATCACGGCTTTGCTAATTGCTGTTCTATTCAATCCAGACTCAACTCAGTGTGTGGCTAGTAAAATGTTGACTTGATCTTTTCCTTCTTCTGGTGTTATTTTTAAAACACACTACAAATGCTAGCACCATGCTTGGGAAGTATGTCTAGAATCAACTGTAGGTGGGTGGTTTGTGTTTCTGGGGTTTTTTTGGTAAATAATTGGGACTTTTTGCCCTGGGCAGATTTTCAGATGCAACAGTTAATTAACAAACAAAAAATATAGCTTTCCAAGTCTACTATGGTGGCCAAGCTGGCAATCTTGCTTTGCTCCCAGACTGTCAAGAGTTGGGATCACTGCAGACGGCCCATTTATCTTCTCACGGAGGAATGACACCTAATGAGTCTTTGAAGCTGTCGGAGTGTCAGAATCAACCTCTCAGAAGCCACTTGTGCCGGGATAGGCTACTGAACTTGGATCAGTCCTTGAGACAAAATTATATGAGAGGAAAAGGCCAAGGTTTGGCTATGTGTCAGACATCAAAAATCCAGGTTCTCCATGACCATCCTGAGATACAAGAAATAGTTTCCACTTGTCTCTGTACTTTCCTTAGCCTCCCAGAAGAAAGGCATCAACAAGGGTGTTATCCCAATGAACAGAGAACACAAATATTTCTAGTGTTAATGGATCTCTACTTACAGTAGACTAGAGGAACCGCAGGTGTGATAAATGAATATATTAAGATGTTACCCACATTCTGATAAATTACCTAAATACTTGTTGATTGAGATGCCGTTTCCTAGCATACAGAATCACAGAATATCTGGGTGGGAAGGGACCTCAGGAGGTTTCTAGTCCAACCCCCTGCTCAAAGCAGGACCAACCCCAACTAAATCATCCCAGCGAGGCTAAAGGCAGCTTCTGGCCTCATGGACTTGTGCTTGTCCAGGTTTTCTAAATAGTCCTGAACCACTTCTTTCTCCACAGAGGGCTGGTCACCTCCTCCCCATACTGTGCTGCCCAGTGCACTAGCCTAGGAGCTGACCTTGTTCGTAAAGACAGAGGCTTCATACTGGAACAGCACAGCCAAACTGCCTAGGTAAACCAACACAACATAATCCAAACACACTAGGACTATAACTACACTACACATCAGTGTCAGCAACATCCAGGGTATTGGGTCAGCGTCAGACCAGATGGCTACAGGAGAGTGATAGAAGGCAGATATATTAGTCCCAGATTAACAAGCCCTTTCCCCAGGTTAAGGTAACAGGGGCGGTTCCAGAACAATCAGAAAGGTGCTGGATCCAATTAAGGCAGGCAGGTTAATTAGGATAGCTGGAGCCAATTAAGAATCTGCTAGAATCAGTTAAGACCGGCAGGCTAATCCGGGCACCTAGTTTTAAAAGGACCTCACTTCAGTCAGCAAGGTGTGAGCAAGGAGCAGAGAGCATGCTGCTGGAGGACAGAGGAGTACAAACGCTATCTGGCATCAGGAGGAAGGTTCTGTGGTGAGGATAAAGAAGGTGTTGGGAGGAGGCCATGAGGAAGTAGCCCAGAGAGTTGTAGTTGTCACACAGGTATTACACAAAACACTGTAGTCAGCTGTGATCCACAGGGTCCTGGGCTGGAACCCGGAGTAGAGGGTGGGCCCGGGTTCCCCCGCATCTTCCTTCCCCCACTGGATACAAGAGGAGTTGACTTGGAATGTGGGTCCCACCAGAGGGGAAGGTCTCTGGTCTGTTCCGCGACCCACTTGGTGGATCAGCAGATACTGTGGGGATTGTTGTTCTTCCTTTTTCCCATTCTGGCCAGTGATGAGTTTAGCTGAGTGAATGGCAGATCTGAATTATGAAAGTGGCCAAACTGAGGGTTGCCGTGAATTTCTGAGGTGAGCAAATCTGCCATTAAGCGCAGGAGGAGGAATGTTGTCACAGTATGTGTAGCTATACACCAAAAGTGAAAAGCAAGCTGTGTCCACACTGTGGTACAATCTACACATGACAGTGAAAGGCTCCAGCATTTGGGGAAGGCTTCAGTAGCTCCCCCTCGTCAGAGCCCTTCCCCACTACCAGAATCTTTCCCTGGAAGGATCCAGCAGCCAGGGGGACATTACACTGCTAAAAATAGAAGTGTAGACAAGGAGTTATGGCTTGGGTGAGCATAGAGCTGTGTAGGGTAAAGGTTTCATGCAAGTTTTTACTAACCTAAGTCATGCCTCACCATCTATACAGCTATTTATACCTGTGCTGGGGGAGCAAGATGGGCATGTGCAGTGTCCGTACTCTCTTTGCCCAGCTTTCAGTGATGACGCACCTTAGAACTGGAGGTTCTCTATAGGCTGAGGCTTGAATAGCAGAAATGCAGGGTGAATTGCTTTCCTTTTCAGTCTGTTGAAGTGAAAATGTTTTAGGCTCCTTGACATCTTGCCTTGCAAATAAACTGGTTTATATGGGACCTCATTCAAAGAGACTGCTGTCCTGTTGTTACAGGGTCCATGTGGGATCCGACAGCAGACCTCACTCGAGAAAGGGAGCAAGTTGGATCCACAAGGCCTAAGAGTTCACCTAAGAGTTCACCTAAGAGTTTCTTCTCAGGCCCTGGCTGAACCTCTCTCTTGTGGCCTTCCATCAAGCCGCTATAAGAGATCCAAACTATGTGCTCTTAGGCTTGCTGTGTCTAGGTAATCTAGGACTGTCTCTGGGCCTGTAGGCACACCCTTGGGGTACAGATCCTCTATCTAGAACCCTTTCCCAAGAACCTAAATCCCACTGATTTAAATCAATGAGATTTATGCCTGGTCTCCACTAGGGGGGGGGGGGAGGGAAGAGGGAGATCGACTGCAGATACGCAACTTCAGCTATGTGAATCACGTAGCTGAAGTTTGCGTATCTGAAGCAGACTTACCTGACGTCCTCACGGCAGCGGCAGTCAGTGGCGCGCGCTCCCCTGTCGACTCCAGCTTGCACCTCCCGGCAAGCTGGATTCCGGAGTCGACAGGGGCGCTGCGGGCGATCGAAATCGTGAGAAATCGATCACCAAAAGATCGATTGCTACCCGCCGATTCGGCGGGTAGTGAAGACAAGCACTTAGACTGAAGTGTTTAAGTCCATGTGGAAAATGAGACTTGGACTCCTAATCAGTTAAGGATTGCAATGCCAAGTGCAGCAACACCTAAATACTGTTATAGATTTAGGTCCAGATTTTTAAGAGAAAGGACTCATCTGGTGGACAGATGGGCTTAATAGAGAACTGGAAGATGCAGATATCACTGATACCTGGCAGTCTTGCTTAACAACAGTTTGTCACCTAAAGTTTAGTTGCCTTTTTCTCTTAGAAATCTTTTCTTCCTCAAGGTTGTCGACTAGAAACCCTCCAGACATTTCCTTTATTCCTTGGCAAAGTCAAGAGTACATTCATTATAGCACATTTTGGTGAGTTAGAGAGTTGTAGTAGGATGTCTTGGTTTAGACATGTAACATATTGAGGATGAGGAAGACTTTTCTAGTGAGAAGCCCTGGTTACAGGCACTACATTTCTTTTTTAAATGGTGGGCAGGAGCTATTTGTGCTTGTTCTCTCCTGTGTGGTCTGCATTTTTGGCCTTCTGCAGTGTTCTCTCTCATGTCAGAAAGACCCCTTACTTCACAGTTTTAGGACATCCAATCAGCAAATTTTTAGGACATCCACTTCTAGCACATCACTCAAACTTCCCATTTGGTTCACCCCATAAGATACTAATGTGGAGAACTGAGAAACATTTTCATTATTTTTACAACTATTGTATGCTTCTAGTGCAGTGGTCGCCAACCTTTCGGACCTCAGGGACCACTAAACTCACAATTTTGAATCCCGCGGACCACTAACATGAATTTTTTTAAAAAGGCTCGGGGGGGGGGGGTGGCAACAGCGGGGGGGGGGGTTGTTTAACTTTTAAATGACTTTTGTGTTATGCCTTTTCATATAACCTTGTTTTAGAAACTCTGTATTGAACTTTGGTAATCTGTTATAGCCCCCAAGGTAGTATAATTAAGGTAAAAGAAAAATGTCTCTGCTAGAAGTAGAATAAGATCTCCCCCCCCCCCCCCACTTTATAATCAAGTGCCCTGTTGAATGAATGAGGAAGGAGAGACAGATCAAGGACAATCAAACTTGTCAAGTGGGCTAAGAGCAGACATAACCCTCAGGGGTTAGCACCAGACCAGAGAGAAGCAGCAAAAAGGAGCAATGGACACAGACCCAGATTTGCAGGAGAGGGAAGCTGCTATAAAATAGCAAACTTGGCAAAATTTTTACCTTGCGCCTCTGCCCCCCCCCCCCCCCGCCCCCCCATTCCCTTTTCAAAATCGCTTTAGGTCCTTGTTTGGTGGTTTTCTCTTCCTGGCACACAACTCATCTAAATATCACTACTCTTTCATTTATTACAGAAAAAAGTTTTTAAATACCCTGAAAACTATTTAAAATGCAATTTGCTAATTTAAAAATAGAGATGATGGTAGCTATTCCCTGCAAAGTGGGAAAGCACCCTGTTCCCCGGCAGGCATGCGGGGCTCCCGCCACTTACCTCCCCCCCCCCCCCTCCGGCTTGCCTCCTCTCCCCTCCCAGCTCCGCTCTCGCTCTTCTTCCCCCCTACCCCCTCGGCTCTTCTCCCCACCCCCTCGCCTCTTCTCTCCCGGCCCCGGCTCCGTCTCCGGCCCCGCTCTTCCCCCCACCCCCCTCGCCTCTTCTCTCCCAGCCCCGGCTCCGTCTCCGGCCCTGCTCTTCCCCCCCCCCCACCCCCTCGCCTCTTCTCTCCCGGCCCCGGCTCCGTCTCCGGCCCTGCTCTTCCCCCCCACCCCCTCGCCTCTTCTCTCCCTGCCCCGGCTCCATTTCCGGCCCTGCTCTTCCCCCCCACCCCCCTCGCCTCTTCTCTCCCGGCCCCGGCTCCGTTTCCGGCCCTGCTCTTCCCCCCACCCCCTCGCCTCTTCTCTCCCGGCCCCGGCTCCGTCTCCGCTCTTCTCCCCCTCCCCGGCTCGCCTCTCTTACTGACCCCGCCCCTCTCCTCCGGCTGCGGCTCCGCGGACCACCCAAATTTTCTCGCGGACCACCAGTGGTCCGCGGACCACTGGTTGGCGACCGCTGTTCTAGTGCACCTGTGTTATATGACCCTGCCTAAATACATAGTTAGCTCAGAAGGTGTCATAAGTATGACGTGCCTTAGAATTACTGTTTTACCTGTAAAGGGTTAACCTGAAGCAGAAGAGGGAATGATGTATTGGGGATGCAAATTTGTAAAGACAAAGGAGTTAGTTTCACTTTTTCCTGGGCTCTCAGCCTGTCTCCATCTCCTCCCCGACTCTGGGGTAATGAATCACCTTTCTACTCATCCCTTGATAAGTTTCTAAGTCAGCCTGGCAGTAAGTAAAATTGTTAATTGTATAAGCTTGTAATCAATCTATGGTGTCTTTAACCTCATCAGGGAGAGAAATCCCAAGGGAGGGGTTAAGGCTAGGGAACTGAGTATCTGTGAAGTCTGTGTAAGTTGTATGCTTTTCTCTTTTAAACCTTTTTTTTTTTTGGTTATAAGAATCATCTGTTAATTCTATTGGAGGGATCATAGCTTGGATCGGAGTCTGTGTTCTCAATCTCCCCCAGGTAGCAAGGGGGAGGGGGTGTTACTCTCGGGGTTTTAATGTGCCCCACCCCATAGTTTTGGGTCACTCACATTAATGGTGGCAGCGGATTCCAAGCCCCAACTGGAGAAGTTTGGGTTTTGGGGGAAAAGATTTAACCTAGGCTGGGAAAGTAGCTTGGAGTTAATTGGTCTTTCATATAAGAGATCCCCACATCTTCACCCTAGAGTTTAGAGGGGGGGAAGGAAATCTCTTACAGAAGGATTGCTAAAGAAACTGGACAGGAAAGGGAAAACAATGACATCAGTAAGGAGCATCCCCTCAAACACATCCCCAGGTTCATAACCATGCAGAGGGACTTCTCAGCCCAACAGGGATGCTTCCAGGGCTGAGAATCTGAAGGTCAGCAGATGTAGGCTGTCAGACACCAGGAGGCAGGAGTCTGCAGCAAGAAGGGTATAATATGGTGCCCCAGGGGAAGGTAGGGCACTAGGGCTAAGTCAGGCCTACGTCAGGGCTCAATGGGAATGTCAAGCATTGGTACGACAATATGAATGTACGGCTTGTTTTAAATCCCCTTATGGCAAAATAAACCACGCTTTGTTTTAAAGAAGCTGCTTCTGTGTCACTGAATGCTATTACCGTGCATTGTGTTCCCCAAAGGAAAACTCGTTGGGCCTGTTAAGTAACAATTAGCAACCAGAAGGGGTAGAACACCTGGAGACAGAACGGCGGGATTGCAGGATCCCACTCTGAAGAGAAGTGGCCTGCCACTTGAAAGGGCTGCACTTGAGGGACTGGAAAACGGTCTTAGAAGCCTAGCCAGAGACTACAACAACCAGGGCTCAGAAAAAAATTCTTATTTACAATAATCCTACATTTGTTTCCCACAAAACAGGTAAGTTCAATTTTGTACCAAAGATCGTACAGAAATATATTCCCTTCAATACACCTCAGCTTAAAAAAAAAAAAAAGCCTACACGCTGTAATTCACCTTTAGCCAATGGGATTTTGTGAATGAGGAGTAAAAAGAAAACCACTGAGGTCTAGCTCTCGATGGACTCTGAAGACTGTTCAGAAATGGCTACACTTGCAACGGAGATACCTGTGCAAAGTTCTCTGTAACGGCATACATTTATAGAGTATATATAATATATAAACAAATGCATAACATACTGGCAGAACCTTTGTGCAATCCTTCTGAATTGGGAAGTCAGTAACAATCAAAAACAGAAGTTCCCATGATAAAGCAAATGGCAGAAATATTCAGACACCCCTGCAAAAATATTCTTGCACTAAGATATACAGTAGGTTTTAATTATAGTGTAATAAAGAGCTACATGCATTGTACATTTTTTTCTGATTTACTCTATCACGTCTTTTAATTATAAGCTAAGCTGTGTTTTAAAAAAAAATTTAAACAAAAATAGAAACAGCACTGTGGCAAACATTTGGAAAAATTTCGGAGTCAATTGTTTATTGCGACTATAGCTGATTTTAATGAAAAATATGGTTACAATTTGAAAAAAACAGCGCTTTTATGTTTTGCATAAGGAAAGTCCCTACAATGCAACCTCCAGGGCACTTTAAAAAAAAAACCTGAAATGGTCACAGGATTCTCTGGCCAAAAGCCCTAATCGAAAAGCAAAAGATGTGGGTTGCAAACTATTCCAAGTATCCACAACAAGTGAAACTGGATGTAGAAAAATATGTTCTCAACATTTACTTCTGTTTATGATGAAACTGGAAACAGATGACCCATAACAACATATTGTGTGAACTGGTAATTAACCATCTACAGATGGAGCACAATTGCCGATCATTTCCATTCGGCTCAAACAAAAGGTCAGATAACGGGTAACCAAGCACGCTCATGCCAACAGGAGACCATCTATAATGTGCTACCACTTACTGGAGATGGTCTGACTGCTCTAGTTTTAAAAAGGAGATAACCACCTGCTTTGAGAAATCCTTTCATTCTGTCCACACATTGGGGGATGTAGTTCAGGTTTCAGTAAGAATGCTCATGGTCAATACAGCCCCTTTAACAAGTACCAAAATTATTGAAGGAAAATTAAAATTGGATTTGACTCCAAAGTCTGTTGATAGCACCTGACACACTGTTGGCTGCTAAGGCTCCCCCAATGATTGAGGGAGGACCTAAAATTCTCCCCCCCCCCCATATAACAGTTAAAAACTTTATTCCCCGCAGTCCCATCCCCACCCCCTTCACACTACTCCTGATGCTCTCTTCCTTGCAAGCTTTAACGGTCATGCTTGTTCGGTTTCACCTTCCCTTTTCCAGTAAAAGAATGTTTAGATTCTTCAGATCTGTCAGCAGTGCCTAATTAAGACATATTGGCTACTGTTTATTAATTGCATTGGTCTCCTTTTTAGAAGTTGTGCTTGCACCTTAATTATGGCCTTGCTTAGAAAGTTCCAGCCTTCCCCCCGCCCCACTGTACCATCCGAACTAGATTTCCTAGGGTTCAATCATAAGACATGCTGAGCACCATTGGGGCACTTGTTTTGAACCTATTCCGTTTACTGTGATTTTCCCTCTTTACTTGTTATTTCACGAATATCCAGATGATCAACATTGTTTACTCCTACTTCAGTTGGAAATGTCTCAGACTCACCTGCCTGAACAAAGGCATTTCTAACGCCAGAAGGAAAGCAGCTTCCTTGCATTTGGGTTTTTTAAAAAGTTAATATTAAGCAAAGACCATCACCTCCAGCAACTGGTTTGCACATCAAAATTCAATGGCAGTAAAGGGCTGTCAGGACCTCACGGAAGCAGGTCCTAAACGCGGAGTGTGACAAGATGGCCGATGTTAGCATGATGGGTCCTGCGCTTTTCTTGGCGGTGGGGGAGTGGGAGACACTAAGATGCCACCCCTTGTCCCTGCTCTTGGGGCACCGAGGGCCCCTCCAGTGGTCCGGGAAGGTGGTAAAGGAGGGAAGTGGGGGAGGGGTCTGGGTTTGCTCCTCACTCTGAGCCTCAGCCCCTCTGCAGGGTTTTACTCTCCCCCCCCCCCACCCCCCCGTGGGTGGTGAATCTTTGGTCCACAGATACTGGGGAAGGGAGTCTCCCTTCCCTGCTGTGGCAAGGTGGTCTCCCTTACTTTGGCTCTCTGGTCTTTCAAATCTCACACCACACCTCCAAGCTCCAGTCCTCTCTCCTTCCTCCTCCTCTCTGACTGCCTAAAGCAGGAGGTTTTATTAGGTTCCTTACAGGGCCTTAAATCAACTTCAGGTGCTCCAATCAGTCTGTAGCCACCCTCCCTAGTCTACAAAGAACCACACCTTACTTAGCCTCAGGCTTATATATTTCCCCTCGGTCATTTTCCCACTGTTCCCTGGCCCTCCTGTATCACACGAGGAAGACCTAGGAAATTCTGGGAGCTAGCTAACTAAGTTACTTTACTATTAGTAAACTATTGGTTACTACAGAGAATTCTTTCCTGGGTGTCTGGCTGGTGAGTCTTGCCCACACGCTCAGGGTTTACCTGATCGCCATATTTGGGGTCAGGAAGGAATTTTCCTCCAGGGCAGATTGGCAGAGGCCCTAGTGGTTTTTCACCTTCCTCTGCAGCACAGGGCACGATTCACTTGCTGGAGGATTCTCTGCACCTTGAAGTCTTTAAACCATGAGTTGAAACTTCACTAGCTCAGACATAGGTTAGGGGTTTGCTACAGGAGTAGGTGGGTGAGATTCTGCCGCCGGCATTGTGCAGGAGGTCGGACTAGGTGATCATACTGGTCCCTTCTGACCTTAGTCTATGAGTCTATGCAGGCAAGGGTGATCCAGTGGATGGGTCTCCTAATTCATAGTCCAGTGTTCTATTTTCTAGTTTAAATTCTGCCACCAGTATGATGTGTGAATTTAAGTCACTTAAACTCTCTTCCTATTCGCCCACGTCCCCAGTAAAAATAAAAAGTGGGGAATAATGGTACAGACCCACCTTTGTAAAGTGCTTTGAGACGGGGTCAGCAAAGTATTCATGGTAATTTTTCAAAATGGAATGCCTGAATGACATCATCACCACCCCGGTCCCTCAATGTCCGTCACTAAGTAATTTTGTCAAGTGTCCATTGTGCAACATGGTGGTGGCAACCCCTGCTATGAATGAGAAGTTATGTATACGTGCAAAGATGTTAACTGGGAGGTTGCAGAGGACTGAGAAAGCATTGCATCAGTTTTTACAAATGAAAATGATCCTGGAAATTGCCATCCATTGAATGTACCTGCCAACCTTAGAAATATAAAGGAACAAACAGTGACTGAGGAAAAGCTTTAGCCACGGAAGATAAAAGGAATAGATAAGCAGTATAAGTTAGTAAAAGAGAAATCATATCATGCAAACTTGACATCATCAACAATCAGATGATGAAACCCGTAAAAGCAATTGTGAATGCAGTGAAGGAAAGATATCAATGAAGCATTTGATAGAGTGTCTCAGAAAATCTTCCTCACCTCAAACTGGCATGGATACAACTTTGACAGTCACCATCTTTGGCAGCACCAAGGAAGGAACTGGGAATCTCCAAAGCTGAATACATCTAACTTATCTAAATATTCTTTAACCAATTCTTTCCCTATTCGAGCTTGTGATCCTTCTCCCTTATTGTTAATATTGTGTTGAATCTCTGGTCACCATTAACCTTTATAATGAAAAATGAAGCAAAATAGGCATTAAAAACCTCAGCCGCCTTGATGTCATCTGCTGCTAGCTCTCCTTCCCCCATTTAATAGTGGACCTACTTTCTTTCATCTTTTTCTTCCTCATACTGTATTTATAGAACCTCTTCTTGCTTTTTACCTCCCTTGCTCAGTGTAACTCGTTTTGTCCCTTAGCCTTTCTGATTTTGTCTCTGTGTTTGTGGTATTTTTTTGTACTCATCCTTAACAATCTGTTCACGTTTCCATTTTCTGTCAAATTCCTTTTTGATTTTCAGGTCATTAAGCTCCTGGGAGAACCATAATGCATCAAAAAATACAGAATCCTAACCTGCATATACAAAAATTGCAAATATTAATGCTCATAAGTTTAGAAATTTAACAGGACTCTTCAAACAACTTGTTTTTCGATCTTTAATGAATATAAAATTAGCTTTAGCTTCAGCTGTTTTTGAATGATGAAAGCATTACCATTTAAATTGAAGCCTGTATAAAAAAGGGTTGGGGGGAGGCTGTCATGCTTATACAACTCAAAATAATTGAACTGATGTTGCTTAAACGTTCTAAGCAAATTCACTTTTGGGATGAATGCAAATGTAAGTCTAGAAGTATTTTGTTTGAGAAAGTAGTGAGAAGCAAAAGTGGCGGGGGGAGGGGGGAGATCGGGAGTGGGAGACCAAAACTACATCTCATTCTTCATTATAATGTTTGCTACTGGGGAATAATGTAATAATACAACAATAAATATATGCCAAAGACAATCAAGGAAATACTTTCCAAGTAATCAAAACTCTAGTATGTTTGATTTCCCCCCCCCCCCGGTCAGTCATCGTCAACTGAATCAGACTTTTGTTCATTTTCCCGTAACACAGCAAATTTAACTATCCAAGAATTTTCTAGTGTCATCAAAATCTATAAACACGTTTTATTCTGTCCAGAAGAACATTGAACTTGGCGGCATAAAAGTACCACAGCAGTGGCCCCAATTCAAGAAAAATCCTCTCAAAGAATCAAAATGTTTCCTAGGAATGAAATGAACTAGGTCTGGAAAAATGTGTTTCTACTCTAAATATATATATTCTCTCTTGCTGTATAATATTAATAATACATATAAAACAGATTTTGTCTTTGAATTACTTTATATTAACTAGCCTTCACATAATTCAGTGAAATTATCAAATTATCTGCATTTTACAGATAGACACACTGAGGCACAATGAGGCTCCATAACCTACCCAAGGCCACACAACGAGTCTGATCAGAGCCAGGATCGCAACACTAGAATTTCTGGCTTCCAAGTGGTCTTCAGACTTCATGTTATTTTTTCTAACATTGACAGAACTTGGTTATTACCACAAAATGAGAGAAACACCGTGATTAATAGTTTCACTGATAGGTTTTAAGGCTATAGAGTCACAGATTTCAAGGTCAGAAGGGACCACTGTGATCAATCTAATCTGATCTCCTGCATTACACGGGCTTTAGAACTTCTATGAATTAATTAATTCCTGTCTGAATTTGAGCACATCCTCCATTATCAAATTTCTGTTCTCTATATACGTAGTTAGACTGATCATGTCACACAAACCTTTTCTTTGATACGTTAGATAAATTGATCTCCTTGAGTCCATCACTACAAGGCGTGTTTTCCAAACCTTGTATCATTCTTGTTCAAGTTTAAATTTTCCTCCCTTTGTAGAGCAATTTCATCGGTCAATCTAGAAACATTTGTTCAACCTCAGAGGGAGCCAAGATTTCTAAATAAGAGAATGATGTTAAGGAGGTATTATGCTGCTGAACTGCCTTTCAGATGAGAAACTAAGAGCTTAACTGCTTGTGGTTACTGAATATGTCGTGATCACTTTCCATAAAGGTAGAAGAGGAGGGACAGGTGAACTCAGGTGTCCCGGACAAATTACAATTTAGACAACAAAGCTCTGGTTTCTCACAACTGTACACCTCTGAAAGTTAGGACAGTCACACTGAGTTTCTCTCTCACTGGTCCTCACTTTACATCCAGCTCTCACTTATTGCTCCACGTACTTGCTAGTATGCAGAAATGTCCACATGCCAGGACACTGCTTTGACTAGCAGACTAAATTAAGTAGAAGGTGGCTATCAGGAGAAATGCCTAGCCCCAGCATTCCAGGTGGAGGAAACTTCTTAATAGTGGAAAGGCCCGGCGACACGGTATTATGGAATATGTAAGCTTGCGAAGGCACAAAAGAATCAGTAGCTATCCACTGCAGCTACTGAAGTTCCCAGTCTGTACAACCTTTCATGCTACCAGTCTTTGACTTTGGCCACCAAGAGAGTGAGATTGCCCCCATGCAACAATCTTCTCACTTAAAAAAACCTCACACGCAGGCATTCATGCATCATTAACGAAGTCCAATGGCAATGGGGGAGTGGAGAAGTGAAAGGCGTAAATGAACACTGCACCACAGTCACACATCTGCCAGCAAGTGAGCTGGCACGCTGGTTGTTCAGCCTTAAATCCTGGACGGCAATGATGTTTAGTAACACCCCTGGTGCCTGAAGAGCACTTTTTCACGACAGCACTCTTCACTCTAGTAAGGGAAGGGGCTAAAAAAGATGCCCTAAACATTGCCTAACCAACTTTAATCTGGCCAGTTCATTCTGAGCCGTGAAACCCAGCGGTCATTCTATACGTAAAATAAGAGTTGTCACTGTGGCAACACGGAACGTACAGACCTTAATGGACAGAGGCTTGAAAGACATACAGCATTAATTGCAAAGGAATTTGTTAGATACAGCATCCATATAGCTGCCCTCAGCAAACCAAGACTTGCAGACAAAGGTTCCGCAAGGGAACTAAGAGGTGACTATGCCTTCTTTTGGAAAGGGAAACCAGCAAAAGATGACAGAATTTATGGCATTGGTTTTGCCATTAAAAATAACATTCTGAAATCACAAGAAGGCTTAACTGTGGCAAAAATAAATGCTTAATGACTCTACGACTTCCCTTTGGAAATAAACACTTTGAAATGTTCATCCGTGCTTATGAACAGCACAGAAGAAATAAAAGAACAGTTCTATTCCGACTTGGATGACAATCAAATCTACATCCAGTAAAGAAAAGTTTGGCTGTCCCACCAAATTTGTTGACATCACTTGTCAATTCCATGAACACATGACTGGTCAAGTACCTCAGAGTGTGGCCTCTGTAAAGCATTCACTATGTTTAATGGGGTGAAACAAGGCTGCATGTTGAAACCAGTCCTCTTTGGTCTCTTTTTCGCAGCTGTTCTGAATTATGCAACTGACAACCTTCCAAAGGGCATGTACATTAGCTACAGAACCGATACAATCTCAAAGACTTCTTGCAAAGACACAAGTCTTTGGGGAGCTCATATGTGAAACCCTTTTTACAGATGATTGTAGTCTACTTAGCAACAGTGAAAGTTACCTATACCCTATCCTTAACAGATTCTCAGAGGCAATGAAACACTTTGGACTCACCAACAGGCTGGAAAAAAACTGAAGTTCTCTTTCAACCATCCCATCAACCATCAACTAAACATCACCCTCCGTGGTACAAAACTAAAGAATATCAATCACTTTACATAACTAAGCAATACAATCTCAACTGACAGATCCCTGGATCATGAAATATCAAACAGAACAGGAAAGGCAAGCCAGGCTTTTGGAAAAACACAGGACACTAAATCAGCAACGCATCAAAATGTCAACCAAGCTGGTGATAAACAGTCGCAGCGACAAAAATCCCTCTTATAGAGTGCGAAATAGAGACCATTTATCACAGACACATCAAGCAACTTGAAAAGTCTCCTATGTGTTGTCTCGCTCTGTTCTGAAGATCTGCTGTCAAGACAAGGTCTCAAACATGAACATTGAGGCAAAGATCATCAAACCTCAGCTTAGAAGAGCAAGTCCCATTGTCATCCTTTGTTCTGACAGTCGCCCCAAAAAAGTCCTCTAGAGTGAGTTGAAACTTGGAAAGCACAGAAAGGGTGGCCAACATAAATGCTTTAAAGACACCTGTATGCAGAATCTCAACTCATGTGGCACAAATGTTGATAACCTGGGAGACAAAACGAAGAATAGACCTGAATGAAGAACAAATATCAATAAAGTTTGTCAACACTGACACAAAAACTGATCAAAAAAATGGCCAACTGTATTGCCAAGTTTTTAGTAGAAGCTGTGATATTTCGATGTACCATCTATTCATGACCTTGCTCCTCACAGATTGGACTACAGAGTCACAAGAGAACATATGAGATACCGTGATGTCGTCGTCAGATAGGACAGATACATGCACAAGTCTACTTCATAGCTGGAAAGTGGCAGCTGTCATTTGAGGGGAGAAACTATATTAAAAAGAAGACAAAATTAAGTGCAAGTCAGCTTTCCCAATGGAAACATCACAACCACGCCCCTTGCCACAAGTTAAAATTCAGTCCATCTCTTCCCATGTGATTTTGGCAAAAAGTGTAAACACTGATTTGGGACACCCATAGGGCCACTGAAATAGAGTTCACATCAATCAGAGCTTTGAATTCATGGACTATTGAGGCACTATTTGTATTGGGCAGTCTCTCTAGTTCAAAGGATTTAGGGGAGTATTTCTCAGATTGTAGTGTTTGGGTTTTTTTTAAACATGTAAGTAGATCTGCAACAGTAGTCCACTGTAATCCTGTTGGCATGCCAGGTTATCAATTCATTCACCACATTTTTTTCAATGCTGATTGGGAAACTTATGCAAGTCTAAAATAACATGATCATAACATTCAAGAGCAGAGCTGTCCAGGACTTACAACATTAGGCACTTTATCAATAACTGGGCTCCAGGCCCAAATAGTATGTGAAATTGGCATAAAAAAAATTCTACCACTTGCAACGACCCAAAATATTTTCTTGCACACTTATCTTCCTTGGTAGTGGAATCAAAATGGCTAATCCCAGAGTACATAAACTGTAAAAATCAGCTGTACTCTCACTCTGCGTACAAAGTAGCCAAAGAATGCAGTTGAACATAAAGCCCAATCAATTTGCACTCTATATTACAGGAGAATGAATTCATCTTATTTCACAGTTCTTTATTTACTAATTATGAGACAATATAAACTGCATCAATAGCTCATTGAACTAGAGGCAGGTGGCTTTTACTGAACAACCTCGGACAGTCATGGAGGAGATATTTGAAACACTGGATGGTTGGTCCTAGAACAAGCATGAGCACATCACTCCAAACCTAAATCCAGACAGAAGAGGAAACAAAGTCCTTTTTTCATTATTCAGCCTCTGGAGAGGTTCCAGACTGATTTGAATCTACTTTGTCCACATTTCTACCTTCAATAACAGAAAAAGTTCAAAAAATGTGACCACAACTACAGTAAATGCAGAGTTTCGGTCATGATGCCTTTAAACAATTTTCAGCATGCAACATCCCGATGCCCCAAGGTATACGTGTAGACAGAGCAAAAGGGGAGAATGCACGAGTTGTATAAGCAAACAGCTTTCATCTTCCCTGTAGTTTCCCTTCCAAATCCTCAGAAGAAATTTCCTCCCCTCTCTGGATACCCCCTGTAGCATCTCATATACAGGGTTTTTTCCAAAATCCCTAATATGCCCCAAGAAAATGTTCCATGGATCATGAATTACATCCATCTTCCTTCAATATCAAGATACAAAAATGTCAACACTAGGCTTAAAACAACTGGATTTTAGGATCATCTGTATGGTTTATTCATCCCATTCAGTTACAAAACCACTGTGGGATGACTTCCAGAGATCTACCTCCCTGAATGCAGTGACCTGACCTATGGTTCACAGTTGGTCAACAACTTTAATAAACAATAATAGTTTCCAATTGGTTTTATTGTGGTTTCCAACAGAAATACAATTTTCCATTCTTCAAAGAAACGAAACCTCATTTTTGTTATGGCTATCCAAGTTTTCACTAAATCCCGTTTCTACAGTAGCCCTTCTGTTACCACATTAGTCCTCCTGCTGCAGCAAAAAAAAAATACTTTCCACTGCTATTTTTATCATGCCCTGGAAACAGAATAAAACGTAACTGTAAATAGAGAAACAGTATTTCTCTACTGGGGCCCAACAGGGATTAGTTCTTGGCCCTATGCTATTTAACATTTTTATCAATGAGTTGGAAGAAAACAAAATTATCACTGAAAGTTTGAAGACAATGCAAAGATTGGGAAATAATAAAATAATGAAGAGGACAGGTCACTGATACATAGTGATCTGAATCACCTGGTAAACTGGGCATAAGTAAACAATACGGTTTTTAACATGGCTAAATATAAATGTATGCATCTAGGAACAAAGAATGTAGATCACACTTAGAGGATGGGTGACTCTATCCTGGGAAGCAGTGAGTGAAAAAGATTAGGAGGGATGGTAGAGAATCAGCTGAACATGAGCTCCCAAATGAGATGCTGTGGCCACAATCTTTGGATGCATAATAGGGTGACCAGCTGTCCCGATTCTATAGGGACAGTCCCAATTTTTGCCCCTACTTTGTGTCCTGAATTTTCACATTTGCTATTTGGTCACCCTAATGCATAAACAGAGGAATCTCAGGTAGGAGTAGAGAAGTTATTTTACCTCTGTATTTGGCACTGGTGCAACTGCTGGAATACTGCATCCAGTTCTTGTGTCCATATTTCAAAAAATATATTGATGAATTGGAGAATGTTCAGAGAAGAGCCACAAGAATGATTAAAAGATTAGAAAACATGCCTTATGCTAGATTCAAGGAGCTCAATCTTTTCAGTTTAACAAACAGGGAAGGTTAGTTGATTACAGACTATAAGTACCTACATGAGTAACAAATATTTGATAAGGGCTCTAAAATCTAGCAGAGAAAGGTATAACACAGTTCAACAGCTGGAAGTTATAGCTAGACAAAATCAGACTAGAAATAGGATGTAATTTTTAATAGTAAGGGTAATTAACCATTGGAACAATTTTCCAAAGTGTTTGGTAGGGTCTTTATCACTGGTAGCTTCCAAATCGTGATTCAATGTTCTTCTAAACAATAAACCCCAAAAATTATTTGGGGGAAAATCTCTGGCTTATGTTGTAAAGGAGGTCAGACTAGATTATCACAATGGCCCCTTACAGCCTTCTAATCTGTGAATCTATACTGGAAACTAAAATTGAAAATACATCTTTATCATACGGGAAGGACAAAATGTTACATAACATATCAAAGGCTTAACTTAGCCTTGCAAAAATGACCATGAAAATTTACCAAAGAAAAATCCGTCTATACTTCCCTATTCTACTCATGATGATGAAAGAATGTAGTTTCACTGGGCTTTCGGGAAAACCTTTGCCCCAGCAGAGCAAACAAATAGAACACTGCAAGACTCAATAAACATCCTTCGTATTTCACACAAGAATTTCTCAAATTACAGCTTGAGAAGCCCTTCCTTGTGGTCCACAAAACCACAATAACAGAGAAAAATCATAGGAAAATACAGGATCAGGTAAAGGCCCAACAGATTCTCTCTCTCTTCCAAAGAGATTCACAGAATGAAAAGATTTTTTTAAAAACCACCTAGTTCTCACCCCTACAATTATAATAGAAAAAAAAATCACATTAGAAGCACAGTAACCCTGCCTTTTGACTACCTCTAGCAGAACAAGGAACTAGGGCTGTCGATTAATTGCAGTTAACTCATCTGATTAACTCAAATAAATGAATCACAATTAAAAATATTAATCACGATTAATCGCTGTTTTAATTGCACTGTCAAAAACAGAATGCCAACTGAAATTTATTAAATATTTTGGATGTTTTCCTATATTTTCATATATATTGTATTCTGTGTTGACTGAAATCAAAGTGTATATCATTTTAAAATGATAAACAAAAGAAATAGTATTTCAATTCACCTCACGCAAGTGCAGTCTCTTTGTCCTGAAAGTACAACTTACAAATGTAGATTTTTTTTGTTACATAACTGCACTCAAAAACAAACCAATGTAAAACTTCAGAGCCTACAAGTCCACTCAGTCCTATGTCTTGTTCAGCCAATCGCTAAGACAAACAAGTCTGCTTACATTTACAGGAGATAATGCTGCCCTCTTATTTACAATGCCAACAGAAAGTGAGAACAGGCGTTTGCATGACACTTTTGTAGCCAGCATTGCAAGGTATTTACATGCCAGATATGCTAAAAATTCGTATGCCCCTTCATACTCTGGCCACCATTCCAGAGAACATGCTTCCATATTGATGGCACTTTTTTTTTTTTTAAACAAGTGTTAATTTAATTTGTGACTGAACTCCTTGGGGGAGAAATGTTTCTCCCCTGCTGTGTTTTACCCACATTCTGCCATATAATTAATGTTACAGGCATCTCGTCTTATGATCCATAGGAATGTTTTTCATATTAAGAACACTTTCACTGCAGAATTGACAAAATGCAAAGAATGTACCAATGTTAGATTTCTAAAGATAGCTACAGCACTCGACCCAAGACTCTGAAGTGCCTTCCAAAATCTGAGAGGGGCAGGGTGTGGAGCATGCTTTCAGAAGTCTTAAAAGAACAACACTCTGATGCGAAAACTACAGAACCCGAACCACCAAAAAAAGAAAATCAACCTTCTGCTAGTGGCATCTGATTCAGATAATGAAAATCAACACACGTCAGGCCACATTGTTTTGGACTAGTATCGAGCAGAACCCATCATCCACATGGATGCATGTTCCCTGGAATGGTGGTTGAAGCATGAAGGGACATATGAATGTTTAGTGAATCTAGCAAGGAAATATCTTGCGATGCTGGCCACAACAGTGCTATCAGAATACCTGGTCTCACTTTCAGGTGACATTGTGAACAAGAAGTGGGCAGCACTATCTCCTGCAAATGTAACCAAACTTATTTTTCTGAGCGATTGGCTAAACAAGAAGTAGAACTGAGTGGACTTGCAAGCTCTAAAATTTTACATTGTACAGAAAAACCTGCATTCAAAAATAAAACAGTTCTACATTTGTAAGTTCAAATTTCATGATAAGGAGACTGCACTACAGTATTTGTATTGGGTGAACTGCAAAATACCGTTTCTTGTGTTTTTTTACAGTGTAAATACTTGTAATCAAAAAATAAATATAAAGTGAGCACTGTACACTTTGTATTCTGTGTTGTAATTGAAATCAATACATTTGAAAATGTAGAAAACACCCAAAAATATTTAAATCAATGGTATTCTATTATTGTTTAATTGCAATTAATTTTTTAAAATATCTTTACAGCCCTATGAGGAACCTGCCAGCATTGGTGTAGTACAGTGAATAACTCATGCATCTTACTAGCTCAGAAGAACACAGATTATCTGAAACAAATACAGCAGCAGAAGCAGCTCTGTAGTAGAAAGGAAATTTTACATCTGGGATTTAGTAACTCACCCGCTCGCTAAGTCACCAGAAATACATTGCTTCAGTTTGCTATTGGCTCTCCACTGAACAGAGCCCAGCTCATGCTGCCTTTCAAAATTCTGCATGGGATTGGCCTAAACTACCCAAGAGGTTCCTCTCCTTCTTTGACAACTACTTCAAGGTACAGATTAGCTCCACTGGTTACTGCCAGCAAGACTTATATCCACAGAAGACCAAAGCCATGAGACCAAAACTACGGAACTCAACACCAGACAAAATAAAAACCACCACCACTCAAAACCAAATGCAAAATGCATCTCTTCCATTTAGCGTGTCTGCAATAACCCACTGAAACAGATGAGTATTCACATTTTATATATAAGGTTTTGTTGTAAAAGTCTCAAAAATAGATTTAAGTTAGTTCCTGCCAGCAGAGCTGGAAGAGAGACTTTAATATGTTGGTGTTTACTTCTTATGCAAGATATTCAGATACCATAGGGATGGAGGACCATATAGAAAACCTCTAGGTAATACAGGGGTATTTTCTGTCCATATGTGCAAAGATTTGGAAGCTGATTTTAAAGATGCATGATCGCAACCACAAATGAGGCCCGTTGCTTTGCAAAGGTCAAGGAGATATAAAGTTTATTTACGTTTCAATTAGCCAGTTTAATAATAATGGGGATCCTCCAGACGGTATATTCAGACGACAGAATAGTCATCACAATCCCTCTTTTCCTATAAATCTGAAATACTGCGCACAACTTCAGTAGTATCTCTAAATGAAAAGGTATACAAGTAACTAATATACCGCCACAAAAAAAATGAACGAAGAGAATGTCTAGACTACTACTGGGACAGCACTTGTTGTCATATCCGAGCTAGCTCCCTAAAAACAGCACTGTAGTTGTGATGGCATTGGGGGCAGCACAGGCTAGCTGCTCAAGCATCTGTACCTAGCCACCCAAGCATGTATGGGTGGGATTGTACTTGGAAGGGTGGCTCATGCCGCCACAGCCACACTCCTATTTTTAGCAAGCTACCTCAATCACAGCTAGCTCAGGTATGCCTACACAAGCTGCAATCATGCTACCCAACTGTTGTGTAGACAGACCCTCTAAATTCAGCAATACAAACTACATTTAGAGAGGCAATAGGGAACAAGGATTTCTCGAGCACTATTCCTGCATCTACCACTGACTGATTACGTGGCAAAATGCAGATAAAAACTTCCATTCGTAGTATAACACAGGTATGTAGAGAAGGAACTAGGTTAATTCTTGCTCAGTTCTTTAAAAATGGAAAGTGCTGCATATGCAAGTACTATGACTATACCCTATTTTAAATGGAAATCAATTCCTGCCATCCCTCCACTTTCTGGGATGGGATGGTCCAAAGAAGTTGTTTATTCTTAATACCACTGTATATACAGGAAGATGTATATTAAAAACCTAACTTACAGGAGGAATCCTTAATCACTGACTGGCTCATGGGAAAGAAAGGCAAGCAAACAGGGAGGCACTGAAACAGGTACGTCCCCATAAAAAAGTCATGTAACCATCACATACAGAAAGTTTTGAGAGATAGTGTTAATATCATGGACCATGAACAAGACAGGTGGTTCTACTCATTGCTCTCCTACCCTGAAGAGAGTAAAACCTACATTTTACATAACAAGGACAGGTCATTAACAGATATACAATGGCCAAGGAGACAAAGGACAAGAGTAACAATAAAGATCATGTAGTACCTCAATAAGGCACATATATGTCAACAGTTCCACTATTTTATTTTGGCAAGATGACAAAAGGAAGTTTTTAGGAGGGATCAGAATTATGCGAGAGAGAAGGGTTGTCATAAAGGTTTAGAGAGAGTATTCCATAAAGGAGGGACATCATCAAGGTTATTCAATGGAGTTAGTGCAGGGAGACGAAAGCCTGGTGAAGAGGAGAGCTTGGAGGAATTTTAAAGAACTGTGAGAAACCAACATGAATGGTCATAAAGAGGGCAGATGGAAGACTATGAGAATATACAAGATATTTTACGACTTGCCTCTCTCGCTAGGGTGTAGAGAAGAGATTGTTTAGAAAGCAAAAAGTACTATAACAATGCTAAGTCGTATTACTCCTTGGTTTAGTAATTTTAAATAAATGCAGTGCACTCCAGCTAGAAAAATATATTGAAAGCTCCATCTTCTAATCTAGGCAATGCTTTGCTTTGCAATGCTAGGCAATGCTTTGTAAGACATCAAACATTTGATGTCTTACAAAGCACCAAGAACTAGATGTTATTAGCTATGCATAGCAGTTTACTAGAACAACATAGTTAACACTCTCATTGCAATTTCAGTTTCTCAAACACTTTACAAACATTTATTAATCCTCCCTGTGAGCTAAGGAGTGGACGCATTTTCAAGCTGGGGCAGCTGAGGCAGAGTGAAAAAAGTTTTGTGCAAGACTACACAATAGTTTCCTGGTCTTTAGCACCATTCCCCAGCCTCCGGGCTCCACTGTTGATCAGCAGCTTCAAATTACAGCCAAAAAATTAACTTTTGAGTTGAAGTATTAGAGATTTACAGAGAGATCCATACTTTACAGGGTAAGTCAGCCCTCTCCAAGAAGTTCTTCAATCTTTAAAATGGATCAGTTCTGTTAACATATCATCAGCTGTCTCAGAAGTCTGCTAAGCTTGGTTTGATTGTTGAAAACTTCTATGCTACAAACTGCAAGTTATTACATAATCAGGCAGGATCCTTTGATGTGGCATCAGCAAAGGGGGCCCCATCTAACGTGAAGAGCATTTAAAGCATTTTAGGTTTTCAGGGTCTTGAAATCAAATACAGAAAGAATTCAGTTTACCCCGAACTCTGAGCAACTTGAGAAGACAATCCCCACATGGAGAGATGGGCAACTTTATATGCTTGGCAGCTGAAGAAAATGTGATCTGTAGAAACACTTATGTCTTTTATAAAGATTCTGGGCAGTGAATGAATTTTCTCCTTTTTTTCCTTTACTTCTGGAGGAACATGTAAGCAATAGACAAACTCACTATTCAAGACTAAAAAAATTACCGTGTTTCTCCTATGTTTGCTGTTGCTTCCACTTATGCTTCAATTCCCTCCTTTCCCTATAAAGCAAGGATCTTTTTAGAACTCTCCAATACTGTCCAAAAACATAAGGGTGTTTGGATCTAGAGGTTCATCTCTAGACAGTTTTGCTACAGGGGAAGAGAGGAAAAGATGACAGGCTTGGATGAAAGTAACAAACTTTGCTCATAATTAAACACTCAGTGCTGCTGTTCATACATACACTGGTGCACAATGAATATGTGATGGATGTCTATTCCAATTAACATATATATATTTGTAAAGACGCATGAAAACTGTATATTTGATTTAAATGTTGTTTTAAACAGAACAGGAATTGCATCTATCAGAATGGAGCCATCAGCCTTATAGTTGTACCCAAAAAAAAGAAAGAAAGAAAGAAAAAAAAAGAAAAAAAAAAAGCACTTTCCATACATCAACAAATTAAACCTCACTATGTGCCCGTGAAACAGGTAAATATTAGCCCCCTTTTACAGGTGAGGAAATTGTGGCAAGAAGAGGGATTACATGATTTGCCAAAGCTACCCATTAAGTCAGTGTTAGAGCTGGGACTACAATGCACAAGCATTGGGCATTGGAATATACAGCTTTCCTTTCAAGTATAGGGTTAAACATTCAAGAAGAAACCTATTAGGGGTAATTTTATCCAAGCTCCTTCCCTCAAAAGAAAGTCTCTAAAGGATTGCTTCAAAGAATATATTTCACAGTGATGTAATTGAGTGCCGCCATCCTATAAGGATAGTGGGTTACTTGTAAAATGCTATACAGGCTGAGGACACACAATACATCAGCAATGTTGGTACCAAAAAGACACTTTCGCTGCAAGTTCATCTCACATAAATGTAGCTTAGTAGATGGTGCACTGGACTATAAGTCAGGAGACCTAGGTTCTAGTCCCTACTCTGTTACGAACTTGTGAGAGTTGGGGGAAGTCATTCAACTGTCTGAGAATGTTACTTCTCTCCCAGTCTTTACCTTTCTGTTAAGAGTCCAGGGGTCGGCAGCCTTTCAGAAGTGGTGTGCAGAGTCTTCATTTATTCACTCTAATTTAAGGTTTCACGTGCAAGTAACACATTTTAATGTTTTTAGGTCTCTTTCTACAAGTTTATATATATAACTGAACTATTGTTATATCTAAAATAAATAAGGTTTTAAAAATGTTTAAGAAGCTTCATTTAAAATTAAATTAAAATGAAGAGCCCCTGGACCAGTGGCCAGGACCAAGGCAGTGTGAGTGCCACTGAAAATCAACTTGTGTGCCACCTTTGGCATGCCTACCCCTGATTTAGGACTATGAACAGTTTGGGACAGGGCCTGTCTTCTCGGCAGGTGTTTGTACATTACCTAGCAGAGTGAGATTCTGATCCGGGTCTCTTGGCACAGCTGCAACATAAATAAGCAGTAATATTTGTGTGAACACTACTTTACATATGGAACATTGTGCTGAGTGTGTCAATTACCACCACTAACTAAATTAATAAGCCACCATCCACAAAGTAAAAAAGAAGAACACTAGGGTCTGGGGAACCACGTTTACCAGCACCATTCAACACCCCACGCAGCCAGCCGGTGGGAAGTTCACCAGAAGTTTAAAAAAAAAATTGGGGGGAGAGGAGGAGGAGGACATGCCTCTTTCACTCATGTCCACTGGCAGAAAGTTAAACGGCTTTGCAATTCCATCAGACGGAGCAATTTACATGTCTTTATAAAAGGGGCCCCTAGCCACCAAACCAGCACAGAGAAATACAACCACCCCAGTCGGCCCTGCAGCTCTTTATCACTCCTTTCCCCAAAGACGTGCTCAGGTTTTGGGCTTCGGGGCTGGTCCCCGATGATCTCTGGATAGAAGTCACAGTTCCTGACTGGACCCACAGCCAGTAATCTGGTGATCAACCAAACTGGTCAACAGCAAGGCAGAGGGTTTTACAGTGTTCTTGACCAACAAGCTAAGTAATATGCAAGGGTTTCATGAGCGAACCAGCCTGTGCGCTTGGAAGGGTCCCAACCTCACGCCCTCAACCCTCCTGCCACGTGTTATTTTCTCTTATTACTTCTCTGTCCACCTCAGCCTTTATTCAGCTCTTCATTCAGTTACTATATAGGGCTTCTCCTCATTCTCCCCAACTTCAATGGAGGGAACCCAGGACTGAATCTGATCTCTGTTGGAGCCAGTATGTAGTTTCCCACAGTTTTCTGCCCCTATTTCGGCCCTCCACTATGGATTTGCCCCACAAGCAGGGTCTGCTTTCTTCTATGACACTGCACACCTACATAACCACTTTTCGTTATTACACCCAAATAGATAGCCCCCTACCAAAAATCTATAATCCAAAGGAAGAACACACGTTGCCCCCTCAGCATGTGCATGCTGAGGGGGCTAACGCCTACTGGTGTTGAAAGGGGAGTTGCAAAAGATGAATGAAGCCTTCATTTATTATTTTTGCATATGAAGCACAAGGCCCAATTTACTAGCCCTAGCGATTGTGGGACCATGTGTAACGGCTGCCAGTGTGGCACCTCACAAGTGGACACAAGCACCTAAGGCTGACCCCCACAAAAGGGAACAAAAAAGACAGCACCCAGGTTCCCACCACAGTCTGAGTTACCAGCACACAAGACTCTGCATCAAGTTCTGCCAAAAACCCCTGCCCGGTTTAGCTTTGCATCTGGGGCCAAGTAGAACCCCATGCCACATGCATCTATTTACATCCTGGCATTTGGCAATGGCCAAAAATACTTCCTAGCAATTAAAACATCTCCTGGACATCCCTAATTCCCAGCCCACCGAAATCCAAATACCCAAATTGGAAAAAAAGAAAGAAAAAGAACTATACGGATTACCTGCCAGTAACCTCGAGAGTGGGAAAGCCAAGCCGTTCAGAATCTGTGTTACCATCTGGCTACCACATAGTATCTGGGAAAATATTATTGTTCTAACTGAGTTTGATTTACTTGTCAAGTTAATTGTTTCAGTATTAATTAAATGTGCCTCTCTGCAGCTGCAGAGAAAGCTCACATGGATAATGTACCGACCACATAGTATACACCTCCCTTCAACCACCAGAACCGGGGTCACGTTATCCCCTGGGTAGTTTAGAAATATTTAATTTTAACATTTAAAAAATTTGATACCTCTGCAGTACCCATTTACTCGAGGGTGAATTAGGCACAGGACACACATTCAAAATAAATACACGTTTCAAGAAGCATAAGCATTTCCTTACTAAAAATTCACTGCAGAAGTCACCACTGCAGACCTGGTTCAGTTATATCCAAGTATAACATTAACCGACAACAACATTTGGCACTCACAGTGCTTTTCATCTGTAGATCTCAAAGCACTTTACAAAGTCACTGCCTCAGGGGGAAATTTTCTTCCAGCACTGAGGAAAGCAGCACCGATTCCACGCTCACTCTCTGTTATATAAAAAGAGAGAGCGAGAGAGAGACAGACAGACACAGATGGACAGACAGAGTCTACCTAAAGCAATTCCTTCCTCTGGGTCGCCCAATCTATTCTGGCTTTGTCTTCCAGGCTTTTAAACTCTATTGCACATTAAAAAGCAACCAGAAGAAAGCCACTTAGGTTTTCCTGAAATACTAACACACACTAAAAAGTCTGAAGACAGTCAAGAAAGCTACAAAGGATTTTATTAAATCAGACACATGCTATGTGATTCACTTCATAATTAGTTATTAATTTATTTTAATATTTATATAAAGTATTTTTAATTCACCTCAAGCACACAAGTGGTGGAATCTCTTTACTGTGAAAATGCAATTTATAAATGTAGAATATTTTTTTTTACATAACTGCACTCAAACAAAACAATGAAAAACTTTAGAGTCTGTAAATCGAAGCATGAAGGGGCATATGAATGTTTTTTTAGAATATCTGGCATGTAAATACCTCGCAATGCCAGTTACAACAGTGCCATGTGAATGCTTGTTCTCACTTTCAGATGACAGTGTAAACAAGAAGCATGCAGAATTATGTCCTGCAAATGTAAACAAACCTGTTTGTCTAAGCGATTGGCTGAACAAGAAGTAGGACTGAAGGGACTTGTATGAGGTGAATTGAAAAATACTGTTTCCCTTTATCTTTTTTACAGTGAAAATATTCATAATCAAAAATAATATCAAATAAGCACTGTATTCAGTGTTGCAACTGAAATCAATATATTTGAAAATGTAGACAAACATCCAAAAATATTTATAATAAATGTAAAATTGGTATTCTGTTTTTGTTTAACAGTGTGATTAAAATGGCAATTAATTGTGACTTTTTAAAATCTAATTTTGTGTGTTAATTGCATGCATTGCCATTAATTGATAGCTCTAATACATACGCATACATGCATACAGTAGTATGTGGATATATATTAATTTACTTGCGTTTTTCAAGTCTCCACCCTATTATGACATTTCAACCAGCCAATCTGAATGTCCTTAGAACACACTAGTCTAATGTTCAGGTCTTTTAAAAATTGATCAAATTCTAATTTGTTGTTTGTTTGGTTTTTTTACTTTACTTCCACAATTTTCTGTCATTTTGATACAACAAACTGACCACCTCTTTCACAAAAATAAATGTAGTGTAGAAGTTTAAATTCCTCAATATTAAATACTAGAAATGATGGAACAAAATCAAGACTATGCTCCCTCGGCCACATTTCACCCTCTTCCTTTTGTTCTGTATTCAATTTATGACCAATGTATTTGGATTGGAATAACCTGTGTTGCTAAATAATGGAAAGGGTTCACAGCTCTTTGGAACTGCTTTTGATCTTTTCTTTGCCTGGTTCTACTTCTTTGTTGTTAATTATATCAAGCCAGTTTTCCATTGACAATACAGGCTGATTACATTACCATTTCAATACCTAAGTATCTCTAAAACCTGTAAGTTTACTGACTTTTTATACAGTCCCATGCTATGCAAGTGTGTGCTGTGTTTTGATCAAAGTCATCCTCATGCTCAGAGCAAATTTCAACACTTATGGAAGCTGGACTCTCTTACCAAGCTCAAATCTTGCCTTTCATCACTAACTGCTCTTTGGAATTTTTCGGGTTTGATCAGACGCTGCTCCTAAGTAAATCTGATGTTACAAAGCTGCTTCAATGCCTGGGACAGACACTTATAATCATCGCAAATGTGTTTAACTATGACATTGAAAATGTCTCAGTTGGAGATCAAACTTCACATTCTGTTCTACTATTCAAATAGACACATTCGATCTTGAAGAATCTAAAAAAGCAAATTTACTGCAATTTTTCAGATAAGCGTGAATTCTATTTTACTAATTAAATTTTTTTGATAGTGTTTGTATTTTACTTTAAAAGAATGATCTATTTTCATTACTTTAGTCCACTCCGTTTTTTTTCTCGTCATTTCTTTAAACTTCAGGCATGCTGAGTTAGATAAATTCACACAATGAAATTCTATAATCACTCGGCAGTAATCATGGATTTTCAGTAATGATCAAGCAACAAAGAGTCCTGTGGCACCTTATAGACTAACAGACGTATTGGAACATAAGTTTTGGTGGGCGAATACCCATGCACTTGACGCTTATGGTCCAATACATCTGTTAGTCTATAAGGTGCCACAGGACTCTTTGTTGCTTTTGCAGATTCAGACTAACACGGCTACCCCTCTGATACTTGAGTATTGATCAAAGGTTTCAAATTTACTATGATTAGCATAAGAAACAACCACCTGGTGAATTCAGCACTGTAAAGACTGAAAAATAAGATGAGCTAGCCAGCTTTACAAAGAAAGAGACACATTACCAGATGCCCTGCTCAACCTTCCAAAAGTTTTCCAAAAGACCCTGCCTCCTAAAGTTCCTTCCAGTTGAAACACCTTCCACAATCAAGATATCTCAATTTTTTTTCTTTAAATTACAGACTGTTTTAAATATAATTAGAGGGGGGAAAAGCACACCCATTTCCCCTACTGTAGAGCATGGGGAATTCCTACTAATGAAACAAACACACATCTTTGATTGTCAATTTCCAGCTCTGTTCTGGCTCATCCTTGTGTCTTCAGAGTGGACTGGATCTCCAGACCTCATTATTTGAAGAAAGGACATTTTCAGGTAAGCACAAATAAAATTTTCCTATTGATTGTGCTGCAGCCATTGATGGACCGATCCTCCATGAACTTATCTAGTTGTTTTTTGAACCCTGTTGGCCTTCACAACATCCCTGTCAAAAAGTGACTGTGCGTTGTGTGAAGAAATACTTTCTTTTGTTTGTTTTAAACATAATGCCTATTAATTTCATTGGGTGACTCCTGGTACTTGTGTTAAGTGAAGGGGTAAATAACACTTCTTTATTCATTTTCGCCACACCAATCAAGATTTTATAGAAGACTATCGTATCCACTCTTAGTCATCCCTTTTCCAGGCTGAAAAGGTCTAGTCTTTTTAATCTCTCCTCATATGGAATCTGTTCCATACCCCCAATCATTTTTGTTTCCCTTCTCTGTACCTTTTCCAGTTCCAATATATCTTTTTTAAGATGATGTGACCAGAACTACATGCAATAGTTAAAATGTGGGCATGTCATGGATTTATATAGTAAAAGTGGAGGAGATTGGTTTGCCAGACTGATCAGCTAAGCCAATACTGACAACCTATATGAAAGGCTGCAAACCCATGCCTCTGGACTGCCTCAACATGCAGAAAGCCTTATAAGCCAGTCACTGTCCAAGCCCATTTTTGAAGAACTTAATGAGGCTGTTAAGAATGCTGGAGACACAACTCTGTTTATGTGAACCAACATGGATATTGCATCATACTTTCTATTTAAGCAAGAGATACCACACACGACAGACTAGAAGCCTATGTTAAGTGCATTGTCACTTGTTAATCCTGAAGTTGGACACTGGTTCTGAACAAGGCTGGCAAATGCTCACTATCTTGCTGTAAAAAATTCAGCTGTCTTTCTTGAAATGTGGTGCAACAAGAAAGACTCAGGAGCTGAAAAAGTGAAGAACTCTCTTGCCATATTCAAAATATGTGCATACATGGCTGACAAATACACCAATGCAAATAGGCACTAAGTCATTGCGTATGTTATCTTGATGTCCGTGGTAGGCCAGAAGATGCATTCTAGATGTTCAGGTTATAGAAGACACATCAGTTGCATCTGTGACATCTTAGAAGAATTAAATGCTTGGAAACTGAACCCTAAACAGATGGCTGCTTGAGCATTTGATGGAGCTACAAACTTCTCTGGAAGACATAGTGGAGTACAAGCTTTGCTCAGAGAGAAGTGTAACCCCAATCTCTCCTATATACACCACAGAGGCCATCTACTCCAGATAGTATTAGTACAAGCTGCAGAATCTTCAAAACACATTAAAAAGACACAAATTTAATGGCTTTTTTATACTCCTTTTCCAGCAAGAGTCCAAAAGGATTGAATATTTTGGAAACAAACAGAAGATACAGTGGGACTGAAGCTCAAATGAGTCCAACCCGGGGAAACCTGCTGGCTTTCTCATGAGTGATTCTTGGCAGTGGTCTTCAAATTACTGCAACCGTTATCACTGGCTTTGGAAAGTATCCACCAAGATAGGACAGATCTAAGTAGTGAGACTAGTGGACTACTTTTGTTACTAAAGTCAGAGAAGACTGTCGCCATTCTCTCTCTTGTAAGTCTACTGTTGAAACCACTTGGGTCATTAAACACCCTCACTCATTTTCACTGGGCTGGTGCGGGCGGTTGGGATGAGAGCTCTAGCTGGGGAGTGCAGACTCCACGGTGGGGCCAGAAATGAGAGGACTGGAGTGCAGGAGGGGAGCTCCAGGCAGGGAGCAAGGGGTTTAGAGTGCAAGAGATGTGGTGTGCAAGCTCTGGGAGACAGTTGGGGTTTGGGGAGGGTCTCAGGGCTGGGATAGAGGGCTGGGTTGTGGGAGGGAGTGCATTGTATGGACTCCAGGCCCGGGTAGGGCTGTGGGAGGCAGTGCAGGGTTCAGGGTCTGGGAGGGAGTTTGGGTGCGTGAGGGAGTTCCAACCTGGGGTAGGGTTTTGGGGTGCAAGTGGGGGTGCGGGGTCTGGCAGGGAGTTAGGGGGCAGAAGGGGGTTCTGACCTGGGGCATGGGGTTCAGCTGGGCGGCACTTACCTCAGGAAGCTCCTGGTCGGTGGTCCAGCAGGGCTAAGGCAGGCTCCCTGCCTGTCCTGGCTCTGCACTGCTCCCAGAAGCGGTCAGCATGTTCGGCCCCTAGGCAGAGGGCCATGCCCACAGGTGCTGCCCCGGCAGCTCCCATTGACCATGGTTCCCGGCAAATGGGAGCTGCGGAGTCAGCGCTGGGGGGTCGGTTAGCACTCTGAGCTTCCCTGATCATCCCTGCGCCTGGGGGACGGACATGCCAGCTACTTCTGGGGAACTGCGCAGGCAGGGAGCCTGCCTCAGTCCCGCTGCAACACCAAGCAGATTTTAACAGTGCCGACCAGAACCACCAAGGTCCCTTTTTGACCAGGCATTCCAGTCAAAAACTGGATGCCTGACAACCCTGGTAGGGGCACCAGCCACTGCAAACTCCTCAGTAGAGGAAGCAAATCTGAGGGGACAATGTCCCCCAGAAGGCAAATGCAGCCCTGAAACCTGGCTGGGAATGAGCTAGGCACATTACAGAGCCAAACTGTGTGAATTTTAAGTCTGGACTTTCCCTCAGAAAAACTCAGCAGCAAAGAATGCTGGGTGAGCTGCCAGCAACTGGCGGAGCAGAAGAAACGGAGGGAATTTTAGGGGGCAGAGGATTCCCCTACTGCCAATGACTAAAGGATCTGGTTTTGCCCCTAGGCTGCAGGCGAACTGAAGTGCCCATTCTAACAAACGTGGAGACCACAGAATAATGAAAAACAGTTGATGGTATTCATTAACCATACCTCCCTCTCCAATTACTAAGGATTCCACCCATACCCATTCCCCTTCAGGCTTCTCCACAGCTCTACAATGTTATTTCCCAATAGATCTAATAAGAACCTAAAGGCTCTCAGCACTTCTCTGAACTTCTGACAATACAATTTTCATTCACAGACTGAATTAGAGAATAAAAACTTTCAAATGCTATCATTGTGTAACACTTCAGAATGGCATAGAAGTTCAAACAAAATGATAAACTAGTTGGAAATATTGTGAAGACCTGGTAGGATCTTCCTCTCTAACAGTAAAAGCAGAGCATTCCCCGTAGTGTGTTAAATATCACTAATATCTGTTTCCTAGAAGAAAACGGACCATGAATTTGGACTTGAGTAGTTAAGTAAAGGGGGGCAAATTATTTAATGCTTTGTTTTAAAATGTATTTGTAGTTGTAAGGGACCATTTTAAAATCATGCATTGTAAATAATACTAACCACACTCAGATTATTAAAACTGATTTTATAATCCAACTGATTTAACAATATTTGTGGGCTTTTTGCACTGAAAAACACGTAAAAACAACTCAGTAAATATTACTTATTTGTAGGATTCCAAGGTTCGCAAAGCTGTGTGTTGGGGGGAGGGGTTTATTAGCTGCAAACTGCAGTAAAATGTTCTATTTTTAAACAGTAGTTTCCACCTTAATTTAAATAATTATGAAAACACTTCTGGTGGTTCTAATATTTTAGAAAACATTGCTTTCTGAAACAAAATCTAAACTCAGTGCCAAATCTGAGCTGACTATTTTCCAACACTACACAACAGATTATAAATCCTTGGACTCCAATTCAGCAATGCACTTAATGTGGTTAGCTTTAAGCACATGCTTAAAGTTTCATTAGTGAATGAGCTGTAAGAACATGTTTAAGTGCTTTGCTAAATAGGGAGGTATTGCTGCAGCAGGACCTTGAACAGTTGTATTTCAGAACATTAAGTCACTATTAAAAAGGGAACATATTATGGTTTCTCGTCTAACTGAATATGAAAAATTAATATGGATGCAATGGTATTTTTCTTGGTAACTGGCATGTTTTTCCAATTCTGTGCATGTTATTGCACTCCATTTTACATATAAGCATTATTTATTCAGCTGAACTATTTCCAGTTTATCCTGTATGATTCAAACATTAATTTGATTTTTGGACAACGGTGACTCCTTTCAGAAATCAGTAGGGATTTACGTACAATACAGCAGATATTTTTACTGTAGAAGTATGTTTTGTAAGAATTACACTGATCTCAGATTAAAAATCAAATTTGAATCTGTTTTTATACCAGATCATCACCATAAGTATCTGAGCCACAGCACGCTGCAAAAATAAAATCTTTATTAAAGCCTCTTAGGGACACTGAAAATAGAAACTTAAAAGGCACTGGGTCAAATCCTGACCTCAAAGCTGCAAGACCAGCCCTAATTAAACTTCAATGGCAATTGCTCTGTATGTGTATCTAAGGGCAGAATTTGGCCTAACAGCTGTAGGATATGAACCTAGTACAATCACTTGATGCTATTTAAGCCTATCAAAATGATGGCAACATATTAAAAGTGTTTTCCCATCTATAATATTTCTAAATCATCTCAAGTTAAAAAGGGACATAGTGAACTTGAATTCTGGTCAATGTCTAAAAATTGGAAGTTAGTATGTTAAAAAATGGTTTTGCTTTCCTCTTGCTTTGCAAAAGACCTACACAGTGAAACCAACTGAACCCAAAATGGTTTTGAATACACAAGGTAAACACATTGAAGTAAAAGAAATAAATGTTTTTCTGACTCTATGCTGGTTCCATTACAGTCACCTTTGTGTTGTTTGGTTACAAAAGGATGCAACATTTTCAGAAAGGTGTATGCTTTTAAATTGACTGTCACTTTAAGATTGCAAATATAAATGGTACAGTCATCCACTGATACTTTGCGTTTCTATAGCATTCTCCACCTAAGGATATGTCTACACTGCAATAAAAAACCCACGGCACCTAGTCTCGGAGCTTGTACACACTAGCACTTATTTCAGTACAAGTCGCTCAAAGGAGTGAAAAAGTCATCCAGCTGAGTGATGTAAGTTACACCGATCTCAGCACCAGTGTGGACAGCGCTATGTTGGCAGGAGATGCTCTCCCCCCAACACAGCTACTGCCGTTCGAGGAGGTAAAGTAATTAAACTCTCCCATCGACATAGAACGCCTGCAGCTATAGCGCTACAGCTGCACCATTGAAGCTATTTTAGCCTAAACTAGCCTTTACAGTCAGGTCAACCGACTCAGGCTTGCAGGGCTCTGGCTGCAGGGCTAAAAATTGCAGAGTTGACATTCAGGTTACAGCTCGAGTTTTAAGACCTACCCCCTGGATGGGTTTCAGAGCCCAGGTTCTACCCCAAGCCCACATGTCTACACTGTAATTTTTAGCCCCCACACTCCCAGTCAGCTGACCCAGGCTAGCCACAGCCATGCTGAGGGTCTTTCATTGACATTTAGACAGAGTGTGGTCTTCGAACCACTGGCAGTCTGCGGAGAGCTGGCGAGACTCACAATATCCGTTCTTCCCCATGTCCAGCTACTGCTGCATTAGCATTATGCAACAGCAGTGTCTGAACCACTTTCCTAGCATTACTTTGCCACATAAGCAATTACAGTAAACCCTCGATTTAATGGACCTCGATTTAACGGACTTCGGATGCAACGGACAAAATTTCTGAGCAAGTCTGATGCATTCCCGATCCATTTCTGGCGGGCTGGCTGCCGGCTGCCGCCCGGCTCCCAACAGCCGGTGCCCGGGCGGGCTGGCTGACGGCTCCTGGCAGCCGGTGCCCCGGTCGCGGCAGCAGGTGGGCTGCGGAGCTGCCGCCCCGACCCTGTGGCGGGCGGGCTGCTGCTCCAACAGCTCATTTTTAATTATTATTAAATAACGGACTTTTTGATTTAACGGACACCCCCCTCGCCCGAATTAGTCCGTTAAATGGAGGTTTTACTGTACTATAGACGTCAAGGGCATGTTGCAGGATCCAAAAAGGGGCATGTCGTGATCCAGATAATCACAAAGTGGAGGGCAGGAGTTCTATGTAACTACATTGGTATTAAAATGTGGTCCAAGCTAGGACAGGGTTTGGAACCCTGGACCTAGATGCAGCAGCTCCCAGATTTGATTGGTTCATATACTACTGTCTTTAAAAATAACATTGTGAAGTGAATGGATGGAATATCAACCTCACAGACCAATGTTTGGGACCCTTAACCTAGGGGCATTCCCTAACATTTCTGAAGGCTTATATGCCTGCAGCAAGGAACACAAACTTAATCGCTTTTCCACAGCTGTGTCAATCTGCAGAGTACTCTTAAAAATAGCACTTCTGCAGAGAACTCCTTATATTCCCTATTGGTAAGACATGTCTAAAGCAACTTCTGAGATTAATTTGTTAATTATGCTCTTGGTTACAATTAACTATCTTAACCAGCAGAAACCCTAAGGAAATTGTCCAAAATTACTTTTTTTTTTTTTAACTGGGGAGGGGTAAGGGGGAAGAAGAGGGGATTGAGTTGAGGAGTCTTCTGTCCTGCCATGTGGAGTCTACGTTTGTTGGTTCTGGCTCTTCAAAAGGAAGGAAATTAAAGAACAAGTTCTTTTTTATCCTTTCTGAATACGAGAATGTTTAGATGCAAAGCAAGGGGAGCAGGGGTTGCCTTTTCTTTGACCACACAATTATTTGTCAAAGCTCCTTTTAAATTCAGAAGTCCCTCAAACATAATCCCCTGCAGCTGTTATCACCCACACACCAGGTCTCCGATCAACATTCAAGCCACAAATCTCCCTCAGCAAGATTAGCGGGTCATAGGATATTACAGGTTAGCAATTAAGGAGAAGATAGGCTATTCTTTTGGCGGTAGACAGACAGCATCTGAAGCCCCAATCCTGTGGAGGTAGCCCCACTTCTACAGTGCTCTACCCAATGTGAATCAATTTGCAGGATCTCAGACCAAGTGTCCAGTCCCAACTACTCCTGCACAATTTGCAATACCTGACTCTGGGAGGGCATTATCAATTGAGTGCCAACAGCACACTGAATGCTCTGCAATCACAGATTGAGATGAAGTCCCTGCTCCAAGGAGCTAACAGCTTACTTCAGACAAAAACTCTCCTACAGGTCTGCTGCAAGGATATACAGGTATAAGACGCAACAGTAGGGCTCAAAGACTAATGGGAATCAAAGAGGAGGATGGTGACACGCATAGGAAAAATTGAGATGTAATAACATGCTCAGAGCCCTGGGTAAAGATTTAAGCTATTGCAGATGGAGAACTCTTGGTAGTTTAACACAGAAGATATGGTAGATTACCTCTCTTGAGGTGTCTTCCAGGAAAATAAAGTGCAAATGTATTTGGATTATAAAAATATACACACACCCTTGTATGTACCCAAAAGATACACACTAGAGTTTGGCACCAGCTTCCTATCAATAAGATATATTTATGTTCTTTTGTATTTTTCACCATTTATTTCTTCTTTCTTGCCTCACTTATCCAATCTTTCCTTAGCCTTCCCGGTCTAAATATACACTCCCCTTGCCCCCCCCACTCTACCCTTGTTTCTCATTGGTAATTTATATTAGGAAAAACAGAAACAGGTTTAAAGGCCATATAGAAACAGGAAGAGGTTTAAAGATATGAAATAGAAATGTGGTGTGTTTATTAATAATAGAAACAGACTTGGCTCCTAAAAAAGAAAAGAATAGAATAGGGGACAATCAGGTTGTGCCCACTATTAGAGAAGTAAGGGCAAAAGCTTATTACTGTTACCCTCATGCTCTCTCTCGCATTGTTTGTTACACTCACTTGTTGAGCCTTCTCTTAAAGTAGATCATAAACCTCTTGGCTGCATTTGTACAGCCTCCAGGATGAGGTGGCCCTGAACCTGAGACTTTGGGTGGTACTATACTCAATATTTCCAAGATGCCCCTTTTTCACATCACCACCTACCTTCTTGCCCCCTGCAGCACAACCTGCAACAATCCAGGCTACACTTTCCCGAGCTCTAGAAATAGTTTCTGGTTCACAACCTGACAAAAACAGAACAACTTTACAGGCACAGACCACAGCCACACAGCTCAGCTCAGACATCACCCAATCAAACCGGGTACTCAAAGGTACTCAATATTTCTGCAGACAGAGATCAGAAGCAGAATTTTTGGTAGCCACTGCTGTTGTGAGCAAATATAACTGTCATAACATATGTATATCAAGAGATAAAATTGGAAATAAGTGGTGAAGCAGATCAATAAAGTGAAGACTGGCTCTCTTATTTCTCCCACGAAGGGTGCAGGAACAGCAGGCTGTGAAAGACAGAAATGAAAGAGCCCGATGAGTAGTAGAGATAATAAGATTAATAAAAGTAATCACCCGGAAAAGGCAGAAGTAAACTAGGGACACAGAGATAGGGCGGCTCACTGTACACGAGATAAGTCAAAGTAGTTCTTCCTTACCCTCTCACAATACAAAAGCATGGGGTGTAATTCAACAACACTGAAAGGCTTCAATTTATAGCTGATCAAATATTTTTTTAAACTAGGGTTTGCCAATTTTGGATGGACGTATTCCTGGAGGTTTCATCCCATGAGAGACTCTTTCATTAAAGATTAATCTTTAATTCCTGGACACTCTAGGTCAATCCTGGAGGGTTGGCAATGCTATTTTAAACACATCATGTGACAGAATCTGTAGAACTTGTTACCACTAAATATCATGGAGGCGAAGAACAAAAGGATTGGACGAGTGCCTGGCTGACTATAACATCCAGTTATATTTCAGAGGATTTTAATAAAGTCTAAAGAATATAAACTTTCAAAAACTTCATGGTTTTAGCCAACCTCAGGGTGGTTAGTAAAATTATTCCATAATTGTCCATTATGGGGATTTCTCCACCTTCCTCTGAAGCATTTGGTATTGGTCACCATCTGACCAACTACACTGGTGCGATCTGATACAGCAATTCCGACAAGCACCACAAACAATTTCCCTTATTTTTCTTGGTTGACAGGCAATTTTATGCTGTTACTTGAATAAAAGTTGCGCATGTTTTCACAGTGACAAGCGATGGTTAAGATCCAGTTGTGACCAGATAACACGTCAAGGCAAAGAAATACAAGCAAGAAATTCAAAAATTTCAAAAAAACACTCTTTGATGTATAAAAATTAAATAAATCTGCACACAGCTCCTTCAAATCTTCCAAGAAACCTTCACAACACTCGTTCCACGAAGACTTAAGAGAACTTTTTGACCTTTGTGTGCTGCTGCCTCTATTTACCTTTTGGAGAGTTTCATAGTTTCCATATATTAACCTGGTACTAATGTGTTTGTAATTATGGATTCTAATACACAACATTGTATGATACCATATTTTCATTAAACGATGACCATAAACTCATGAAGCATTAACAAAACTATTATTCTTTAGCACTGGAAGGACTCCAAGACTCTGCTCAATTGGGTGGAAACTACTCAAGTTATTCTGTTTGTATGACCAATGGTTTGAGAGATTGTTCTCCCAAAAGAATCAGATTGATTCCTTCTGGAATACTGTATCTGAAAATAGCCTCATAAACAAGTTCATTAAATTAAATCTTATGAGCAACCAATTGTTGGCATCTGATATTATTGCAGTCTTACAGAATTTAAAACAAATCCAGGGCCACCTAGAACTTCACACTGACCACAATACTGCTCACCATGCTTCAATTTCACATGGCAGCGGGGACAGAAATATGTTTCGTCTGCTCCAAATATAAGCCTCATACCACTTGAACAAGAGAAGAATCCCCATTAGCTATGAACAATATAGGGACTTTAGGCACACTCTTGAGCAGTACCGACCCTATCCAGTAGAGGGCACTGCCACACAAAAACCAGTTTTCAATCTAAACATGTTCAGCATCCTTTTTATATAGCATTTTCCTGTTCACATATGTCTATTTTATTTTTTAAAATGCCAAAAAAAAATTAAACTACAACAAAATAATTTTGTAGAAAAGAGATACGAGCTCTAAAAACCAACAATAGTATTCTACGCAGGAGTTAAGCTAAATGGAACTGTTTGCTACTGAGATTGTTTTTGGAGTCACTTCATTACTAATCAGCATTAAAAAGCTGTCTGTCACTGAAATGCCACTCCACTGATGCTGAATAATGTTGGATATAGACAGAAGCACAGTAAGAAGTAGCAGGTTCCATTTCTGAATACATACTGAATAACGAAACCTGGGGGCAAAAATGGGTTTTCCAATCTCAGGCTCTCATATCACACTTCACTGACTACACAAGAGTAATATCAAGGAAGGCCATGTTATCTAGCAGTTACAGCTGGCAGACCAGGCCTCTAAACTGAACAACTGATCAATACAAAGCTGGAAATCAGTCTGACTCATCTATGAGTTAAAATAGAGGTTAAGTTTATAAGAATGTGTTTAGAAACTTTATAAATTGCTTGTAGGATTCTACATGTAATAATTTCACTTACAACATCTGTACTCCATCTTATAGAAGGTTATATTGAGTATTTGCATTGTAAACCTCTGTTATTGTGCAATTCATCAAACAAGAAAGGAGCATTAATTAATACAAGAAGAAGTTGTTAGGTCCTGCTCATCAAGAAGACCCAATGAAACCAAATGAGCCATTGTGAAATGTTCAGAGAATCATACAAGATTAGGATTGGAAGAAACCTCAGGAGGTCATGTAGTTCAATCACCTGCTCAAAGCAGGATCAACCCCACCTAAATTATCCCAGCCAGGGCTTTGTCAAGCTGGGCCTTAAAAACCTCTAAGGATGGAGATCCCATCATCTCCCTAGGTAACCCATTCCAGTTCTTCACCACCCTCCTAGTGAAATAGTATTTCCTAATATCCAACCTAGACCTTGCTAACTGCAACTTGAGACCATTGCCCCTTGTTGCGTCATCTGCCACCACTGAGAACAGTCGAGCTCTATCCTCTCTGGAATCCTCCTTCATGTAGTTGAAGGCTGCTATCAAATACTTCCTCACTCTTCTCTTCCGCAGACTAAATAACCCCAGTTTGCTCAGCCTCTCCTTATAAGTCATGTGCCTCAGCCACCCAATAATTTTCGTTGCCCTCCGCTAGACTCTTTCTATTTTGTTCACATCCTTTCTGTAGTAGGAGCTCCAAAACTGGACTGAATACTCCAGATGTGGCCTCACCAATGCTGAAGAGGGGAATAATCACTTCCCTCAATCTGCTGGCAATGTTCCTAATAACGCAGCACAATAAGCAATAGCCTTCTTGGCAACAAGGGCACACTGTTGACTCATATCCAGTTTCTCGTCCACTGTAATCCCCAAGTCCTTTTCTGCAGAACTGCCATTTAGCCAATCGGCCCCCACCCTCTAGAGATGCATGGCATTCTTCAGATTTATTTTGGCCCAATCCTCCAATTTGTCTACGTCAATGGAGAGGGGTAACTAGTGGTGTTCCCCAAGGGGCAGTCCTAGGACCAAACCTATTCAACTTATTCATAAATGATCTGGTGGAAGGGGTAAACAGTGAGGTGGCAATGTTTGCAGATGATCCTAAACTGCTTCGGATAGTTAAGGCCAAAGCAGACTGTGAAGAACTTCAAAAAGATCTCACTAAACTAAGTTATTGGGCAACAAAATGGCAAATGAAATTCAATGTGGATAAATGTAAAGTAACGCACATTGGAAAAAGTAACCCCAACTATACATATAATATGATGGGGGCTAATTTAGCTACAACTAATCAGGAAAATGATCTTGGAGTCATCGTGGATAGCTCTCTGAAGACATCCACACAGTGTGCAGTGGCAGTCAAAAAAGCAAACAGGATGTTAGGAATCATTTAAAAAGGGATAGATGATAAGACAGAGAATATCTTATTGCCCTTATATAAATCCATACTGCATAGAGATGTGGCCTCCTCATCTTAAAAAGGATAGACTGGCATTAGTAAAGGTTCAGAGAAGGACAATTAAAATGATTAGGGGTTTGGAACGGGTCCCATATGAGGAGAGATTAAAGAGGCTAGGACTTTTCCAAGCTGAAAAGAGGTTATTTAGTTGTTCCCAGAATATAAGAACTAGGGGCCACCAAATGAAATTAATGGGCAGCAGGTTTAAAACAAATAAAAGAAAATTCTTCTTCGCACAGTGCACAATCAACCTGTGGAACTCCTTGCCTGAGGAGGCTGTGAAGGCTAGGACTATAGCAGGGTTTAAAAAAGAACTGGATAAATTCATGGAGGTTAAGTCCATTAATGGCTATTAGCCAAGATGGGTAAAGAATGGTGACCCTAGCCTCTGTTTGTCAGAGGGGGTGATGGATGACAGGAGAGAGATCGCTCGATCATACCTGTTAGGTTCACTCACTCCGGGGCACCTGGCATTGGCCACTGTCTGTAGACAAGATACTGGGCTGGATGGACCTTTGGTCTGACCCAGTACAACCATTCTTATGTTCACTCTCGACCCTATCCCTACTCTCCAGCATATCGACCTCTTTCCCCAGCGTAGTGTCATCCGCAAACTGCGGCAGGTGCAATACATCCCATTATCGAGATCATTAAGGGGGATGTTGAACAAAACCAGCCCCAGTCCATGGGGCACTGCACCGCTGAGACACACTCAGTCCCAAATAAACATGTGTCAGAGCCCACTCAGTCCATTCCATGGTGATTTACTGGGAGGAAAGGGGATTCTGGCACCTCTAAGCAGGTTTGTCAAGCTGCCACCTATTACCCATTAACACTTATAAAACCACTATGGGCTCAACCTTCATTCCTTTGAGAATGCATCCCTTGGCAGGAAGGTACTCCAAGAGGTGAACCCAAAATACATTAATGCTGCTCATTTCTGGGAAGGGAGAACATTCTTCTTCTGAGCCATTTCTCTCTCCCTCCAGACTAAATTTTCTCTACTGCTCGCTGTCGGAAATCTCGCGGAGAAAGAAGTCAGCAGGCAGAATGGAAAATTGGTTCCCTGATTATTTCCTTTCAGACACTGACTTCCTTCCTAATCCACCCTGCCTGAGGAAGGTCTTCGGGTATCTTTTTGTACTGGGTGCCTGCATGTATGTAAGCCACAAAAAAACATCTCAAAGCTGCAGATCAAGGCAAAGTATGCACTGTAAGACCATTAACTAATGACAATGCATGGTTCAGAAAACAAAGGAGAGATGGAACAACTGCATTCTCTGGCTGGGAAGTGGCTGAACTTTTAGTGCCCGGAAATATATTTGGTGGGGATAAGCGGGAATGGAGGGGGTAATTACCCCATTGCAAACAGATCACTGCTGCTATCGCCCAACCACCCTTTAAGGCCCATGCCAAGCCCTACCAGGCAGATCTCAGTGTATTCTCTGCAGACACTATACTTCCTGTCAGCATCAATGGTTCTTCTGTTTATGCAGCTAGTTTGAGGTTCTTGCTCACTTCCCAATACCTCACCCGTGAGAAAGGAAGTGAGAGAAACCCATCCACAACTGCATTTGATTTGAGTCTCCCACAAGCCTCCGTGAGGTTCTTTATCTTGTTATTCTAATGCAAACAGACTTCTGTGATTTTTTTTTTCACATCCAAAATTTCACCATTGCAGTAACCACAATCCTGGCAGGCTCTCCCCAGCCTGGAAAGGGAACAAAATTTCAAATCGTTTATGAGTAACCAGTTCAAGAACACAGCTTTTCTTCTTTCAGCCCACAAAAGGCAGAAATTTCGCTCGGAACCGCAAGCTGTCAACTTCCCAGCAAACCCAAAATCCCACTTAACTCTCTGTTGTAAACAGTGTAGTATTGAGCAACCACATCAATACATAAAATTCTTGAAGGAATTATTTTTGTGTTTGATTCACATTTGTTCTGCATATGCCACTGAACCCAAGGTATTCGTAACATTCGACTCCTAAAAGCCTCAGCCTTTCCAAAGGACCAGGCACAAGGGAGAAGAAAGAGCCTTTCCCAATGCTGTCACTTTAGCTTGCTCCATAAACCGAACAGCACGCAGAGATGAGGTTGACTTTACACCCTCCGCCCCAACACACACACACACACACACACACACACACCTTTTCAAGCTGGCTGAAACCTGTCACTGGACGGAGGTGTAGGGAATTCAAACGCTCAATCAAACTCTACACCTCCATCATGCACCCTGGGTGGTTACGATCATATGATTACTCTCGATCCTCTGATCCGGAGGCCCTGGGTTTAAGCTCTGGCATCACCACCACTGTACATTTGCTTCCTGATATCTGGTGCTAAGTTTATAGTTTGTGACCTTTCCAGAGAGAGGCAGAGGTTGCTCTTGGAAAGGAAAGCAACAAGAAAAAAAATTACTCGTGACGCTCTTACTGTCTAAAGGCCAAATGAACCATTTCTAGTAGTTGCTGACCATCCCCTAACACGTATGCTGTTGAACAGCTACCTCGTTTCTCGCCATTGCATTTCACTAATGAGTGAAGTGATTCCCGTGTAGGTTTGAAAGAGCTCCGCAAGCATTTAAGGTGATAACAAAAGATATTACTGGGAGAGGGTTATACGCTAATTACTTGATCAAGGACCTAGGAATCAAGAACTACTCAGGTTTCAGGGTAGTAGCCCTGTTAGTCTGAATCCGCAAAAAGAACAAGGAGTACTTGTGGCACCTTAGAGACGAACCAGTTTATTTGGGCATAAGCTTTCATGGTCTAGAACCCACTTCATCAGATGCAAAGAATGGAACATACAGTAGGAAGATCTATCTATCCATCCATACACAGAGAACATGAAAAGGTGGAGATTCCCATACCAATGTTAAGTGGCTTAATCAATTAAGGTCAATTATTGTCAGCAGAAGAAAAAACACTTTTCTAGTGAAACTGCTTGAAATGGGCCACCCTGATTATGGCTCCAAAGGTTTTTTTCCTTCTGCTGATAATAGCTCACCTTAATTGATTAAGCCACTTAATGCTGGTACGGCAACCTCCACCTTTTCATGTTCTGTGTGTGTGTATGTATAGATATATAGAGAGATATCTTCCTATGGTATGTTCCACTCTATGCATCTGATGAGGTGGGTTCTAGCCCATGAAAGCTTATGCCCAAATAAACTGGTTTGTCCAAGGCATGCAGGGAAGGCTCTCTCCGTAGCCATAAGGACTAAATTGAACGTAAGTTTAGGTTCTGCAGAAACTGATGGAAGTGGTCCTGCTACTTCCATGCCAGGGAAAACGTCTTAAGTAGAACTGGTGCCTGGACAAGTCATCCTTAGGAAAATTAACATTGGCTAAGCACTTTGAAATGAAAAATCCCCAAAGCAAAATGCTTTACATCAACCACCACTGTAAGCAGCTCAGAGTTCAGCAGCAGGAGAGAATTTAGGTTGACCATTTCAACTTTCCACAGTGGGCGTCTGCTCATTGAAGTAATAAAAAATTCCTCAAGAAGATTTCAGAAACAGACGGATTATTTAGCCACCCACACACTGACAAAATTAACCAGTCATGGAAATTCAAGATAATAAATGCCATAATTTTGCCTTTAACTTCATGACTTTTCTTTCAAAAGTGAATGTTTCTAATTTATTGAGAGAGAAAATCTTTCATTAGTTTGTTTTTCCATGGGTCAGAACTCCCCAAAATACAAGAAATTAACACTCTAATCTAAACACGCCACTAGCGTCTGGTCACTGATCAGCTCTGCGCTTGTGTTCCTGGAACAGAGTTATACAGACAGCAAAATTGGATTCTCCACACCATTTAGTAACCTCAAGCTGAAATTTACAAAGACTCTTTTTACCCATGCAAGTATTTTATAAAATAATTCTATACATTTTTATAGCCTGCACAAAGCACATTGAGTCATTAATTAATATTAGGTGCTTCAAAGCAACCAATACCACTAAGCTCCAGTATTCAGTGCCCTAAACCAACAACACCAACAAAGACTTTAGCATGCATTGCCAGGACCTCAGTGAAGCATTGCAGGAGAGTGTGAAAATCCACTGAATCATAATTATTAAGGCCAATTTCACAAAGCTGAAAATAATTATGAGCCAATTCAGATGAGAGGAAGAATTTAACCAGAAAAATGTGAATGATAATTGGAAATCACTGAAGAGCACCGTAGTAGGTCCCCAAAAAGACAAACCCACAATCAAGGAAAAAGGCAGAACTGTTTAAAAATAAAGGACCTGGTTTGGAGGGGAAACAAAAGTAGCTATAAAAATAATATACAACAAATGGAAGAAAGGGGAAGTCCATAGTCATTAATATAAATCAGAAGTTGCGAATTGAGGAAAATGGATCAGGGAGGCCAAGGGACACAAGGAGAAGTCTATGTCCAGTAGAATTAAGGACAATAAGGAGTAGCTTTTAAAAGTATCAGAGAGGTAGCCATGTTATTCTGGATCTGCAAAAGTGGATATTAGCCCACGAAAGCTTATGCTGCAATACGTTTGTTAGTCTATAAGGTGCCACAGGACTCTGTTGCTTTTAAAAGTAGGAACAGAAAGAATCCTAACCCAAGTATTCATCTATTACTAGATGGAAATGGTGGAATTATCAATAATAGTGCAGAAAAGGCAGAAGTGTTCAATAAAAGATTCTGTTCTGTTTTGGGGGAAGCAAATATAGTCTCATCATATGGTATTGATAACATTCTTCCCACTGCACTCATATCTCTAGAGGATGTTAAACAGACACTAATAAAGTTAGACATTTTTAAATCAGCAGGTCCAATGAACTTGCATCTAGGAGTTTTACAAGAGCTGGCTGAGAAGCTTGACCATTAAAACAATGTAAAATTAACCTGGAATTCATTTACTGGATTGAAACCTGGCTAAATAAGTCTCAAAATGTAATCATAAGCAGGGAATCATCAAGCGAGTGTGTTTGTAGTGGGGTCCTGGAGGGAATGGCTCTTGACCCTAAGTTATTTAACATTTTTATAAAAGCCCTAGGGGGAAAAAACTATCATCACTGATAAAGTTTGCAGATTCCACAAAAATTGTGAGAGTGGTAAATAATGAAGAGTACGGGTCACTCACTCAGCGATGTGGATCGCTTGGTAAACTGGGTGCAAGCTAACAATAGGTGTTTTAATTCAGCTAAATGTAAATGTATAAAGCGGAGAACAAAGAACGGAGGTCATACTTACAGGAAGGGAACTTTGTTCTGGGAATCAATGAATCTGAAAAAGACTTGGGGGTCATCTGAACGTGTGCTCCCAATGTGATGTTATGGCCAAAAATAGCTAATGAGCTAATGGGATGCAAAAACTGGGGAACTCAAGTAGGAATAGAGGGGTTAGTTTACCTCTGTATTTCGTACTGGTGCAAATGCTGGTGGACTACTGTGGCGAAGTGGGAGTACTGTGTGTGTGTGCCTCGGTTTCCCCTCTGCATTTCTTAAGGAATAGGGGCTGACACTGAAAGCAAGGAGGCGACGCCCTCCCCTCTCAAGGTGTGCATCCCTGATGCTGTAATCTGACCCCAGGTGTTGGAGAGAGGTCAGGTGAAATCAGACAAAGGAAAGCACGGAGAGGTTGAAGGGGGGTGGGGAGTAGTCAGTCTGGGTCTAGCTGGGAAGGGCAGAGGAGCTATCTTGCTCTCTGGCCCCAAGATGGATCCAGCTGAGGGCTCACGCTCGCTGCATGGTCTGGCTTACACCAGATAGAAGTCATCGAATAAACCTGTTTTACTGGCTGGCTAAGAGTCACATCTGACTGTGGATTTGGGGTGCAGAACCCATGGGCTCCCTCAGGACCCCGCCCAGGCGGGCTTGCTGGGACAAGCACACGGAGGGGCAGAAGATGCTGAATGCTCAGAGGTCAGACCCAGGAAGGTGGAAGTGGGTACCCGTGAAGCTCCTAGGCTTGGAAACAGGCTGTGTACGGAGAAGGGGCCCTCCACCCGAAGTCCGGTCTGGCTTCCTAGGGAGTGGTTCCAGACCATCGCCCAGGCGCTCCGTGACAACTACAATGTCCAGTTCTGGTGCCCACCATTCAAGAAACATGCTGATAAATTGGAGACAGTTCAGACAAGAGCCATGAGAATGATTAAAGGATAAAAAAACAAACCTTATGATGATAAGCTAAATAGACTGAGCAACTTGAGTCTAACAAAGAGGTTAAGGGATGATATTATTATAGTCTAATTCCTATATGGGAAATAAATATTTAATAACAGGTTTTCAATCTGGCAGAAAAAGATATAACATGATCCAATGGCTGGAAGATGAAGCTGAACAAATTCAAACTGGAAATAAGATGTAAATTCTTAACAGTGAAATTAATTAACCATTAGAATCATAGAATATCAGGGTTGGAAGGGACCTCAGGAGGTATCTAGTCCAACCCCCTGCTCAAAGCTCAGTTTGATGGTCACCTGGTGCAGAGGGCTCATGCAATGCTCAACAGACCACGTAAGCCAGCGGTCGTGCTGTGATGGGGGAGCTCTGGAAAAAGTTGCTGAGCAGGATGAGGTCCAAGTGTCCTCTCCAAATATTCTTGCAGAAGCAGGATGGGCTGGATCAGAATACATGGATCCAATGGCCCAAAACCCCAGGCAGGAGACTTAGGGAACCAGTCACTATTCCAACCTATACACAGACAGAGGTCAGCCATGTCCTTGTGACCATGAGGAGTTATTTTATGTGAAGGAGGGGGAGGAAAGAACAAAATTAGAGCCTCAGTGAAAGTGCAAAGAGGTGCAAAGAGTTGTGTCTGCATAACCAACAACCTCCTCTGAAACAGTTACCTCTGAAAATTAAATAACTGCTGTACAGAATAAACCAGCACTGGCAGAGGCAGATGGATGGGACCATGAGGGCAAAGATCCATATTATTTTTAAATGAATGAGCCTCATACTGCACGGAAGTGAAACAGTGATTAGGTGAACTTACTTCATGTAAGATGGTAAGGGTCTATGTGTATTGAACAGATCATGTTAGCTAGTAATATACAAGCTCATGTGGAAGCAATATATAAGCAATATAATTGCTGGTCTTATTTAATGTGGTCAATAAGAACTCTGAATAACCCTTTTGGGAGGGAGTGCAAACAAAGCCTTCACAGCTTCCTAAATATCCTGTTATTCACTTTTTTGGAATGTCCCTAAATGTCCCTGACTTGGGTATAAAACAAACAAGAAGTTATTGTGACCTACTAAAAATGATCAGGGTAAACAAGGGAAGTCCTTGACAAATAATAAGATTAACAGCTTTGTTACAGTTAATAAGCAGATCAACATGTTATTTTATCTAGAGTGTAAGGCAGAATTTCATACTTGAGCATAAATATTAATTACTATTACATAACAAATTAGAGGGGGTGTTGATAGAAGTAGGATGTCATCTTGGGGTAAGAGTGTACTGAGACTTAAATCTTTGCCTTTGTTTGTGTACATGCAGCCAACCCATTGCTACGTTACACTCTACCTGATCACTGAGTTGTGGTATTCTATACCTTTACTGAAATAAACCTGTTCCTTAGATCTGAACAAGGAGTTAGCAGTAGTTTTTGCCTGCTACAGCAGGGGCTCTCAAACTGGTAGCCGGGACCCCTCAGAGAGTCGTGAGGTTATTACATGGGGGGGTCACGAGCAGTCAGCCTCCACCCCAAGCCCCGCTTTGCCTCCAGCATTTACAATGGTGTTAAATATATTTAAAAGTGTTTTTACTTTAGGGAGGAGGGAAATCACACTCAGAGGCTTGCTATGTGAAAGGGGTCACCAGTTCAAAAGTTTGAGAACCACTGTGCACAATAAGCAGTGGTTGTCTGATTGTGAGGTACACAGGGTAACCTGTGGTCTTGGCTGTTGGCCCTGAAATGTCCTTACACATACTGCCCCTGTATTGGGACCCTCTCCACCTCGCCAACAGTTCAATCCTTCACAGGATGCATGCTTCAGCTGTATTTTCTGGGTTTACGTTTCTTGGGACTGGCCTGTGTTTTGCTCTAAGTACTATACTGAGGAGATCAGCAGTGCTCTAATAATCTTTACTTTTGATTTATTTATTTTTTTAAAGATTTCTAGTTCAACTTTAAACAGCATGTGGTACTTCTCTGGGTGGAAAGTTTGTAGCAAAGATAAATTCTGACTTCTCAGAAATCAAAAATTTAATAGTAGTTGTAAATTCCTCTTCTGTTCTAAGTCCTATTTCTTCCATCTCTCTCCCAATGCAATAGCCTGAGGGAAAATATTTTAATTAACAAAATACATTCAAGAAAAAAATCACAACTCTGTTTGAATCTTTTTTAACCTATTGCAAGAGTACAGACAAAGCAGATGGGGTACTTCTATTCATTATCATAATTAGGACCCTACCAAATTCTTTTTGGTCAATTTCATGGTCACGAGATTTTAAAAACACCAAATCAAAGAGTTTTGGAAGGGATATAAACTCATCTACTTCACAGATTGCAAGCCAAACTCTAATGAGGGTTAGAAATAAACTTTCCTGTTATCAGATGTTCCTATAATCACCTACTGAAGGATTTCTGAGAGGCAGTATGGTTCAGCAGACAGGACTCTGGACCTAGATTCCAGATACTTGGGTTCTATTCCCAAATTCACTAATGACCCGCTTTGTGACCTTGAGCAAGTAATTTCACATGTATGTAGCTCCCGTTTCCCCTGTCTGTCTTTGAAGTTGTGACCGTCTCTTTCTGTAGGTCTTTACAGTGCTAGCGCCAGAGGACTCTAGGCAAAATAAAAAAGAGTTTTTGCACCTTACTTTGCAGCAGCTAGTTAGATGACACTGGACTATATGGCCCACTTGTATGGTAATTCGTATATTACAAAACACATCAGATATTACTATAGCTGAGATTTTGGGGTGGGGAGGGAGAATATATTATTTCAGTTTATTATATGTATTTGACGGGATATTGAGCATAAGTTGGAGAAAGTGACCAATAATACCAGGAAAGCAACATGTGCGTTGATCTTTCATATCACAGCAGGAAAGAGAAGAATCATTACAAAACGATTAGTGTAAACCTCCAAAAATGAGCCCGGTGGCTCAAGGACAAGTGTAGGATATAATTTTTTTATTTTTAAATGGACTAGATTTCAAGTTGACTGGGTCCCTTTCACATGAAGCCATGTTTGTCTCCAAACTCCATCTACGCAACAAGAGTTTTTGGTGGAATGATTCATTTTTCCACCCATACAAAAACCAAGAAATTTTTAAAACACCAGTTTGATTCCATTTGTAAAGTCAGTCCCTGGTCTTTGGTGAAATGGTACATAAGAGATTGATTGCTCAAGTCTGAGAGTTACTTGGGTCTCTACTTAGATAAGCTTTATGACTCACAGGATCCATTGAAGTGGTTTCCAATAGCTAAATCCTCAGATCAGCTTGTCAAACATCAGGACTACTAAACTCATAGCACGAGAAGCAAAAATGCTGAGTGTAACTCTGCCTTCAACAAATACAGTGAGCACAAAAATATTAATAATACACAGTGGCATAATCATGCATTCTGCATAACCGCATAATTTCATTAAAGTCACTTCTCCTACAGTAAAGTTCCTTTTCATATGAAAATTTTGCAGTGGAATGAAATTTCACACACACACTAAGCCGTGAATGTATTTAATAAGGAACCCAAACATTTGCGACAGTCACCATACTCATGAACCAAGTGTTTCCTATGGCCTAGCAGAGATCAAAGGGGATTATTTACGCAGAGCCAGAAGAACAAAAATCCAACAATACTAAACAGAACACAACAAGACAACACCCCTGACTGCAAAGATTTTACAAAGCAATTCAGACAAGTACAATACACAGGGATAGAGAAGGGCATTGTGGATTAAGAGGTCAATCCAAATGTATCACAAAAAGGGGGGGAGTTTCAGAAGGGATACAAAGGAGGGGAGGGAGAATACTTGCCACGCAGGAAACACAAAGCTGCTGACACAATGTAGGAGGGTGATAAAGACACTGGAGGGAGCACTACGGTGACTGAAAAAGCCTTGTGACTGGGGACATAGGAGGCAGAAATGCAGGCAAGATTGGATTTGTGAAGAGCCTTTAAAAAGTGGTTCAACAAATGGGAAGATTCTCTGTATGGCACTTGCTTCAATCTGACTTTAGTGGCAAAACTAGATTTTTTCACCCAAACTCATGGTAGGAAGAAGCAAACCATTAATGTTTAGCATACTCATTCTGATTCTTTCTTAAGAATATTCTGGCATTGTGAACCCTAAATGTACCTTTCAAATCGACATTAAAAGGATAGTTCCAACACTACAAAGTATTTCCTTTAGAGGGATGCACTTTAAATACTTATTCAAGTGCTACCCACTGCATCAAAATGTCAGAGAAATATTGTAAGCACTATCCCCTTCATACCAGAGAACAATTTCAACTTACAACACTTCACATTTGTTTCAACGGTGGTTTGTTCTTTTGTCTGGAAAAGAAATTTTTCAAATGAATGGTTTAATTCTTTATCCCTCAGTACAGCACACTGAAAAAACATCTTTCTTGCACAAGTATTGTACACAATAGGCTTTTTCTTGTTAAACAAAAGAACATGGACTTCCTTTCAATTATTTCCAGCTGTTTGATCGACGTCTTATAGGATCAGAAGTCAACAGCAATCAGCATCTGGCTACCTACACAAAACAGACACACAGAATCTGAAGAATTCAGTAAGATTAACTAATCTAATTCACAGATTCAAAGGCCAGAAGGAACCATTATGATCCCATTTGATCTCCTGTATAGCACAGGCCATAGAACTTCCCAAAATAATTCCTTAGGCAGATTTTTAGAAAAACTCCCAATCTTGATTTAAAAATTATCATTGTTGGAGAATCCACCATGACACTCGGTAATTGGTTAATTAATCTCGCCATTGCACGTATTATTTCCAGTCTGAATTTATCTATCTTCAACTTCCAGCCATTGGATATTATATCTTTCACTGCTAGACTGAAGAGCCCATTATTAAATACTAGTGAAAATACCCGCCGTTGCTCGGGTCCGTCGGAGGTGGGGAGGGGGCAGAGAGCTGAGCGAGTGTGGGGTCCGCTGGAGGGGGGAGGGGGCAGAGAGCAAACCTGACACCCCCACCTCACCCCCCCGACCAAACCCGACACCCCCACCTCACTTACCCCTCGACCAACCCCGACTCACATTTTCACCCACCCACCCAAACCCAACATCCCCACGTCACCCCCCTACCAACACCCCCTGACCAACACCCACACCTCACCCCCTGTAGACCAAACCTGACACACCCACCTCACTTTCCCCCCCAACCAAACCCGACACCCCTACCTACCACCACAAACAAACCCAACACCCACACCTCACTTACCCCTCGACCAACCCCGACACCCCTCCTCGCCCCCCCAAACAAACCCAACACCCCTACCTTACCCCCCCTACCAAACCCAACACCCCCCTACCAAACCCGACACCCCCACCTCACCCCCCGACCAAACCCGACACCCCCACCTCACTTACCCTCCAACCAAACCCAACTCGGGTCCGTCGGAGGGGGGAGGGGGCAGAGAGCTGAGCGAGTGCGGGGTCCGTTGGGGGGGGTATTATGACATCATAACTATGTCACAGAGAACAGCAGCTCCCCAGCTAATGTGATTGGCCTTTAAATAATTTCACCCCTGGGGGGCGTCAGAGGTGAGACTTGAAAAATTTTCGACTCTTACCCTGATTAGGACCCTAAGACCTATAACTGTACCAAATTTCAAGTCTCTAGCTCAAACGGTGTGGAAGGAGTAAGTGAACGTACATACACGCATGCATACACCATTTGACTTTTATATAGAGAGAGATTGGTTCCTTGTGTATAAGTACTTATGAACTAATTAAGTCACCTTAACCTTCTCTTTGTTAAGATAAATAGATTGAACTTCTTGAGTATATCACTATAAGACATGTTTTCATAAGAATGGCCATACTGGGTCAGACCAAAGGTAAATCCAGCCCAGTATCCTGTCTGCCGACAATGGCCAATGCCAGGTGCCCCAGAGTGAGGGAACCTAACGGGCAATGAACAAGTGATCTCTCTCCTTTCAAATCCTTTAATGATTCTTGAATCAGAGAGGTAGCCGTGTTAGTCTGGATCTGCAGAAGCGACAAAGAGTCCTATGGCACCTTAAAGACTAACCATTTGTTAATCTTTAAGGTGACACAGGACTCTTTGTTGCTTAATGATTCTTGTGACTCTTCTCTGGACCCTCTCTAATTTATCAGCATTCTTCTTGGGCACCAGAACTCAACACAGTATACCAGCAGTAGTTGCAACAGTGCCAAATAGAGAAGAAAAATAACTGCTCATTCCTACTCAAGAATCCCCTGTTCACGTACCCCAGGATCTCATTAGGTCTTTTGGCCACAGAGTCACACTGAGAGCTTATGTTCAGCTGATTACTCACCACGAACCCCAAAATTATCATTCCAAGGAAAACCTACACCAAATATGTTCTCCATAATAGAAGCTATTGCCATCTGTCCAGTAGTCATGGCAGCCAAGTCATATAACACCAAAGCCATATGATCAGATGAACTTCCTCGGGTGTTTTCTAACTCCTGGATCTGTGTATGTTTAAGTTAAAATCACATTCAGGAAGTTCTCCAGTGGGAGGATTCCAAGGTAGATATACAGACATTTCCAGGAAGCAAGAAAACCCGTGTTTATAGGGCTATTAGTACTGGATTGGATTTAGATCCTGAACTTCTTGATTATGAGTGCCAAGGAGGGATATGGAAGGACTCCTGAAGGAGAATACATCTGTGACCTACCAGGCTACAAATCCAGACTAAAGAACAGCTGTGTCATCTCTGCCCTGCAACCCTGAATGGCTTACAATGCTTTGGTTAAAACAGCTCCCACCTGGGCCACTCACAAACAGCCTTCCAGCATGCAAGCCACGGACCACATCTGTGCATTTGTGTGAAACTACAGACTGCCAGCCACATCTGGATTACATTCGGGCTCTGACCGACCTTGATTATATGGCAGGGTGACCCCAACAAACCCCCACTCCTAGATTTTCCTCCAGAAACATATGTTCCATGCTGCCCAGCCCTCTCCTGGACAATACAAGTTATATAAAGTCTGTTATTTCTCTAATAGAAATAATGTGCACAATGTGCCACCACAAATGGAGTTTCCCAGGCATTTCAATATAAACACACTAGATTAGATAAACAATATAGCAAGTTTATGAACTAAAAAAAGAGATTTTAAGGGAGTACAAGTTATGGGGCATAAAAGTCAGAAGTGGCTACAAGAAAAATAAAAATAAAACACAAATGGTTTCTAACAAAGTGTGTTAAATTCCAAGCAAAATTTTTTCACCACAGGCTTTCAGCCGTCTTACTGGCCAAATTTATTACCATAGGTTTGCACTCCTTCTCCATTCTAACAATTGATTACTTTGTCTCTTCAGGTGCCGTGAAATCGATGGGAGAGAAAGAGAGACAGGTACCTGGGGACATTTGTCCTTCCTTTTTATAGTGTTGATCTCCCTCTTGAAATACATTGTGTCTCCTGAATCTCAGCTGGAATAGTCCTTGTGGGAGGATATTTTCTGCTGGTTTTTTCCTGTTTGAACTTTGTCTCCCCATCCTCCTTGATTTGTTTGCTCCTTAAATGCAAATAAGCAGAGCACACATTCCTTCGTTTAGGACAGACCTTTTCCCAACTTCTGCTTGGGTAGAGCTATGGTTTGGAACATGGACTGTTCTAACACCACAGGCAATGTAGCCACACATTTTATCAGGACAATAATGACGAGCAAGTTACGAGTTTTCAAATGATACATTGCAAGACGTGCCTTGCACAAACATTATTACAATAGTGGGTAGGGTGTGAACACAGTACTACATTCTGTCACAGCATCAAAACAAATAAGTCAATGAGAAGTTCCTCATTTCTGGAAGATCTCATTTAGGGAACCCTCAGTTTCACATTCTCCCACTGACTCGATCTGGTGCTAAGACAAGGAATGAAACCTGGAATCTCATCCGCCCAGTCAGAAGACTGTGTATATGAACAAAATAAATCTCTACATAAAGTTAACAACTTTTACAATAAAACCATACTAAGAAAAAAATCTAAAATAGGAGATTAACGCAACCTCCTCACTACAAGTTACTGTTGCATTATTTCACACAATTTAACCTCAGTCTCAGATATAACTCTACACTCCAGTCTTTCCTCCGCCCCCAAAAAACCAACCTGTCCTTCTGTGTACGGTACAGTGATCGACAGTGAAAAAGGTTACATTGGCGCATTTCCCTTCTCACACTTGAAGGAAGGATCACTGCATTCACCATGGAAAGTTATTGTCAAGGACCATGGTGAAAATAAATACCACCACACGTTAAATGTTCAGCTGTTAATGACATCCACTACACCTCTCATAACAAATGGTAACATCACCCTAAGAAAATTACTACAAAAAGATGATCTGTACACAAAAGCTTAATACCTATTTTTATAATATAACTTATTGTATTCAAGAAGACTTGAGAGAGATTAATTTTATGTATAATATTTATATATGCTCACTCTCCAAGGTACATCATTACCGTAGTACCTGAGCACCCCTCAATCTTTACCGTATTAAATCTCACAACACCCCTGAAAAGTAGGTCAGTGCTAATATCTACACTGTCCCTATGGGGAGCTGAGGCACAGACTTGCCAAAGGTCACATAGCAAGTCTGTGGCAGAATGCGGAACTGAATCTGGATCCCCCAATTTCTAGGCTAGCTCCTTAATCACTGGACCACTCTTCCTCTCTGAATGACTTTCAGGGTTCCACATAGGGAACCAAATACTATTTTTAACATCATGGCAAATCCCAAAGAGATGCAGACACCTAGCAAGTCTAGTGCCACTGCAAGGGGGTGAACTCACTCTGCACCAGAGAGCCAACGGTTAACTCCTCATTCTGGTTAGAGGAAGCCATGCCCCCACGTCCCTACTAGGCACACTCAAGGTAAAAGAGGGAGCAGCTCAGTTCAGTCTGGGGTGACAGCCGGAGAGGAAGGACGCTTTTTGCTGGTTCCTGCCCTTGAACCACTGGAGTCCTGGACCATTGAAGCCAGAGACATCAAGAGCCACACGGATGCCCAGCTACCTGTGGACACCCGAGGGAGCTCTGAGCTACAAGGAGTTGCACCGGCTGAAGAACCTAGAGACCCCAAACACGCACAGATCACAGACTGGAGTGACAGGATCAGAGGTAGCCTGGGTGGGAGGGGGACAAGCCATTGTCCCAAGGCCGGTCAGCGTGTTGCAGACGGATTCCCACTGACCCAGTGGTGGACTCACTCACCACTGAAAGGGCCCTGGGCTTGGATCTGATGGAGCTGGGAGGGCCTGGGTCCCCTTACCTGGTCACCACCTCTCCCCCACACCCCGAATCATGGCCCACACCTCCCCGCTTCAAGCAGCCACCTGATCATACTGCTTGGGGGCAACTTTATTGACTCCGGCCTCTAGGCCATACAGCCCTGTCCGGAAGGGTCTCTCTATCGACTCGGCCACTAGACCTGGCTGCAGGTGAACCCAGTGGATCATTAATGACTCTAGCTTCCAGGGCTTACTACCCTGTAGACTCAGGCTCTCTCTATTGACTTTAGCTTAGGCCTTACTGCCTTGCAACCCCCAGGTTATCCCTATGGACTTTGGACACTAGGCCTTTCTGTCCAGCAGAGAAGGGCTACCCCCGGACGTGGGCCACGTGAACATACTGCCCCATGGAGCAAGGCGATTTCATAGACTCCCGCAAGTGGGTATTAATGGCCTGCGGATCGGGGCATTTCTACGGAAGCTTGCTCCTAGGTCTTGGCCTGGAGACCAAGGGCAGCTTGAAGTACGGGGTGAACTCACCCCACATTGGACGTGGTCTCCCGCCCCGTCACAACCACCCAGATCAATCGCTGGCAAGGTGCTTACATGGTCTGATTATTTATTTAGTTTATATCTATCACTGGCAATCCAGTCACAAACAGAAGCTTCTGGCATCCATGTGATCACTGGTTGATAGCAGCATTCCTTGGTACACACACTTCAGAATTCGTTGGTCTTTCGTTCTGATAAGTCCATTCCAAGAAACCCACAGACACCAAACTGGTGAAGCTGGGGCAGTTGTTACATTCGAATTTGGGCATGTCTACAATTGAGAGTTAGAGCGCCTTGAAGCAGCCCCAGGTGCCCGAATACTCGACACATGTACACTGACAGTCCACGTAGACAAGGCACATACAACTCCTGGTAAAGTTAAAGAAGTATGGGCTGGATGAATGGACCATAAGGTGAATAGAAACCTGGCTGGATTGTTGGGCTCAATGGGTAGTGATCAATTGTTCCATCACTAGTTGGCAGCCGGTATCAAGCGGAGTGCCTCAAGGGTTGGTCTTGGGGCCGGTTTTGTTCAATATCTTTATCAATGATCTGGAAAATCTGGAAGATGGCATGGACTGCACCCTCAGCAAGTTTGCGGATTACACTAAACTGGGAGGAGTGGTAGATACACTGGAGGGTAGGGATAGGATACAGAGGGACCTAGGCAAATTAGAGGATTGGGCCAAAATAAATTTGATGCGGTTCAACAATGACAAGTGCAGAGTCCTGCACTTAGGATGGAAGAAACCCATGCACTACTACAGACTAGGGACCGAATTGCTAGGCAGCAGTTCTGCAGAAAAGGACCTAGGGGTTACAGTGGATGAGAAGCTGGACATGAGTCAACAGCATGCCCTTGTTGCCAAGAAGGCTAATGGCATTTTGGGCTGCATAAGTAGGGGCATTGCCAGCAGATCGAGGGACGTGATCATTCCCCTCTATTTGACATTGGTTAGGCCTCATCTGGAGTATTGTGTCCAGTTTTGGGGCCCACACTACAAGAAGGATGTGGAAAAATTGGAAAGAGTCCAGAGGAGGGCAACAAAAATGATTAGGGACCTGGAGTGCATGACTTATGAGGAGAGGCTAAGGAAACTGGGATTGTTTAATCTACAGAAGAGAAGACTGAGGGGAGATTTGATAGCTGCTTTCATCTATCTGAAAGGGGTTTCCAAAGAGGATGGATCTAGACTGTTCTCAGTGGTAGCCGATGAAAAGAACAAGGAGTAATGGTCTCAAGTTGCAGTCAGAGAGTTTTAGGTTGGATATTAGGAAAAACTTTTTCACTAGGAGGGCTGTGAAGCACTGGAATGGGTTACCTAGGGAGATGGTAGAATATCCTTCCTTAAAGGTTTTTAAGGTCAGGCTTAACAGAGCCCTGACTGGGATGATTTAGTTGTGGTTAGTCCTGCTTTAAGCAGGGGGTTGGACTAGATGACCTCCTGAGGTCCCTTACAACTCTGATATTCTATGATTCGCCCAAATATCATTATCCTTTTCTCCCTATGCATTAAAATCACCCAGGATCACAATGACATCTCTTCTTGGAGCATCATTAAAGATGGACTAAAACTGATGTTCAAAATTATCTGCCACTCCATCATTGGCTTCGGTTGATGAAACCATACATAACAATGACTATTATCTTGGGCGCCTACAGTTAGTTGACACCTTTACTGAGGGCACAGTGCTGCCCTCGAATTACAGAATCTTCTTTATTTTATTTTTTTTAAAGGACCCTGTTATTCTACTGGTTCTTTTGGAGGCCAAACAAGGGTGCACGGAGAAATGAATATCCAGTGGAAGCAAGGACTAGACTTACTTTACAATGTTACATATACATGAAAACTTGCTACACTCTCAAGAAAAAGAAACAATGAACACATTTTGAAGATATACACAGTTTATAATGAACCCCTCACATCAAAGACTCCTGGAATAGATGCACAGATAAATTGTTTTGCTAAGTTAACATGACTAAAAAATGCAATTAAAACAGATAACGGGTGTTTTACCACGCCCAGTTCTTACTCTGCTCCCTGGAGCATCCAGAGCCATTAGGTCAAATATGAAACCCAAGGTCACAGCTGCTAATGTTTTACCTAAAAATCCTTTGAAAATTCGTATGCATTAGCAGCTGTTCACACTTTCTAGCTCTCTTGAAACCCGAGCTGCTGAACATTTGCAACTCAGTTGCCAGCTACCAATCGGAGGATCTCATATCTTTGCCACCACTTATCTACAGTCTGATTTCACTGCACAGCCGATCTTGAGTCATGCAAAAGAACTGGTGATCAGGCACTAATGGAAAGTGACAGAAGGGAAGCAATGTTGTTTTACATGTGGACAGGCCAGCTGTCAACTCTTTAAAGTATTTCTACTTAGTGTATGATGTCCAGTAAATACCAGGGAAATCAGATAAGGGAGAAGGAAAAGTGTTAGTGACAAAGAAGAGAAACTGTTAAGAGGTGAATATTTAGTGATTTCACATTTGGCCCCATGGCATAAAAAGTGTAACTGACCCAGGGAATTTCCATGAGGTGAACAAAAAGCCTGCTACTGAAAATATTACAGCCTAAACCTTCACATCTGTACAACCCCAGTAACTTCTTTTGCAAGAGATACACATGCATTTTCCAGAAGCCTCTCTCGACAGAGGGGGAGATGGAGAATCATAAAGGACTGCAGAGTCCAACAGCCAAGGAGAACTTTGCTGCAGAAGAGGATTTTAGTGGTCTATAGGTAAAAGATTATATAAATATTGGGTGATGTTTTGTAACAAGACACAGGCATGAAAACTAAGTAAACACAAGGCTTCATTACTGTAACCTTTGTTGGCACAATCTACTGTATTCCCCCAGATATCATTAGATTAGAAATAAAATGGCAGGACCTGGAAAATGAATTAGTACCGTACACTGCAGTGATGGAGGATTAAATAATATCAGGAGTGTTAGCCTGCTCTAGAAGAAAGATCAAAAGTTTAAGAGTCAAGAGCGAATTCCAGAGTTGAGAATGACTCATTAGGAACAAGAGCAAGGAGTACTTGTGGCACCTTAGAGACTAACAAATTTACTGGGCATTATTTGCGGCCATTGCCAGGTGCTTCAGAGGGAATGAACAGAACAGATATCAAGTGATCCATCCTATGTTATCCACTTCCAGCTTCTGGCAGTCAGAAGCTAGGGATATCCAGAGCATTGGGTTGCATCCCTGATCATCTGGGCTAATAGCCAATGATGGACCTGTCCTCCATGAACTTCTAATTCTTTTTTGAACCCAGTTATAATTTTGGCCTTCATAACATCCCCTAGCAATGAGTTCCACAGGTTGACTGTGCATTGTGTGAAGAAGTACTTCCCGCTGCTGGTCTTAAATCTGCTGCCTGTTAATTTCATTGGGTGACCCCTGGTTCCTGCATTATGTGAAGGAGTAAATAACACTTTGTTATTCACTTTCTCCACACCATTTATAATTTTATAGACCTCAATCAAATCCCCTCACCTTCCAAGTCATTTCTTTTCCAGCTGAAAACTCCCAGTCTTTTTAATCTCTACTTATTCAGAAGCTGTTCCATATCCCTAATCATTTTTGTTGCTCTTCTCTGTACCTTTTCCAATTCTAATATATCTTTTTGAGATGGGGAGACCAGAACTGCATGCAGTATTCAAGTTGTGGGCACACCATGTGTTTATATTGGGGCATTATGGATATTTACTGTTGTATATCCCTTTCATCATAGTTCCTAACATTCTGTAAACATTTTTGACTGCTGCTGCACATTGAGCAGATGTTTCCAGAGAACTATCCATACTGACTACAAAATCTCTTTCTTGAGTGGTAACAGCTAATTTAGAGCCCACCATTGTGTATGTATAGTTGGGATTCTGTTTTCCAATGTGGATTACTTTACATTTATCAACATTGAATTTCATCTGCCATTGTTGCCCAGTCACCCAGTTTTGGGAGATCCTTTTTTAATTCTTCACGGTGTGCTTTGGACATAACTATCTTGAGTAATTTTGTATCATCTGCAAATTTTTACATCTCAACTTTTTCCAGATCATTTACAAATATGTTGAACTGCACTGATCCCAGTACAGATCCTTGAGAGACACCTCTATTTACCTCTCTCCATTCTGAAATCTGACCGTTTATACCTACCCTTTGTTTCCTGTCTTTGAACCAGTTACTGATCCATGAGAGGATCTTCTCTCTTATCCTAGAGCTGCCTACTTTGCTTAAGAGCCTTTGGTGTGGGACTCTGTCAAAGGCTTTATGGAAGTCTAAGTACACTATATTCCCTGGAACACATTGTCCACATGCTTGTTGACCCCCTCAATGAATTTTAACAGATGGATGAGGCATGATTTCCCTTTCTAAAAGCCATGTTCACTCTTCCTCAACATATTGTGTTCATTTACGTGTCTGATCATTCTAGTGTTTAGTATAGTTTTAACCAATTTGTCTGGTACTGAAATTAGACTCATCAGCCTATAGTTGCCAGGATCACCTCAGGATCCTTTTTAAAAAATTGGCTTTACATTAGCTATCCTCCAGTCATCTGGTAGAGAGGCTGATTTAAGCAATAGGAGAAGAATTATTTAAGTTCAGTACTAATGTGGCCACAAAAACAAATGGATATAAACTGGTCAACAGGAAGTTTAGACTCAAAATTAGACGAAGGTTTCTAACCATTAGAGGAGTGAAATTCTAGAACAGCCTTCCAAGGGAAGCAGTGGGGGCAAAAGATGAAGCCTAGCTGGCTTCAAGATGAAGCTTGATAAGTTTATGGAGGAGATGGTGTGATGGGAAAACATAATTTTGGCAACTGATCTTGACTATGGTAATAGAGGGACCTGGTGGTATATGATGGAAAGTTGGAGGGGATGGGCTCAAAGATACTACAGAGAATTCCTTTCTGGGGGTCTGGCTGGTGAGTCTTGCCCACATGCTCAGGGTTCAGCTGATTGCCATATTTGGGGTCAGGAAGGAATTTTCCTCCAGGGCAAATTGGCAAAGGCCCTGGAGGCTTTTCACCTTCCTCTGTAGCAGGGGGCACGGGTCACTTGCTGGAGGATTCTCTGTACTTTGAAGTCCTTAAACCTAGATTTGAGGACTTCAATAGCTCAAATATAGGGGACATATATTGTAGAAATGGGTGGGTAAAATTCTGTGGCCTGCGTTGTGCAGGAGGTCAGACTTGATGATCATAATGGTCCCTTCTGACCTATAGTCTATGAGTCACATACCACAGATGATAGTTCTGCAATTTTATATTTGAATTCCTTGAACTCTGGGATAAATATCATCTGGTCCTGGTGACATATTACTGTTTGATAAATCAATTTGTTCCAAAACCTCCTCTACTGACACCACAATCTGGGATAGTTTCTCAAATTTATCACCTAAAAAGACTGGCTCACATCCTCTGCAGTGAAGACCTATTCAGAGAATTCATTTAGATCAGCGGTTCTCAAACTTGTTGAGACCGCGACCCCTTTTTGTGGTCCGGCGGGGGGGGGGGGGCGCGACCCCTCCGCCAAAAAGCCGCCGATTTAAAAAAAAAAAAAAAAGTTGCCCCCCCCCCCCCCCCCGCTGCCTGCTGCTGCCTGGCTCCCCGTCCCCGCCGCGGGCGGGCTGCCGGCTGCGCGCCGGCCGCAGGAGCTCGCGACCCCCCGGGGAGCGCTCAGCGACCCCCCCGGGGGGTCGCAACCCCCAGTTTGAGAAACCCTGATTTAGATTCTCCACAGTGGCCTTATCTTGCTAGAGTACTCTTTAGCACCTTGATCGCCCAGTGACTCCAGTGATTGTTTGGCAGGCTTCCTGCTTCTGAGGTACTTCAAAAAAATTGCTATTCGTTTTGAGTCTTTGGCTAGTTACTCTTCAAATTATTTTTTGGCCGGCCTAATTATACTTTGACTGGATTTGCCAGAGTTTATGATTTTCTCTATTTCCCTTCTGTTTTAAAAGGAGGCCTTTTTGCCTCCAATAGCTTTTTTTACTTTGTTGTGTAGCCACCGTGGAACATTTTTGGTCCTCTTCCTGTGTTTTTTTTTAAATTGGGGGCTTACATTTAATTTGAACCTCTATTATGGTATTTTTTTTAAGTGTCCATGCAGCTTGCAGGCATTTCAGTTTGGGACAGTACCTTTTAATTTCCATTTAACTAGCTTCCTCATTTTTGTCTGGTTCTCCTTTCTGAAGTTAAATGCTGTGGTCGGCTTCTTTGGTATTTTCCTGTTCACGGGGATGTTAAATTTTATTATGTTATAGTCGCTATTACCAAGCGGTTCAGCTATATTCACCTTTTGGGACCTCATCCTGTGCTCTACTTAGGACTAAATCAAGAACTGCCTCTCCTCTTGCAGGTTCTAGGACTAGCTGCTCCAAGCAGCAGTCATTTATGATGTCTAGAAACTTTCTCTGTACATCCCATTCTGAGATTACATGTACTCAGTCAATATGAGGATAACTGAAATCCCCCAATATTTCTTCTGCTTTGACTGGCTCTCTAATCTGAAAAAGCCACGCCTGAAGCCCCCTGCTGCTTAAACTTGGAGACCCAGGGGGAATTCTTATCTGGAGCATCTCAACTGATCTCAGCAGCCATATTACCATACAAAAATATGGAACGTTTCACGAATTTGCGAGGTAGATGTGTTTTTCCCAAAGTAGCCAGAAACCAACTTCAATTCTAAAATCCTGTAGATTGCTAGTCTCACTGGAAGATTAAGAGGCCATGAAGTTGGATCTGCTCCCTCACCACCAGAAGTGATCCCTCCACACTTGAACATCAGCAGCCTTGCCGCTTCCTATTTGCAGCTGTGCATAAAAGTATTCATCCTTCAAGGACAGCATTCTAGAAGATTTCAGCCACAATGAATTCACATTAAGAGGCAGACACACCCATGTCTTCCAACATTTTATTTCGCCTTCTCCTGCCAAAGGAATAAGCAGCATCCTCTAACACAGTGGCTCACAACCTTTCTAGACTAGACTACTCAACCCCTTTCAGGAGTCTGATTTCTCTTGCATACCCCAAGTTACACCTCACTTTAAAACTACTTCCTTGCAAAATCAGACATCAAAATACAAAACTGTCACAGCACACCTATATCTAAAAATTGCTCTCATTTTTACCATATAATTATAAAATACATCAACTGGAATATAAATATTGTACTTACAGTTCAGTCTATAGCAGGGGTCTCAAACATGCGGCCCGGGGGCCGCATGTGGCCCACGAAGCCCTTCGCTGCAGCCCGCCAAGCTTCCTGTCGTCCCCACCCCCACCCCCCATAGCAGTTTGCGGGAGGGAGGGGCCAGAAGCAGAGGCTTCTCTGCTGCCTGGCTGGGCCGCGCGTGTTTCTAGCTCTGGACTTCCTATATTGCTCTTGCTTTGTTTGCCAAACAGCTGTTGGTGGTGCCTAGCGCTTTCTAGGAGGGAATGGGGAGCTGCCTGCTCAGAGGAGGAGGTGGGGCAGGGGTGGGACCTCTTGGAAGGGGTGGAGTGGGGGCGGAGCCGGGGCAGCGAGGGCAGGGTGTGTGTCAGTGGTGCGGCCCTCGGGCCAGTGCACTAGTCCTCATGGAAGGGGTGGAGTGGGGGCGGAGCCGGGGCACCGAGGGCAGGGTGTGTGTCAGTGATGCGGCCCTCGGGCCAGTGCACTAGTCCTCATGCGGCCCTCATGGTCATTTGAGTTTGAGACCCCTGATCTATAGTATAGACAGCAGTATAAACAAGTCATTGCATAAAATGTTAGTTTATACTGACTTCGCTAGTGCTTTTTCTGTAGCCTGTTGTAAAACCAGGCAAATATCTAGATGAGTTGATGTACTCTCCTGGAAGACTTGTGCATACCCACAAGGGTATATTCACACCCCTGGTTGAGAACCACTGCTCTAACACCCCACAACTTTGCGTCCTAGCTTGAGAGATTTACAGAATGTTGAAGATATTAAAATGTTCACTTTCTCTCTCAAAGGAAAGAAAGTGACCTATTAAGAATGTAGTCAGGGCATTTCAGCAACTTAATCCATACAGGGCAGGTTTTATTTTTTAAGTCAGTCTAAGACTGGTGGATCCATGAAGCCATAAATAACAAGAAGTTTGCTTAAGAGGGAGGAAAACAACTATTTTAATGGAAATCACTTAACATTTCAAAGACTTGTTTGTTTGTGATAAAGATTGCAAGGCTCATTGTACATAAACAGTCCGGCCCATACACAGACTACTGACATTTTATTGCAGTGGTACCCCAGACCACCAAGCGAGGGGAGCAGTCAACATTTCCATCAACTGTTCAGGGGTTTAGAAAGCAAAACAACAAACTTTCTCCAGTCTGGTTGACGCTTAGCGTTCAAGGTCTCTGCCTAGGAGGGAATTAGTAGTATTTTTAAAACCACATCATACACGAGAGTGGTTTTGGTTTTGCTCTGGGGAGGGAGAGAAAGTGACATCCAACTTCGTAGAACTGTAGGAATGCAAATCGAAAGACTATGTTGTGTAGGATGCATTGAAACGCCAACAAATTTGGGCTCTGACAAACCAAGGTAGGGTGCAAGATGCCAGGTCTAGGACACCAAGACAAGAGGGTCTTCTCTTTCAAACAAAGGGACTGACTGTTTCAGTATTACTTGATACTTTGGTCATATCACACGGAGACACAGACAACTTCAAACCAATCTGAGCTTTATAAAGATCAAAATCAACTCACTGAACTCCACCCATTAATCTGAACCTAGTGCAGATCCCAGAGCATAGGTACAACATTCTACATGAAAAGCACTGCTCAGTAAGCAGGCAGCCACATTCTTCTTCGATTTAGGAACAACTAAATGCACTTCTTACATAAGATATTTATGAGGAGACTGGCCAAACCACTGGATAACATACTGTGGGACACAATCCTGCAATGAGTTACGGGAATAGACTCTGTGCCCTACAAAAGTGGATTTCCCTCATTCCTAAATTTTAACGAGTCTACAAAATAGACAAACAAGGGATTATGCCTCAAATTTCACACAAAGGTCCAAATTTTGGTCACGTATACATATGAAGTATCATTTACGGACAAATTATTGGGTGTGCACATTCAAGCACAGATTTGGATCCAACATGTTTAGAAAGTTCACCAATAAGACAAAATCTAGGACTAAGAACATAAGCGCCTCCATTCCCTAAGTGTTCGTATCTCTGAGATTGTGACCATGGATAGGTCATGGGGGTGAATTTTTGTTTATTGCCCGTGACCTGTCCATAACTTTTACTAAAAATAACTGTGACTAAATCAGGGAATGGACCTTTCTGTAAGAAAATAACTAAAAAATACAAATGCTAAACAAGATTAATTACTTTATTGCTTTCTGATGTAAATCATGTTTCAAAATCAGAGATTTAAATCAATCCACAGAGCACTGATGTGATCTTGTAGCAGTCAGTAGCTAGTCAATGGTCCTGATAGCTATTAACTAGCTAAAAAGGCAACGGTGGCAACCAAATATTTCCTCTGCTGTGGGTAAACTCATCAGAAAAGTTCCTTCAGTAAGTCGGGCACTGTAGTGTATTCTGCCATCTCCTTTTCTACTCATCGGATTTGAAATTGTATTTTATTCAGTGATTAGGCTAGGACTATAATAGGGTTTAAAAGAGAACTGGATAAACTCATGGAGGTTAAGTCCATTAATGGCTAGTAGCCAGGATGGGTAAGGAATGGTGTCCCTAGCCTCTGTTTGTCAGAGGGGGTGATGAATGGAAGGAGAGAGATCACCTGTTAGGTTCACTCACTCCGGGGCACCTGGCTTTGGCCACCGTCGGCAGACAGGATACTGGGTTGGATGGACCTTTAGTCTGACCCAGTACAGCTGTTCTTATGTTCTTACAATTTTGTTTTAAATACGCAAGAGGGGCCGGAAATAACTGTTAACCTATTATCTTTGCTCTTTTAAGTGCTGTCTCTAAAAAGTCATATGTTTTCAATCTTCCGGGCTCACATTCAGTCTCCAAAGCTTGAATGGTGAGTGGATGTGTGTCACAAATGCCATACCTTGTTCGGCTTTTACTCTTGGAGACACTGAACTGGGAGACTTTCAAATGTTGTGTGGGTATATATAGCACAAGCACACACTAACTTAACTCTACAGTAGCTACAAAAACGCAGCTGCAACAACATTGCACTCGAAAGACACTTCAACAACATCTGATACATTCAATTTTTTAGAAGTCAGGTTTTATAGGGCCAATGTACCTATTTAAAAATAAAACATGCACCAGTGGCTAATAAAACCGGGCTTTAACAGCCTCACTTGCAAAAGAAATGTTTTTAGAATTAGCAAAGCTCATAGCCTTTTAATCGCATGTCAAACACCGTGTGCTCAAGAACAAAGCCTTCTTTTTTTTTTGTAGTCTCTGCCAAGTGCTCCTAGATATTAGATCTCTGGCATCCATGAAAACCCCTCAGAACCCAAGGGGTTAATGCAGTCTCAAAGCCCACCAAAAACTTATTAGCTTCAAGGCTAATGCCACCAACTCTGAAATAAGATAAAATGGAAAACAATTGTGTTTGCCAACTTGGCTTCAAATAAAAAAGCTTATTAAAAACATTCACATTTACTGCTAATAGAAACAGTGCAAGTAAAAGACATACAAGAACTGTTTGCACTTGTTATTATATAAAATGTATAATATACAACAAATTTATTTGATCCACAGGATCCAAATTCCTTTTCCTACAAATTTGTTCATTAATATTTTCAGCGACCCACTGTTACAGAATTGCACTTGCCAGGAATTTTATGATGAAAATACTGAAGGGAAACAAAAAGCATTTACAGCCTTTATTTTGTAACTAATTCCTGGTAACTTCACAGTAGGAAGCAACTGCAGCATACTTTACCATACAGAGAGATCCCATTCAGCGACCTCAAATTGCTTTCCAAACATCAGTTAATTATGCTTCCATACCCCGATGGTATAACATGGGTGGCAAGTCCCATTTCACAGAAAGAAAATGATATCACCGAACTGTTAAGTGACTTGCCCAAAGTCACACAAAAAGTAATAGAGCTCGCATACAACCAGGGGTGGAAGTAAAAATACATTTTTACCGGTACAGGGCTGGGTTGGCAGCGGCTCTGGCCCCCGGAAGGGGCGGGGCCTCTGGCAGAAGGGGCAGGGCTAGAGGGGATCAGAGCTGGCACCAACCCAGCCCCATACTGGTAAGTGCCCCCTCTTTCCCCCTGCATGGTAGCAGGGGCAGCCAGGGGCTCCAAAAACAGTTTAAAGGGCTCACGGCTCCACTGCCGCTACTGCCCCTGGCCCTTTAAACTGCTGCTGGGGAAGCTGGGCCGCCCCAGCATGGTGCACTGGCTCTTGCTGGTATGCTGTACGGCTTACTTTCACTTCTGCATACAACCCACGTCTTAATTCCCAGTAACCTGCAGCTCATACCTAGGCTGCTTCTGCAAAGCCAGACAACTGGAAAAGTAATCTAATGTCAATGGCAGAGGCACATGCCCTACCACAGCATCGAGGGAGCTAATAGAAGAGCAGGGCCCCCACTGTGTGCTGATACACAATCAAGGTATATCCATGGCACCAGCGCGTCCGTGTCTGGGTGCGGCACCGTGGATGTGGCTGAGGGTGGTGCACGCGGTGCCGAGGCCATGGATATAGGTCCGGAACTCTGCCCCTGGGCCTGGTGATATGCCCAGGGCGTCCAGAACGGCCACTGCACTGAGCCCTGCCACTGAGGCGGCCAAGAATGAGGTAGGAGGTCATGGTGGGAAGGGTGACGGCACCTGGAGTGGTGACGGGATCTGGACCTATGGTAGCTTCGGCCCGATCTCGAGGAGCCTGCGTCTGATTCCGAAGACTACTCCAACGCCGACCAGGGTGGCGCAGAGCCTTGCAGTGCCGGGGATCGATGCTGGCTAAACATGGTAGGCTCTCCCAGGTGCCAAGGAATCGGAGCCAAATGACCAAGGTCCTGTCCCGATGTCGAGGGGCGGGTGGCAAAAGATGTCGACGGCCCCGGTGCCGTGGGAATCACCTGTCCTCAAGTCGTCGGTGTTGGTCGGCGCCGCCATTCCCAGCTGAGGTGGGATGACTGGCGCCGGGGGACGCGGTATCGGCGCCGGTGGGGCGTCGCGCGTCATATCAATGAGGTCCCTGGCTGCCTCATACGTGTCCGGTGTGGAAGGCAGGTCCAGGTCCTCCAATGTGTCTCAGGTTGGTGAATCCGCACCCATGCGAGACTGAGGCTTAGGCACCGAGGCAGATGTACTAGGCGTCGCTTCCCTCAGGGGTTGACGCCGATGCCCTGACCCCGGACGTGACTTGGGAGGGCTCAACCTGGGTCTTGCACACCAGGGAGCAACCTCTGTCCGATCTCTTTTTCTTGGATGGCACCGGTGACTGAGACTTGTGTCTTTGGGAGGCACTAGCATGACAGTCGGCGATCGGTGCCGGTGAGGTTTCGGGGCCTCTTTCCTCGGTGCCTTGGACTCGCGAACAGAAGCCGGTGTGCTATGCACCGTAGCGGGAGAGGGATCTGACTGGGGCTGCAAGGCCGATTCCATAAGGAAGAGTTCAAGTCTGAAATCTCTCTCCTTGGTGCGAGGTTTAAAGCTTTTACAAATCGTGCACTTCTCGGCCTGATGGCCCTCGCCTAAACACTTAAGGCAGTTAGAATTCGGATCACTATTTGGCATTGGTCTCCCGCAGGCTTCATAGTTTCTAAACCCCGGTGCCCGAGGCATGCCCCAGTGCCGGAGTCGCTAAAGGTGGGGGAAAAGGGAGAAGTTTTCCCACAGCTAACACTAACCTACAACTATGTACTATATAAGAACTATTAACTATAACTATGAACTTTAACAATTTACAGAACGAGAACTACTAGCAGTATGTACGAGAGACACGAGACTGCTCCAGCGACGGCCACGAACGGTAAAGAGGAACTGAGCGGGGAGCGGGTCGGCAGGGTCATATATACATTGCCATAAAGGCGCGACTCTAGGGGTCTCCCCTGCCGACCCTGGGGTACCACTAGGAAAAAGCTTCCAGGACTGTGCATGCACGGTGCGCACACACTCGTTGGAATGCACATGAGCAATCACTCGAAGAAGAACTAACATTTCTAATGGACTTCTATTCCTGTTTATAGTAACTGTTTCTTTAATTTTCAGTGTTGCAAAAGAGAACCACGAGGAGTAATTAATTGCCCAGGAGGATGAACTGAAGTTTATTTTAGGCACATGAACTTTGAGTGTGGCTCATAGGGCACAATATTCTAAACATACGTAGCCCACAGGTAGTACCCATGATCCAAATAACCCCCTGTAGCAGGCAGCTGACTCAGCGCCTGCTGAGTCAGCCCCTGCTCCCTCCTTACCCCTGCAAAAGCCAAAACCCTCGGCAAGCCCAGCCTGCTGAGGCAGGCTAATCAGCCACCTGCTGTAGCTCTGGGCTGCAGAGGGCTTAATGAGCTCCACCTGGCAGCCTCCATAGGATATAAGGCCTGCTAGGGAGGAAGCCAGGGTGGTTGTGGTGGTGGGAGGTAGAGAGAGGTAGGAAGGAGAAAGGAGAAGGAGAAAAAGACAGTGAGAGATAGAGAAGGGGAAGGGGAGTAAGCTAGCTGAGGCAGAAAGCCTGCAGGAGCTAGCTAACCCTGAGGCCAGCCAGAGACTGTGGGATGAGCCTAAACCTGGACTTGTGTAGATAACTGTATATAGGTGGTGGGGTTTCTGCACTGCTTGTGACTCAATAAAAGACACTGGTGAAGCCAAAAAGCAGTCTCCTGCCTGTATTTTGAAGAGGGCGGTCAGAGGCCCACTTACACCCCCTTTTCCTGAATTCTTTTCAACCCCGGGATGGAGGGGGAAATCTACATTAGAAGGGGTAACAAAGTCCTGTGGCACCTTAAAGACTAACTATAAAGTTTTGAAGCATACATTAGAAGGGAGGCACAGAAGAGTGAAGAGGGGTTCCAAGGCACTGGGAGAGTAGCAGCAGTGCAAGGGGTTTGGAAGGGAAAAAAGGGGACAGAATTAGCAGCAGAGGGCTGGAGAGTTTAAGGCCAGGAGCAGCAAGACAGAGCTATGCTGGGAAGGGGAAAGCCAGGTAGTGAGAAAATAGGTAGAAGGGAAACTGAGCCACTGGAAAGGGAACCAGATTAAGGCTAGGCAGGGTGACCAGCTGCAGAAGTACCTGTTAGCCCAGAGAAGCAGCAGGAGCCATCTGGAAGGGCCGAGGAGGTAGCTATAAAATGGTGGGAGAGAAGAATTTCTCTAGGAATAAGTATGGCCCCAATAGTTCTCTAGGAATAAGTATCTCTCCAGCTCTGATTTGGGCTCCACTGATTTATACATATCTCATCCATTTTAAACTGTAGGAGGAAGTGAAACTTTGCTAATTGATCTGTGGTGAGAAACCTGATGTATTTTGTGGTGTGAGGGTTTTTGTTTTTGTTTTATTTTCCGGTTTTTTAAACTATCAAGAGCCTGGAAGGAGAGAGACAAAGTAGTTTAAATAAAGCACAGTTGAAAACATCACAGCCTTCACTCAATACAAAGAGCCAGAGAAAGGGTCCTGGGCATGCCTGCAATCACACAAAGGAAAGAACACAGCATGCCCCCACACCTTCTCTTGACAAAAACTGAATGGAAACACCAAAGCCTGAAAACAAAGGTTGGGGCTCCTCAAGAAACTCTAGGAACCTCAAGAACAGAAGACATGCCAAAAACAACCAGCGGAGGAGGGGTGGTTTGGGCTCTTTTTAATAAGCTTAGAGAAAAGGAGGAATTTTGCTTATGAAAACTGAAGCAAACAAGCCACAAAACCTTTCCCTGGATGACCCAACACTCCCTGTATGTTTCCAGGAATTGGCAGGTTAAGGAAACTCACTTTACGCCTACTTTAAATCCCCCCTTCGAAACAGAAACCTGAAGACTAATTGGTCTCTCCCGTTTTGCAGCTTGTTACTAATAAAAGAGCCTGTACATACAGCCTGGTACTAGCTGTTCGCTGGCAGAATTGGGGGAAAGCATCAAGCCAGTGTCCTGGTCTGGAAATCTACACATGCCGTTTTCCATGGACTGTCTAAGGGTTACGGTGACATAGGTAAAGAGCTGCTGAACACTCAGGAATGGAACTATATGCACAAGTGATATGTTCATACATGCTGTATTTTGTAGCGACAAACTCATTCGCCCCATCTCCCCAGCAACACATTCCCCAACTGAGTGCTTTCTCCAATTTGCCACTTTCTTCTGATTGTTTCCTAAATTCCCACTGTACCTAGGGGTACTTTGTGTCCAAGAACCCAGACCTTGCCATCCCCCACATATCCCCAGAGCATCACAATCCCATTTCCCTATATGCCACACACACCACCCCCACTAGCCCACTGGCCCCTGAAAAGACCACAAATTGGCCCCTTCCCCTCCCTGAGCCATACTTCAGTATATTTTGCTACAAATATTTGTGGATTGGGCAACTACTTAGAAATCTGAAGCAACATCTCACCTAACGATAGTTCCTGTTGTAGTGCAATTAGATGGGAGTAGGCTGACCAGATGGCAAGCATCAAAAATCAGGACAGGAGGTGGTGGAGAGGGGTGTAATAGATTCCTATGTGAGAAAAAGACCCAAAAATCAGGACTATCCCTCTAAAATCAGGACATCTGGTCACCCTAGATGGGAGTACTGAGCACGAGTAGTGATTAGAGGTGGAAAGGACTTAAGTTCCACTCCCAGTTCTGCCCCGAGACATGGTGAAACCTGGGTCCAAACAATGAAACCCTCGACATTTCAGCTTCACTCTCTATAAAATGGAAATACTAATCTTCACCCACTTTCCAGGGACCTTGTGAAAGTGAAGCTCAACTCCTTGCCAGGCACTTTGAGACCCTTTTTAAAAAAGCGCACACTGAAGAATATAAAGCACTCAGCCACTTAGGGCTGGTCTTCACTAGCGCTGCCGGAGACCGATCTTCTGGCGATCGATTAATCGCGTCTCGCTAAGACGCGATAAATCGATCGCCCCGGGCTCCCCCGTCGACTCAGGAACTCCAGCTCGCCGGGAGGCGCAAGCTGGAGTCGACGGGGGAGCGCGCCGCCGACTGCCGCTGCCGTGGGGACGAGCGGTAAGTCGGCGGCAGATACGCAAACTTCAGCTACGTGATTCACGTAGCTGAAGTTGCGTATCTGCCGTCGATCCCCCCCCCAGTGAGGACAAGCCTTTAATCTCTTAAGGATTTGCAATCAGCCTGCACCTGTCAGGCCCAGATCTCCTGTAATGACTGATTGCTTACAAGGTCTGTTACTATCCTCAAAGATAAGTTTTGCTCCATCTCATAAGTGGGTCTAACCAGGGTTTACAGGACTTGTGTTCATTTAATCTCTCACTTTTTTACATCTGCTCAGTGGGAACACAAAGTTGAAGGACATGATAAAAAACCCTATTATTTCCATATGGGTTTCCAAATAAATGGCTTTCCAAATAAATGGCTTTCAATTGAAATACCATCAGTGCAAAAGGACTCATGCAGGACCTGTAAGCAGTGCTGGGTACACAGTACACATACATGTGTCCAGAGTCACTTTTCCCTTTTTGGTGTTCGATTCTGCTAAAACAAATACTTTAGCCCCTATCTTGTAGCAAGACATTTCTTTGCATGTCATTTGGCAGATGCAATCGTGGGGCCCTGCCAATTCACCCTGAAGCCCTCCGTTCTAATCAGTATCACATAAAGTTTAACACATGCTTTGAAATGTGCACCAGATTCAAAGCTTCGCCTCAAGGGGGTCCTGCTGAATAACACATACCATCCCGGCGCTGCTCCTCTAGCAATTATCTTTCAACTTTGGCCGAACCATTCGAACTGTCAACGCCAGCACACCGCCAACCAGAGGAAAGGTTGGGGGGTCAGAACTGAAAACAAGACTCCTAAAGGCTGGAGCATACTGAGGACACTGGGGGGGGGTGTTTGTTTATACTGCTGTCTGCTTATAAGGAGAACCCCCAGGGCACTTGTTTCATGGGTTAGTAGAACTATAAACAGCGTTAAGAGGGGCTAAAAAAGGTTAGCAATGACAGAAGTGTCAGCATCTGCTAAGCCTCTCCTTCTGAAGTTTGAGAAGTTCAGGATGTTTACACATCTCTGGTGATTAGAACATAGGATGAGCAAGGAACTTCCAAATTCTAACCCCAGTTCCATCACGGATTCCCTTTGTGGCCTTCGTTAAATGAAGAACCCTCCCGATATTCAGAACTCATCACCTGTAAATAGCGGATAATGCCCACCTGCTTCACCCGCCACACGTTGTGAGGGCTCCTGTTTGTAAAGCGCTAAGAGGACAGAAAGCGCTAAGCGGTGTTATGATTATTCTGGGATTAGGAGATTTAACAGAGTTGGAAGCAAGAGCAAAAACAAGGATTAAACAGCCTGAGCGTTCGTCTACGGCGTGCTGGATTGTTAGTAGCTTGAATAGAAAAATCCCCATGCAATTCCTATTAGAGACTAACAAGGAAACCCCACCCTCTCAACCGCAACTAGGAAGGTGGGTGAGCTGGGGCTACTGTCTACCATTCGGAACTTGCTTTATTTCACTCCGTCCACTTTCTTACTCCCACAACATTCGTGAGTTGCCTCCACCAGTTACATCTTGCCATACAACAAGACTGCAGGTTTTTTGAGCCAGGGCCTGCCTTTTTGTCTTTGTGACAATGCCCAGCACAAAGGGGCTTCAATCTCTGACTCTATTTGTACCACAAAAAGTAAATAATAGTTTTGGAGTCAGAATTCTGTTGCTCCTCCCAGCCCAGTCTTGTCAATTTGTTTACGTGCCCACCTTATGCTCAAAAAAATTCTCTTCTCTCCAACCTCATGCTCTACAATCTCGGGCATCAATATGATCATATGATGCAGCTATGCTTGCTTATTTTTATGCAATTTAAAAATTAAGGCTGGAATTTTCAGACATGCTCTCTGGGTACGTCTACACTACCCACCACATTGGTGGGTAGTTATCCATCTATCGGGGATCGATTTATCGCATCTAATGTAGATGTGATAAATAGATTCCAGAGTGCTCTCCCTCCCTGTCAACACCAGAACTCCACCTCTGCAAGAGTTGGAAGCGGAGTCGACAGGGGAGCGGCAGCAGTCAACTCTCTGCCATGTGGACGCCCAGGTAAGTCGACCTAAGATCCATCGACTTCAACTACGCTATTCGCATAGCTGAAGTTGCGCATCTTTGGTCGACCACCCCCCTCATTGTAGACCAGGCCTTTGCTGGACTACCAGCTCCCACTCACGTCAATGCCACCATCCTCACTGAATTCAATGGGAGTGCTTCTGAAAATCCCATGCCAAATATAAAAAAAAATAAAGAGAGATCCCCATAAATGATTATACTTCGAAGACTGGGGAGTTAAAACAAATGCTGCCAACAGAGAGGGCCGGGAGCAGTTTTTGCTATATAAATGTAATTGCTAAGCCAAGGAATTAATTCATCAGTCCTTCAAGCAAACTTCTTTTGTTGTGGATTTCCTACTGCAAATTCTCACAGACAACAGAAATTACAGACAAAATTGCCCTCATCAGTACAAACCCAGAGTCCACAGTGAATTCAGGAAAACATCAGCTGCAGTATGGGGGAGGGCACAAAGATTTCTATTAAACATCAAGTTGTAAAACTTAAGATCATATTTGTAAAAATTGCAGCGGTGCGTCCCAGCAGTGAATTAATTAGTGCTGCAAGCGGTACCTTCTTTTCAGAGGAAACAATGGATCCCAGATTAATGTCACTGGAAAAATGACTGAAGTAATCAACTGAGTGAATCAATCAGGCCACAGGCATCAGAGGAGCTTGACCAGTAACTAGCAGGAGTAACATTATCAAATGTGCCTAAGTGACTAAAATGCCTAAATCCCAGTCCCAAAAGTGATTTTAGGCATTTAAGAGCCTAAATCTCACTGGAAGTTAATAGGATTTAGGGTATGTCTTCACTACCCGCCGGATTGGCGGGTAGTGATCGATCTTTTGGCGATCAATTTATCACGTCTCGTTAAGATGTGATAAATCAATCGCCAACGGCACCCGTCAACTCCGGAACTTCAGTTCGCCAAGAGGCGCAAGCTGGAGTCAACGGGGAGCCCGCCATGAGGACGGCAGATAAGTCGGCCGAAGATGCACCGACTTCAGCTATGTTATTCACATAGTTTAAGTTGTGTATCTTTGGTCGATCCCTCCCCCTACTGTAGACTAGCCCCATGGCATTTATGTCACTGTGGCACTTTTCAAAACTTTTCCCCTCATTTTCTACTCTACCACTGAAAAGATGCCTCCTTGAATTTTATCACACAAAAGAGCTAAAATTTGAGGGGGAGGGGGCAGGAGAAGCCAACTAAGAAAAAACTCACCAGGACTGGTGGCAGTGGGTTCCTAGATTAAGGCCACAAGGCCTCACTATGATCATTTAGTCTCACGTCCTACACAACAGGCCATCTGACTTCCCCAAAACAACTCCTCTTGGAATGGGAGCAGATCTTTTAGAACATCCAATCTTGATTTTAAAGTTGCCCGTGATGGAGAATCCACCACAACCCTTGGTAAATTGTTCCAGTGGTTAAGCAGCAGTTCAGTGACACTTCCATAGTAGCTTTTCCCATGTAAAGACAAGCTCTAACCCTGTTAAAATGCCATTCTCCTTGTCCATTTGTGCATATTGTAGATTCAATATAACAGGCAGTCCACATGCAAGCAAGTCACAGAACTAATAGCAGGCTTCTTATAAGTCATGACAGATATCACACAGAACTGTGCAGGAAAGCTTATGCTGGGTCCGGTAACTCAATGCCTGGCTTTAGTCATCTCTAGTCATTCCTTATTTTCACAACAGCTAAAGTCATGCACAATTTTTAAGAGGAAAAAATGTTTTAAACACACACACACACACACACAAAACACACTCGCCACTGACCCCAGTCACTTGTTACTACGTATCAGTCATTTCACCAAATGGACACTAAGCCACAATCAAAAAATTAATGGACACAAAGAGGACACCCCCCCACCCAAAATCTTCATTACATAAAAACTTTAAAAAGCTCCTGGGTAATGCACAAATCATTCTTGAGATTACATATGAAATTAAAATCATGTTACTGCCACATGATTATGGCATCTAAATTCACTAACTCCCAATTTAAGATCATTAAGAGGTTTGGGAGTGATTTATTTGCATTCTTCCTACTCGGACAGTCTTTACAAAAGGCCATGCAGAAAGAGCTACTTCCATCAAGGAACAGATCTATCCACTGCACCGCACTACGCTCTTTGGGGAGACCCGGATGAAGCAGCACCTCACTGCAGTGATGGAAAAAACCATTGCTTGTGCAAGCATGGTTCTGGAAAAACATCTTGCTTGTGACAAAGACGCCAGAAGAAGAACCAGCACTACACAACTGACAGGCTAGATCTTCACCTGGTATAAACTTGAGTAGCTCCTCAATTTCAATAACTCTATACACCAATGGCCCTACACTGGAGCTTGGAAGGATTAGATTTTACCAGTGAAAGTTGAGAAACCTTGATCTCACCATACACACTCAAGCCAGCCAAAAATGTTTCCATTGATATAAATCAAAATTTACAGCTAGGCAAAGAAAATTCTACTTGGGGATTTATTAGAGCCCGAGTTAAGGCTATTTGCTTGGGATATTTTGTCATATAATGTTGACACTGTGTTTACTGGTCAGAAAGATTTAACTTTTTGAATCTCAACATCTGTTGTCTGACCTCTCCTAATTTCCCACAACTGTGAAAATTCAAATGATTATAAATCAAAAAATTGCTTAAAAGTAAACCGATATTCTCCATAGAAATTGTATAAATAAATGTGAATTCTTCCACGTCTACCTACACTTAATTCCCTAAGGCTTGTTACCTTGAAATGCCCTTGTATTGCTGTGCTCAGTGTCACTATGTGCATTCCTCTTTATGCTTCTGATCAGTGGCTCGCTACTCTCACATTTTCCACCAGTTCCTGTATAAGAGTAAGCGGGTGGTCTTTTGCTGTAACCCTCACTCTCCTCACCCCTTCCCCACCTTTCAGTGTGTACCCTTTACGTGTTCTGTCAACAGTTAAATTTACAGTACAAGATCTTTGGAACTCTATGTCCTCTGTGAAGCATCAACGTAATTTGGGTGCCGGTTCCTCTATACTGGTAAAAAGGGTAGACCCAAGGTTAATTTTCTCTATCACACAGAATAGAAGAATATCAGGTTTAGAAGGGACCTCAGGAGATCATCTAGTCCAAACTCCTGCACAAAGCAGGGCCAACAATTTAAGCATCCAACAGATATTTGCCCCATATCCCTAAATGGCCCCTCAAGGATTGAACTCAGAACCCTGGGTTTAGCACGCCAAAGCTCAAACCACTGAGCTATCCCCCTCCAGGCCCCCATAGCTCTGACAGGGGATAAAGCTGCCTTATATGTGTGCCTGAGGCACACTGTTGGATGCAGTATGTTTGGTTGTGTGTTATACATACGTAACACCGACACGCCCCGGTCATCGGCAGTTGGGATCAAACCTGGGACCTCTGGAGCTTAATGCATGAGCCTCTACTGTATGAGTGAAAAGCCATACATCCCTTAGCTAAGGGTATGTCCTCACTAACTATATTAAAGCGCTGCCGCAAACGTAGCCATGTAGTTGCTGTAAAAAAACCACCCACATGAGGCGAGTGGCTCCCAGCGCTGGTGCACGGTCTACACTGCCACTTTACAGCTCTGAAACTTGCAGTGCTTGGGGGGTGTTTTTTCACAACCCTGAGTGAGAAAGTTGCAGTGCGGTAAAGTGGCAGTATAGTCAAGGCCAAAGGCTGTAGAGCAGACTCATTAATCTCTCTAAGTGGTCTCCATGCCATGAAATGGACAGAACCCCACACCCAGGAAGAGTGTGGGTTACACATATACATCCGGACAGTTACATTTCCTTAGATTCAGATACCACGACAACTGCTCCAGAAACACTTTTCCCATGTCACTCTCCTCCAATCCCAATGGCTTGTGACAGATGCCCACTGTAGTTACTCCCTTTGTTTTTCACTTCTTGCATCATTAAACCAAAATATTTCACTATCACACTTTCCATTGTAAGATTAAATCTCGATCGCCGACTAAATCCCCGATGAAGTGTTACCCTTCCCCCCACTGAAAAGAGGTCTGAAGTACTTTTGAATAACATAATGCTACTGAAAAACAAGCTGTGGGGCTTAGAAGCAAGTAGTCTGATCTGATGTTGAATCACCAAGTAGTCTCAAAGTCAAAGCTTCATTTGTAAAATGGGGATATTTTTTTCTAACCTCACAGGGATATGAATATTTAAGTACTATGCAAGTAGTGAGTATTATTGTATATCTTATGGCCCAAGCAATGACAGTGCATCTATCCTTCCCTGTTTTCTCACTTACCACTTACCTTCTGAAGCTGAGAATGTGTTGTACTCTAGAGCACAGAGGATTTCTCCTTCCACCAGTGTTCCATATTCCATGGAACAAATTCAAACCTGCCTTCAAAAGAGAACTGCACCTAAACACCAGAACCTGATTTAGTCCCAAGCACTCTTCCTTTCATTTCCTAGTAACTATTTAATAGGAAATATCCACAGTATTCTGCAAGCAAAACATAATCCCTGCAATAAAGATCTTACACTCTATCAGGCAAGTAAAACAGAAGAAACAGGCTGGGATCTGAAGTGGGCTATAAGGAGGTATTTGTTTGAGGAGAGGAAAAGCAGTTGGTACCCAGTAAGTGGGAAAATGATCCAAGCATAAGGAAGGGCACGGGACAGAGAAAAGCTATAGTAAGACACACACAGGAAGCAGTTAGACAAGATTCCTCTTGTTTCCAACCTCCAGTGCACATAATGCATGGCCTTTCAAACCCAAGAATGGATTTCACATGGCCCAGCATAGCCCAAAAGGGTTCATCTCATTACTCTGTGGTAAGGCATTAATTATGATACTCATATATTGCCTACTACCATTTCCCCTCTCTGTTGTCCTGAGAGAGGCTTTGATTCCCCATAAAAATAAGCCCATGAGATACCTACAAAAATAAATAAAAGCACGGTTATCTGAGACTTTGCATTGCAATTACATACTGCATTCAAAGCTGCAATGCTTGGGTGACTCCTGAATTCAAACAAACCCAATCATGTGTCTGATGAAGACATTCTTTCCCCTCATCGGCCTTCTCTATTCGCCCGTCCAACTGGAAGGGGGCAAGATTTAATGTAAACTGAAGTGATGGTTCAATAATAAAAAAATGGAATGCTGGTCTAAATTTACTATACATGTGAATTTAAAAAACATGTCGGGAAGCTTAAATAGCTTGAATTTGTCAGCAAAATCATTTTTTGAAATGGTCACGCCCCCATTTGTAATTTGTATAGTAGTATCATAAAAATACTATGCGCTCTATGAGTTAGAGGCTATGGAGACTGCTCCCTCAAAATTAATCAATAAGATCCATTGTAAAGTGTAATAGTCCTTTAATATGTTCTGTTAGAACTCATTTCCTCCTCATTAGCACACCAGATTCCAGAATTTTCCAATGAGCTGAAATGCTGTTTTGCCGAGTTCTACAGGGCACACCTTTCCATATACTTATGATCTGCACAGATCTCACACAATGAAAAGGGCTGGCCCAGGGTCAGTAATTGAGAACACCTCAAAACGTTGCCTGGGAATAATGGTGCCCAACGGGGATGTTAAGTGGACAACATGCAGCCAGAGGGGCTATCTTTCAGATGAATCATAAAACGCAAGTCTTGTCCACTGGTTGCCATTATAGATCCACTGCCCAGGCTAAACGCCAACATAAAGTCTCTAAAACAAACCTCTGCAGTTGTAAGTGGATACAAAATACTAGGCATGCCAGGGATCTATCCCTGACATTATGAAGGACTTACTGTGTGACCTCAGACAAGCGACAGAGTCCTGTGGCACCTTAAAGACTAACAAAAGTATTGAAGCATAAGCTTTCGTGGGCTAACACCCACTATGTTTGATGCATCCGACGAAGTGGGTATTAGACAACGAAAGCTTATGCTTCAATACTTTTGTTAGTCTTTAAGGTGCCACAGGACTCTTTGTCACTTTTGCAAATCCAGACTAACACAGCTACCTGTCTGATTCTTGATCTCAGACAGGTCACTTAACCAGTCTGTACCTTACTTCCCCCATTTGCAAGTGAAATTAATGGTCATCCGACTTTGTAAATTGTTATTCATGCACAGTACTACATATTTTGCTGTCCTACTATGTTAACATAGGCTCCCAGAGCCTTATCTACTGTCATTCTTGGTTCAGTGACTAGAATATCCACTGCTACAGACAGAAAAGGGAAGTTGCAACATATACACAATACAAGCACCTAATACTGAAAACTTTTAAAGGGACTTTTAAAAATAATTAAAGGTTGATTAATTTGGGAAACTTAAATGTTATTATATTAACACCTAGAGAGCACAACCAAGACTGAGGCCCTAGTGTAATGGGTGCTGAGATAGGGCCCCAGCAATAAAGCGATGTATGAAAACTGAACAGTACCCTTTATCTCACTTCAGTGTGGTATTCCAGATATCCCACACAGCTACAGTTCTCTGGCACAATAAGTAGGAACAACGGGAGTTAAAGATGGCTGGTTTCAATTTGGTATTTCTCTGCTTTTGTTAGACTTTTTCAGTGTAGCTTGAATGTTATGACAGTTGAAGGATGAAGGATTTATTTTGAGAAACATCCCTGTGTTTCAGGAGTTTAAAAAACCTAAAAAAGCAGCTATAGGAAAAGCTGGTCCAGCAACTATAGGGTTGCCCTATAATTAACTTTTGAGTTTACTTATGAATGATGTAGCCACGTCTACAAACAGTTCCATAGGTCAGCCTACTATGCTAAAGGGATACTATAGTCCCTGTGGCCATTAGTCATAGATACACTGAAATAAACTCTGTGATTTAGCAGTTTAATTTTTGAGGTCATAAAAAAATCAGAAGAATCCCCATTAGTTGGTAAAATTTCTATAAAGTATAAATGTTAAACACAGACTTAAAGGCAAAGAGTTCCTCTTAAATAAACAAAAAAACATTCCATGGAAAACATTAGAATAAAAGTTCTTTTATGATAATATGCACATTTGTGCCCAAATCTTGTGATGTGGGGAAAAGCACAGGAAAGCAGACAGACCTCAAACAACACGCATCACGGGAACAGAAACATGCTTATGTCAACAAATGTACCTATCACCACCTCCACATGTGCCATTGGCCTCCATCAACACTGAAATCCTCATCCATGCCTTCATCTCCTTCCCCCTTGGCTGTTAGCTTCCCCAAGTCCCACTTCACAAGACTCCAAGCCTAGTCAGAATGCTGCAGAACTACTTCCTCACACATACAAGGAAGCCCTCCTGCATCACATCTACCTTCACCCAACTCTATTGGCTCTTCCATTCATTTCAGGATCCACTTTAAAATCATTCTTAAAATCTTTCCTTTCATTATTCCACTTCTCTCTGCTTGCGTCCCTGTGCCATCTATTCTTGTAGTACTGGTCTCCTCTTTGGTTCTCTTCACAATCCCCTTATTGTCAATGCAAGAGTCTTCTCCTTTGCATCTCCTGCTATCCTGAAACGCCATTTTTGCATCTTCCTACTTCATCTCATCTCAACTCTAAACAGATCTTTCCCTGTCTCGGCTATTTGTGTAAGCTCTAAATCTTCTTAGGTACAATTTATATGAAAGATCCCACCGTTTGGAAAGTATTACACCAATATTTGTGCCTCTGTTTTGGATGAAAATAATGCTCATGAGAGAGATGCAGACAGGCTAGTATTGACACTAGCTCACTAGTGCCTACACATCTGCTACTTGCACACCTTAGCCAATGCACCTGTCCTAATTTGCAATAGCATCTGATCCTTTACTGTCCATGAGCCCCTAACACAGAGATGGGCAGCCACAAGAGTGCAATTAATCACTGGAACATAGCAGGGATGTGGTGGATTCTCAAACATCTGTATTTTTGAAAGAAAAGATATTTAGAATCCAGATTTTTTTTCAACAGTTTCTAACAATTATAAAGAGGAACTGTAAATCTTTGAAGATCTCAGCCTGGTCATAACAGAATGTGTAGACTTAAGTTACAAATACAGTATTTGGAGGAAGACACTTTACTGAATCTCTCCTAGGAAATTTTCAGATTAATTATATAGTGAACGACAAGCGCTAAATGATCAACTCAGTCAGTCATAAAAAGTCTGGAATACAATTTTACATGTCAAATATTAAGTAGCAGCCTAAGATAAGCAGGAAAAATTAAAGATGAAATAAAAATGAATATTTCTTTTTACACATGCATTTTGTACGGAAATAAAAAGTAAAGCCTGTTTATTTTCTCAAGCCATTTCTAATAGGGTTGGGCTGATAGAAAATGGGTGGAAAGAGGCACTTTTATGATGGCTCGACAGTTTAATAAATATTAATCCATTAAATTAGTCTCTAGCTGTCTGCACACATGTGCATTACATGGTTAACTAAAACATTTTAAGTCTTCTCAAACTTGTGTGTTTTAAAATGCCATCTTTCGATTAAACAGCTGTTAATAGTAAAATAATCTACTACAGAAAGACATCATGCTGTTTCACTGCTCCCTTGTCAATCCCCTTCCTATTTGTCTGCTTCGTGCACCTGCTTCCTCGTCACAAGCCTACACTGCAACAGGGACTGTCTTCATAGCAACAACAATATCCAAGCTAAGTTTCTATTGCAGTAATAGTATTTCAGAAAATTAGCTCCAAGTTACCAAACTACCCAGGTGGGGAAAAACAAGAGTGAAATTAGAACAGCAAAACAAAGTAGATAGTCTCACATTGTGCTCTCATGACCTGGCCGGGCCTTTTAATGGGGTTTTTCCCCTTTAAAGTAACCTTGTTTTTATCAGACTCAACAGAATTTTAATTTATGGTAATTTTTGTGCTTGTTAAAGAAAACATCTGGCATGGGACAAGATTAATGCATTCAGTGGAAGCTCTGAAACCTGAGGAATACTTTATCAGCGCTCGGCCATGTCTGTAAAACAAGGTTCCACAGTAATAAGCACGACACAGGGATCCGACGAGCACATTAAGAACTAACCTCAAATTTGGCACTGGCGTACGCAGCCCACGTGGCAGGGGATCCTAAGACTGAAACAAGGCAAGCACGAAAGGCAAAGCACAAGCAACGACCTTTGGAACAGATCTGCTCTTGCCAAGAGCCTGACACACAGTAGATCGGGGACATTCTCTGCACAATGCATTCAGAGAAGTACAGTTAAATCTAATTTACTATAAAATATACATACAAAGAAAAAACAACTTCCATATGTGTTACCGAAGATTATACAAAGTTTAAATATCTTGGGGATGATGATAATTAAAAACACTGCACACAATGCATTTCTTAACATTTTTCCCGGGCCATCGAAAGGCCAGCAATCAGCATCTGGAGCTCTAGCAGCAGTCTGAGAAAATGTCATTCTATCCCCCTTTCCAGAGAGGAATTGCTTTGCTCATTTGGCTCAGGATGGTGTGCATGTGTTTACATTTAAAACGAAGCACAGGGACATAGCAGGATTTCCCAATAACACTGAAATTGCCACATGCCACGTCTCAACTTATCACCATCAATTCAAATAAATTAACCGACAAGAACGTCCTCAGATGTTTGGAAATCTGTCAGCCATTGTGAAAGCAACCTGAAACAGAAAGTCGAACCGATTCACAACTAGGTCCCCACCAGCCTCGGATAAGGGTCCTGAAAACCAGCTAACCCTCTACTCAGCCAGTGGTTCTCAACCTATTTCCCACTGTGGGGCGCATGTGTGTTAACGTGGGACGCATCCAGTACTAACTACCTGTATGGTCCTGAGGATGTCACATGAGCTGCTTGTGCTGCAAGTGTCCCATTGGCCGCAGGTTGAGAACCATTGATTAGCAGCACCCTGGCCTATACAACAAGTCATCCTCTTGGCGTCAGTGGAATCACACGTATTAGGCACTATTCAACCTAAGGGCATCACAGTGTCAACTTAAATCTAGTAAGAATGCAAGACTACTGAGGAGATCTCTCAAACTTACAAAGTTCTTATCGTCCGGGGCACATTAATATTCGTTTTCCATGATCATCGTGGCAAAGGGCAGGCAAGCAGGTAGAGCTCTACCTGGGCTGATAAATACTCATACCAATTCTGCAATTGCTATCTATTAAATTTAAACTATTTAGCAAAGTATTGTGTACAGTTGTGTTGCTATACAGGCCATTTGCATTTTACGCGCATTTAACATGCGTGAATTTAACTATACCCAGCTGGCCACACACACACCAAAAAACAAACAAACCCCACAAACAAACCGGGGGCCGGGGTCGCAGCCGGCAACAGGGGCTGGGGCCGGCAGCCCCCCCCCCGCCCCCCCCCCCACCCGCAGGGGCCTGAGCTGGAGCCGGCAGTCCCGCAGTCCCCCTGCCCGTCTGCGGGACGGGGGCAGGAGGCCGGGTAAACGTTCTGTATAGTGAACTCAAGGAGAGTTTCACTATATACGATTTCCGCTTTACGCGGTAATCTAAGAACGTAAACCACGCGTAAAATGTGACACGCCTGTATACATTAAGCAATAAATGAACGTGTCATTTACCTTCCACCATTTAGGTGTTCTATTATTCAATATCCCCAGGCAAAAACTCTGTAAAGAAGCAGTTAAGGCTGAGTGAAGACATCAGTAATTTAAAATAAAAACCATACAGGGATGTTTGTACCTCAAAACCAAGCATTAAAAATCTATGGAATTCAGAGTAAAGGTTAAATTTAAAAGAATCCAAACATATTAGGGTACGGAAATGCAATGTTTGAATGCCTTAACAACCTTAACTTTGCCCTGTATTGATACCATGAATAACTATACAATTATAATTAATGTATATTAGCAATTGTGGTCTCAGATTAAATGGTTTTGAAAAATACAAAAGAAGCCAGACGTCTTTTAAATAGTAAGCGTAGCATTATGATAGCAGCATACATGCAGATATACTTTAGTGATCTTTGTCCAAACCTTAGCAAGCAGTGAAGGGCTGTATTGTATATAAAAGAGATGAAATCTAGTACCTAGCACTTTCAGGAAAAGATGTGGTCAGGAGATCTGTATTCTATTCTCAGATCTGCAAATGATACTTGCTCAGAGTCACACAATGTAATTTAATCTCAGTTTCTTGCTTACTTGCTCTCCCCACTGGGCTCTTATGAGGCAGTGTTTGTAAGCACCTTGTGTTCCTCAGATAAACGACATCAAGGAAGTGCAAAGTAGTATGTGAAAAAGACATTGCACTCCTATCAAAACACAGATTAATATTGATTAGGTTTGTATATCTCAATGGATTTTTAAAGGGTATATTCATTCATTTGGGTGGCTGTGTTACCACTTTCTAGGAATACATACCCCAAGTCACACGTTACACCAACTCAACGCTGTCAAAAAGTGTTATGGGACTATATTTTCACCATACAATTGTTATAGCTAGCTTGAAATAACAGGTTCTGTGACTAAAACAATTAAATATCACCTTTTAAAAAAATATGACAAGAATACCAGCACATTTAGACTCATAACAAGAGATTACTACCTACTCAACATAAACTGTGACAATTCATCCTACAGATGCTATGAAAAATATGCTTGTTTCCATCTGTCTCTTTGAAAAGCGGACTGAATATTTTTGGCCGTCCAGACATAAACTTTATCCGATAATGACTTTTGGATTGGTTATTTTTGGCCCCCTATGTCAAAACGCTCACAGTGCTCACACTGGATACTTAGCATGCAGAACCATTTTAAGCGACCTCTTTCACACGCCTGAAATATTTCAGATGTTAAGCTATATAAAAGAAACACATACTGGATATCATCAAGTGTTAATAAGATGTAATTCATTCCCAACAACTCTATAACTCAGATCTAAAAAAAAACAGGTTTACGGGGCCAAAGTCCAAAGCAAGTTCAACACTGAGACTCTTTCATCTACCTAAGTGCTGTATATTTAGTACAATATCTGAGGCAGCAGAGATTCCCATGGGATAACAGGTAATAAGGTTCAGAGTTAACACACACACGTGCGGCAAAGGAATTAAAAAACAGTTTCTCAGTGGAGCACCACTAAAGTCTCCCAGTTCCTTTGTAAAACTGACCACATGAACTATGTCTTGACTTCACTCCCTGCTCTCAGTTTCCTGTCCAACAGAGGGAGCCAAAGAACTCCCGGTATCTTTGAATGCCAGCCAGAGACAAAAGCTACAGCTTCCTGTGTTCCAAGACCGATCATTCTGAGCATCACAAAATGAAATTTTCAGCCCTTGTCATCATTGGCCTCAGATTCGTAATCCTACAAAAACACTGTTTCCTTCGCCATCGTATCAAACTCTTTCTGCTTCCCATTGGCAAACTCAGAGAGCTGAACAGAATTGATGTTATGCTCATTTAAACCAAATGCATAGGCCCTATTGCAGCCCACTAAAACTGCCAATCACTGTTCAACACTCTCCAGGCCAGATGATATTACAGAGTGACTATCAACCAGAAACCGAACAGATGAAGCAAAAGACACAATGATGTAAGAAGTGGTGTTGTAAGTCAGCAGGGGGAGCTCTTTCCTTCAGTTCCATCAATAGAAGGTGAAGGGACACTGTGCGGCTGGCAACACAAAAGTTAGGTCCTTGGTCATTTTTGATCATTAAAGATCACATGGCACTTTTTGCCAGAGTAAACCCAGTGCACCGGTCAAAGTCCAACTTCCCTTGCAGTTTCAACTGGAAGAGGCATTCTTTGCATCCTTTCCTAAGCCTCTATCTAGCACTGTTGTGTATTTAAAAAACAACAGCAGGCCGCAACCCAGAGATAGACGCACTTCAGCAGTGGATGAAGCAATCTCTGTTTTACAGTTTGCATCTTAGTTTAATAATTCCACAGAAATCTTTAAGATCCTTTTGTACAAAAGGTGTTATGGAAATGGAAGCTAGCAGTTGAGCATATTCAAGATTTCTAAATATTTGTTACTTAGTGAGTCATTCTGTCACATCTCCTCTGTCCAATAATCTGTTTCGCTGGCATTTTATTAGCTTCTGCCTAGAAAAAAAGAAAAATCCTTCTTAAACTTTTCCCCAAGTAACCAAGAGATATTCAACAGATCCTGGGCAGCCTAAAAAGATCACTAGAAAAAACCAATCACCTGTAATCCACAGGGATGCAATTCAGTTCAGAAGCCTTTAAGACCAAAAGGGTGGTGAATGAACAGGAAGGCAGCATGAGAGCAAACACTACTGAAGCATGTGAGGCAGTGTTCAGCGAGAAAATTTTCAAAGGGGACAAAAGAGACAGCAGTACTTAGAGAAGACCAGATCCAGGGAGTAACCATAACAATGGCCAAGAGACTAACTAGGCCTGAAGGTCAAATCAGAGAGGTAAGGGTGAAGAAGCCATAGGCAACAGGGTTGCATGGGTCTGTCACAGCTTCAGTCAAGAGCATCCCCCATCTGGGGCACTCTTCGCATCACTGTGAGGGGATCCAGCCACAGAATCCCTGGGGGATTTAAGCCTCTGGAGTCTAAACGCAGCCCAAGTGCTGCCCCTCGATATAGTCTCAAGGCACAAACACTGTCTAGTATGCTCCTTGTGAGAGCTGCAGCCCCACTACACACAGCCCAGTCCATGGAACAAATGCGGACTCCTCCGGCTCACTACACAACTCAACCACCCCCACCCCTCAGAATCCCAGCCCTGTGGATATTCTAGACCTACAAGTCACCTGTTGAAGGATACATGAAGAGTTCACACAGCACAGACTTTTCAGAGGGTTCTAACCCCATTGCTCTTTACTTCATTGTACGAGCAATACACAGCTCTATACTAAAATAATAAACCCCATACGCATTTCCCTGTCTTAGTTTCCTTACCACTCCAGAGCACTCCTTGGGATGGGGAGAGGGTCCACAGAACCTGGATGGCTCCTTTCTGTTCTGGTACACAGCTTGTATTCTGAAAGATGGAGCCTTCTCCCCCCTCAGCACACTTTCTGGTCCATCCCCATCTTCTCTCCTGCCCCATGTTTCCGGAATGGCTTACCCTGTCTCTCCTCCCGCCCACCGCAAGAGACCCTTTTAAAACTCCAGCTGTGTCACCTTTGTCTCTGTCTGGTTTGGGAATTTTCCACTTTCCCCTCCCCTGAAACAAGCTGGAGGAAGTATCTTCAGCCCAGCTTCAGCCAACCTAGTGTCATTCAAGTGTTGACATCAAGTGACATCATTATTAAAGTGCACATCTGTCACGGAGGTAACAGATTCTGTGACTCTCCGGGACCTCCATGATTTTTGCAGCAGCGGGTGTGGCTGGCTCCAGGCAAGCAGCAGCAGTCTGAGTGTGGGAGAGGGCTCAGGGCTGGGGAAGGGGTTGGAGTGCAGGTGGTCTCCCCAGAAGTAGCATGTCCCTGAAGGTCCTAGGCCCCCACAGCACCTGTTGGCTGCAGTTCCTGGCCAATGGGAGCTGCAGAGCAAGCGCTTGTGGTGGGGGCAGAGTCCGCCTGACCTGCCTTCCTTTCTCCTAGGAGCTGCAAAGATATACCTGCCGCTTCTGGGGAGCTGCAAAGAGCAGGGTAGGGAGCCTGCCAGCCCCTCCAATCCTCTCCGCCCAGCACTGGTCCCGGACCCACACACATGGCACACCCAGACTGTCCCACCCCCAAAATCCACCGGCACAAGTTTTAGTCAGGGGTATATAGTACAAGTCATGGACAAGTCATGGGTCAGGCAGCAAACAAAAATTCACCGCCCCTGACCTGCCCATGACTTTTACTAAAGCCTTAATCATTATCCCTGACCTGGCAGGGATGGGACACAGCCTTGTCAGCAAGGGTGGAATCTACATACATACAGGAGCATCCCCTGGTACAGCAAGTTCTTAACAACCAAAACTTAGACATTGTACAGGCAGATTCCCCAAGTCATCACAGGGTCACCACAGGGTGAAGGAACAACAGAAGGTGACACACACAATTAAGTCATAGAAGAAAGAGGACAGTGATGGATAATAACTACCTGGAAGGGAAGAGGATGGGGAAAAAGAGAGACCCATTATGTGTAGTTTGAAAAGACTGAAGGTGGAAGGAAGCAGTGTTGGAAGTGACAGGAGGGACAGTGTGTGAGAGAGAGCAGGAGACCCCACCATGAGAAAGGCTGTATCAGATGGGAAGAGCCACGTTTCAGTGAGTGCCCGGCAATGGAGGGACAAGAAACACAGATCAGAAGCTGCAGCATGTGTGTTTGAGGTGGACTTGCCACTCCACTGGAAGTAGCAGAAATGAAAGGGGAGGTGGTGAGGGTGAGAAGTCCATGTATGGGAGTAGAGAGGGCACAGGGGAAGGCTAGGGCAGAATAATAAGTGTCCTCACCAGAGATGGAGAGACAGCGGAGGAGGAAGCAATGTGGGATATGGCTATGCAAGGATGACGAGATGGATTCATCGGACTCGTACTCTGCCTACCCAGCCCTCTGCTAGCAAAAATCCAACGCATACTGCTATGAGCTTTCAATATGCATTGACTAGCCTCGCTCCTGCCCCCCGTGTCATGATGAAGACAACACTGGAAATTAAAACAATCAGACAGAACATCTGCAAGCCCTTATGTTCCAACAATTAGTAAGCCTCCTTAGCCAGACATGGAGCGTATTTGAAGAACAGCACAATCCCTTCATTAGTTGGACCCCCAAAAAAACCTGAAAACTATTACTTCTTTCCACACACACGACAAAGAATGACCTTTCAAGAAATGGGTTGGCTTTCATGGTCAGAAAAAGAGAGTCTTTCCATAAACACAATTAGTGTTCTAGTAACTGTTAGCATCAGGTAAATTCATAACAGTTAATAAGACCAATTTAAATACCAGGAGACCAACAACAACAACAAAAAAACACACCCCACTTTCCAGACATTGTTACTATGTGTGCCTGAGTCTCTGACAGAATGATATGATCAGAGCCATTTTCTTTGCAGATTCAGAGATGCTAACCTGACTTAATATAAGTACTAGGTAGAATAGAAAAAGTTTGTTCTCCATTATTCCCAAAGTAATTGAGCTCAGAGTAGAAATCTATATTATGTTGCAGGAAGGTATTTGAACAAGGACAACAACACAGCAGACACAACATGAAGGAAACCAATTAATGGAAAAGATGGTAGAAAGAACAGCATTTAGAAGATAAAGGAAAAAAATCATTGAGAAGTTTTAAAGAATAGTGAGAAAAGTCGTATTTCCTTGCTGTAACTAGATTTGGGAGGGTGGGGGGTTATACATATTTATGTACAATTAATTAGGGATCACTTTCAAAGTCAATGAAATGGCAAGGTATTTGTAAAACATATAGTGTAAAAATGTACCTACTATTTTGCAGAAGCTCAGGATGCAGAAACAAAAGCATATTGCATGCTAATGTTTTACACCGACCATAAGACATTTACATCAGCTTTTTCAGCTCTGTAATTTTTCACTATTCACAGCAACACAAATGCCATGTTACACTGCTAAATGGGAGATCTGGATTATACAACGCACCTCGGCCTCCTAGACTTTAGGCTACTAGAAGTCTAGGGCAAAGTACAGAAAAACATGTCAGCACTTTGCAGCTGCATCAGAAACAGAAAACAGACTCTCCTAGCAGCTGTAGAATAAAGGACCATTCAGTTTCGTTTCATGCAACACTTAACAGTTAAAGCAGTTTTTGAAACACTGAACTACAAACATTAGATACCCTAGCATAGAAAAGGAGTTAAGCTTAGCATGCCTGTTCAGTTTTATCAGTAGAATGCAACACAAGACCCTACCTGTTTCATTGCTGTCTCTCCAATCTTGTCAGAGTGCTTACGAATACTCTCCAGGAAGTCTTTGAGGTCTGACATGGAAACATCTTTTATCTCTTCACGCAGTTTAGGGATATTATCCACCATGATCTTGCAGAAGCGGTAGTGGCTCACCTGTGGCAGGTATGTATGCTCAAGGTGCTCTAATGTCTTCAACGCAGGGTAATGTCTGGGAAGAGTGTAAATCAGATTCAGAAGTGTACAAGACTATTCTGCTGTTCCACTTGACATCAGAGGAGGATGGCAATAAATTAGCACTTCTATATACCCTGGATCTCAAAACACTGTACAGAAGTACACACACTTCAATGCTCAAGTACAATATAGGGGAGAATAATTCTCATGTTTGCCAATAAAATGAACTTTAGTAAGGTTAAAGTTTGGACATACTCTGAGAAGTGACTATGTAAAAATGGCTCTGCTTTATTAAAGACATATCTGTCTTGCACGTATTGAGAGTCGGATCTGGGTACCCGTCTAATTATTTCAATATTGCCTAGCCCTGTTAAAAGCTTCCCATCCCAGAAGTGGCTGCATTTAAGTGGCAGATCAAGTCATTCCTATATATCCCTTACCTACATCACATAGTGTTTGAGGCTTAGTGTTTGAAACATTCTTTGAAATCCGTGGCTAAAAGGCACTGTAGGAATGCAAACTGTTATTCATACACAGCTTCTTCATTTATTTATTTTACTATGGTGCCCAGAGGCCTCCATGAGAATCCAGACTAGGTTCTGCTCAGAAGACAACGATCGTTGTTGGCCCAAACAGTTTTGCTCTGATGCTGTTACTTCCATTCCTTTGTACTTCATATCTGATCGTGAATTCACATTTACATAGTACTTACCTTCCGTCCAAAAGGACTAAGCAACACTAGTTAATTGTGAACATAACATAGATCTGATGAAGGGAAAACCATCAGAACATTGGTCCATCTAGCCCAGTATCCTGTCTCGAAAAGTGGCTGGTGGCAGATGCTTCAGAGGGAATGAACAGACCACAGCAATTTATCGACTGATCCAATCCAGTCATCCAGTCCCAGCACATAAACCTTAACTTTGGAGCTGTTAGTGATCTCTCTGAAAATTTATTTTGATCATCATTAACATGTCTCTAAGGTGAAATAATGCAACCGTAACAAGACACAGGTTTGGAGAGGTAATACAGAATATCATGTCCAAAGGGAAAAGCTGGGGAGGTGAAAATTGAAGTAGGAACACAGCAGAGATGAAATTTGGCAAGAGGAATGGGAGTAAAAATCCCCAACTCAAGCAAAATATGTGCTTAGGCATAAAATATGCACTACTGTACCACTTTAAAAAAATAACACTCAAATCTCTTTGAAGAACAATTGTTATGTAAACATACAGTCAAGTCAGGGGAAAGTATTTTAACTAAAAATTGAAAGGACCATTAAGAGCAGGAGAAGTCACATGGTTTCATCTTGTAACATGGGGCACTATTTATACTACAGTGGGGTACAAAAAGCTATTTGCAATAAAATGTAATCCCCTCTGGAGAGAGAAACTTAAGAGTGGATGGAAAGCCAAAGCTTAAACTGGAGGAATAAACACACATTTGTTATATTTTAGGATATTGTTTATTGATGTAGAAGATGCTAAAAAGTGGCCTGCAGAGACAGTGCATGTTCACTGATGAGGTCTACGACTGCCTGCCGAAAACAAAGTCTCAACTATCTGGAGCAGGGAGTAAGTGCAGAGGCCAGTGATTCTTATTAATGAAGTAATGCAGCTTTAGCCCCCCAGTCCCCGGTGAGTTCTTAGCACAAGCAAGGCTTCCAACTGTGTTCTGCTCTCTCGGACAAGAACAGCGGCGCCTCAACCCTCTACAGAAATCTGATATTTTTGTATCCAACAACATCTTGCATTTGGTGATCTTTCACCCCAAACGATCTCAAAGTGCTTAACCAGTGACATGCACAGAGGGATTGTTTCACCAGTGAAATGCAAATGCTGGGCAGCCGGGTACACAGATGGGCAAGAAGGCATTATTGACCAAGAATAATGCCCTGGTGATCTTTTATGTACAAACCCTGAGCAAAAAGGATCTCAGACTTTACGGTCTTGTCTAAACTGGCCACATACAATTTCATGAGACTTTATTGGCATAGAAAGTTATGCCAGTGTTACCAAAGTGGACATCTCTCCGCTATCAGCCAGTGGTTGGAAAAATCCCCTTACATCCACACTGTTTGGGGGGTTTGTCAGCAGTCTGTCTGCCAGCAGTGTTCAATCCTAACGCAGTGACAGGTTGGTGTATCGAGCAATATCTCCACCATCTCGGTTTTCTCCTAGGCTTAGGCATAGGTTTTCCTCGTTACTTCACGAAACTAATGAGTCCTGATCATCCAAGGAAATCTCTCTCACTTCCTTGGATTCTGGACAGTAGAGAAGGAAGTGTTGGGTCTCAATCTATCCTGTCCTGTGGGTTGCAGTGTCAATCCTCTCTGGGTTTGGACTGTGCTTTGCTCTTCGTTTCAAGCACGTCACACACAGTGAACCAACTGAGACTGGGTATTCAAACCGGAAGCTTACACTACCAACCCATCCCCTATGGGCTATCAAGAAAAGATACAGGAGGAGAAAGATGTGAAAAGGTTTTAATTTGTTTTGCTGCTTTAGTAAATGGAGCCATCAAATCCAGATAAAAACTGAAGTGTTCAGATTTTACTTAAATATGGCCCTCAATAATAACTTCTCTACAAGTCAAAATGAATCAGTCAAAAGAAAACTTGAAGTGATTCCCAGAATCAGTTCATGGTAACACTATCTAGAATGAGGGAATCATATGGCACATGAATTTCTTTCAGTTCACACTACTGTGATCAGATCCAGTTCCCCCCACACCACACACACACACACACACACACGCTACAAATCCCAGCTACAACTAACTTATTTTAATGAACATCTCATCGGTCAACAGATAAGCCCCTCACTGATGCTACACACCTAGTCAAAAAATGGACAAACTAGTAGTCTACTTTATACCATGCTCAGACATACTAATGGGGGGAAACCCCTTCTTAAACAGCTGAATAACGCTCTAACTTCCCCCCCCCCCCCAGTCTGACTTTCAGGTGCGAGGCGTATCAATTTACCCAAGGCTTTGGGGGATCCAGAAGCACAGGGGCAGATAGTATGTGTTGGGTAAAGGAATGAGGGGGGGGGGGGACATTTCATGTCTGGTTAGGTATTTCTGGTTTGGAGCAGCTGCTAGTTCAATGTTTTTTATGTGACTGAGTGGTGAGACGAGGATAGGGATTTTTTGTGTGTGTCAAACCGAAATATATAAATAAAAATGCAAATTGTTATGAACATGTTCACTAGAAAATCCTGGCATCTGAGGAAAGATTATACATTGTTACAACTACTGTTCTAATCTGCACCTGCATTTGGATTAGACTGAAGAGAGGGTGAGCAGAAGAGTGGTTTGAGAGCTACTAATGAGAAAATAGATAGTTTCAAAGTCAAGAAAACTGCAGTATAGCTCTCTCAATTCCTGAGAATCTCTTTCTTTGTTGAGTTTAACCTAGGCCTCCAGATGGATGCTCTGTGATTCTTCACTATGTATTAGTTTGTAAAATTTACCTTTTAGATTTCATTTGCTCTCTCAGTTTGCTGTACATCTCCAGAACTGGGGAGAAAAGAAAAAACATACATACATAAAAACAAAATAAAAGAAATTAAATCTAGATAAAACTGTACAAGTAGCAATCTCAGATTCCTCACCAGGAAGACACAATGTTAGTTTATCGACAGTAGCAGAAATATTTCTCTGTTGTAGTCGACATTGCTTCAGCTCTTCCATTGTTACTACCAACTTAAAGAGAAGAAAAGAAAATTATGCCAATAGTATTAAACACACAGAAGAATTTTGAACAAACAGGGAAGAATTTTGAACCCGCAGGATGTTACTGAGCAAAGTTCTATGTCTGTGTAGTGCAGTAGGTTAGACTAGCTCATTGTGATCCCTTTGGGAAACAATCTATGAATCTGCTAATCTTAAATCTATGAACTGTACTCCACTCCACATATGCAAAACAGTATGATCCCCCCGCCCCTTGCATAAGGAAAGCAAGACTTGATGGATGTACAGAAGCCAGTAGACAGAGCTGTAAACAGGGGAGTTTGAGTGGGAGTTCTATTAGAAGATGCACCTTGCACTTAGCTCCTGAGGGAGTTCATTTCACAGTCTTGGGCTCACACCTGAGAGAAGCTCTGTCTCTCGCATAGAAGAGGTTTACCCTTATTGTAGGGAGTTCCATTGTGCCCAAAGAGCAGGGATTTTGACCATGGTCTTCCTCCCATAGGCAGAGCCTCCTTCTGTCCTGATACCAAGTCTGACTTTTCCTTTTCTTAATCACATCCCTTTATTCTCCTAGCCGTGCCTCCCTGGTTCAGCATAATCAATCTCCCCCATTCCTTGGTGTTTTCCCCATTCAGACTCTTGTACCCGGATGTCCTCTCTGCCATCACTAAGTTATTACCTGGCTCTCTCAATTTCTTCCTGAGCCAGTCCTAGGGAAGTATGAACAGTGCACCCGCCAGCAGCACACAGTTGGGGTCATAGGTTTTCAAAACACTGATATTTACCACAGGGAACTGTCCAACAGTGGCAGGAAGGAATAGGTCTTTTCCACCTCTGAAGCCCATAAGCCAAAGTACTTACTTTGAAAGTACTGGCAATAAAGTGAATTTCTTTGTGAACTAGAAAGATGGAAGAGGTGAGAAGAGCAGAAGATTTCTATGAGAGTCAGGAACAAGTGGTGAGAGGCCGTCCAGGTGGAATGATGAGTTGCAGGAATAGGTATTTCTTTTCATATATTTTATATATGTGCACATTACTGGCACTTAGCTTTCTTCATCTATCAGTGCCTCTAGCTCACTAATCAACTGTGTTGTTATCTAACAACTTCCCTTCAAATTTGTCAATATCCCTTTAGTTTTAAGATGTAGGCGACTGAATGCAGTTAAATGGGAAATCACACCCAAAACATATAGAGCTTCACTTGCTCCTTGGTTCGAGGCCTCCGCATATGCAGCTGAAGACCACATTGGCTTTTACTGCTGCCGCACTGTTCGGCAAACTGGGAGCCTGATCCTTCAGTGTTTAGTGACACTAGTAAGGGGTGAAGGATCCAGCCCACTGTTCGTCCATTATCACTTCAAAAGTCTTCATGCTTTCCAGGTTTCCCTCTCCATTGAGTTTTAATCCACAAACTATGGAAAGGGATAGTCACTTCATACACATCCCCCATTACATGTAATGAAAATTAGGTACAGGTATCAAGTATTATACAGATTTAACCCTATGGTCACACAAGTTATCAGTAGTACTGCCCACATAGCTGTGGACTTCTGAAACAAGTTTGTGCAATCTAACAGTATTATAATACATTAAAATACTCAAAGCAAGTAGATCACATAAGGGAGGCTTTTAAAAATACAGGGCTTACTTCCTTCCCTTCACTTTGCAGTTTTCTATTCGTGTCTGTCACTTGATGCTGTGAGAAGGAAAGAAAAAAACAATTTTAAAATGTAATCAAGAGGTTTTTTGGTTGCTTCCAAGAGAACCTTTACTAGGGGTTTCACCAGCTTTCATGCAATCTCCCACAATTTTCTTCTGCACCCCCTAAAACAGATGTGATTAATTTGCTTTTTTTTGTTAAACAAAAGACATCCAGTGGATTTTTTGACACAAGGAAAGATCCTAAGAGCAGCACAGGTGATATGAAGTTGGCCATACAAGAGTTTCTTGTTAGTTACCAGTGGAAAACAGCAAGGGGTAACACGGCTAGATGTTGCCTTTGAAAAGCTTTGTGCCATACCACGATATTCTGCAACTGTATTTATGTAAAGCAGTAACTCACTACTTGAATTCTGTTCTATGTGAGTAAAGGAGCCATACGCTGGTCCCTGAGTAAAGTGCATTTTTTGTCAGCAAGTGAATGGCTTCTTATAACCTGAATATCAAATAAGTCACGTTTCATAAGGCAGTTTATATGAACTGTTCAAAGTAGTTAACATGGATACATCCACTTCTCCCCTTCCCTATCAACATGGTACCTGTTCTTGAAACAGATGTTCAATCCTGCAAAGCCTAAATTCTCTGGATCAACAGTTATAGTTATAAAGTTTATAGTTATAAAGGGCACTGTGCTTGCTCCTGTACAACACACAAAAATGAAGATAGCTCCTGCCCAAAGACCTTCCAAACTAAGGGGTTGACATATTGTAAACAGGACCGGCTGCCTCCCATGGATGCCTGTGTAGCACAGGGTCAAACTGGCAGCCTGCCTCAGTTTCCCCTCTTGAACTGTTCAAATACATTTTACTTCAGGCTTTTTCTTGGTCAAAAATTGTCCCTCATTGGTGACTGAGCTTATTAATATAAAATAAACTGCAAATAAAATTCAAACTCCAAAACAAAGTCCATTTATAAGTCCATACAACAAAAGGTTTATCTTCCTCCTCCCAGAACTTACTGCCTGGAGCCTTTGCCATCCTTCCCAGGCTTGGTGAGGTCCTCTCCCAGGCCTCTCTGACCTAGACAGCCTCTCCCTGCAGACACCATCGCAGCGTCCTGAGCTTCCCCCTTCATTGCAGCCACTGCTGCCCTTTGTAGGAAATTATCCAATTCACCTCAGGTGAACTGGATAATTCTGTCATCGGGGTTGGCTAGCCCAAGCTCCTCAGCCCTTAAGGGGCAAGCCACCCTGTTACACATTCTTTGGACCGGGAGGAAAACTTGAATATAAAGAATTTTGGTAGAGTACACATACAAGTTTACCCAGTGCTGCACTGATCTACTGCTGTCTGCAAACTTCCATTGGATTTCAACTTCTTGCTCAGCTCTCTCATCACTGAATTTTAAAAACTAATCAGAACTTAAAACAATGGCAAGAATTCACTGGAGTTTATACAAAAGCAGCGAGAGGCAGGATCATAGCACCCTGAGCCACCACAGAAAACAAAAGAGCACAGTGGATCATAAGAGCAAGCAGCTAGCCCTCATTACCTCTGTTTCCGGCAGAAAAGAAGTTGAGCTTAAACCAGGGGAAGGCAAACTTTCTGGCCCGAGAGCCACATCTGGGTATGGAAATTGAACGGTGGGTCATGAACACTCACGAAACCGGGGGCTGGAGTGTGGGAGGGGGTGAGGGCTCTGGCTTGGGATGCGAGCTCTGGAGTGGGGCTGGGGATGAGGGGTTGGGGGTGCAGGAGGGTGCTCTGGGCTGAGATTGAGGGGTTTGGAGGGCGGAAGGGGGATCAGGGCTGGGGTGTGGAAGGGGGTCAGGGGTGCAGGTTCTGGGTGACGCTTATCTCTAGCAGCAGCATGTCCCCCCTTCTTGCTCCTACGTGGGGGCGCGGCGAGGCAGCTCTGTGCGCTGCCCCGTCCGGCCACGATTCCCGGGCAATGGGAGCTGCAGGGGCAGCGCTTGGGGCGGGGCAGGGTGCCCCTATGCGTAGGAGCGAGAGGGGAGACATGCTACTGCTTCCAGGAGCCACATGGAGTGGGGAAAGCCCCCAATCCCGCTCCCTGGTTGGAGCACCGGAGCAGGGCAAGCCCTGGACCCCACTCCCCAGTGGGAGCTCAAGGACTGGATTAAAATGTCTGGAGGGCCAGATGCAGTCCCCCTGGCCATAGTTTGCCCACCCTTGGCTTATACTCAACTCTTCACCTTGTCGTGATTCCCTTATACGAAACCATTACTCACTACACACTCTGATGTCTTGACCAATTGCTATGGCTGCCATACCAAGGATCTACTGCTATAGCCATGCTGAGGAAAGAGCAGCAACCAAGATTTCTGAATGAATTAGTACTAGTGAACCATGTCAGACTGACACCCTAGGAATGAGGTCCTCTGCTTATCCACTACAACATGTATAGCAATGAACATTTACCCTATACTGCCCCACAATGTACCTCAAACGTGACCTGCAATACTCCAATTCTAGCGGTAGGAGGATCATTCAGTCTCTATAAGCCATTCAGTCCTTTACATCTCTCACAAGAACGCTGACAAGACAAACAATGATGATGTTGGGGGGAACCTGTGATTTAAAGAGGACCAACACATTCCACGGCGCCCGCTGATTGGCCAACAGATGACAATGATTTTTGGCCACTTCCAACTTGGGTCAGATTTAAACTGGTTTCCTAGCAGCTAAAGGGTTTTTAAACTGTCATCCCAATACCAGATGCCTGAACTGCCCAGCCCCCACGACTGCCAGACTTCTTGAACCGCTTGTGCTTGTTACCATAAACTTACTGCATTGCAGGCAAGGAGGATTCACCTCATGCCTTAACTTTTTACAACTTCATCAGAGTGGTCGCATAGCAGCACTCCCCCCTCCTCTTGCAATAGGTTCAGTTCCCCTGGCTGACTGCCCTGCACAAAAACTGCTCATTTCCTTTACGATGTACTGAGATATTTAAGTAGGAGCATGGTATCTCCTCTGAAGATTATTTTATTTTCTTATACCCCAAAATCCTACTAGGGAAAAAAATTCAAGTAAGCTAATTTAAACCTGCTCCAAAAATGACGCCAAGTCTATACAAGTCTTCTATTAAAATTACATCTCAAACCCAGCTAAAGCAAAAACTAACAGGAATATGTTCCGCCCTTGTACATTTTCAGTTTTTTAGAGCCACAGACATACACAGAAAAACAGATGATTATTTACATAGGAGTTCCATAGACACACACAGAGAGCTTTTCAGACAAAGAGATTTGGAGATTTTATAATCTAAGACAGACAAGCACAGCAAGGGGTAACAACCAGCAGGTGGGGGCATGGGAAGGATGAGGATATGGTAGTGAAGGATCACGAGAGAGGCTTATTTAGTTCATTCTTCTCTATAAGGAACATGTGGTACCAAGTATTTGTATAAATTAATTATAACACAGGGACAATCAGATGGAGGGCAGGAGAAGAGCAATGAAAGGGCAACTGAAAGGAGTTATGAGCAGGAATATGAAGGAGAAGAGAGTGCAGTACAAGGTGCTGAGGTCATCCATGATACAATATGTTACAAGCCAAATAAGCAAAAGCTTCTTTTACTTTTTTTAAAGCTTTTTTTTAAAAGTTATAATCACAAAGAGTTAGCAGAAGTTTAAATGCTGTTGTGATTCGAAATTGGTCCAGGTAAAAGTGACGCCTTTTTGAAGATCTGTTCCTGTGAATATTTACTTATATCTGGGTTACTATTGTTCTGGCAAAATATAAGTGGTCACTACTGTTAGCACAGCAGAGCCTATACAGCTAAGGTAGGGAGACCATAACGAACCAGGGTCCCAGTGGGCAGCTGTATTGTTGGAGAGATCTTTGGATGAGTGGTAAAAAAAAGAGTTCCTGACTACGTGTCAGCCTTAATAAACCCACAGTATCGCCTGAAAAAGTTAGAGAACTTAACCCTATGTTCGTATGCAAATTTCAGCTTGAATTCTGACCCCCTAAAATGGACACAGAATTCTTCTTTACTTTGTGTTGTAAACAGTTAGTGTTGTGCCACCTTTCACCCCACCGGTGTGGCATGCAGGCAGATGGGGTTGAGTCCTGCTATTTAGAGTGCCTGAAAGGCAATATTGTAAATATAAGACTACACAGGACTCCAGAAACTTAAACAAAAGCATCTATGAAATGATACATGCTGCAGGTGAAATACTGAAGATGTAGATTTAATGCATATGCTATGGAACTATGTGAGATTCAAACTATTGATTCAAAAAACAAATACTGTATAGAATGAATAGTTGGAACAAAATGAACACTCTCCACTGGATCTATGGATGGAAACCCTCATGAGATGGATTCCACTACTTTTCACAAACAGATTCTGCATTTTCTTCTCTTGGGCCATCTTATAAATCAGATGGCTATGGAAATCAAGGGATCCCCCAGGGTACAGGAATGGACTTCACAGTGTGCCACCAATAAAGAAGTGATTTGTAGACTAAGAAACTGCAACAAGTCTTTTCAAAGAATATGGTATTCTTGGCTAGAAACAATGGTATAAGAGTAGGCTGTTTCTTTCCATATGTTCTATGGCCTTAATCCTGCAATTGGCATTGCCTGTCAATGGGCCTCCGGGCGAGGGCGGAAGTTTCCCTGCATGCATCATTGCAGGATGGTGGGCCTGTATGATATTCCTTACAGATGCACTGCAATAAAGAAATGTACAGTTACTTTTAAAGCCTCAGCATATTAGAAGATGACATTTTTCTTTACTGTCCAAAGAATTCTTCTGGGAAATGTTTAGTATTCTCCCCTGCCACATCTTCTATACTTAGACTGAAAGCTGAACCACTTCTATCTGAGTTGTCTGTGGAAATCACTGAAGATAAGATGGCAGGACAAAATTCCAGACACAGACGTCCTTTTACAGGCTGATATGACAAGCATCCACACCCTGCTTTGCAAGGCACAACTTAGATGGGCTGGCCATGTTGTGCGAATGCCCGATGAACGATTGCCCAAGAAGATGTTTTATGGTGAACTACAACACGGCAAGCGATCTCTTGGAGGTCAAAAGAGGAGATTCAAAGACACCTTTAAGGCCTCCCTTAAGAACTGTAATATAGATCCTGAAAATTGGGAGAGCATCGCTAATGATCGCTTTGCCTGGCGCAGACGAGTTCATGATGGTACAACAGCCTACGAACAAAAAAGACTGAGTGATGCTATAGAGAAACGTCTTCTTCGCAAGTCCAGGGCTGGTATCTTCTCTTTCCCCGGTCAGCAGCCTGATCTTTCACGTCCCCAATGCAACTGTCAATTTCGGGCTCGGATCGGATTAATCAGCCATCTCAGAACCCACTCCCAAACAAACTGATGACACTGGGTGGTCCTCATCAACTTTGATGGATGAACCACACTTAGACTTCCATACAACCATCCAAAGGTCCCACGTCAGGCTGCCCCGTCCTTCCAACTGAGAAAGGCTAGCTGTGTTACACTCTGGAGACAATCAAGGTGCCTCAGGGGGAGGCGGGTCATTGTCACTAAAGAGCCAGCAATTCACTGCCGCTGGCTGGTTTCTGTCAAACTATCTGTGACTCCTTGCTGTTGAAACCTGTAACAAAACTAGGCCTCAAGAATACACACCTCCACATCAGTCATGCCCTCCCACCCTCAAAGCGGATTTTGCAAGAAAATGAGCCACCTTCCCCAATTCTGGAAACTCAGAAAAGGGGACACTTACCCACTTCGTCGGATGCAAGCAGTGGATTAGCCCACGAAAGCTTATGCTTCAATACTTTAGTTAGTCTTTAAGGTGCCACAGGACTCGTTGTTACCACAGACTAACACGGCTACCTCTCGGATTCAGAAAAGTTTGTTCTGGTATTACAGTTTTAGAACTGACAAAACTGTTCATTCTCCACATTTTAGGATACAGTGTTTGAAAGACAAGGTCACCGAGAATCAGAGAGGTAGCCGTGTTAGTCTGGAATAGCAGAGGTAACAAAGTCCTGTGGCACCTTAAAGACTAACTATAAAGTTTTGAAGCATAAGCTTTCGTGGGCTAATACCCACTTCGTCGGATGCTATTACTCCACCTGCTCTCTATACCTAGAACGGACTCAGTCATCATCTGGGTTCTCCCTTTCCCCTCAGAGCTCACCCCTGGGATGCTTGCCATTGCTGATCTGCACTTAAAGCTTGTTTCACTCAGGGAACTGGTATAAGCTATACTGGCAAAAAGTCTTCTTCTGGTATAAGGTGTGTCTATACTAGAAGGGTTTGCTAGTATACCTATAGTGGTGTAAAGGACCAGAAAAGCTTTTCTAGTTTAGATGAGGCCTTGGTCCTTCTGACATTTCTCATAAGCCTCCATGTTTCCACTAGCCAAAATAATTTAGTATCATTGTCAAACTTCAACTAGCAGCCTGCTAGCCTAGCTCAAATGAGTGCAGAATTACAGGGTATGGCTACGCTGTACTGAGGGGGCAGAGAGTGATTGCAAAATAACGGCATAACCGAGCTTGCTTTAATCTAGCTAGCTAGGGTATCAGTAGCAATGAAGCCACAGCAGAACATAATGTGGAAGCCTTCATGGAACCTGGGTTACATACTGAAAGGGCTAGACTGCATTGAAGTCCATGACTCATCACTATTGGTATCCAAGCTAGCTACTTCAAAGGAATCTCGTGTAGGTCTACATGTGCTGCAACCACACTTCCAACTGCATTGTAGACATGCCCAGAGCGACCACACTGCAAAACACTCAAACTACACAGAGTGAATGAATTAGCAGCTGTATCAATTGTAAAACGAGCTACTGCATCACCAGCTTGAAGCTTCAACCCATCCCTCCTCATGGACCAGCTAGCTCAAGCTTAAATCACCCCTTAACTCAAGCTAGGTTTGTGTGAGGGATGGGACAGGAGTCATGTTAGGAGTAAAACTAAAGCTACACCTCATGCTAACAATGCAATGAAGACAAGCCCTAAGTCAGTAATGAAAATATTTCACCGTGCCACAATATTACCCTTTGATAGCAGAGAGATGTCTTTGCTAAATTTCTCTCTTACCTTAAGCTTCTGGGCTTCTCCCCTAACTTTCAGGAGCTCCGTGATAGAATCTACAAAGCCCTGGTAATGGAAGTTGCACATTTTCTCAATCTCTCGGTCATGGTTTCGAATTCGGGCTTCCAATTTCTCCATGAAACGACCATGCTCTTCGCCATCATATACAGACCTAAGAAAGAGTTTCCAAGGAGGTTAGAATTGTGTTACCTGTTTATATAGTTAGAATAAATTCACAAAATGCTAGTCGTTAAACAATGACCAATAGCCTCTGGACCGAGTTGGGATGGAGAGGGGAAAAGTGGCGCTTTAATTCTGGTTTTAACTCATGTTTGAGAATATTCTTGCCCCCACTCAGGTTTTTCTCTCTTCCATTCAACAAACATTTGCTTTAATTCCTGTTTCTCTCACAGACCACAACGTGTCAATTCAGAGCACTGGTAACCTTCCACCACTTTTTAGGTCAGCAGTTCTAATCCAGCTAGGCCAGGAGAGACCAAAACTAGCTGCTATTTGACGGGTGATTGGTGGCCTTTATGAAGCGATTCTGTGGGCTTCAGAGCAGCTCCAGAGGACAAATCTCATGAGAAAAGCACAGGCTCTGTCGACACATATTGCCCCCTTGTTAGTACCATCATCAGAGCTGCTGGAATAAGTGGGACGTGGGACTGAACTTCCCACCTCACCTCCCAAGTGGTTCTTCATTGTCAGAGGTAATGAACAAAGGCAAGAAAGCCTGGGGGGAACTTGCATTCAGCCTCCATGCTGGGGACAAACGGGTAAGCTCCAGTGGGGTCAATTCAACATCATCCATATGCACTAAATTCTCATACACGGAAGTCATTCAACAGGACTTCTTGGGTTCCCATATTTATTCAAACAGAGAACTCCCATATAAGATTTGATTTCTCCCTGCATGGAAAGCTCAGATTGTCACCTAAAAAACAAACAAAATCAAACAATGTGCTTTTGGCTCCATACACCAGAGACAGAAAACACTAACAACATATCACCAACAATTCTGTGAGGCAGACTAGATTACAACTCAACCATCGGCAGATACATTGCCACTGTAAGCCTAACAAACTTGGTCTTGGCAGCAAAATAAGCAGATGTTATTCCAGAAAGATAAAAGACTGATGAAAAGTATGAAAGGTACTTTTTTTTCTGATCATAAGCACATTAATTTTCTAGTGTGAGTGGAGAAGTTTTGAATACAGGCTTACAATCCACAGGCTTTCCGAATACTGTGACAATTTGAAAACAACTAATTCTTAATTTAGCCTTCTTGACTGACTCGCTGATTCTCCTGCAAACTAAAAAGTGATGTTATATAATTTCAGAGACTGATTACCGTAATTTATTACTGCTGTCCAGTGATTTGAAAGGTTAGGGATGAAAAGATAAACTACAGAAATACAAAAAAAAAAAACCCAACTCAACGGATTCAACAGATGTATCCAGTAACCCTTTAGAAGGGGAGGTCTACTAGGTGGCTCCTAGTGAACATTTTAAGTAATACAGGGGGAGAAAAGTACCTACGTGGTTTAGGAACACAGGTATGGCTTTTGGTGGCTTTTATGCTCCTAACTCACTTGAAAATTTCACTCTCTGAACCCAAGATAGAAGTCCTCTGTATCTACAGTAAAAATCAAAATGGGACTAAGCACTGAGGGGAAAATGTTCAATAATTATCCTTACGATGTATTCTTACAACTTGAGTTATGCACTTTCAATCTCCCATTCTCAGAAGAGTCGTAATAGGGCGGAAACCCTGCATATTTAGGGTCTTTACTTATTCTGCACTGATTGCAAAAGAAAGCTTTTAAATAAGTCCAATTCTACACATATTTCATGGTCATTGACAAAAAGCAGACTAAAAACGCATGCAATTCTTTGAAGTTCACAACACAGCCTCTTCAGTGCTATCCAGTTTCCGCCTTTGGAATAAGCATCTGAAGAGACAACGACCTGACATTCATGAAAGCTAGGATGTTGCCATAGTATTGACTATGGTAGTTTTTATTGCACTGTAATCAGGTAAAGAGTTTTGCCAAGAAATGACTATCTAGAACTTAGAGAGAGACTGCCATCTAGTGATAGTCTATTTGCAATGCTCCTTATGTATATCCAAAATTAACACTGCACATCCTTTCTAATTACCTGCATCTTAGCTACAATCCAAAAATGCAAGTATAATAGCATATATATTATTCAGCTATATAACTCCTTGGTGGACTTCACTATAAATTTAAAAGAAAATGGAAAAACTAATTGAAAAAGTTCCAAGCTGATATAATGTAGTTCCACCATGGGAAAAATACTGTTTTGCATTTATATAACACCTATTATCCAAGTGTCTCAATATGATTTATGAATATTAAGCAAGCCTCACATCTCCCTAATTTTACAGATGGCAAAACAGATACAGACATCCAGTGACTTATTCAAGGCCAAAGAATGAGTCAGTGACAGGGAGCAACAAATCCTAAGAGTCCTAGATATCAATCATCAGCTTCAATTTAACACAGCTAAAGCCAAATCCCTTGTCTTCCCTTCCAAACTCTCCCCTTTATCCACCACTATCTACACCACCACCATGCTCCCTGTCACTATAGCCCATAAGATAGGCATCATTTTCAACTCCACTTGGATCTCCAAGACCCAAACATGCAAGCCACATCTAAACCTTGCAGTTTCTTTCTCCATAGCATCTCAAAGTTCCCACCAGACTGACATCACACACATTTGTGCGCTAGAAATCATTAAAAAAGGCATAGAAAATAAGATGGAGAATATCTTATTGCCCTTATATAAATCCATGGTATGCGCACAACTTGAATACTGCGTACAGATGTGGTCTACTCATCTCAAAAAGGATATACTGGCATTAGAAAAAGGTTTAGAGAAGGGCAACTCAAATGATTAGGGGTTTGGAACGGGTCCCATATGAGGAGCGATTAAAGAGGCTAGGACTTTTCAGCTTGGAAAAAGGGCAGAATCGGGGGGATATGGTAGAGGTATATAAAATCATGTGTGGTGTGGAGAAAGTGAATAAGGAAACATTATTTACTTGTTCCTATAAGAACTAGGGGCCAACAAAAGAAATTAATGGGCAGCAGGTTTAAAATAAATAAAAGGACGTTCTTCACACAGCGCTCAGTCAACCTGTGGAACTCCTTACCTGAGGAGGTTGTGAAGGCTAGGACTATAACAGGGTTTAAAAGAGAACTAGATAAATTCATGGAGGTTATGTCCATTAATGGCCATTAGCCAAAATGGATGATGAATGGTGTCCCTAGCTTCCGTTTGTCAGAGGTGGGTGATGGGTGACAGGAGAGAGATCACTTGATCATTACCTGTTAGGTTCACTCCCTCTGGGGCGCTTGGCATTGGCCACTGTTGGCAGACAGGATACTGGGCTGGATGGACCTTTGGTCTGACCCAGTATGGCCGTTCTTATGTTTGCAGACCAAAGTCCTGGCCCAACAAATGAACTCCGTGTAGGCAGACTATGCTGCCTGTGTGGTGACCAACTGACTTAAACAGCATTCCATATGTGTGAAGGGACCCATATGAGCTCACTGCAGGATCAGGGCTCAAATCTTATTTAGGATCTTAAAAATCAAGATTTCTTGAATAAAGGGAAAAGCTTCTTTTTCAGCTACAGCCTTTTAAACAAATTAGAACCATTTCATTTAATTCTGGCAATACATGTGCCCCTTTTAATTGACGAGTCATTAGCCTATCGCCATCATATCATCTTGAGTATCTGCAGCCGCTTCTAGGCTTTAATAACAAAGAACCATTATGATCATCTAGTCTATGGCTTACACAGGCCATAGCACCTCACCCAGTAATTAATGAATCAAGTCCATAACTTCTGCTTGGACTAGACTAGAGCATACCTTTTAGAAACACACTGAAGTCTTGACTTCATATCCTCTAAACTCACTGCTGTCATATTTGCCTAGCAACCACCAGTTCTGACTCAATTCCAGTGCCAACACTCAGCTGTTCTTCTCAATTAAATACTGCCATTAACACGTTCTTGCCATTTAAAATTATTGCAAATTATGAAAAACAAGGAGAGATAATATCTTTTAGTGGACCAATTTCTGTTGGTAAGAGAGACTTGTAGAAGAGCTCCGTGGAGCTTAAAATCTTGAATCTCTCACCCTCAAAAGGTGATCCAATAAAAGATATTATCTCATTCACCTTGTCTTTCTAATATCCTGGGACCAACATAGCTATAACAGTGCAAATTATTAGGTATTTTGGCCACACTACACACTGCTGTTGGATCACCTTTCTCCCTATACTAGGTCAGCTTTCTCCCCTTACTATTTGCATTACTCCTGCATACTCTGACCTACACTCTTACTTGCCTCCTTATGCCTGTGGGCATCCATCTGCTAGTCTACATCCATTGTATCCAATTATTCCTCTTGCCCTCACTTTTAACCCTCTCTGGTACTCTATCCCTTCTGCACCCATGCTGAAACTTTGTAAAGCCCTTGGAAATGTTCCGACGGAAGTTCTGCAAAAGTGTTCCTTGTTATGTCTGCCCATTGGATGTTTCTGTTTACTGAGCACGTAAAAAAATCAATTTAAAAACAAAAAATTCAAGACAACACGACCTTGGATTGTGTCACCGCGTTTCACAATGCCCGTGTTTATTAAGACAAGCTTTGGTTTTGCAAAGGTCAAATGGAAAAAAACTTTCCAAGGAAGTTATAAAAGGCAAATGATGTACCAGAGTCACACCAGATTCTGTCTGGCAGTCTTGTTTTTAACAAAGTTTATCCCACACAGCAGGGCAACCAAAGTTCACCCATCTGAAGCCCATACTGTCAATCATCAGGGCCCCATCCAAGTGGCATGAATTAGAGCACTATGAAGCCACCTGTAACATGGTATGAGGATCTTTGAGACAGGCCTACACTGCACTGCTCCATTCTGATCCACACACTTCTCAGATCAAAAGGGAGTAGTGCATACTGGGCCCTGTTGTCACTAAGCCACATCGTCATTCTAAAACCTGGATGGCTACGGCCTGCATGCGGCCCTTGGGATTCATTTTGACCACTCCTTGCCATACATCTTAGTAACTCATTAAAATGCATTTAGGCACAAGCTGGGTGGATGGGGGGGTTGGGGTTTGTGGCTAACACTCAAGACAAGCCTGGAAAGTAGGAGTCCAGGGTTCTGTTCCAAGCTCTGCCACAAGCTTCCTGCATGGCCGAGCTAGTCACTGAGGAAAAGGGCATAGAAAAGCTGTGTGTAAAATAGGGATAATGCTTCCCAATCTCACAGGGGGGCTTTGAGAGTTCATTCATTAATATTTGCAAAGGTCTTTGAGATCCCCAGATGGAAAGTGCTATAGAAATTCAAAGACTACTTATGCAAGCACAGCAGAATACAAATGCAATACTACAAGAAATGTTTCCCAAGCGAGTATTCGGCTGGAGTATGAACTTCTATACGTTTGTTCTGCATCCTGAAAAGAGTGGGTCCAATGAACACGTGGTTAATAGCACTCTAATCAGTTTCAAATAATGACAGATTAGGAGCCTAACCCTGAAACCTTACTCCAAATGGGAGTTTTGCCTGCTTTATAATTGCAGGATTGGATCTCCAACAGAATATAAATAAATTAAACTGAAATTGCAGGAGGAGGAGGAATGGGGAGGGAGGAAGGAAATATCTCCCAAGGAATCTCAGGGGGCAAAATGAAAAAAAAAAAAATCTGGAACAGCGCAAGGACATTCTAGGGACAATGAACAGAAGTGTCTTGTTTTTTGTTTTCAATTAATATGTGGAAAATGTTGTTGGGTCTGGTTCCGGACTTCATTTTTTATTTTTTTCCTTCTTAATCTTCTGTAGTGGTTTTAAGGCCTCGGAAACATTTCTTCTCATTTGGCTACATAAAAGCACTAGCATTTTATTATGAATGTTAAAAATGAGATTAAAAAAATTAATTACTGCATAATGTAAAAAAAAAAAAAAAAAAAAAAAAAAAAGATTAATGCAACATGCCCATGGAAGGGGTCAAACAAAGTTTGACAGGCTCAGATCTGTTTAGTACACAATGTGGAACATCAAAATCTTTGAGTTCCTCTGTTCATATTTTTGTGATTTGCAATATGTCCGTGTAGCAAAGGGACACCAATGGATTACACGTTTGTTTGGTTTTATTAACAACCTCCAGTTCTCTTATTAATACAGTACCTGGTGTTTTTTTCCAACTGTAAATCTTAAAGTATGGAATTTCCTTTTCAGCTTGTATGCTTCCTTTATTTGTGCAGTGATGATGGATCAGTCAATCTGCCTTAGGTTGTCTTGAACCAGCACAGTGTTCTGACATTTGGGTAACACTGCCAAGAAACATTAAAGCCACACCACTCTTGCATGCTTTTAATTAAAAATAGTTCTGTAATCATGACAAATTTTGTATTAACCATCTAGAAAGTGGATTCCTTTATTTGTATAAATGCAAAACCTGTATTTTCAACCTACATTGACAGAGTCCCTTTAACAACTGTAAACATTAGCAAACTACTAGGAAGTGATATTATGTTGTCATTAGATTTCTACACTAGAAAGCAGCGCCTGAAAATAAATCCTGCTCTTTGCAAGGCTCTAACATGGCTGAATAGCAGTTTAAATATGGTTTGATCCTGCCCTTACAAGCAAGGCCTAACCATATTATAAGGTCAATATCCCATTGTAACCCCAATCAGTTTGCTTGCCTAGCTTGGATGCTAATCTTTGAATCTAACCAGCACAACATTAGATACTACTGATTAACATGGATTTCCTCAGCGTCTGCCTTCACCACTTACAGCAGGATATGCTGTGACTGCCAACTCTGTCATAGATGATGGATCCTGCATGGCGTTGCTGGAATAGAAAATTTAGGGAAAATAGGAAGTATATACAAGGCCTTTAACGTTTCAAGGGCGTCATTTAAGAAACAACAGGACCGAGGCCAACCAAAGCAAGATAATGCAAAATTCAGGCAAGCTACCACTCTTCCCACACTTGTCTAGGTGTTACAGGTAGATACTTTAATATCACAGCAGGACCTGGAACATCTCAAACACTAAGGCATACCTTAGTGATCACAGCCTTGGGGCATGAGGAAGGTGGTAAAGAAGACAACAGTATGTGGTGTGAATGCATGGGGTTTTTATTCAGAAAAACAATGATTTATTAATGTGTTATGGATCTTTATTAATATGCTAAACTTCAGTAGCACTGTTCATCTGAGAATCTCAAAGCACCTTAGAGCCATGAATTATGTCTCAACACCCTATTAAGTAGGAAAGGGATACATATAGATCACTTCCTCTGCACAGAAGTGGGTCCATTTCTGTAGTAGTGAATACAGCAGCTGCTTAATAAAATTACTACCTAAGTTTAGGACAGGAAATTAAGAAATTGTAGGAAAAAATGTAGGGAGTCTGAACAACTATCCAAGCAGGGATTTGGACAAGAAACAAGAGTAATATCCCTACTCTAACAAAAGTGCCATGGACCTGCTAATTACCATAAAGAGACAGGATCTCAATACAGTGGATTCCGGTTAACTGGGACACATCAGGACCGGAACAATTTGGCCCGATTAAGCAGCTGCCCCAATTAACCGGTGACCCGATTAACCAGAATCCATTGCATTTACTTGACCTATCTCTATGAAGATATTTTACTAATATTCCTTCCCTTTACTACCACCAAGTCAAACTCTACAAGTGGGTGCTGGTAACAAGTAAAGGCTTGACTACAAAAATTATTCTGGAATAATCTGAGGTGTGAAATCTTTTATTCCAGAAGAAATGTACTTTTCTCCCTAATAAATTTAACAGATTTTGGAAGCAGATTCTGGAATACGTATTCACACATGAAGTTGTTCTGAAACAGTGATTCAACTTTAAATTCCCACTTTACATTATTCCAGAATATCTCGTGTAGACTAGCCCTTAACCACCCTGTTGTGGTTCCCTGTTCCAAACAGGGTTACATAGCACAGAGCCTGAAATACTAGTGTCCACTGTCCCTATCTAGGCTCCCTGTTAAAGGCTAGTGCAGCAACAACTATATCTTCTCAGAGTCACACTGACAAAGTAGTACACTTGGGTGTTGGGTCTCACTAGCATGCAGACGCTTAACAACATATTACAACTGCTATCAGTTCACAGAGTCAAGAATTTACCAAGGCCTTGTCTACAGACAAAATGTCATTGAGTTAATGAGATGTGTTTTAAAACCAATTTAATAAAATCTGTGCAAGTTTACATTTAGATGCTTATTTTGGTTCGAGTGGCTTATTTTGTCTTAGCTTAGTCCAGGGATCGGCAACCTTTCAGAAGTGATGTGCCGAGTCTTCATTTATTCTCTCTAATTTAAGGTTTTGCCTGCCAGTAATATATTTTAACATTTTTAGAAGGTCTCTTTCTAGAAGTCTATAATCTACGACTAAACTATTGTTATATAAAAAGTAAATACGGTTTTTAAAATGTTTAAGAAGTTTCATTTAAAAATTAAATTAAAATGCAGAGCCCCCCCAGACGGTGGCCAGGACCCAGGCAGTGTGAGTGCCACTGACAATCAGCTTGTGTGCCACCTTTGGCACACGTGCCATAGATTGCCTACCCCCGGCTTAGTCTTATTAAAAAAAAAAAGAAAAAGTCAGAAGCCTCTTTGTTGACAGATCATGGACACGAGCCATCTCAGAGCGGTTGCCACTCATGTGTGCCACGAGTGCAGATTCTACAGAGAAAACGCAAATGCCACTCCTTACTAACATGCCAGACCTAAATGTATCACACTGTGGCAAATCCTATGGAATCACTTCACACAAAGATGAATTAAGGGCAAAGGATCAAATTTCCTGGCATTTTGTCATTGTTTTGTTTCTTCACCATTTTGTATTTAACCAGGCCCCAATCCTTCTACCTGTGTTTTTATTTCATTTTTCACAAGGGGGCCCACCCAAGCTCTGGCCACGGTGTAATCATAGAACCATGGGACAGGATAGACCTCTAGTCCGTGCACTCATCATGATCAAACATACACCGAATAATGATCCACAGCAGAGCCTCTCAAAGCAATTTTTCACAACACCCGTTTGAGGTGGGAATTTTTATAATCATTTTTCATAGTGTGCCTCAGTTAACCAGAAAGGAGATGCGATTTCCCAAGGCTACACAGGGGGTCAGTACCAGAGCCAAGAACATAAGTTAGACAGAGAAACTTAGCATATAAGAGGACTCTGGGTTCTACTTGGGCACTAAATGAATTAAGTGCACATTTATTCTGGTATTTCTAGATGCTGGAAAAGAATTCAACCCTCTGGTTAAACTGCTTCATGGATTTTGGTTTGGAGATTTCTGAGAGTCTGTATAAAACCTCAGAGGCTTTTTTTTATTGGGATTAGGCAACTAGCAGTTTTTCCTGGCCAGTTTTTCATGCCCTCGCTACTGACAATTCTCTTACAAAATCCAGAATAAAGATTTTCAAATGTGGCCTGTCTCACTTTGATGCAAACCACAGAGATCACCAGCGGAGCTGAGCACGCCTCTGCGGTCTAGGATACTGTTCTTCTTCCCTGCCAGTTATTGATGGGAAAGCAGACTCCCAGCGCTGGAATTTTTCCTCATCTTCTCTTGAAGAAAGAACCCAGGGAGCAAGATGCAGGCCCAGGAAATTAAATGCAGCCTGTGGTCTCCTTTTGCTTGCTGCAAAGACCACTTGCTCCTCAGACACATCCTCTCTGGCCTGAAGCAGATCTTGAACTTCCTGCAAACCTCCTAGTAGAACCTGGATGCCTTTGGCCAAGTGGCTTGAAGAATGGATGCCCCCACATCAACTGCCCTGACCAGCATTTCACCCGAGTCAAAGGATATCCACATCTGGTACCGAGCCAGTCCTGCACTCTTGCGGACTACCTTTTTAAGCTCCTACAGTTTTTTTTTTTTTTGTGGGGAAGGAATCCCCCAGGATGGAAGAGTTATGGAAAGAGACCATCCTTTAGCTATGCAAGCCTGGTTTCCTCAATGCAAAGAGCTGCAGAGACCACTAAATTCTTCCTCCAAAGGAATCCCAGCAGTACAGCTAAGGATTCTGGCATGAGCACCAGAGGTGAAGTTCATCTAGCTATAGGCAACTTCTACTGCCAAGGTCTCGTGGACCTCGTGGGAGATAAAGCCAGCAACATCCTGGGTGTACTTTTATACTCAGTGGTGTTGTCATGCATAACAGCCAGTAGAGGGTCTGAACAGAATTCTCCCCTGCTACCTCTGCCCTCAAGGGCCAAAAACCCCTCACAACTGGTCAAGTTCCACAAGTGTCACACTAAGAGGTTAAGATCTAGGGGTGTAAATATGCAGAGATAACGGCCTAATACATGAGCTACATAGGGCACAATTCTCTTTCAACTAAAGTCAACATCAACCCTCTCATTGGCTTCAGAGGTGCAGGATTGGGCCCTCTGTTCATGTTTATTAAGTGCTCTGAAGCACCACTCAGTTGCTTATTTACAAGAGCAAAGCAATGTAAAGAATGTGATAACAGGGATCACTCGGCCACATCTGGGGTGGAACACAGGAGCTGCTTTGTGCCAGCAAGTCCAAACAAGTCTTTAAGAGGAAGAAGTCAAGAATAATGACTCCAATTTAAATTAAGTTTCAACGGTTTGGTTACAATCTTCCTATTAGGAAACAGGCCTTTTATCATCTGCAACCAAGAGGGAGAGCTTGAAAAAAGTTAACATGCGGCATTGAAAAGCGCCAGAAAATGTAGGGAGCTACCCAAAGCCAGGCAGCTAGCATCGCTACAGCCAAGAAGAATCCCCCCAACTGAGGCGCATATGAAGAGAACTGGCCATGAGCAAAGCTTTTAATTTGCCTCCTTTTAGAGAGCACAATGGAAACAATTCCCCAAGAACAAAAGCGATGCGTCAGTGGGCCCTACTGTCTCAAACTCTTTCAAGTTGGAAGGACAGTTGATTTGCACCATGTGTAGGATAGGAATGCTAGCTAGAACCAAGCGAGATAAATTCAGTCCCTCCAAGCTGGTTAATATTAAACCAAAATGAATCATCTTTACAATAACGGTAAACAAAAACACCGGTTTACAATGGAAGAGATTAGCAATGTGTCCCAGTCACACTTCCTTTGCCTCAGTCTTCATACCTCCTGTACTATGATTGGCAAAAGTGTTGAAATATGGGTCAGTCACATAGTAAATGCCAAAGGACACCGTATTAAAGACACCACAATGTCCTCAACTCACCTCTGCTTGGCCTACCATAGTGTTCCAGCACATTCCGTTCTTTATTCAAGATAAAACAATGGGGAACATAGAATGGCCTGGATGCACAGTGTTTGTGCTACAACACAGAGAAAGAAAAAAAAAACAAATCTAGATATTAATTTTCCTGATTTGGTGGGCATAGTTCGGTCCTTTAATAAAACTACTAAATAAAAACTGCATAGTTTAAAATGAAAGTTGCTATACATTAATTGGAATACAATTTAGCTCCCTCTCATTCCTCAAGGGCAGAGAGAGTAGGGAGGTGATTTTACTGCTATATATTGCATTGGTGAGACCAATACTGGAATCTTGCACCCAGTTCTGGCATCCACATTTTAAAAAGGATACTGAAAAATTTGGAGAGGCTACAAGAAAGGACCCACAAAAATTATTTGAGAACTGAGAAAATGCCTTACATTTAGAGACAAAGAGCTAAGTCTGTTTAACTTATCAAAAAGAAGATCAAGAGGTGATGTGTTTACAATATAAAGTACCTTTTTGGGGGGGAAAATACCAGGTATCAATGGGCTCTTTTTTCCAGTGGAGAAGGGCATATTAAGAATCAAAGGCTGGAAGCTGAAGCCAGATAAATACAGATTAGAAGTAAGGTACAAATTTTGAATAGTGAAGGTGATTAACCACTCAAATGACCAAGCAAAGTGGTGGATTCTCCTATCTTAGTGCAGTTAGGGTGGGGGGTCTTGAGAGCAGGCAGTCAGGGGACAAGAAGCGGGTGGATGGGTCAAAGATTCTGATGGGGACAGCCAGGAGGGGAGAAGTGGGAAGGGCAGATAGGGGCGGGACCAATCTGTTTGGGGAGGCCCAGCCTTCCCTACCCAGCCCTCCGTACAATTTTGCAACCCCAATGTGGCTCTCAGACCAAAATACTTGCCCATCCCTGCGATAATTCAAGGTTTGAACAAACTTTATGGCCACCAGAATGCATGGTCCGTTCTCAAAAAAAAGCAGACACACTACCACCTGAAGGAAAATCTTCACTAGCATTTCGGATTCTGTCTGGATAAGATTGGCAGTGGTGCACAAATGCAATCCAGTACATAGCAACACTGTGCAAAATACTTGCATTACAGTGAATTCATAGTTGCGGCTAATTCTCCATTGTTCACACCACACTATTAGAGGATTCAAAATGACATCCCTGATTCCCTTTGTCCCCTTTAGCTCCCACCCAACAAGGCATCTTTGTTTCCTCCATTGCCTACTGAAATGATTTACTTGCTAACATTGGCAATAACTAGCTCAACCCTTTCCATGGGGTTGAGGGTAACCTGGGATCCTTTTTCAACTGGTTCTTTGGCAGCGGAGCACAAATATAGCGCGCTCTATACGAACCATTGTTCTTGCCTGCAGAGAGTTGGAAAGGAAAATGGGATTATTTTATATACAATAAGGTAGAGTACAGTTCCCATTTAATAATTGTTAAAAGTGACAATAGAGATTAAGACCCTAAAATCTGACCTACCGCATCTCAAGATTTACAACCTGCTATAGAAAGTCTGGCAGCAATCATTGGCGAAGAAAAACTATTCTCATAGCAGTGATCAGTCACTGACGCTGGGACAAATACTTACACTTCAGCATAGTCAGATGCCCTCCAAGTTGTTGAAAATGCTATGCAAAGCTTCCAATTTCAGCTCCATGTAGGAGCAAACAATATGCAAAAATATGCTCTTGGTTCAGAATATTAATAACCCAATAAAAAATATTTTAAAACTTTTGGAGTGTTAATATTCTAGTCACTACAATGTTACAAAAACAGATTAGAATACCCACAAAATTTAATATCAAAATTAAAAGATTCAAACAGGAAGCTGCCATTCTGGTAACCTGACAATGTAGATAAAGCAGCTCCCATGGGAAAGTATATAAAATCAAGTGACTCAAATTGCAAAGTCTGTTCCGTCTTCCCATTACAACTTGAAAGTCCCCTGCTTAAGCCAGGCCCTAAATTGCAAGAGCTCCATTCCCCATGTCCTGGACAAACTTCTTGGAAGAATCTGTACAGCAGCAATTCTCACTTACAGACACACCACTAAGAAAGATAGTTATCAAAGATTGAGAAATAGTGAAAAGTAAAAAAAAAAAAAAAAAAAACAGTGGGGCTTTCCTTTAAGCAAATAAAATAAAATAAAAGCTACAATTTGAAATATAGCTGCCAATGAAATTATTCCAGCTCTATAAATAATTTGCAATACCTGCAAGGCACAGATTGGATCCAGTTTGCTTCCAAGCTACACATTCATACCAATTATAACATCCTCCCCCTTTGACATTTAAGATTGCCTAATTTTAAAAAAATATTTACCATGCAATTCATCTTTTAGCAACACACTATTATTTATTATTTGTAATGTGGTACCACCTAGTGGCCCCAATCACAGAACACTGCCCAGTTATGCTAGGCTCTATATAACCATAACAAAAAGACAGTCAGTCCCCTGTCTGGTCTCCCTCTCCCCCAATAACTAGGTCCAGAGCTGCCTTCACAGTAGTTTTAAACTCAGTAACTATTTCATGCATTTAAGGCTAAGCATTGTTCGCATATAAAAAGGATGAGCCAGCAGCAAGATCAATACATAGGGAGGCTTTTGAGTGCAGTAGCTAGAATTTCTGCTGTAGTGTCTTCCAGAATCTAGGGCCAGATCCTGTGTGAGATAAAAAGGACCATGAAACTAGCCATTGTCAGAACTCCTTTGTCAGGTTAGGATTTCTCAATTTTTCCCCCTCCCCACACACTGAAAATTAATCAAGTTATGTCACCTTCATGCCAGGAAGGGATGGACTGGTATTGTTATTTCTATTACTGGAATAAGACCTAGTCCCCGGTGAGAACACTAGCCATTGAATATAATTGCTTCATGCCTCAAACATCACACATTAGTACAATCAAGTTCAAAAAACATCCAGACATTGGGAAATGTCTTCACTCCACTGATAGAAGCTTTGCAGTAATGGTGATTAGTTACTGATGATATAACTTATTTTTAAGTGTATGTCTATCTAAGCAGTGGTTCTCAAATCTTTGCACTGGTGACCCCCTTCATGTAGCAAGCTTCTGAGTGTGACCCCCCCTTATAAATTAAAAACACTAGTTTATATATTTAACACCATTATAAATGCTGATGGCAAAGTGGGGTCTGGGGTAGAGGCTGACAGTTCACAACCCACCGTGAGGGGTCCCGACCCTCAGTTTGAGAACCCCTGAATTCTAAGGCATATATTTAGTTCCCATTACCACAGTAGGGGGAGGGACTCACAATCATGAGGGTATTTATCTCACAATGCCCGCGAGGTAGGAAAGTACAATTACCCCCCAAACAACCTTTTTAGTTTTTCATATATTAACATAGAACAAGGAACCTGAGGCAAGAGAATATGAAACTTGTCCAAGATAAAACAGGATTCCAGCACAGGGAACTGCACTGGGGATTCCGAGTCCCAGGCTAGCACCACTGGACGATGAAGTCAGCTCTCATGTTGACTTACCATGTGGCCTTCTTTGGGTAAATCACTTAATTTTGGGGCCTTAGTTTCCCCATTTGAAAGTTGATACATTTGATGATGATATATTTCTATTAAGAAAGCACCCATCCCTAGCCAGAATCAGTGAGTCAGGGGTGAGTGCTGGAGACACACAAGTTAAAGTCCTTGCTCAAAACAGCTTTATTAAGACAAGGCATAAAAAGTGGGTATAATACACTAGAAGGGAAGAGAAAGGAAGTTTGGTGGCAGAAATAAGAATCTGTGCTAACTCCGGGGTCCCAAGACCCTGCAGGGTCCAAGTTCGAGTCAAGCCAGACCCTGGGGTCCGAGCCATACTGCTTTGCAGTGTAACCGCAGCCCTGCTTGACTCAGGTCCAGAGAGTCATCCAGAAGTATCCCACAATTCCATGGGATGCCTATGCACAGGACTTGACATTTCTGAAATCAAAAGTATGTTGTGCATGTTTGGTTTTTTAATTGGGTAAATATCACTGGTCCGCTCCCCAGCTATAGCTAGCTGGCAGCTTCTGGCAGCCATGAAAGTAGAGACAAGTCATGGGAAATGATCTGAAGGAGAAGGATGTGGTTTTTCATACTAATTTAGGAATGGTGTTTCATGAGTAAGGGGCAGCATGGAAGAGCGTTGTGACGCTTGTGGGAGAAGTGGACACATGCTGATAGAGAGGTAACTCAGTAAAATAGAGACACTGAAAAAACCTAGTGGCTCCTTATCCTGAGTAAACTAGATCATCTCATTCTTCAACCAGACATTTTCAGTGACACCACCCCCTATTGTTGTAAATTCTAAATTGCAATTAGTTTAGGCTTCTCCTTAAGGAGAGTCACTGTGCCAAACAACATGCAGCTTGGTTTCGGTGTGAAGGTAACTAAAATGAGTTACCTCCAATGAGTTACCTCCAGTAACTAAAATGAGTCCAGACCAATTACCTGGACGACACCAAGTTGCACTTCAAGCACAGAGCAGCCGTGGGAGATCACTCTGCAGCTCTCCCCCAGAAAAGATGTGGAGAAACTGGAGAGACTCAAGAGGAGATCTACAACTACAAAAAAAAAAGTTTAGAAAACCAGACCTATGAGGAAATAGGGTGACCAGACAGCAAATGTGAAAAATCGGGACTGGGGTGGGGGGTAATAGTAGCCTATATAAGAAATCGGGACTGTCCCTATAAAATAAGGACATCTGGTCACCCTATGAGGAAAGGTCTAAAACAGGCCTTTATCTAAGGATAATTACATGGCTAATTATCCATGGCTAATTACAAGGATAATTACATCCTTAGAAAGCAGGAGGTTGGACTAGACCTCCTGAGGTCCCTTCCAACCCTGACATTCTATGATTCTATATAAAAGAATAGTTAGGCACTGGAATAGGCTTCCAAAGTGTTTAAAGAACAGGACAAATACCTGCCAGGTATACTGTGTTTAAACAAAGAGAAAAAATCAACAGCCCCCAGTCATACAGCACTATTCCTTTGCAATGATTCACTGGAGGTCAGCTTTTTGTGTCCTGAGAATGCCACAGAGGTAGTGTGCTGGAATAGGAAGCAGCTACTAGGACGACTGGGAAAGCACTTGGTAATGTTCATTGGCACTACTGGTACATTTACAAATAAAAGCAAAATCTGGGTGATCAACGGAACAACTGATATTGGGCTGGGAAGCTACATCTGCAACCCTACAGACATGCCAGCAGGAGACGCTTTCAGTTACCAAAAAAGAAATTACCTCCACTCTCAGTGTGTTGTACAGAAATAACCGTGAGGATAAATTCAGAGCAGTGGGCCCACTACAAGAGAAGCCAAGAATGATCTTGTTTGTATCCGAGAGTTGATTAATGTAGAGAAGGAGGACTTTTGATGTAACTGTATTTAAAAAGTATACTTGCTTTCACTTAGACCGGTAGCATGGTTTCCAAGCTGTTACACCAGGTGTCAACCAGTTCTATCCATCTGTGTCACTAACACACAGTCTAACCTTTGGCAAGTCTTAACCACCTAAACTTAATCCATTTGCAAAATGGTTAAGAGGCCATAATTTCAAGTTTCCACTAGCTTGGGGTACCTCAGAGACTGGGTTCTCAACTTGAGACATCTAGGGCAGGGGTTCTCAAACGGGGGGTCACCAGGTTATTACGGTGGAGGGTGTCATGAGCGGTCAGCGTCCACGCCCAGGTCCCTCTTCGCCTTCAGCATTTATAATGGTGTTAAATATTAAAAGGTGTGGTTTTAATTGCTGTGTGAAAAGGGTCACCAATATAAAAGTGTTGAGAACCCCGATCTAGGGTCGAACTGAAATCAAATGGAGCTGTGGGCACTCAGCTCCCCTAAAAGGCACAACGTAGCTTACTAGGGGGAACCAAGCACTGAAGCACCCCAAACTCAGGGCTCTTGTAAACCCTTACCATAAGAATTAAGCCATCTCACATAGCTGCAAGGATTCATTACTTAGGGTTTGAATATTACCATACCTTTCATCAGAGGCTCTTAATAGCCTGCACAGCCTTAGCAGGCTAGATATGGATTGTCCTGATAAGTCTTAAATGGCTCTAAAGCATTTACACATATCTGCTACATAAACTTGTTTAATCCCTCTAATTACCCAATCAATGGGAACAGCTCCAAAGGGAGTTGTTCTACCACCACCTTGGAGGGAAGCATTTCAAACTACAAGGATAGGCACAGGAAACATGATAATCCTGCACCTTTCCCCAATGCTCAAACTATCGGTTTCTCATTGACAGAAGCCATGAAAATACAGGAAATTAAAAAATAAAAATAAACCCAAATTTCAAAATACTCAGAGTCACTATTTACACCCAAAAAATTACAATAAGTGGAGCAGAATTTGACTAATACTCAAACTTGGCACTTAGATACATTACATCTTCAGAGGACTTTACAATGTGAATTAAGCCTCAACACCCATGGGAGGCAAGTACCCCATTCTGTGACAACAGGAAAACTAGGTACAGAGAGGTTAAGTATCTTACCCAAGGCAACAGACAAAGTCAGAAGCAAAGACAGAATTAGACCTCAGCAGTTTCTGGTTCTCAGCCATGTACTTGAATCTAGTCGACTACGTTATCTCTTTGAAGCCTTTGGGAGTAGACTGGTGGAGGTGGTGCAGATAAATGTTTTACTCCACCAACAGTGATTCCATCACTTTAGCACACTGGACAGTACAGGTCAGAAAGCTACCTGCTGCTGGAAATCCATTGCTCATCAGCTTGGGACAATGAAAAAGTATCAAATCAACTTCTCCATAAAAGAGCCTTCCTGGTGGCCTACCAGGGTGGACTGAAAGCGAAAATGAAATGGTGGCAGTTTCAGCTTGTGGTGTGATATTGGGGATAGAGGAAAGATTCAGGACACACAAAATGGGAGGGAACAATCAGCCAGCAGGAGAGAGAAAATACAGGTGATAACTTACGGTAAGTTGTATGGGAAAGGGATGAGGAAGAAGGGGCTGTCCAGTGATGATTAACCAGCATGGTACCCAAGAGAAATTTAGAAATAAAACTACTCGCTTCAAAACTTAGAATGTTCCTATTTGAATGTATTTTTGGTGGGAGGGAAGGAAATATAGGTACATGAAAATTAAATCAAAAGCAACATAATTTTCTTGTTAGTTAAGAAACAAGACTGCAAACTTTGAAAGCACTTTTCACTTATGCATGAAAGTTCAATATGGTGGTGGGTTTTAAGATTACAAACCCAATTACATTTTTAGAGTGCTTTTAAAATCAAGTACAACTTGTTATTCGGTTTTATCAAAATACCTCAAATGGGTCCTGTGTGCTGTTATAGAGTGGATACAGGGCTGTTGCTTTGGTTAGTAGAACATACTATTGGAGAACTAAATTTGAACTCTTACAGGATTAAGTGATATATCATTACAAGACATTTGCCTTCAGAAAAGAATCAAATTTAATAGCTTCCTTTTGTTTTGGAAATAGCTGATCAACCTCAAAGTGACTGAGAACATTTACCCAATCAATCAAAGTGAAGTGTGGTAATTTTAAGACACTAGACAAAGTTCATTCCTGATTTAATACTTCATTAACTTCAACAGGGACAAATCTGTCATATTAAGTGTAGAATGTCTGGATTGGATATAAAAACCGACAGGGTTTGTAATTAACATATATCAACTACTCTTCAGATACAAACCTTTACCCACAAAATGAAAACAAATTGCTCAGCTTTCATGAGGAAGGAAGAAGAGAGAGGCAATTAAGCATAACACTAGGAAGCCAGGAGACATGAGTTCCATGCCCATTTGTGCTACAGACTTACTTCTTTGTGACCGTGGACAATGCACTACGGTACTGTATTTGTAATTCAGTTTCTCAATTTATAAAATGAAGGGGTTTTTTAATCTGTATTGCATTAGTGTCCAGAGTCCCCAGTAAATTACACTGGCTTTGTGTAAAAGAATTAATTCCTTACCTGTTGCAATGCACTTTGAGATCTTTCAATGAAAAGTGTTACCGAGATGCAAAGTATTACTATGCTTTTATACCAGAATTAAGGTTTAGCACTCTTTACAGTCTCCAGCAAAAGTCCTGCAGTATTTGCACTTTTGCAACTTTTTTTTTCTGGGCTTGTCATGCGGACTTTTTAAAAAGACTATCTGAGTTTAACTTGTAGGTGATCACTTGAACAACAAACATTTTGAAGTGCTGCAAACGGGGATCCAATCAATAAAATACAGCGTGGAGAACAAAATACTGTAGTCTTTATAGATTTACACCATGCTTTTCATGCTGATTGACTTACAACCAAACAACATCGCAACTTAGCAGAAGCAAAACAATCAGGACAGCTAGTACACAGTACAGTCGCCAGATGGCAGCAAAGTAGAAGATTTCTCTTCAGAAATCCAGTGCAGAAGAAAGTTAGTACAAAAGTTACTCCACTCACACTAACTACCCGAGGTTGAGAGAGAAGTGTCACGCTGGGGGGGAAGCGGGGATCACTCAAACTACACAGAGTAATTGGATTAAGAGACAAGTTGCAACCTGAAACTGCTGCATCTCTATTGCATTACTAGCTCAAGCATTAGCTGCACTCAACCGTCAACCCACCCCACCATCCACCAGGCCAGCTAGCTTAAGCTCAAGATTTGTGTGAGAGGATGGGAGTCGGGTTGGGGCAAAATACAAGTTATACCTCAAGTTAACAATGCAGTGAAGCCAAAGTCTTCGAATCTGAATTTGTGCCAGCACAATTCAAGTTTCCCCACTGCTGGTGGGTGTACTGGTATGGCTAAGTCACCAGCAGTTAAGCCATCATACCATCTAACCCAGAGGTTCTCAACACATTTTTTGATGACCTCAGAGTGGTCTCACCTCTTACTGGTGGCTGCACGGACACTTTTCCCTTAAAATACTTAATTAACTTTAGAAAAAACAAATAAATATGTTCCTATACCCGTCCAAATCATTGTCATTTATTTGTGTAGGAGTTGGGGGGGGGGCGGTTTCAGACTAAAAAATAATGCTGTGAAAAGGGAGATTTGTATGTTCATTTATATCACTTTTCACAGCAGACTTAGCTGGCTAGGAGGCTGTGATTAGTGATATTAACAAACCTACAAGTAATCCTGATCCAAGCCTCCCAGCTAGCTACTAAGTCTGCTGTGACAAGTGATACTTGCATGTTCGTTAATATCACTTTTCTCAGCAAGATGGAGGACAGATTAAGCCCTGGATTGGGGGGCCAGAGGTGGAGGCAGTGGGGACCAGGGGCAATGGAGGGATGGATGCAACTGGGGGAGGCAGCAGGGACCCGGAGGAATGGGGGAGAGGGGTATGAGCTTACAAGGCCAGTGGTCCCCAGCCACATCTGGGGGCAACACAGCTAAAGTCAGGGCTCGGAACCCACTGCTGTGTGGCCAGGACCAGGGGTTGGCTCCCGCTGCCATGCAGCCAGAACCCAAAGCTGGGGCCACATGGCTAGAGCCAGGAGCTGGAGCCCAAAGCCCCGCAGGCAGGCTCCCAAACTCCTGCCACTGGAGCCTGCAGCCCAACCACCCCAGGGCCGACGCCCGAACCCCACTGCCCCCTTGTCATCCAAGATGGGTTGAGAACTCACCTGGCTCCTGCAGTGCTGTGCCCCGCCTGTCTCCAAAGGCAGTGCAGGGCAGCGCATCCAGGAGCAACAGGGATGCAGGGGGAGGCCGATACTTTGTCCCCCCATCACCATCCAGGAGGCTGTTGTGGCCACACAAAAAGGCCCTGGTGACTGCATGTGGCCACCATGGCTGCATCTGAGAAACACTAATGTAACTCCACTCAAAGAAGGCCTAGATAATACAGGGCTTGTTCAGACTAGGAATTGGAAGGTGCTACTTAACAATTGCTAAACTATGCACAAAGAAGCGTGTCTAATATTTTAAACTGGTCAAGTTAGCGCTTAATCCCTGGGTTTTAAACTTTACCACAGCGCTTGCCAAAAAATGTGTTTTTCCTGAAGAAAGCTGTAATATTTTCGTTCAGTAATGCTGCAGCAGTGCCTCATGGGACTTGTAGTTCCGGTCTCTTAGGCTCCCATTCTCCTCTATAGCCCAGGCTCCCTGGTCAAACTACTTCTCTCATGATGCACCAGTCTTCCTTTTCAGAGAGGGAGCCAATGCATCATGGCAGACGTAAACCAACTGGAGCATCCAGCCCTGAGAGGAGAATAAGGACATGAGGCAACTGAACTCCAACTCCAACAAAGCACTGCAGTGACATATCCAAGCAGAACAAAGAGAAAAGGCCCTTGCTAGAACAGTGTGTCCAGTTCTCATGTCCACATGTCAAGAAGGATTCTGATTACATTGGAGTGGGTTCAGAGAAGAGCCACGAGAATCAGGATTAGAAAACATGCCTTACAGTGAGAGACAATTTATTTTAACAAAAAGAAGGTTAACAGGTAAGTAGCTAAAAGGGAACAAATATTTAATAATGGGCTCTTCAATCTAGCAGAGAATGGTATAATACATTCCAACATGTGTAAGATAAAGCTAGATAAATTCAGACTGGAAAGAAGGTGTACATTTTTAACAGTGAGGGTAATTAACCACTGGAACCAGTTTACCACCTCTCATGGTAGAGTCTCCAGCACTGTCAATTTTTAAATCAAGGTTGGATGTTTTTCTAAAAGATCTGTTCTAGGAAATATTTCAGGGAAGTTTATGGCCTGTGTTATACAGGAGGTCAGATGAGATCATCATCATGATCCCTTCTGGCCTTGGAATCTAAAGAAATATTCCTAGTTTTGTCCCGGACCCTTGCTATACTCATATACTCATCTATAGAATGTAAACTCCGATAAAACGCGGTTGCGGATCCCAAATTTAGTAATGGTCATTAATTTTTATTGTACCCCGGTTCTCGCTAGAACACGGGACTTGGCATGGATCCCAAATCCCGCGTTCTAGCGAGGGTCCGGCGTACTTGGGGTTTTGGGCAACTGGTTTTTCAACAAAAGTGTTTCCTCTGGAAAGCCAGGCACATTTCATGAATTTAATTTTGTTGAAAACCTAGTTTTCCATTGAAAAAGCAATTTGATGGGAAAACTTCAACCAGCCCTATTCTACCAGTTTAACACACATTAAAGGCACACTGCCTTCTCTTACTAGATTAACAACATATACTGGGTAAAATATTCCAATTCCTAGTCTAGACAAACCAATGCTGGTCAAAACTCTAGCAACAGAGAATCTCAGAGTTGGAAGGGACCTCAGGAGATCATCTAGTCCAACCCCCTGCTCAAATCCCTATTTTTCCCCATTTCCCTAATTGGCCCCCTCAAGGCTTGCAGGGCCAATGCTCAAACCACTGAGCTATCCCTGTCTAGCGTTGAACACCCACCACTATCTGCGGAGGAGTTGCCTGGGTAAACTTGCTACAGTGCAGCAGTAGTGGGGATATTAAATATACAAGTGTAGACAATTTTTATGAATTGCATGGGAAAAAATCCCAACTATATAGCTGAATAGTTAACAAGTAGATCCAAATTAGGCTACTGATTAAGTTACTTCTACCAGCATCAAGATCAAGTGTTATCCTTAGACAGTTTTCATCTCTTAATATTTAACTGCAAGATGTATAAAGTAAAACAGAAGGCCCTCACAAAACTCCATTGCTCTGTTTTCAAGTATATTTGAAATGGCTTATGTCACAAGGCTATGTAGCTAAAACAAAGTTCTGTCCCCTGAGAATGATGAAAGTAACCCACAAGCTCAAGTTATTCATTATTTGTACATCAATATCAGTAAAAGTCCCACTCATGGAGGAGGACTCCTTGTGCGAGACACTGTATGAACACAAAACAGAGAGTTCCCACCCCCAAAAGAACCTACAATTTAAGAAAAGAAACAGCGGCTGGAGACATGCAGACAGATAGGGGACCACAAAATCAATGAGACAATATTGGCCAGCATGACAGCGGTCTCGGCACGCCAGCTGCCTAATTGTTAATTTTTTACAGGTATCATGGCGAGGGAAAATTTTAAGAAGGAATTGAAAGGACAAAGCAGTAGCTTAGCAAAACAAAGTCTTGAGAAACCCTCTATATAGTCTGTGAAGCAAAATAGGATCCTGCTATATAAAATAGCAATTACAGTAATGACTATTGTAACACTGGGAACAGTTTCAAGCATATACTGAAATGTATATTACTAATGCAATATGTTTATTTTATATAACATCCACTTGGACGCTTTAAAGCAAATGGCAGTTGACCATTCTTATCCATTAAATTGAGTTTGGTCATGGCAGAATAGCAGCCTGTTACCTATCTAAAGGCCCACCTGTTTTGTGTCTCATTCTGCAATAAAATGATTGTTGACCACTTAGGGCTGGTCTTCACTATGCTGGGGAGGGGTCGATCTTTTGGCGATCAATTTATTGAGTCTCATCAAGAGCGGCTCCGCCGCCGCCATGAGGATGGCAGGTAAGTCGGCTGTAGATACGCTGATTTCAGCTACGTTATTAACGTAGTTAAATTGCATATCTACAGCCCATCTCCTCCCCAAGTGAAGACCAGCCCTTAGTGCCTGTTGCTTAAAGCCTCAAGTGCTTAAATTTAGGCACTCACATGAAAATCTTGGCCTGAGTTGTTCCGATAAAGTACCTGAATGCTGCCTAAAGAATGCCTAATCAACGTATATGCAAGAACCCACACCCACAACCAACACCCCCCTACACACACACAAACCTAATACTTACGGCACCACAGGTCTACCAAGAACTATGTGATTTGTGACTTTACCATAGAAATAGGTCCCTATATCAGAAGGACTTAGCCCAAGATTTCAGTGTTGACAATCTAGGTGAACACTCCAGATTTCCCGAAAACCTACCGACAGCTATGCCTACCTTCATGCCACCAGCTTCCATCCCGGACATACCACACGATCCATTGTCTACAGCAGGGGTCTCCAAACTGCGGCCCGCGCGGCTCTCTCATCCGGCCCGCGGAGATCTTTTTGGCTCCGCGCTGGGGCCTGGAAGCGCCGCGCGCTCGGCCGCCGCCGCCAGCCGCGGGGCCTGGAAGCGCCGCGCGCTCGGCCGCCGCCGCCAGCCGCGGGGCCTGGAAGCGCCGCGCGCTCGGCCGCCGCCGCCAGCCGCGGGGCCTGGAAGCGCCGCGCGCTCGGCCGCCGCCGCCAGCCGCGGGGCCTGGAAGCGCCGCGCGCTCGGCCGCCGCCGCCAGCCGCGGGGCCTGGAAGCGCCGCGCGCTCGGCCGCCGCCGCCAGCCGCGGGGCCTGGAAGCGCCGCGCGCTCGGCCGCCGCCGCCAGCCGCGGGGCCTGGAAGCGCCGCGCGCTCGGCCGCCGCCGCCAGCCGCGGGGCCTGGAAGCGCCGCGCGCTCGGCCGCCGTCGCCGCCGCCAGCCGCGGGGCCGGGACGCGCCGCGTGCTCGGCTGCCGCCGCCGGCCAGGGACGGCTCGGAGCTGGGGCCGGGACGCGCCGCACCGCCACGCAGTTGCAGGGGGCGAAACAAGGAGCCACCCACTGCCAGGCGGCGAACCGGTCTATGGGGAGAGACCGGGTTGAGCAGGTCAGTTGGGGGGGTGAGAGACCTGGCTGGGTGGGTCAGTTGGGGGGGGGGGGTTGGAGGAAAGGAGGTTTTGGGGTGAGAGACCTGGCTGGGTGGGTCAGTTGGGGGAGGGGGGTTGGAGGAAAGGAGGTTTTGGGGGGAGAGACCTGGCTGGGTGGGTCATTTGGGGGAGGGGGGTTGGAGGAAAGGAGGTTTTGGGGGGAGAGACCTGGCTGGGTGGGTCATTGGGGGGGGGGGTTGGAGGAAAGGAGGTTTTGGGGTGAGAGACCTGGCTGGGTGGGTCAGTTGGGGGGTGGGTGGGAGGGAAGGAGGTTTTGGGGTGAGAGACCTGGCTGGGTGGGTCATTTGGGGGAGGGGGGTTGGAGGAAAGGAGGTTTTGGGGGGAGAGACCTGGCTGGGTGGGTCAGTTGGGGGGTTGATGTGTAGTGTTCATGTGTAGTGAACAGGTGTTCATGTGTAGTGAACAGGTGTAGTGAACAGGTGTTCATGTGTAGTGTTCATGTGTAGTGTTCAGGTGTTCATGTGTAGTGTTCAAGTGTAGTGAACAGGTGTTCATGTGTAGTGTTCATGTGTAGTGTATCAATGTGTTATTAAATAATAACTGAATAAAATAATATTAAATAAATAATTAAAAACAACATCCATGTTTTGATTCTTTTTTATTTGGACCTCGAGTGTGTTGTCGGCCCCCGAACTGCTATTTGATAGCTAATGCGGCCCTCGGGCTGAAAAGTTTGGAGACCCCTGGTCTACAGCCAAACACTGAGGTACAATCGTATTTGCTCCAACCCCTCAAACAGAGACCAACACCTATAAAATCTTCACCAAGCTTTCTCAAAACTACAATACCAGCACAAGGAAATAAGGACACAGATCAACAGAGCCAGACATGTACCCAGAAGCCTGCTGCTGCAAGACAAGCCCAAGAAAGAAAACAGCAGAACACCACTGGCCATCACCTACAGTCCTCAGTTAAAACCTCTCCAACGCATCATCAGTGATCTACAACCCATCCTGGACAATAATCCCTCACTTTCACAGGCCTTGGGAGGCAGGCCAGTCCTGGCCCACAGACAACCCACCAACCTTAAGCAGATTCTCACCAGCAACAGCACACCGTGCCATAACAACTCCAACTCAGGAACCAATCCATGCAACAAACCTCGATGCCAACTCTGCTCACATATCTACAACAGCAACACCATCACAGGACCTAACCAGATCAGCCACACCATCACTGGTTTATTCACCTGCACATCTACCAATGTAATATATGCCATTTTATGCCACCAATGTCTCTTTGGTATGTACATCGGCCAAACTGGACAGTCCCTATGAAAAAGGATAAATGGACACAAATCAGATATCAGGAATGGCAATACACAAAAACCTGTAGGAGAACATTTCAACCTACCTGGACACACAATTACAGATTTAAAAGTCACCATATTGCAGCAAAAAAAAACATCAAGACCAGACTGCAAAGAGAAACTGCAGAGCTGCAATTCATTTGCAAATTTGACACAATCAATCTGGAATTGAACAAAGATTTTGAATGGCTTTCTAATTACAAAAGCAGCTTCTCCTCTCTCCGAGTTCACACCTCCAATTCAGCTGCTAGAGGAATACCTCACCCTCCCTGATTTGAGATAACAAGCTGGTTCAGCCTGATTGGACTAACCTTGTTATCTCCTACCTGGTTCTTGTCTACTTATCTATACCTGCCCCTGGACACTTCCACTGCTTGCATCCGACGAAGTGGGTATTAGCCCACGAAAGCTTATGCTCCAAAACTTTAGTTAGTCTTCAGGTGCCACAGGACTCTTTGTTACCTCTGCTATTCCAGACTAACACGGCTATATCTCTGATTCCAGATTTCAAGAGTGATTTTAATGGAGCTTGAAAATAAATGTGTCATATGGAACACTAACGGTTAACCCAGGGGTCGGCAACCTCTGACAGGTGCCAAAGGCAGCATGCGAGCTGATTTACAGTGGCACTTTGCTGTCGGCCTGGGGTCCTGGCCGCCGGCCCCACTCAGCCTGCTGCCAGTCTGGGGTTCCATCCGCCGGCCCCTGTAAATGTAAAATGTGTTACTGGCACACAAAACCTTAAATTACAGCGAATAAATGAAGACTTGGCACACCACTTCTGAAAGGTTGCAGAGCCCAGAGTTAACCATTCCCATAACAAAAATCGACACACAGGAAAATATGTTTTACTTATTATGGAGACTCCAGCTGCAACTCCGTAACTCAGGCTGAAGTGAGTTTTGCACTCAGCACAGGGATTCAAGCTTTTCGGTAGGTATGAAACATACAGCATTTACTCTGCCTACAGAATGAATTTTCAAGTGAATTTGTTTGGGAGTTAAAACGAAAAGGGGATATTTTAAGAACTGGGGCTTCACTGTTCTGTATTTTGCCCTACATCACGGACACATACTCTCAACCGTAACTCTACCTTGATGCCTCGTGTGCCCAGGAGTTTATATTGCCAGAGCACCTAGAAGTCAGGTCAGGGCCTGTCACTGCACTCAGTGCTGTCTGAGTGTATAGAAAATGACAATCCTTGCCCCAAAGGCTGTACACTAGCCTTATATGGTCCATTTCCAGAAAAGAAAAAGTCAGAGACTTAGTGCGTTTCCTCTGAATTCTTTATTGCTCAGCACCAGTTTCATTCTCTCCACCAAATGACAAAATCACATGACGCTCTTCAATACCACTCCCACTTATTATGCTATGTGCTATCACGCAGTAACATCTGTACATCCCTTCTAGTACAGTGAGTTCTTTAGAGGCATATCAAGCATAAATTGCTAAACCTACTTGAAATTTATGCATTTGCTAATCCATCCGGTGGCATCCCTCCGTTTGCTGAAACTGTGCTCGTAAAGTATATTTTACTTAAAATGAAAACAATAAAGGAGAATTTAAATAAAAATAAAGTCATGCTGAAAGTGAATGTAAATGGTAGAATATCACCCTGAAATATGGCTTTGCAATCAGGGTAGCAGCTTTGTATTATGAAGTACTTTGCTTTATTTCTTTATTAGAAGAATATTTTGAAGTTTCCTATATTGCTAATCTTAAACCTATATTTTTATTAAATCAGTGCCAAATACACCAGGCAAAGCCTGCCACTCATCTTTCCCTCCCCCCCCCCCCACCACCACCACACACACCCCTTATTCATGAAGGGGCCTAGCTTCAGGATCTGATGGATCTTGTGGTATAAGTGCATGCAGGACGGAGCAAAAGGATGACAACTACAGGAACCAAAGACTGCTCCCCACCCTCTCCCTTCTATCTAAGTTCTTAATCTCCACCCATCATCATAGTATTTGGTGAGCTCCTGATCTACACTTTTGGGCAATTTATTACAAACATTTCTGGCTCAGTGTCTTGTTTTGGACTCAGAGGATGGGTGGTTGGTTCTGGTGGCTAGAACCATCCTATATAATAAAAGGCCAGGGGAAGTTTGTCCAAAGCCATCATGCGCAGTAGAGACAGCCCGGACACAGCATGCTGGGAGTTGTAGTTCGGCGGCACAAAATGGCCCGGCAGGTAATGGGGACTTGGGGTGTCAGCAAATGGAGGGGGGGAGTGAATGCTGCTGGGGGGATGAGAGGGAGTGGGCTGGGCTGTTGGGAGCATGACGAGGGGCTGAGGGGCCGTTGGAGTGGGGGGAGGGTGGAGAGAGCTGAGCGAGTGGGGGGCCGTTGTAGTGGGGGTGAAGGGGGGGATCTGAGTGAGTGGGGGGGCCGCGAGCCATTACAGTTGACACTAGTTTGAGATAAAAGTCCTTGAATCTGTGTATCAGATAAATCAGAATTGGAAAAAGGGTGGTTAGATCATATAGTCTATCTACTAGCCAGTACAAAATCTGTTCCTGATCTATAAGTGCTTTGTCGATGCCTGTTTTCAGTGCCTCGAGCAGGTTCACTTCACCATTAGAAAGTTTTGAGACTGACTTTCCTTTTGCTTCATTGAACCCCATTACTCCTAGTTACATCCTCAATTTCAAGCACCAATACTGAGTTTTGCCACTTGAGGGCACCAAAACAATTGCTAAATTCTCAAAAAGACAAACAGCAAAATGACCAATTTAGAGGCTTGGCTGAGACCAAATGCTTAAAACCTTGTGGATAACCTATTTTACAGAGAATGTGCTGTAGCACAATTTATTTTATTTCCCTTAATTATAATTGCAGCATCCAACAATACTGTAACAATTATCCGACTGTCTCCATGCTCAGCTGATACACTCAGTTTCAGAAGGGATTACAGCTCATTTGCACCTGTGACCAAAACTAGTCATCCACACCAATAGACGGACAGTAACCTTCATGCAGAAGCATCAGCTCCCTTCTATGGAAGATGCTTTGCAACAGAACTGTCACAAAGCAAAAGTTTAAAGAAAACAGACACGTATTTTGCACTTTTAGCATTAACACCTTCAGCAGTCACAGGGCACCAGGATCATTTTTGTTCTCCATAAAAACGAAATGGTATCTTTAAAGACAACTCTGATTTTCAATGCAAACATCAAGAGTGCAAGCAGTATTTATAGTAACAGGAATGAATTAAAGGTAGTCCTGTGGCCTGTGTTATCTATACAGGAGGTCAGACTAGTCAGTTACCATGCTCCCTACTGTCCTTGGTAGCACCTTTCATCCCAGAGTATCCCCAGGCACTGACTCATCACTGAAATGTACTAATGGAACACAACCATTTAGGACAGGAAGTAAATAACTTATGTATAAGTACAAGGTGGTCAAGCATTAGTTAGGGGAACAGGGGGCATTTTAGGATGTATAGCCAGGGTACCAGGGTGGGTTTTTAGACATTCTTAACTCAAGCATACAGGATGCCTTGAGCTTACTGATCTGTTTCAACGTTATAATTAAGGATAGATACTGCAGTCCTTCCTTGGGCAAAACCTTCCATTCAGTTTAGCAAAAAATGGACTGCATAGCCCAATTAGGGGGGGAAGGAAATTTACTGAAAAATGCTTTATAAACCCCTCTCATTTCAGAAAACCTGTTTGTTCTCAAGTTATGCAAGTTCCCAATGGGTACATATAAATGAATTAGTGTCTCATTTGCATCCTAGTCTATGGAGAGCACTATCACCCCAAACACTCATTAGATGCCCTACATGGGATGTATCCATAGTAAGTACCCTTGGGGAACCACATAACTGTACATTACAATACTCAGAGCTCTAAATACACAATCAGTAGGGAAATCTTGCCTGAATCGGTTACAATGGAAGAATAAAACAGGTTTGACTTTGTTTTTTAAACATATGTAAGACTTACTCTGAATTATGATCACTTCCTACCTATGCCAGGTACCCAAGAACCCCCGCCATGCTAACTTTTGCTAGTCGTTTTTTCTCTGGTGCATCTGATAGTCTCAAAGGTAAACTAACTGCACTTAAATTTTGCCTTCAAGTTATCTCTCTTATTGCTGTACTGGATTTTCTTCCAAGATAATCATTTTTTTAATTACAAGGGGTTTACTTTAAAAAAAAATGTTTAAATCAAGGTTATAAATGAAGGTGAATTTGATGGCCTCAGTCCAGTTCCCAGGAGGCTGCTGGTCCAAACACAAAAAACAGTGGAGGGATAAATAACAAGGATGAGGTATTTCTACAGAGTGCTCTCTAGGATCACACAGTAAATGGATTCATTTGAACAGCATGTACTTTAATACAGTTGAATGCAAGGCCATATCTAGGAACCATGAACATAGGTCACATATGTAAGATTGGGGGCTGCATTTTGGAAAAATTCAGAAAAAGATTTTAGGGTCACCATGGATAAGCAACTGAACACGAGCTTACAGCGCGACCTGGTGTCTGAAAGTAAAGGCTATCCTTGGATGCAGGAGAATATTGAGAAGAAATATAGATTGTTACCATTGTATATGACATTAGTGAAACCATTATTGGAATGCTGTGTCTAGTTCTGGTGTCAAAGTTGGAAAGGGTCCAGAAAATAGTTACAAGAATTATTTGAGGTCTGGATAGCCCGTCCTACAGCAAAAGACTGAAGCTCAACCTATTTAGGTTTAAGAAAAAGATAAAGAGGTGGATATGATCATGGTCTATCGGTACCTCCATAGGGAGAAGATTAGCGGACTCTTTAGTCCAGGGATCGGCAACCTTTCAGAAGCGGTGTGCCGAGTCTTCATTTATTCACTCTAATTTAAGGCTTTGCTTGCCAGTAATACATGTTAACGTGTTTAGAAGGTCTCTTTCTATGTCTATAATATATAACAACTATTGTTGTATGTAAAGTATATAAAATGTTTAAGAAGCTTCATTTAAAGTTAAAATTAAAATTAAATTAAAATGCAGAGCTCCCTAGAGGACCCAGGCAGTGTGAGTGCCACTGAAAATCAGCTTGCGTGCCGCCTTCGACACACGTGCCATAGGTTGCCTACCCCTGCTTTAGTCTAATAGACAAGGAGATAGAAGCTGAAGCTAGACCAGGGGTCTTAAACTCAAATGACCACGAGGGCCGCATGAGGACTAGTGCATCGGCCCAAGGGCCGCATCACTGACACACTCCCTCGCTGTTTCCAGCCCCGCGCCCACTCCACCCCTACCATGAGGCCCGCCTCTTCCCACCCCTTCCATGCCCCTTTGCAACCCCTTCCCTGAAGTCCCCACCCCAACGCTGTCCCCTCCCTGCCACCAGGGGTTCAGGAGGGGTGCAGGGTGTGGCAGGGGCTCAAGGCTGGGAGTTGAGGTGCAAGAGGTGTGCAAGATGCAGCAGGGGGCAGGGAGCTGGTGTGTGGGGTGCAAGAGGGGTGAGGGATGCGGCAGCGGGTCGGGGTGCAGCAGGTGACTCAGGGCAGGGAGTGCAGGAGGAGTGCAGGATGTAGGGGAATGCAAACAGGTTTCTAATGCAAACAGGCTTCTACCCAGTAGAGATACAGGAGTGGACCGATGCAAAGGACTCGAAGGGGGCGGGAGCTGCTTTACTCCTTCTAGCACAGTGGTTCTCAAACTTTTCCTATTGGTGATCCCTTTTGAACACCAAGCCTCTGAGCACAACCCCCCTCAGAAATTAAAAACACATTTTAGTATTTAACATAGTGTTGAATATCAAGAGTAAACCCGCACCGGGTCGGGAGCCGAGCTCCGCGCTGGGACTTGCGGTCGTCTGTGGAGTGGGCGCTGGACCGGAGTGTGGGGGGAGGCATCGTCTGATCCGCAGCCCACGTGACGCTTTGGGTCCGTTCCGCCAGTTGCCTCCTCCTCTCGCTGTGGCAGCGGCAGCAGACGGCCTCCGTTATGGAGGGCCAGGGGTGAGAGAGGCGCTAGAAGAGGTAAGCCTTGGGGGGGGAAGGGATGTGGGGGGGGGCGTGGGGAGCTTGGCGGGCTGCATAGAAGAGCCCTGGGGGCCGCATGCGACCCGCGGGCCGCGTGTTTGAGACCCCTGAGCTAAATAAATTTCAGGCTACAAATAAGGCACACGTTTAACTGTGTGTAATTAACCATTGCAATAACTTAACCAGGGATGTGGTGGATTTTGCATCACTAATTCTTTTAGAAAGATATCCAGTCTGATTTTAAAAGAAATGCTCTCACCCAACCAGAAGTTATGCACTGAATGCTGGAATTTCTTAGTGAAATTCTATGGCCTGCCTTATGCATGAGATCTTGACAGTTCAGTGAAACCGGTATTACCACTAGCTGCCTCAGCAATCTGACTCCCTTGCTCCCAATTTTAGTAGATCAGTCCAGAATTTTCTCATGTCAGAACTGCTGAGAAATCCTGATTCGTTAACCTTCAGAAGGGTCTGAGTAATATATGGCAGAAGAGCCTTTATTTTGTTGTATCAAATAAAGAGGTCAGGGTAGGTGCAGGATGGACAGGGCCGGCGACAGGAATTTTGGGGCCCCGTACGGCAGATCATACGCCCCCCCCCCCCCCGGTCTCCCGCCACCCGCGCCCCCCCCCGCCGCCCATGCCCCCCCCCGCCAGTCTCCCGCCGCCCGCACCCCCCCCCAGTCTCCCGCCGCCTCCCCCCCCCCCGCCGATCTCCCGCCGCTGCTGGGTGCCGGGGGAGGGGGCTGGTGAGCGCGCCAGTGGCTGCCCGCAGCCGCGCCTTGCTCACAGCCCCGGCAACAACGGGGTACAGCAGCGTACCGGCCCCGGACTTCAGGGGCCCCCCTGAAGTCCAGGGCCTGGTACAGCTGTACCCGTTGTACCCCCCTGTCGCCGGCCCTGAGGATGGAAAGCAAGTAACTAAAGAAGGCATTTGTTGTACACACATAAGTAGACTGCAGATATACCTATTAAACGAGTCCTTTTCCAGGCCCTTTTCAAGACTTTAGCAAACTGGACTGTAGCAGAACTAAGTCTGTGAGGTAAAAAACAGCAGGACTTGCAAACACCATGCATTCTCCTTATTGCAAAAGTAACTAATAATCCAAGATTCACTATTAGAATTTAAAAGAGCAGCTAAAAAAGGGAAACTAGTACAGAGCAGTAGCTTTAGAGTTAAGCAGCCTCTCCCACATCAAGCACCTGTCATACGTTTAGTAAATCACTTGGAAACTATCAGCACAGTGTGAAGTATTTAACACCTGCCCCAAGATCCACAATCCAGCTAGAAAAAACAAACTTAGCCAATATTTCCTCACAGAAGAAAGTGTGTAAAGATCAACCTGAAGGCTAACTGGGGGAGGGCAAGCAAACAGAGGAAGAATTAACACTGACTACACTTGTCAACACCACAAAGATCAGCAGTAAAAGCCAAGGAAGTGTGAAGCCTAGATCTCAGATCAGAGAGGTAGCCGTGTTAGTCTGGAATAGCAGAGGTAACAAAGAGTCCTGTGGCACCTTAAAGACTAACTAAAGTATTGAAGCATAAGCTTTTGTGGGCTAATACCCACTTTGTCGGATGCAAGCAGTGGAAGTGTCCAGGGGCAGGTATAGATAAGTAGGCAAGAACCAGGTAGGAGGTAACAAGGTTAGTCCAATCAGGCTGAAGGAGCTTTTTAACTCAAATCAGGGAGGGTGGGGTATTCTTCTAGCAGCTGGATTGGAGGTGTGAACTCGGAGAGAGGAGAAGCTGTTTTTGTAATTAGCAAGCCATACATCTCAGATGTCACTTATGAACTCCCTTACACCTTCGGTAGCAGTATGATTTACCCAACACTTCAGACATTGGAGGTGAACTGAAAAGAGTTTATTTACATTTCTCCCCTCTCTTTTTAAAAAGAAGTATACTAAAAATGTTTCCCTCCATTTTTTTTCTTGATCAACCAGTTTTCCCCACTCACCTGAGGTCACTAAATCTAGAGTTTCTTTCTAATGCTTTGTTCTCAAGTTGAGCGCACTGGGGTTCAAGGGATACAGACTTCAACAGCCTAAACATTTTCAGAACTTCAGCAACAGTCTGGCCCCAAAAGCCACGAAGATATGTCAGTGTCAACTCATTTTAAAATGCAAGCAACTTAAATCAACCCTGTCACAGTTAAGGGCAACTGCACCTGTATTTCCCCCTTGTGGTCCTGCAGGGCACCCACTCTAGACTTCCAGCTCCTCAGCCATCACTTCTCTTGGGAGAAGGCCCTCTCCCTCTTAGCTTGGGGGTTTTCAGGCTGCACAATCCCCTGCCTATACTATGATATCCCAAGCAAGCCAGACTGCATAAATAGGCCAGCATCTGTGCTTTGCTTTCTCTCGGGGTATGAACAGCTGTATTGGCCAGCAGTCACAGTTACCACACGTAGCTCTTTCTAAAGCAAGCACATTCTTCAGGTGAAGCATTACAGAGAAGACATTAAATACACCAAAAGAACCCACACACATGCTAAAAAGTTTACCAGAGATCATCCCAACTCCAGCATTGGGCTCCGGTAGGTGTCAGTCCTTCAAAACCCACAACTGGGTTTCCCCCATGGTTACAAGTCCATAACTGTCTCAGATTTGGAACCAGAACAGCAGGAATAGTTGAGTCTCTTTTTTTAATACAGCTAGAGCCATTGATCTGCAGATTCCAGGAACAGGTAATCAGCAGACAGTGGTCCTCTCCAGAGGGTGCAGCTTCAAAAGGCTGGGTTTTTGCGTAACGAAAGGTCAGAAATTTGTATTCACCTTCTTCTAGAAATTCCCCGGGCAAATCCATGAACACAGTCCCAAAAGTCCATTATTGTCTGGTACACTGTTCAATACAGTTCTTTGAAGTTCATAACTAGGGCCCCACCAAACTCACAGTCATGAACAATGCATCACAGGCTGCAAAATCTGATCTTTTGTTTGCTTTTACCCTATATACTATACAGATTTCACAGGGGAAACCAGCATTTCTCAGATTGGAGGTCCTGACTCAGTCATTTTAGATGGCTCTCAGAATTGCCACCCTTACTTCTGCACTGCCTTCAGAGCTGGGCAGCCGGAGAGCAGTGGCTGCTGGCATGGTCCCCAGATCTCAGGACAGTGCCCCACCAGCAGCAGCACAGAAGTAAGGGTAGCAATACCCATACCATGCCATCCTTACTTCTGTGCTGTTGCTGGCGGCAGCTCTGCCTTTGGAGCTGGGCCTCCAGCTAGCAGTTACTGCCCTCCAGCTGCTCGGCTGTGAATGCAGCACCACTGCTAGCAGCAGTGCAGAAGTAAGGGTAGCAGTACTGCAACACACGCCCTACAATACCTTGGAACCGCCCCACAACTCCTTTGGGGATGATGACCCCCACAATTACAGCACCATGAAATTTGAGATTTAAATATCTGAAATCGTGAAATGTAGGATTTTTAAAACCTATTAATGAAAGTGACCAAACTTGACCGTGAATTTGGTAGGGCCCTATTCCAAAGATTTCCCAGGCTTAACATTACATCACCCAGAGAGGTTGCATACAATCCCAGCCCACAATAATACATAGCCTTTGCATTTAATACAATGGACTCCTAAAATGCTTAAAATTAATCCAATAAGGTTTTTCAAAGATATTACAGGAAACTGCCAACTCTCTTTAAAATAGTTACTGCAATCCATTTCTTAATGTTAATTGGTAATACCAACTCATCCAGCACCGCTAACATACACTCATTTGGAGAAGGAAAGATAGAAGCACAAAGTTTTTGAGAGAGCAGTGAATATGGTGTTCCAGAACACGTGCATTTTTGACAGGTCTAGAGGATGTACGAAAGGCTAGCATGTGATTGTTTGCACCTCCAACATTCATGTGTGATGCCAATCTAGTCTTAAATGTTCTGGACTCCTGTAGTACCTGCTTCCTATCTTGTTCTGGAAGAATCGCAAGGATAAAAGACGTGAACTATCTTTCACATTAAGTAAGATATCTTCCCAGGTTTCTATGGAGACAGTAAGGCTAAATTCTTTCTCCAATTTTTCAATATTGAGATTGAGAGGGTAATGCAAAGCACTACACCACCTATAAATAATTCCAATAAAGTGACTTCTGGTTCCATACTTCTTAACAGCTTCTAGAGGTGAGACAGCCCAATTGTCCCTGTACTTGCATAAATCCTTAAACATAGCCACTGAAAGAAATAAACGTGAGTCATCAGTAGAATAGATTTGTTAGACATTTAATTCAAAGAGGCCAGTCTATCATCTTGTATTACATCTTTTTGTTAATCCTTTTTCTATCCAAATTGTCTTCAGTATGGAGATGGCCTTGATCCTGAGACACAGAGTTACTCCATATTGGTCCAAGAAGAGAAGCAACACTGGATTTTTCATTAAAGGTATAGGTAGCCTCTTAAAATTATTCCTGGGAGAATTCTGTGCCACTGCTTGCGCACAGAATTCATGCTGTGCTCAGATTTCTTTGCTTCCCTGCAGGAAAATGACTGATAGGGAAGCAAGGGGAAGCCGCAAGAGTGGTCACGTGCCCCTTCTCAGTGTGTGGCTTCAGCGGAGAGGTAAATCACTGCAGGGAAGGAGGAAGCCTGGGGACACGCCGGCCAGGTCAGACCCACCTCCCGAATCCCCATGCATCTAGACTACCCTTAGCCAGGCTCCCACACAGAGATCTTAACCTATCAGGGGCTAGCAATCTTTATCTATAACCAATCATTTTACAATTCAAATGTTCACTTGCATATCAGACATCCTTCAGGCACTTTTCACTTGACCAGAAGGTCCCTCACTCTATGGCCTTGTTTATACGTTCCATGTCTATCTCTATGCACAACTAATGAGGCTCTGCAAAATAACATCTTAATCAGTATGTATGTATCTGGCCTTCAACTAAAACATTCTCTTCTGGGAATGGCTCAAAACTAAAGACAAACAGGGCAAAGATCTTGGATTCAGGTCTCCAGGCCTACTTTTAGCTATAGACAAAAGCCAGCCCAGAATTATACATTTTTATCTCCACACTAAGTCCCCCACACCCAAATCTCCACACCGAGCCTTACCCCCTGCACTAGGAACCTCCCGATGAGCCTCTCTCCCCTGCATTCAGACCGCCACCCCTGCACCCAGACCATCAAGCCCCACCATGCTGCACAGATCCACACCCCTGCATCCACACCACTTCCCACTGAGCCCCCATACTCGAACTCCCACCCCAATGAGCCCCACTCATGCATCTGGACCACCCCGACTAGCCCCCCACACCTGGACACTCACCCCACTGACCCCATCAAGCTTCACCTGCACTCCCACCCCAGCAAACCCCTGCCCCCCGCTGAGCCTCAACCACCTTCACCTGGACCTCCTGCTCAATCCCATTGCCCCTGAAACCACTCCCCCAAGTCCTGTGCATCCAGATCCCCCACACACCCTGACCCCTCACTGAGCCACATGCACCCAGACTGCCACACACAGAACCTTCTCACCCCATACTAAGCCCTTCCATACTTGAACCCTGCTGCGCTGGGTCTTCCTGCCCACACTTGATGCACCTGACGCAGAGTGTGTTTCTTGCGCTGTGTCAGGATTGGGTGCAGCCTCACTATCAAGTCTGTGTCCCAGGATGATGGAGCTAGGGAGAGAGAGAGCTGCAGGGTGATCTCCCACTGCTGTGTAGCCAGTGGCCGGTGCTCCCCACTGCCACATGAGAGCCTCCACATTTATTTATTAACAAATAAAATTTGCAGAATTTTAAAACTGTGTGTGCAGATTTTTTTATTGTTTGGCAAAGAATTTTTAGGCAGAGAATTCCCTCAGAAGTATCAAGTACATAAAAGAAGATAAGGGACCAACTAAGTATTTTTATCTCCACACTAAGTCCCCCACACCGTATAGCTAAGCTTTTCACAGTCTCAAACCAGGCTGGTATACAGGTATACAGAGATATTGCAAGAGAACCACCTTACAACAGGAAGCATTTGAAATGCTCGACAATATAGATACAAATCTGGCAGTCCCATACCTCAAGTTGCCCAGGATTTTTTAAGGATCTTGTGCGACAAGCAAGGCCATTTTTTATCCCAGATAAATTGCATGATAAGCATATTTATTTGAGCAAAGAGCAAGGGAAAGACCTTGAAAAACAACACGGCAATGATAAAAGTAACCTTAGGCACATATTCATTTTGTCTATTTCTGTTCTCCCCAGTAAAGATGATGGGAGGAGATGCCATCTCTCTCACTCTCTCATTTATTCTAATATCTAGTCCATATTTATAAAAACAATTTTGGGAAAATTAGGACAAACTTTTAACACCTAAATAAGTTATTTCCTTATTTTTTATCCCAGTTAATGTGAAAACCAGAGATCTTAAAAAAAAATCCACTATATTCAATAACAATGGGATCAATGAGGATGGATTCCTCAATAGTACAAAAATGTCAGCAGCATATAAACTGATTTAATATTTTTTCCAATTTATAGTCACACCTTCAATGGCTGAGTGCTGAAATACGTATACTGCCAATAGTTCAAGAGAGACATTAAGAAGGAGGGGTGAGAGGGGACAGTCCAGGCATGTCTCTTTCTGAGTGAGAAATACTACTATTAGTTCAGAGTGAAGCAAGGGGAGAGTTGTATAATACACTAACCCAGTTCAGGAATATTAGTCCAAATCTGAATTATTATTTTTTTAGGACAGACATTAGATAAGGTCTTTCAACCCTATCAAAAGCTTTCTCTGATTCTAGAAATAAACCTATGGAAGGAACATCTGACATCAGACTGATTTTTCTTATCTTATCAGCAGCCAATCTTCCTTTAGCAAAACCCCAACCTGATCTGTATAATTGATGGGATGATGGTGTTCAGTTGCGTTGCTAAAATGTTTGTCATCTGTGTTCATTCAAGAGATGGGGCAGAAGTCACCACATTTGCAACCATCTTTGTTCTTCAATATTAAAAGTAATTCAAGCAGTTCTCATTTCACAAGACATAGTGCCTTTTTCAATGTTTCAGTGAAGATCTTTGAAAGAATAGAAGATAACTGATTACAAAATGCTTTGTAGAAATCATCCCAGGGACCTTGACGGAACTAATTTTTCATAGCTTGTTCAACTTCTTGTGTTATGATAGCTTTGTCCATAAAACACTTGTCCTGAAGTGAGGATATCAAAAGGCAAAAATATTAAAAATGATCAAATTTATTAGAGTCAAATTAGCTGTCTGATTTATACAAAGCTTGACAGAATTGCTTAAAATAATTATTTATATCTATTGGCTCAAGATTGGCACTCTTTCTCTTGCACTAAGAAAAATATTGTTGTTGGCTGCTTCCATCTTAAATCTTCTGGCAAGTAGTTTACCTGCTTTATCACCCCATTCATAATATCTGTGTCTGACCCTGTTAAGTGCACATTCGACTTGGCTGGATAGGTATTCATTATATTTAGATATGATTAGAGAATATAAGAGGTTTTCATTATTAGGGTTACTCTTGTGTGTTCTCTGCAACTCATCTACAGTAAAACCTCAATATAATGGACTAATTCGGGCGAGGGGGTATCCATTAAAGCCGAAAGTCTTTGAAAAATTCAGAATTACCTCCATTTGGACTGTAAATATGTCCTAGAGTTAACTTATTTGAGCTGAAACAGCCTTCAAAAAGAACTTATCTTCCTTCAGGCTCAGTACAAGACTGTACACATTGAAAAGTTATACTTTTATGAATTAACACAGATGATTAATGATACTCAAAGCCTACCCACATCTTCTTGATTCTGTCGGGATCTATTTCTGCTAGATGAGTTTCCTGCAATAAAGCTACTTTAAGATAATATAACCTTATAATAAAAACACATATTTCCCCACTGATACTGTAAAACCACATCTCTAGGATATGGTCTGTGTATTATATATATATATATATATTAGATACTGGTTTGTTTCTAGTGAGTTTATGCCTTCAACTGAGCCTCTAAGAGGGGTCATGTATACAAAAAGAGCTATAGTTAAATAACATGCATCTTCCAAATTATATTTGTAATAGAAAAAAAAATTAGCAGACTTAAAACAAGACAGTGTGGGCATATTCAGATTCCAGATGGTTTCCGTGCCACCTGCTCCTCCCCTCCCTATATTATCTAATAGTCTAAATATCTCTAAATGCAAATCTATTTTAAGTCCAGTATTACCCTGTAAATAAATACCACTGGGTATTCTAGAACATGCACACTAAAAAACTTCTTTAGGTAGGAATAATGTATACATATATACACATGTATACACACACACACACACTTGTCACATGTAAATTTACAACTTGGTAAATCAAATCTAAATTACAAAATCTAAACATAAAAAATACAATATAAAAACAATCATATTCATGGTATGTCAAATGCTGTGCACAAATTGAATAACCAGTGCTATTTAAGGTTTAGGTTATAGTCTAATTTACATCTCAGGAGTATTCACTGTTCCAAGGGACTTGTGGTCAACCTAACAATCCATCAGAGGCAGAGCAAGTTGTGATGATTAGTGCAGATAATACGTCAGTCAGTAGACGTACTATAAACCCCAGCTTAGCATTAAACTGTTACTTATGCATTGAAATGCTATACAATTGTTATTATTGCTTAATTCCAATGGAGATCAACAGAACAGGAGAGGGACTGAGGGGTTCAGAGGGCAAGAGGGGGATCAGGGCTGGGGAAGGGATTGGAGTGCAGGGGGAGTGAGGGCTCCTACTAGGGGAGCAGGCTGGGGATGAGGGGTTTGGGATGAAGGAGGGTGTCTGGGCTGGGATCGAGGGGCTCGAAGGGGGAATCAGGGCTGGGGCAGGGGGGCAGGGTAGGTCCTAGGGGTGCAGGCTCCAGGCGGCACTTACCTGAAGCAGCAGCACATATTCCCCCCTCCAGCTCCTACACAGAGGCGCAGCCAGGAGGCTCTGCACACTGCCCCGTCCAAAGGCGCTGCGCCCCTGCAGCTCCCATTGGCTGCAGTTCCCGGCCAATGGGAGCAGCAGAGGTGGCACTTGGGGAGGGGGAAGCATGCGGAGCACCCTGGCTACCCCTATGCATAGGAGCTGGAGGGAGGACATGCCAGCTGCTTCCCAGGAGCCACGTGGCGTGCAACCGGACACTCAACAGCCCAATCAGCGGTGCTGATCAGGGCCGTCAGGATCCCTTTTCGATCAGGTGTTCCAGGTGAAAACCGTACACCTAGTCACCCTACCAATAACTCCAGAAATGGAAGGAATTATTCCTGAATACTACGCAAGTGAACAGTTATCAAACCCAACAGCATGTGGTGCCATATATGGATTTTCTTCTGTGGTACTCAAACATCCTGTCTTGTAATTTCACCATTTATCTGTAGAGGTGAGAGAGATTTCCATGCAGTCTCCTGGAACTTTTTACTTTCAAAACATTCTGAAGGCCATACATTTTTTGCCCATCACTCACAGTAAACTGATAATGCATGAGTATAAAACAGCTCACCCAGAGATTTAGAAAACCCTTTTCCGGATCTCCCTCCTCCACAACACATGTAGCTTAAAAAGCTAAATTCAAACAACATGGGAGACGGAGGAGGATGGGGTGTAAATTTAAGCATGTCATTCAACAGAAGTTTAGAATTTCGCCTTGAGAGGAAAAAATAAAGTCCTATCTCTCTTCCTGTATGGAACCATACAAAGAAAAAAATAGCAGAACACTACTTCAATAAAAAAAACACAGGATGTGTAAAAATAGGGTTCCCGATTACAACAGGACAGTCAACTATTTATGAGTTCCACTTCATATAAGATTACTTATCGGTGTCTCCCCCATTTCCAGCAGCTATCAAGGCTTCTATCGACACAAAGGTCTTGAATATTTACAATTTAAAGTGAAACAGAAATTTGTCTACCCACAAACTTACACTGGTTTAACTAAAGTGCTTGTAAAGTTACTTATTTAAACTACTGCAGATCCCGGTGTGGACACCCTTTAATTGGTTTAAACATGTATATGCAGATTTAGCCCAGTGCAGATTCTAACTGTATTCAACTACATCAGCATAAATTGCGTTTAAACCAATGTAAAGGAGCTCTGCCCATGCAGGGATTAGCAGCAATTGAACTAAATCGATTTGAAACTCATGAAAATTAAGCTAGTACAAATCTACTACATCACCTGTGGTTTTAATTAGGAACCAGAGACAAGGCGAGCATATCTTGACTTTAGCAAAGCTTTTGATACGGTCTCCCACAGTATTGTTGCCAGCAAGTTAAAAAAGTATGGATTGGATGAATGGACAAGAAGGTGGATAAAAAGCTGGCGAGATCACTGGGCTCAAAGGGTAGTGATCAACTGCTCGATGTCTAGTTGGCAGCCGGTATCAGGCAGAGTGCCTCAGGGGTCAGTCCTGGGGCCAGTTTTGTTCAACATCTTCAATAATGAGCTGGATGATGGGATGGATTGCACCGTCAGCAAGTTTGCAGGTGACACTAAACTGGGGGGAGAGGTGGATTAGCTGGAGCGTAGGGATAGGATGCAGCATGACCTAGACAAATTGGAGGATTGGGTCAAAAGAAATCTGATGAGGTTCAACAAGGACATGTTCAGAGTCCTGCATTTAGGGTGGAAGAATCCCAAGCACTGCTATTCGCTGGGGACCAACTGGCTAAGCCGCAGTTCTGCAGAAAAAGACCAGGGATTACAGTGGACGAGTAGCTGAATATGAGTCAGCAATGTGCCCTTGTTGCCAAGAAGGCTAACGGCATATTGGCCTATATTAGTAGGAGCATTGCCAGCAGATCTAGGGAAGTGATTATTCCCCTCTATTATTCGGCACTGATGAGGCCACATCTGGAGTACTGCATCCAGTTTTGGGGCCCCCACTACAGAAAGGATGTGGAAAAATTGGAAGGAGTCCAGTGTAGGGCATTGAAAATGATTAGGGGGCTGGGGCATATGACTTATGAGGAGAGGCTGAGGGAACTGGGGTTATTTAGTCTGCAGAAGAGAAGAGTGAGGGAGGATTTGATAGCAGCCTTCAACTACCTGAAGGGGGGTTCCAAAGAGGATGGAGTTAGACTGTTCTCAATGGTGGCAGATGACAGAAGAGGGAGTAATGGTCTCAAATTGCAGTGGGGGAGGTCTAGGCTGGATATTAGGAAAAAATAATTTCACTAGGAGGGTGGTGAAACATTGGAATGGGTTACCTAGGGAGGTGGTAGAATCTCCATCCTTATAGGTTTTTAACGTCAGGCTTGACAAAGTCCTGGCTGGGATGATTTACTTGGGGTTGGTCCTGCTTTGAGCAGGGTGTTAGACTAAATGACCTCCCGAGGTCTCTTCCAACCCTAATCTTCTATTATTCTTCTATGTCTAGTGGTCAGAGAAAGGGTATGAGCACCATTAGAGCTGGGACCTATTCCTCACTGCTACTTATTTGTTTTGTGACCTTAAGTAAGTGTCTGTATACCTCAGTATCAGAGAGGTAGCCACGTTAGTCTGGATCTGCAAAAGCGACAAAGCATCCTGTGGCACCTTATAGGCTAACAGTTGTATTAGAGCATAAGCTTTCGTGGGTGAATACCCATAACCCCATGAAAGCTTATGCTCTAATACATCTGTTAGTCTATAAGGTGCCACAGGATGCTTTGTTGCTTTTGTGTACCTCAGTTTCCCCATCTATAAAGATAATACTAACCCACCTTTGTAAAGCTCTTCTAAGCCATGGCTTAGAAATGCAAATTAACAGTGACAAGGTAGAATGGCGGCCCAGCTGAGCCCAGTGAGAAATCCCGCCAAAAGCATGCTGTGAATAGCAGTAGAATCCATTTCTCCATGGGGACAGCTACACATCAATATTGGTCAAGCGTCAGTGCACCTCTGCCAGTCCTGGAAACGGTCAAAATATTAGCATACCCTGAGATAGACAACCTAGTGGTTACAATGTCTTCACTAGCACTTACACCATTGGTAGCATCAGTGCTAGCTAAAGAGACAAAATCTGAAATCTTTAAATACCAACTCCCTCCATGGACTTTAGACCTCCCATGTCGGTTTCCCTACACCCACTTTACAGCTAATACGTGCCTCAGAAAAATGTCCCCAAATTAGTGTGTTTAATAAACACTGGGAATCATCATCCTCCATGATATCTAACCTGATATATTTCCCTGCACATAACAATACTTATCAATAGGCCATTTTGTAAGAGGCTAGCTACAAACAACCCTTTTGGAGAGTTACTATTGTCAGACAGTTCAAGCTCTGAAGCACTCTCGGCAGAGATCATGGTATTTGCTGCATCTGTTCCAAGCATGCTCTAAAAATACAAGCCACATTTAGGAGATTCAAAAAGCATGCCAAGAGCTCATTAAAGAGTGACAAACTCTGTCTAAAAAAGCCTTCCGGCTGCACTTCAGAAGCTTGAAAACAAGGGAGGGGAAGGGCAAGGACTTGTGAGAAAAACCAAGGCTGCTAAAATTTCATATGTAAAAGTAACCCCAAAAATCAATAAGAAGCAGGCCTCAGCATCTGTAGTGTCTACAGCAGTGGTGGACAACTGCAGACCGTGTGCTGCGCGTGGCCAGTCAGGGTAATCCGCTGGCAGGTCGCGAGACAAATTGTTTACATTGACCTCCCCAGGCACAGCCAACCACCGCTCCCAGTGTCCACAGTTCTCCATTCCTGGCCAATGGGAGCTGTGGGAAGCAGCAGCCAGTGTAAACAAACAGTCGTCAAACACTGGTCTATGGTATGAGTGGCAAATCATCCAACGTTAAACCTTCACCAAACATTCTGTTAATATCTACACACAAGACACTATGGTCACATCTAACAGCTGGAAACCACAAAGCCTAGTCACAAATTACAGTTACACACAGAGTCACGCGCACGCCTACGAGTACACAGCTCTTTCTGAAAAGAAAATTTAAAGCATGAAAGGAAATAAGTTGCAGCTCCTAGGAATCGCAACAACAGCTGAGACCTGTGGTCCCTCTAGTCCAGAATCCTGTCTCTGATAGAGGCTACAGCAAGATGCTTCCGAGGAAGATGCAAGAAACCATGCAGTACGCAGACGTGGGATAACCAGTCCCCAGGGAAGATCTCATCTTAATCCCTGATAGAGAATGGTTTAAAATCTGAGTTTATATTCTAGCAAAAATTGTTACCATTAACTATTATAACAACTCTAGATGGTCTTGTCAATATAAGTGTCCAACTCAGAAGAATAAAATGGGAGCAGCGTGGAGTGGCAAGAGAGAAGGGGGAAGAAGAGTAGTTCTTCTGGTCAGTATCTAATGTTAATTCAAACCTCAGAAATCCCCTGATGACTGAAGACTCCAAAAAACTTTGGTATGATTGGTAATTATCCTATATAATCACCTGGTGCTCAAATTGGCAGCCAATTTGACATCCTGTAAGCAACAGTTATAAGTGACTGAAACCTCTCACTGCCAGAAGCGGGACTGGAGGACAGTGGATGGATCACTCGATAAATTGTGTGTTCTGTTCATTCCCTCGGAAGCATCTGGCACCAGCCACTGTCGGAAGACAGGATACTGAGCTAGCTGGACAATTGGTTTGACCCAGTCTGGTCATTCCTATGTTCTAAGTAGGAGGTTTCCTTTTCTTTGCAATAGTCCCCATGTACTGGTTGGAAATCTATGGAACAGGTATAGGTTTCTTTTCTCTCCTGACTGAGGTTAAGTGGGGACTAAATAATGAATCTTACATTTGTATTAAAATGCAAAATTAACTAGTTTAATGCAATAAATATGTGCAGGCCTCTGAGAAGTGATTACGTAAAAATGAGACCTTCTCTATCACTTGTCCCCAGTGAGCAGTCAGTCATACCCAACTAAAATAAGGTCAATTTCAACACTGTTTTTACATCAAGATCACTACAGCTACTGGGGAGGGAGTTGGATTCCATTCCTTTTCATGCCTCGCCAGAATTGTTAGCGAAGCGTTCCAGTTGCAGGATGAAATTATGCCTTTGTTTATATTTGTGCAACACATTTGAAGACGTGCTTCTGCAACCTCAGTGAACATTATAATCAAACAGTTTAAATGGAGGAAAGAATTGCATATCCCCAGGGCCGGCTCTAGGAACCAGCAAACCAAGCACGAGTTTGGGGCCATGTATTTTCAGGGGCGGCATTCCGGCCATCTTTTTTTGGGGGGTGAGGAGACAGCAAATGCCTAGGGCCGGCCCTGGTAGCAGCAGCGCGTCGTGCACCCTGGGGTCACTGTGGTTTGCACTGCCAGCCGCCAGGAGGAAGCACCCACACCTTGTGGCTAGGCCGAGCGGCCTCCGAGCGAGGGACTCTCAGGCTGGGGGCCACCCCGCAGGGCACACGGAGCCGCTGCAGGTGCCGCAGGGCAACCTCCCCCCAGCGCCGCAGCCAGGACTGGGCGAAACGGCCCGAGCCACCCAGGGGCTGCAGCAGGGCAGCCAGAAGCAGCAGCAATGGGGCCATAGAGGGCGGGAAGCTGCCGCGAGGGGCCCACGTCCCACTCTATGTGGCTCCGCTCCCTCTGGGGCTGCCCTGCCCTGGCTCCTCAGGCCCCTGCCGGGGCGATCCCCCCAGCTCTGCCACCCCAGGTCCCAGCCGGTCCTGGAGGTGGGAGCCCCGACTGGAGGGACCCTGCGCTGAGGTGTGGCCTGGGATCCCCCTTCTTACCCAGATCCTGCCAGTACCAGGCAGGCTGGAGGCGAGGGGGGAGTGGGCGGAGTCAGACTGGAGGGGGGGAGCCCAGGGCTGGGGCAGCAGGGGGTGTGGGTGGGGGAGGACACTGGTGGGGGGCGGGGAGGGTGAAAGCCCAGGGCTGGGATGGAGGGCAGCAAAATATTTTTTTGCTTGGGGTGGCAAAAAACCTAGAGCCAGCCCTGCATATCCCTGGATCTAAACTTGATTGCTAGAGACCCTCGGGCACACTGTTTACCATCTGGTATTTAACTGTGCTAGTACCTAAAGGTCCGAATCAGGATCGGGGCCCTGTGGCATTAGATCGTGTACAAATACGTAACAATACCATCCCTGCCACAAAGAGCCTACAGTTTGCAACAAGATATGGCACATGAGGGTCAAACAAGAGGATGAGGGTTAACAGCAAAATGACTTCAAGGTTACAAATGTTAACTGTGGAGACAACTCAATACCTATGAATCCCTTACCAAAAAATAAATAAATCATCCCCTATGGTACACTATGCTGACTGCCCCTTATCACAGGTAATTTTGTAATGCTCAGCTTTGCCCCCTATGCTTAATCAAAGAAAGGATCATCTAACGATCTGACACACAACAATTTCACACTAGTGAATTTTGGTACTGATCACAATGCATTGTGACCACACTGATTAATTCTGACAATTATAGGAGAAAATTCCATTCACCCACATATCTCGGCAAACAGCAATTAAGGGGAACAAAATACTGAAAAACGGCACCACAGCAAAAGGATTTTGATAAAAATCACAGAAGTGTAGGACTGGAAGGGACCTCAAGAGGTCACCTAGCCCAACCCCCAGCACTGAGGGCAGGACTTAGTGTTAATGTTACACTGGGCAGTGACAAAATGGCACAGACAACCAGTAATGGGACAGAGCTATTTTCCTATAGGTTGCCAATTGAACCCAAGCTCAAATTAGTAATGCATGAAAGTTGTAACATACAAGTCAATGGATCGTAGCTTAGTTCACAGATAACTGACACAAATGACACTAATTGCCCAGTAGGCTGACAATCTCCGCAGAGACCAGTGGAGACTAGGTTGCTCTCTCACCCCTAGATGTGCTCTTAGGGCTTGGCTATACTGGCGCTTTATAGTGCGCTCGCTTGCTGGCTCAGGGGGGTGAAAAATCACCTCCCTGAGCACAGCAAGACAGAGCGCTTTAAAGCACTAATGTGGACAGGCTGCGAGCACTGCGAGCTAACCCCCTTGTGGAGGTGGATTACCAGGAGCACTGGGATAGCTCTCTCCCAGTACTCAGGAGTGGCCACACTCGTGCTTCAAAGCGCTGCCGTGGGAACGTTCCCGCGGCAGCGCTTTGAAAGTTCAAGTGTAGCCAAGCCCTTAGCTGAGGAACACTGATGTGGCAGGGTGGGGACGCTTGCATTGTTTCTGGCTCTGCTATTCCAGTGTAGATCACAGGATTTTAGTCAGCTGGGCTGTCAGCCTGGCACCTTTCACCAGCACTAAATTCACACAAGAGTATGAGAAAAAGGAAACCATCATCCAGTATTTTGAAGTATCCCTAAGACAAGAGCGGCTCTTGAAATACACTCAGCTAGTTCTCTTCATAAAGAGGGTAGAGATGAGGATGTTCATGTGTTGTAGAGTTAATAGCCAGTCTACTCAGCAAAGCCACTGTTCCTTATTCCGCAGCAGGAGTCTTGTTACATGTCACCCGGGAGACTGACTCAGACATTAGACATGGAAAGAGCCGTATTAGACCATCCCTTATTGCTACTCTGAACTGATCTATGAAGGGTCACAGGCTGTACAAATAACTGAGGGGAGGGACAGGAAAACCAGTTTTAAACCTAGCCTATGCTACTGGCAGCGCTGCACTGTTCCTTACCGCAAAACTCCCATTGTTTAAACTAAGCTAAGTTAGCGTTTTCACCTATACTTGGAACATGACTGACAAGGATGTTAATTCCACTATACATGTTTTTACAAAGCATTTCTGTCGACTCAATTCATACATATCATAGACTTAAAGGTCAGAAGGGACCATCGTGATCACCTGGTCCAGGGGTGGGCAAACATTCTGCCCCGAGGGCTACATCAGGGTTGCAAAATTGTATGGAGGGCCAGGTAGGGAAGGCTGTGCCTCCCCAAACAGCCTGGCCCCACCCCCTATCCAGCCCCCCCTGCTCCCCTCCAGAGATCCCCTACTCCAACCACCCTCTATCCCCTGACTGCCCCCCCGGGAGTCCCTGCCCCTTATCCAACTGCCCAGCCCCAGCCCCCTTACCATGTTGCTCAGAGCAGTGAGTCTGGCTTCGTATGGAGCCAGACACGTTGCCCTGCCGGAGCGTTCAGCCACCTCCCCCCCACCCACCCCGATCGCTGCCCGCACAGCGGCATGGCTCCGGGGGAGGAGGAAAGGCAGGAGAGGGGCTAGGGGTAGCCTCCCCAGCTGGGGGGCCAGGCACAACGGTTCCATGAGCCGTCATTTGCCCACCCCGATCTAGTCTGACCTCCTGAACATTGCAGGCCTCAGAACCTCACCCACCCCTTCATCTTAAATTAAATGGATGGTTTCTTTGCTCTGGATCGCTTCCCTATTCCCACCCCACCCATCCACCCACCCCAAAAGAAATCAGAAAATGTGTCCCATCTTTTCTAGAATTTCTCTCTCCCCTCCACCACCTCCTTTTCTCCAGGTTGGCACTGCGGCTCCTACATACAACAGCATGGGCAGCACCAGAATCAAACTGACAGCCATATAGTTAATTTCACCCTCAGCCTTTAGGCAGGTAGAGTGCAATTGATAGGAGCCTAATTTATGTCACAGTCTATGCTCAGAGGCTGAGGTGTGGGAGAGTGAAACCAACTAGACGGCCATCAATTTCACGCTAGAACTACAGCCCCGAAGGAATCCCCCCAAGCAGGATTGTCCTGCAGAATCATTCTTTTAACTGAATCTGAAATCTGGGGCTGAAAGAAAATACTGGATACCTAAACCATGCAAACCACTGGGAGAGGCACATGCTTTATTTATCAAGCAAGCTGGACTTAATTAGTACAAACTTAAAAAAGACTGGCATAACAGCTTCAGCAGACAACACTACAACCAGCCCTGAGAATCACTGCCTCTCTGCTCCGACATGCTGCTTCACTGTGTTAGAAATATTTTGTACCCCACACAGAGAGATAAGCAGTGTGGCCCAGTGGATGGGGACTACACTGAGACGCAGGACACCTGGGCTCTATTCCTGGCTCTGCCACAGGTCTACTGAGTGACCCTGGGCATGTCTCTGAGCCGCAGTTCCCCCATTTGTAAACTGTGCTTTGGAATGTGCTTGGAAATTTACTGATGAAAAGAGGCAAGTATGTTTGCTGCTGTCATATATTGCCCAAAAATACAAAAGGCCTTTATCAACTGCAATATCACATTGCAATCTCATATCTAATTTGCTATCTGCTATGGGGAATTATTAATGCTTTTCAAGTGTCTTCTTCCCATTAAGCATCTGCATTTTGGATTATTTTGTTCTTTAGGTGAAAGGGCTCTCTGTATTTTTGTGTGCAGTGCCAAGTAAGTTATTGGCATCAAAATTATGGCTCAAACTATAATCACTTGAACTGGGCCATGTGGAGTCTCATTTCATTATTTCGTGTTCCTATTTCCAGCCTGTTCATCCCTCTTGTATTATTTTTCTCTCACCATTCTCAGCTCTATTCCTTGCAATTCAGTATTACTGTATCTGCAAATGTAATTAACATGCTTTTTAACACCTCTTCCAGATTAAAGATGTGAAATAAAAGCAGGCACCACATCAGTCACTGCAGCACCCCCGTAAGGAGTCTCCTGCCCCTCTAATGCATTCAATACATGATCATTTATCATAGCCCTTTGTTTATGATCAACCAGCCAGCGTTCAATCCCAGTGACAGCATTCATATTCAAACCAATCTGGATTCATTTATGCAGCAAGTTTTCTGAGCTACTGAGCCCAATTCAGACTTGGTGTAAGCAAGCATCCCTCCTTTGACTACAGATACACCTGAGTATAGCAAGTCTGAATTTGGGTAACTGTATCAAGTCAGGCCAGGTCTGCACTTGGGGTGGGGGGGAGTGATCTAAGATACGCAACTTCAGCTACGCAAATAGCATAGCTGAAGTTGACGTATCTTAGGTCGACTTACCTGGGTGTCCTCACTGCATCGAATCGACTGCAGCCGCTCCCGTGTCAACTTCACTTCCGCCCCTCGCGGCGGTGGAGTTCCGGAGTTGACAGGGAGAGCGCTTGGGAATCGATTTATCGCATCTACGCTAGATGCAATAAATCGATCCCTGACAGATCAATCATTACTCGCTGATCCAGTGGTTAGTGTAGACTTGCCCTCAGGCTCAAAAAGGAGTTGTGCTCTAGACAGGAAGCAACACAGGCCCTGATTCTGCCATCTACTCTGTGGCTGAATCCCTGTGCTTACCCAGAGCCCCACTGACTTCAAAAGGGCTCTGCATAAAGCAACTCGCAGAAGTGGGGGCCTCAGGCCAAAGATTATCAAGTGCACACTAGCCATTACTGGAATGATTCTGCCAGTGTTTAGGGACTTGTTTGGGTCTATTTTAAAAAGACAACATTTTGATCTGTTTCCTAGGAGATCCTATTTCTGTTATTTTCCCTTTTAAATTGTTATTTTAAGCTTACTTGGGATTGGTTTGTTCTGGGAGGGAAGGGAGTACAGTTCAAGGGTAAGTTTGTTTTGTTCTTGCTCCCCATACTTCCTCTTTTTTTTTTTTTTAATTAGGTCAAGCAGGTTAGCAGATGAAAGAGCAAGTTAATTTGTGTTTTCAGAAGCCAAACTAAAACACAGCAAGCATGTTTCAGTTTTTAATCTTCTGTCTTGTTTTTGACTATTGCAGTTATTTTGGGGATGTGCTAACTTTCTCCCTGGGAGTGCAACAGCACCTTTAGTTTCTATCATTCTTTAAAAAAATCTTCAAAGATTTTACTGAAATCCACCTATGGTATTCCTGTTGCACAGCAATTTTTTAATTCTATCCCCCAGCCCCTAAAAACAAACAAAATGTATATTTGTCTGGCTTGCAACACCACTGAGACAAGTGCATTCATTCAAAGTGGTTACTGTACTTCCAAACCAGGAAGGAAACCCACAGGACTGATACATCACACAGCATGTAGTGAAGGAATAAAATAAAGGGTTGGGGTTTATTTTAGTGGACTAAAGCGACAGAGTTCTTGGCAACACATTCTGATCCATGGTTTTACAGGATGCAAGCAGGTTACAAAACTGATTCCTGGAGAGTTCATATGAAAACTGTCAAGAATCAGAGAGGTAGCCGTGTTAGACTGGAACTGCAGAAGTGACAGAGAGTCCTGTGGGACCTTAAAGACTAACTAAAATATGAAAACTAGCATGGTAGAAAGACATTTAACACTTACAACAATTTAGAGCCTCTTACATATAGTTTGATTTCCTAGATTGCAAGCTGCTGGGGCAAGAACACTGTCTACTTCTTAGTCTGTTCTTTCATTGTTTGTACAGTACATAGCAAAACAGTCCTGATCAGGAACTATAGGCGCTCTGATAATATAATAACTAATAATATCTGTCTTTGTGCAAGTGCTGCCCATAGGATGCATTTCATTCAGAATCCAGTTTCTGTTCTGCAGCACCAGAGGATGATCGTGATTGAAGAGGCCCATGGGCCTTGAATATGCTTTACTTGATCCGGCCATGAATCTTTTAGATAAACATCCATTCTTGATTTAAAACTTGTAAGTGAGGGAGAGTCCACCACAAACCTTGGTAAATCGTTCCAATGGTTAATTACTCCAACTGTTAAAAATGTACATCTTATTACCAGTCTGAATTGGTCTAGCTTCAATTTCCAGCCATTGCATCATGTTATGCCTTTCTCTGCTAGACTGAAAAGCCCAATATCAAATATTTGTTCCCCATGCAGGTACTTACAGATTTTAATCAGGTCTCCCCTTAACCTTCTCTTTGTTAAGCTAAATAGAAAGAGCTCTGTGACTATCACTATAAGGCAGTGGTTCTCAAATCAGGGGGTACACATACCCTTGGGGGCACTCCATCATCATCCAGGGGATACGTCAACTCATCTAGATGAGTGTTTCTCAACCTGGGGGTCAATAGTGCAGGACTGGTGTTATGGGTTGGAAAGCTCCAGGGAACCCTACAAAGCTAGGTTACATGCTTCAGGGCTAGTGATCCGGAAAGGCTGAGAACCACTGCTATAAGGCATGTTTTCTAATCCTTGTAAATCATTCTTGTGGCCCTTCTATGAACCTTCTGCAATGTATTGACATCCTTTTTTAATTGTGGGCACCAGAACTGGACGACACAGTATGCCAGTGGTGGTCACACCAGTGCTAAACACAGAGGTAAAATAAAGAACAGTTACTTACCTCGTAACGTTGGTTCTTCGAGATGTGTTGCTCATGTCCATTCCATATGTGTGTGCGCACCGCGCATGCACGGTTCCGGAACTTTTTCCCTAGCGATACCCGTAGGGTCGGCAGGGGCGACCCCTGGAGTGGCGCCGATATGGCATTGTATATATGCCCCTGCCGACCCTTCCCCCGCTCAGTTCCTTCTTGCCGGTACTCCGACAGAGGGGAGGCGGGAGGGTTTCGGAATGGACATGAGCAACACATCTCGAAGAACCAACGTTACGAGGTAAGTAACTGTTCTTTCTTCTTCGAGTGATTGCTCATGTCCATTCCATATGTGACTTGCGAGCAGTTATCTGGGAGGAGGGTGAGGAGTACCTTGAGTTCCTACCGCTAGGACCGCCTGTCCCACGGCGGCATCCTCCATCGACTGCTGCACGATGGCGTAATGCGACGCGAAGGTGTGTATAGAAGACCACGTCGCCGCTCTACAGATGTCCAGGATCGGAATGTGTGCCAGGAATGCCGTGGATGCAGCCTGCGCCCTGGTCGAATGCGCTGTCAGTGTTGGGGGAGTAGCATTCGAGAGGTTATAACACAGTTTAATACATGATGTAATCCAGGTCGAAAGACGCTGGGTAGAAACCGGTAACCCCTTCATCCTTTCTGCCACTGAAATAAAAAGTTGTGGAGATTTACGAAAAGTCTTGGTTCTATCAATATAGAAGGCCAAAGCCCTCTTCACATCCAACGAGTGAAGCATTCTTTCCCTATTGGTAGCATGGGGCTTGGGGAAGAATACCGGTAAAAAGACATCCTGGTTCATATGGAATGGCGATATTACCTTGGGGAGAAAGGCCGGGTGAGGACGTAACTGAACCTTATCCCTATGGAAGACCGTGTAGGGGGGCTCGGAAGTGAGAGCCCTAAGTTCGGAAACTCTACGGGCAGAAGTGATTGCCACTAAAAGGACAGTCTTCCATGAAAGATAGGATAATGGGCATGTGCTCATGGGCTCAAATGGGGGTCTCATCAACGCCCTCAGTACGAGATTGAGGTCCCACGGGGAGACGGGTTGGCGGACTTGAGGATACAACCTCTCTAAACCCTTCAAAAATCTGAGAACCAAGGGGTTGCTAAATATTGTAGCGCCCCCAACCCCTAAGTGGAAAGCTGATATAGCAGCCAGGTGTACCCTAATAGTAGAGAGCGCTAACCCTTGCTGCTTCAACTCAAGTAGGTAATCCAAGATACTGGGGATTGTAGAGGTCATAGGCTCCCTGCCCTTCCCTCGGGACCACAAGGAGAAACGCTTCCATTTGGCAGCATACGTCAGCCTAGTGGAAGGTTTTCTGCTACCAAGTAGAACATCCCTAACTGAATCGGAGCACTGCATTTCCTCGGGATTCATCCACGGATATTCCACGCCGTGAGGTGGAGCGACCGCAGGTTGGGGTGCAACAACCTGCCGTGGTCCTGGGAAATCAGTGTTGGGGACAGGGGCAGCGTTAAGGGTCTCGTCACACACATTGCCCTCAGCATCGTGTACCAGTGCTGTCGAGGCCACGCCGGGGCTTTTACTATGAGAGACGCCCTGTCCTGCTGGGCTTTGATCAACACCTTGTGTATGAGGGGAAAGGGGGGAAACGCATAGAATAGGCCCCCTGACCATTCTACCTGAAAGGCATCCCCTTCTGACCCCGGACTGAGGTTGAGAAGGGAGTAAAACCTCTGACACTTCCTGTTGGCCTTCGTGGCGAACAGGTCTATGAGGGGAAACCCCCACCTTAGGAAAATCGAATGGGCAATATCCGGCCTGAGTGACCACTCGTGGCCTCTGAATGAACGGCTCAGAGTGTCGGCCAGCACGTTTTGAGTCCCTGGGAGATATGTGGCTGTGAGGGAGATCCCTCGAGGGATGCAGAAATCCCATAGGGCGAGGGCTTCCCTGCACAGGTGAGAAGAGCGAGCACCACCCTGTTTGTTTATATAGAACATCGTGGCCGTATTGTCTGTTAGGACTGACACATACTTGTCTCGCAAGAGTGGCTGAAACGTCTGGCATGCTAGACGAACCGCTCTGAGCTCCCTGACGTTGATGTGAAGGGAGAGCTCTTCTTGAGACCACAGGCCCTGGGTCCGGATTTCCCCGAGATGCGCCCCCCACCCGAGAGAGGAGGCGTCCGTCACCAGAGTCATAGACGGTTGGGGCTTGCGAAAGGGAACCCCGATATTCAAAGACTGAGGCTGGAGCCACCAGTGGAGGGAGTGTCTGACCTGCACTGGGAGAGTCACTATGAGGTCTAGCGGGTCTCTGCGTTGGTTGTAGACGCCCGCGAACCACGATTGTAGAGGTCGAAGGCGGAGTCTCGCGTACGGCACCACGTAAGTACACGCCGCCATATGTCCCATGAGGACCATACAGTTCCTGGCGGTGGTAGTCGGGAACTGCAGGAGTGGACGAATAATGTCCGCAATAGATTTCGCTCGGGACGGAGGTAAGAAAGCCCTTGCTTGACAGGAATCTAGAACGACCCCTATGAACTCGATCCTCTGTGTAGGGATGAGGGTCGACTTTGGAACGTTCAGGATAAGTCCCAATCGTAGGAAGGTTGCCCTGATAAAACATATGTGCCTTTTTAGCAGGCCCCTTGAACTTGCCCTTATGAGCCAGTCGTCCAGGTAAGGGTAGACGTGGATGCCCCTCCTCCTGAGGAAGGCTGCCACGACAGCCATGCACTTTGTGAATACCCTTGGGGCGGTCGAAAGCCCGAAGGGGAGTACTGTAAACTGGTAATGTTGCTGTCCGAGTACGAAACGTAGGAATCTTCTGTGACTCGGAATAATAGAAATATGGAAGTATGCATCTTTCAGGTCGAGGGCCGCGAACCAGTCTCTGTGGGCCATAGCCGGGATTATAGATGCCAATGACAGCATGCGAAACTTCAACTTTTTTATGTAAGAGTTGAGGCCTCGTAGGTCCAGGATGGGACGGAGGCCTCCTTTGGCCTTCGGGATTAGGAAGTAACGGGAATAGTAGCCCTTGCCCCGAAATTCTTGAGGAACCTCCTCTATAGCACCCAAAGATAAGAGGGAATGTACCTCCTGATCTAGGAGTTGCTCGTGAGATGGGTCCCTGAAGAGGGACGGAGAGGGAGGATGGGTGGGAGGGAGGGTGTGGAATTGGATGGAGTATCCCACTTCGACGAGGCTGAGTACCCATCTGTCCAAGGTGATACGTCCCCACGCCTGGTAGAAGCGGGATAGGCGGTTCGTAAAGGTCAGAGAAACTGGTTCGTGGTCCTCGTGCGCACCTTCAAAAGTTCGGTCTGGGCTGGTGCGTGCCCGAATTCTGGGACTGCCGGGAGCCAGGTCTTGGGCGGCCGCGGCTAGCTCCCCTTCCTCCCCTCCTAGGCTGTTCCCTCCTCGCTTGGGGGGGTTGGTAAGGCCTAGCCGGAGGGGGAGGCGGTGGTCTAAAGGGCCTCCTTTGAGTCTGCGGTGTATGTAGGCCCAAGGATCGTAGCATTGCCCTTGAGTCCTTCATGGACTGGAGTTTCTTATCTGTGTCGGGGTGGAATAAGCCCTGCTTATCAAATGGCAGGTCCTGGATAGTGGACTGCACCGGGGGAGGGATTCCCGAAACCTGAAGCCATGCCCCCCTGCGCATCACCAGTCCAGTTGCTAGCTGTCTAGACGCTGAGTCAGCTGCATCCAGCGCCGCCTGCAAGGCCGCCCGAGAGACTAGCCTGCCCTCATCTGTAATAGCCTTGAACTCTCGGGTTGATTCCTTAGGGATCTGATCCTGGAATTTGCTCATGGTTGACCAGGAGTTATAGGAGTATCTGCTTAGAGCTGCTTGCTGGTTAGCAACTCTAAGCTGGAGCGCTGCAGAGGAGTAAACCTTCCTGCCCAATAGGTCCAGTTTCTTAGCGTCATGAGACCTAGGAGTGGGCCCTGTTTGGCCTTGACGCTCTCGGTGGTTCACCGCATCAGCTACTAATGAGCCCGGTGGAGGGTGGGTGAAGAGAAAATCAAGCCCAGCTCGCGGGGCAAAGTACCGCCTGTCCACTCCCCTAGCTGTGGGTGGAATCGAAGACGGGGTCTGCCAGAGATTCTCCATGGTTGTCTGAATCTTCTTAAGAAATGGTAGGGCCACCCTAGACGGGGAGTCAGATGTGAGGATGTCTACCGTAGGGTCATCCTCCTCCTGAAACCCCTCAACCTTCAAATTGAGGTTTTGGGCCACCCGGCGAAGGAGGTCCTGGTGGCCTCGAATATCCATAGGTGGCAGAGATGTTGATGACCCCGCAACAGCTTCATCAGGGGAGGAGGAGGAGGATGCCAACTGATGGTCCCCTACTTGCTGCAGGCCCTCAACATCCTGATGAGGTTCTACCTGCAGGTTGCCTTGGGTGACCATAGACTCCGGTGCCGAGGACCCCGGTGCCGAGGGACCCGGTGCCGTCTGCTGTATCTCTGCCTCCAGCTGGGGTCTAGTAATTGTTGCCGATATGGGGCCCCGCGGCACCGAGGGGAGTGACGTATTCGTGGAAGCCGGCCCTTGCGCCTGGTGAAATGCGAAGGGGGTCCAGAAGGGCCAATGCCCCGGGCCTTGAGCCTCTTCCCTCCATTCGGTAGGGCGGCGATGCCGGGATGAGTGTCGGTGCCGGGAGCGATACGACCGGGAGGAGTGCCGACTGTGCCTCGAGTGCGATCTAGAGGACCTCGAGTCGGATTCAGACGAGTAGTCTGACTGGGACCACGGAGGGGCGGTGCCGTCCGGTGCCACGATCAGGTAGGGCGTGGGATGGAGGTCACGGTGCCGCCGTGCCGGCAGGGTCGGGCCCGGGATCGACGGTGCCGCTGGGAGGATGCCGGTTCCGGGTACCTCCCGAGATGTTGACGGTGCCGCTTCCACCGGCACCGGGGTTGGCATCGACGGGATAATTGGTGCCACATTCCTAGGGAGCGGTGCCGGGACCAGGAACTGCGGAACTGGATCTCTGGTCAAGTCCAGGAGATCGGTTGCCGCATCGAAAGCCTCCGGGGTTGACGGCATGTCCAACCCGGGCTGATCTCTCTCTGGGGAGAATGTTGGTTCCCGAGAGGCTGGTACACTCGCCATGGCTCGTTGAGCCGGCGGTACAGGCTCAGCAGGGGGCTGTTGCACATGCCCCGGAGCCGTGCGCACCGCAGGAGGGCCACCGGAGGACTTACGGGCCGGGGACCGTCCTCTTGACTTCTTAGACGGTACCGGCGACTGTGACCGGTGCCGTCTGGACCCATCACGGTGCCGCGGTGAACGGTGCTTGGAGGCCTTCTTGGCCTTCGGTGCCGCGGCGCCGCGGATTGACGCCGGTGCGCTAGAGGAGGTGGAAGGCTCGGATGGTTGCAGAGCTGACTCCATTAAGATCAATTTAAGGCGATGATCTCTCTCCTTTTTTGTGCGGGGTTTGAAGCCCTTGCAAATTGAGCAGCGCTCGGTTTGATGACCCTCTCCCAAGCACTTCAAACAATGGGAGTGAGGGTCACTAACCGGCATAGGCTTACCGCACTTATCGCAGTTTTTAAAACCAACTAATATCTAACACTAAACTAACACTAGATTAACACTAAACTAACACTAAGCTAACAACTATAAGAACGAGTATCAACGGGAGTAGCACAGAAGCTGTTCCAGCAACCGCCACGGACGGAAAGAAGGAACTGAGCGGGGGAAGGGTCGGCAGGGGCATATATACAATGCCATATCGGCGCCACTCCAGGGGTCGCCCCTGCCGACCCTACGGGTATCGCTAGGGAAAAAGTTCCGGAACCGTGCATGCGCGGTGCGCACACACATATGGAATGGACATGAGCAATCACTCGAAGAAGAACCTCTCCATTCCTATTCTAGATTCCCCTGGTTTTGCAGCCCGGCATTAGCTCTTTTGGTCACAGCGTCACAATCGGAGCTCACATTCACTATGACCCCCAAATCTTTTTCAGAGTCACAGTTTCCCATGATAGAGTTGCCCATCCTGTGTGTCCTACAGTCTTTGTTCCTAGATGTATACCTATAGCCATATTAAAACGCAGAGTGTTTGCTTGCATCCAGTTTGCCCAGTGATCCAGATCGCTCTGATTTAATGACCTGTCCTTTTCATTATTTACCACTCCCCCAATTTGTGTGTCATCTGCAAACTTTATCAGTGATGATTTTATGTTTTCTTCCAGGTATTAGACAAAAATGCTAAACAGCACAGAGCGAAGAACCCATCCCTGTGGGCACCACTAAAACAGATCTACTCAATGATGATTCCGTTTCCAGTTACATTATGAGGCTTATCCGTTGGTGAGTTTTTAAATCCATTTAATGTGTCATGTTAATTTTAATATCATTATACTTTTTTAGTCACACTGTCATGCACTACCAAGTCTAAGTATATTACATCAACACTATTACATTTAATCCATCAAACTTGTAATCTCAGTAAAAAAAAAGTTTGTCTGACAGGAAATATTTTCCATAAACCCATGTTCATTTGTATTAATTACATTACCCTCCTTTAGTTCTTTATTAGACAAGTCCCATATCAGTCATTCCATTATCTTGTCTGGGATTGATGTCAGGCAGACATACCTATAATTAATGGAAGCTCATTCCGTTGACCCTTTTTTAAAACTAGCACATTAGTTTTCTTTCAGTCTTCTGGAACTTCCTCAGTGCTCCAAGACTTATTGAAAATGAATATTAACAGTCCAGCAAGCTCCTCAGCCAGCTCTTTTAAAATGCTTGGATGCAAGTTATCTGGACCTGCTGATTTTAAAATGTCTCATTTTAGTAGCTCTGGTTTAACATCATCCTGAGATACTGGAATGGAAAGGAAAGAGTGGTATCACTATATGATGAGACTATCATCGTTTTTCCCCAAATACAGAAATATTAATTGAACACTTCTGTCTTTTCTGCATTATTATTGATAATTCTACCATTTTCATCTATTAATGGACCAATACCATTGTTAGAATTCTTTTTGTTCCTAATACATTTTAAAAAAACTTATTGTCCTTCACTCTGCTGGCCACAGATTTCGCCTTGTGTCCTTTGGCTTCCCTTACCAATTTTCTAGAATTTTGAACATCTGGATTTATATTCCTTACTTTCAACTTCCCTTCGTCCATTATTAACATTATTTTACAGCTGTGTTCACATCCCTTCTAAACCAGGTCACTTTTGAACCAGCACCGCTATCTTCCTCAATTGTGGCTTTTTTGGGCATCTAAGCGCACTCTTAAATGATTCCCAGTTGTCACTCACATTTTTCTGATTAAATTCTTCCTCCCAGCTGATTTAGCTCATAATTGTTTTCAGAGTTGTGAAACTGGCCTTATTAAAGTACCAGGTATATATATTACTAGTCTGGACTTTATTCTGCTTCCACAATATAAATGCGATCAACTCATGATTACTTGTACCTAAACTACCATTAATTTTTAGTTCTGAGATCTGTTCCTCTTTATCTGTTAGAACAAGGTCTAAAACAGAATTCCCGTGTGGTTGTAACACTTTTTTGAGGCAGGAAATTGTCATCTATTATATTTAGAAATTCCAAGGACATTTTACTACAGGCAGCATGAGACCACCAGCATGTGTCACTCAAATTCAAGTCCCCCATGATCTTGCAGCTTTCCTTCTACACATTAGAGATAGGTGAATAAGGGAGAGGTCATCCTGTTCCCTAGTGTGATTAGGCGGTCAGTAGGAGACACCAATTAGTGCCCTATCTTCTGCCTTATTTGTTACGTTACTGATCCATAAGCATTCAAGATCATTTTATTCCATGTTATGAGTGACTCGGAAACAGGTAATGCCATTTTCGACACAGCATCCCAGTCCCTCACCTTGATACTGGAAGTGCAGCCTTACCCTTGGACACCACAAAGCTTCCTCAGTCTTCCCTATCAGCCCTTCTGGAGCCCTCCTCTTCCCCTCTCTGCTGGGAGGAGAGAGGGAGAAAAAACACTGAGCAATGATCTTTCCCAGCTAGTCCAGATGAAAGGCGGGGGCACAATACTCTACTCCACTCTCACCTGGTGGATCTCTTTCCCTGAGTGTTGTTCAGCTGTGGAGTGGAGACTTTGTTCACCTGTGGTCACTGCTCTGCCTTAAGCACAAAAGCAGATCAAGGGAGCAAAGGACCAATCACAGGAGCACCCTCTGCTTAGCTGCATCCTCAGCACCTGTGCTTCTTCCACCTTAGCAGACTGAACTGCAAGATAGGCAAGTGGAGAGGAGGTTTTTTAGCTTTACTTATGGCAAAAAGAGGTCTATGGGGAATTATTTTGGGTTACAAGTAATATTTGAAAATGCAAATGAAATATCACCGCATGGGATTTCAGGAAATATCAGAAGTGAACCTAGTTATGGAGACTGATGGACCCTTGCCCTTAATCAAATTTGGTGTCTCTCTGTACCCAGAAGGAAGCGCAACATTGTTCACCAGCACAAGAAATCTCCTTAACTCTAAGATTAGCAGCCGTGTTAGTCTGTATCCATAAATAAAACGAGGAAGACTTTGTAGCACCTTAGAGACTGAAGTGAGCTATAGCCCACGAAAGCTTATGCTTAAATAAACTGGTTAGTCTCCAAGGTGCTACAAAGTCTTCCTCTAACTCTATTAATCCTGTGCTATGCTTTAAGAAACGAAAGCGCCTCAAGCACTCCTTGTGCAGTTGTTTGGGTAAATTCTCAACGATTAACACAGCTGAGTGCAGCATTCACTGGGCTTCTTCACAGCATAGCAAGGGCATGAAAGGATGTGTGCTGATTAGAGGCCATCAATTGTGCCCTATGTGTCGCCACACCCTGTGTGGGTGGATCAATGGGCAAAAGTACCACTGTCAAAGTACTGTTCAGCTGCAATGGAATAGAGCATTCAAACCCCACAATATAGATTTTGCCTACTCAGATAATCATTTGAGAGAGGTGTCCCTGTAAGCAATCTTCATATGCACAATACTGCCTTACTTGATTTCAATTCGCTCCAGCCCCACTGATTACTGCATGAAGCACATTCGCCCCCTGATGAAGGCCCAGACTAGGAACATTCAATCGTACAGCAACCTGGGACAAGAAAACCCCCACTTAGGACAAGAGATATTTAATCCCTTATTGCCTTACAGTCATAATGCTGACCTGAACTTCAACCTCCCAAGTGCACTATCCAACCAGCCTGCATGACCTGAGGTTGAAAAATGTAAACTTGTCACCTTGCCTCAGTCTTCCGGTAGATGCCACTGAGCAGCAGGAGAAATTTGTTCATCTGGCTAAATCTGCTATACTCAACTGGCATGGCTCAGCCACCCGGGCACCTGACTGCACATCCGGAAGAGAGCACAAGGATAGTTTGGGGTCCATCTCCTCCCCCACCCTTCCCAAGCAAAACTGTGGTACTGGAGGTCACCGCTAGTTGGGGACAAAGAAAATGCTCATACAGGTGAGTTCCACAAAGGAGTGGCCTTCTAAGAAGTCATCCTAACCCAGTCAGGAAAGCTGGGTCACCAATGGACTGATTTGAAAAAACAAACCCAATTTTGACACTTAAAGAGGAGTTTCCAAAAGCCGTATGGCACATCCAGAAGAAAAGTGTTTGGAAGACAACAAATTGAATAAGATGTTCCTTATGTCCTGAAATGAGAACAGGAAAGTGTCTCTGGTTAAGTCTCTCCTTATTCTCAGCTGATAGGGAACAGTAACTTCTTAAAGCAATACTCTCCAGAGACCCATAAACAGATGTGTCTGCTACAGCAACAGTAGCTAAGATGACTCCCCCCTTCTCCTCTCCCCAGTCACAAAAAAACCCACACACCAAACCAAAGTTGAATAATAATTCTTAGCACCCTTCATCTCCTTACAATGACTCTTTGGAAAGGTAGGTGCTATCATCAACATTTTAGAGATAAGGACGTTGAGGCCCAGGTAGGTGTCATGACTTGCCCAAGGTCACCCGCAAGTCAATGGCTGAGCCAGGATTAAAACCCAGCGCTATTAGCTCCCAGATCTGCATTTCATTTATTCGGATTCATAATCATATAATCTAATAACTCAAACATCAGTATAAACTGTCCATGAAAAACAGTAATCACCAAAAAATAACACCCATAGACCCTCTGACACAATTCCCACCCCAAAACTCTCAACTCACTCAGACCTTCCCTAGCATCCAGGAGTTACGCCATTCGGTTCTGCTAGAGGAGCACATCCCTTATAGCAGTGCTAACTTGTAATACTGCCACCACTTATTTCAGTATAAGCAACAAGATGCACCGAGAGGCTAACACAAAAGTGAAAAGAAAAGAAAATCCACTCTCCTAGAATGGCGCAGACAGACTTTCAGGCCTCACCAAATAGGAGCAGGTACAGGGTTGATAACTTTTGCAAGTGAATTTGATTCTAGAAAGGAAGATATTTTCCGCAAGATTGATGTGAATACGCTCTATAAATAAACTAAGGTCTCTTCCCTGTAAACTACTCTGTGCAGACTGTAAGGGTTCACCAAGATGGAACTACTTATAGCAGAGTTTCTCAGCCTTTTTCTTTCTGAGCCCCATCCCACCCCAACATGCTATAAAGATTCCATGACCCAACTCTGCCACAAAAACTGTTTTTCTGCATACAAGATCCAGGGCCAGTGTTAGGAGATAGCAAGGTCGTCAGTTGCCCAGGACCCCATACCACAGGGGGCCCCCTGTGAAGCTAAATTGCTCAAGCTTCAGCTTCAGTCCCAGGCAGTGGGGCTTTGGCTTTCTGCCCCGGGGCCTCGGCAAGTCTAATGCTGACCTTGCTTGATGGACTCCCTGAAACCAGCTCTCAGCCCCGCAGTGGGCCCAGGACACTGGCTTACGGCATCAGGGCCTAACATTATAAAAGGATGGGTTAACAGACAACTGAAAAAAGCACCTCTTAGTCGCAAGCCACAGAAGCTGTAAAATGTCAGATTAAACCTGACCTGTCAGTTCCTTAATAGTGTGTTTAAATTTTCCCCATAGATGGGAGAAAAGTAACACAGGTACCAGAATTAACACAACTGTTGATGTTCTTCCTCCTAGGGAGTTTTGAGCTCGACAGTATCAGGCTCACGGTATGGAATATTAACAGAAATCAGGCAATACTTCTGTAAGCTGTCTTTTAAAAGATAATTATGGGCATACAAACAGGGCACATGTACTGGAGCAGTTTCATTCTCACTGCATTATGTTCTCCCATCTGGGAGGGGCCGAGGTGCACTGAAGATGCTCCAAAGAGTCCTGTTCAGCTTCTAGTAGCAACTGACTGATATAAACAAGCTTCCTGAGCGAGCTCAGTGAACAGAAGAAGTTAGCATCTAATCGATCAGGCTTATCTATAGCTTCATGACACATTCCTCTAGAGGCTGTTTGCATTTTTGTACAGTAATTCATAAGATATGGGACTGATTCAGCCAGCTTAGAATGTAACATGAGAAATATTATTCCTATGGGAGAAAAATAAGAGGTAAAAAGGCTTATTACACAGAGATACAAATTTTAAACACACAGACGGTAACAGTAAATTTACACAGCATTCATCTTCAAAGCACTTTACAAACAATGGGCCACATTCTTGGCTGCCTGCAGGCCCCTTTGCACCACTCAGGCAGTGGGGGAGAGGGGGTTTTCCTCAGCTGGTGCAGAGCAGAGTAGACATAGCTGTACCACTCACTCTCCCCAGCGGAGCCCCAGGTGCAGAGAACATGTCAATATAGGCAGAGAAACCGTAAGGTCAGAGTGCACTACTCCCACAGCAATGCTGAGCTAGAGAATGGACCTTTAGCCAACACAGGTCTAAGCAGCCCCAATACTGGGCTCAAGGGATACAGATTCACTGCCAGAACCGGGGAGTTATAACAGCAGAAGCCATTAACCAGCGCTCAAAAAATTCCTGCAATAGAGAGATCCTCATTTTACAGACCGAGGCAGACAGCCAACATTTTCATCCTCGTACACAAGATTCCTCCATTTCTGAACACCCAATCCAAGATATTGAACACCCAACCCAAGGTCGGATTTCCAGAAGCACTGAGCACTAAGAGCTTGCACTGACATGAGTTGTGGGTGCTCAGAACTTGTGAACAAACAGGACCAAGAGGTCTCAAATTGGGCACCCTAAAACTGAGACATCGAAGAGCAGCGGCTGCCTTGGACATTTTAACATCTGGCTCAAAAACACAAACTAGAAAACCTCCCCTCCTAGGCCACTGGCAGTGGTCAAGATCCTGATTCTCTGCTTTGCCATCTATTATTCTTTTACTACAGCAGTACCCATAAGGAATCAGGCCCCACTGTGCTAAGCATCATGCAGACAAACAAAAAGACAGTCCTTGCACCCAGAGAGTTTACAATCTAAGTCTATGATGAGTGCAAATGGTGAATTCTCTGGAACTTGATGTCAAGTTACAGCCCCAGGATTTGAGGACTTCAGTAAGTCAGCCAGGGGTTAGGGGTCTATTCCAGGAGTAGATGGGTGAGGTCTTGCAGCCTACAACGTGCAGGAGCTCAGATTGGATGATCACAGTGGTCTCTTCTGACCTTAAAGTCTATGAGAGACAACAGCAAAGCACAAGAATGAAAAGATTATGAACAGCTTGATAAGTAGAATTATCGCACTCTGGCAGCCTGCTCATCCAAGAGTTTTTTGCAGGCATCATCACAGAGAGGAGTTTTAGGAAGGATTTTGACATTTTACAGCACTTTTATAAACAAATTTTGCAAGACAAACTTCATTACTTTTCTTGATCAAAGTACAAATATGATGGATGAAAGGAATGAGACAGATGTAATATGCTTGGATTTTATTTGATACAGTGCCTCTCAATATCTTGGCTTGAAAAGCAATTCCAGTTCATAAGAGAAACACTCAGGAAGACTTAATACTAGTGGCACAAAAAGGAAATTATATAGAACAACGTACTGACTTAGGAAAAGATGTTTGGTGGAAAGGGGAAGGTTAACCACTTCTTTTAGGACCAATTCTAATTGACAAGGGAAACTAAAGATAAAAGGAAAAAAACCCATTGGGAATTGGACTAAAGACAATAAGGACAGCGAAGGAGGTATGTGTTAAATATAATAGTAACAAAAAGTAATCCTAGAAATGGTATACTGTTACTAGATGGAGATGATAAAGTTATTAGTAATAATAAGGCAGAAAAAGCCAAAGCTTTAATAAATGTTTCTTCTCTATTTGAAAAGAAGCATGATGGTGTACTTAAATCTTGATAGGTTCAAGAATAGCAGCCGTGTTAGTCTGTATCCGTAAAGAAAGCAGGAATACTTGTAGCAAACTAGTTAGTCTCTAAGGTGCTACAAGTATTTCTGGCTTTCTTTAAATCTTGATTAAATACTTTACAGTCTATTAGTGCCTAAGGCGGATGTTAGACAGTGTCTACTAAAGATAAACATTTTTAGATCAGCAGGCCCAGTTAACTTGTATGCAAGAGTTATAAAAGAGTTGGCTGAAGAGATCTCTGGACCGCTGGATGTTAATTTTTTAATAAATCTTGGAATACTGGGTAAATTACAGAAGATGGTCAGAGTGTTATGATGGTGCAAAAATGCCAAGTGGAATGATCACAGGAAACTCAAGGCTATGCAAAAAAATCAATCCCAGGCAAAATAATAGACAACGTAATATGGGATTCAATTGATAAAGAATTAAAGGATAGGAATATAAGCAATGCCAGTCAACATGGTTACTGAAAAAAGTCTCATTAAACATAAATGATTTCGGTCTCTGATGAGATAGAAGTTTGGTTGATAAAGATAACCACTCAGATGTGATATATTCAGAATTTGATAAGGCATTTGACTTAGTACTGCATGACATTTGCTGAAAAAATTAGCACTACATGATATCAATAAAGCACACATTAAGTGTATTAAGAAGCAGCTAATTGACAGATGTCAAAAAGTAGTTGTCAAAGGGGAATTGTCAAAAAAAAGTTTCTTTGGTGGGGTTCTGTGGGGATCAATACTAGTCTATTCAACATTTTCACCAGTGACTTGGAAATAAATACAAAAAAAATCACTGCTGATAACATTTACAGATGACACAAAGATTGTCTTAGGGGTAAATAATGAGGAGGACTGGACAGCCTTACAGAGCAATCTGAAGCTGGGCTCATTCACACAAAACACATTTTAATACAGCCAAATGCAAAGTTACACATCTTGGAACAAGTAATACAAGCCAGACCTACAGAATGGGGGACAGTATACTGGAAAGCAGTGACTTTGAAAAGGATTAGGGACCATAATGGACAAGTAACTCAAATAATGCCCAATGCAGTGTCATGACAAAAAGTGCTGTTGCAGTCCTTGTATATGTAAACAGGAACAGGAGTAGGGAATAGGTCTTTACCTCTGTATATATTGCATTGATGAGACCTGCATAGAGCTCTGGTGTGCATCCTTTTTAAAGGATGTTTAAAAACTGGAGAGAATGCAGAAGAGAGCCACAAAAATGATTTGAGGTCTGGAGAAAATGCCTGATAGGGCACGAGACTTAAAAGCTCACTCTGTTTAATTGAGCAAAAAGAAGATTGAGAGGTGACTTGATTACAGCAAAGTACCTTCACATGGAGAACATACCAGGTATTAAAGGGCTCTTTAATGTAGGGACAAAAGGCAGAACAAGAAACAATGACTAGAAACTGAAACCTGACAAACTCAAATTAGAAATGAGGCACAAATTTTCAACAGCGAGGGTGATTAAGGGAAGTGAAGGATTCTCCGTCCATCTCTTGACGTCTTCAAATCAAGACTGGGTTCCTTTCTGGAAGATGTGTTTCAGCCAGACAAGTTACTGGGCTCACTACAGGGGTAAGCTAGTGAAATTTAATGGCCCGTGTAACAGAAGGTTAGACTAAATGATGTAAGGGTCATTTCTGGCTTTAAACTCTATGGATCCATGAGTCATTTATTAGGAATGTAGAAGAGCAAGTAAACCATACATTAAAGGAAATACACGTGATAAATTGGAAGGAGGTACAAATGCTACTGGGGGCAGAGAAATAATGCAAAGGGATGCGAAAATATTTTAAAGAGACAGAAAGCAATCCAGCAATAAAAATGTAAGACAATACATCTATGTAAAAAAAAAAAAAATACATCACATACATTTATTGGGAGGAGACATTTGGAAAGGAATAATGCTGAAATGCTCAGAAATTTAGATACGAGCTTACAACTTTTTTTTTTTTTTTTAAAGGATGTGATCCGGTCACACACACAGATGTCCAGACACAAAACTGTCCTCTGTACTGTTCTGGGGTGATTTCACATGGAATATTACCTTCACCACATCACTAGGAAGCTAGAAAAACTGGAGGGAGTTCAGCAAAGAGCACAAGCATGATCAATAATTATGGGGAAGACTGAAAAACCAAAGTGCTAGAACTTAGGTGGAGATGGGCAGGGAGGCATTCTTCTCAAGGGTGATTAGCTAACACAATGATGGTATACAAATCTGAATGGATAGAAGAGACAGAAAAATTATCTACAAATAACTAAATAATGTAAACAGAAATGGGACAAGAGGAACTATTTAGGTGGTACGAGGGACTATATAACTAGGAGTGACTGGATATAATTAGTAAAGGAAGTGTTTGGACTGAAAAGCAGGAAAGACATCCTGACATTCATTATTTGTATTCCAGAGGCATCCAAAGGCCCTGCTCCAAAGAGCTTATAATCTAATTTGAAAAAAATACATGACAAGTTTCAGATGTAACAAACAATAGCCCAGGAGAGGGAGTCCAAGTTAACAGTAAGATAGCATGGTGATGATAATAGGTATTGCATAACTTGATAGCTCTAGCGACAGAGTTCTGTGATACCTTATAGACTAACAGATGTATTGAAGCATAAGGTTTCGTAGGTGAAGACCCACTTCTCTTTGTCGCTTTTGCAGATCCAGACTAACACGACTACACCTCTGATATTGAGAACTCTAACGCACCTGAAAAGGTTCTCTTAAAAATAAATACCCCAACTGTTCTGACAGCAAGGGACCTACTAGGCCGGGAAACAGTTTCCCCAAAGGGAACTGGGGAAACCCCATGTTTAAACTAAACTGAACAAGACAGTACTAAGTGTACTTCAGGAACCCTTATCTTTATTTTTTCTATAATGCTCAGCACAGATGTGCTGAAGTAGAGACACATTACAGCTCTATGAGAGCATTCACAATGCATGCACTTCATGTGTTAAATGGAAGTCAGCAACCATTTAGTCCTCCTGAAGGAGTTCTTCCTCCCAAATATTTACAGAATGACTCATGGAAATAAGTGACTTCAATGAAAGACAATATCCACACAAGAATCAAAACTCCATAGCAATGACAAATTAAATACCACTGGAGCTGGTCTACATACAGTCTTTATTATACATATAATCAATGTAGAACCTGATTAAAGTGGTCCAACACCCCACTGTAGACACAATTATAGGGATATGAAGCATTATATCAGTGTCGTTTATTCCAGGGAAGCACTTTTATACCATTGTAATAGCATCCACACTAAGAGATTTTATCCCTTTTAAATATGTTGAAATAGAAACTAGCCTAGCTAAGCAAGGCAAAAACTGTGTGCAGACAAGCCCACGTTGTTAACAGGATTCCAGCACCATTTCCCTGTACCACGGGTAGAGACTGTGTGTCTGCACCATGTTATGAAACTGTGCTATTCCTCACAGGGAGCCTAGCCTGTCTCCTGAAGACTCACTTCTTCCATGATGCCCACAAGTAGTGAGTCATAAAAAAATTTAAAAAAAAATAAAAAAAAAATAAAAAAAGTTAAATCTTCTACTTCTCTGGTACACACTTCTTTACTCTGTGGTGTAGTGTGAAAGCTCTTTAGAACTGGGACTGTTGATGCTTGTCATTAAAAACCCCCCTCAGTAAAATAAAAACAAGTCCCTCCCCACCCAGTTTAGAAAAGCCATTCTAGAAACACTCCTCTAACAACCATGTTTATACAGTTGACAGTAGCAGAATCTTGAGCTCCCCCGCCCCTCAGACAGATACATAGATCCATGGTATAAAGTCTGAAGACATAGGAGGTCTGAAACCTCATTTGATCTCTGCTGCATATGTCAAGAATAGGAGACTTAAAACCTACTGCTGTAATTTTTACACAATATGAAAAACCTGGACAGATGGCTCCTAAGTATTTTCACTATTTTGTTTATTAATAAACCAGACTAGTCTTCAGCATGTTCTTCCAATAACATCACAAGGTACTCCCTACAAGGTACTTCTGAAGGGAGAATATTTAAAAGAAGATTTCAAAAATGAGTCAGGAGCTGACCAAACTGTAATCTTACAATGTCACAAAACAAGGGTTTCCTACACAAATGCAGACACAGATCCTATGATGATATTCAAAGACCATTGTTATCAGTCAGAAAGTTTATACATATTTGCTCATTTGAAGGGACATAGGCAGGTAGATTAATGCCAGAAGTTATGGTTTTGTAAAAATGGGAAGGTTTTCCATAAACCTGATATTAACATAAATGCATGCCATTTTTTTAAGAAAAACAGTTCTGTTGGGATTTAATATCCCCCTTTACCACTGCAATTCTAAGCTCCACCGTTAGTGCACAAAAACCAAAACCTGACTACAAACAAAGGTGAAACTGAACACTGTTTTCATTTCAAAAAAGACGAATGAAATTGAAACAAGAAAAATCGTGAAAAGTAAAAAGAGAGTTTTAAACATATCAGTTTTAATCTCAGTTTTTGGTAACATGAGGAAATTAACTGGTTTTTAAAGGAAACATTTTTAAAACAATGCTTCTACCCTTTAAAGTGAGGATCTGGATATAAAGAATCAGAGAGGTAGCCGTGTTAGTCTGGAATAGCAGAGGTAACAAAGAGTCCTGTGGCACCTTAAAGACTAACTATAAAGTATAGAAGCATAAGCTTTCATGGGCTAATACCCACTTCGTCAGATGGATATATAGTGGGCTGTATAGTTTGTTTGTTTTTTTTTTTTTGGGGGGGGGGGGAGGGGTAAAAGTAAAACTAGTTCTCATCAGGTCAGGGTTGTGAGTAATGTGCAGTCTGGACAGCTGAAATAAATTATACCCACTTGGAATCTATCTAAACATTATAAAACCACACATAAAATCAGGTGATTCCTTATGGGAAACAGGCCATGGCTACACGGACAAATAGCACGTCTTCCAGATTAACAATGCAGCAGAAATCACTGCTGAGAAATTGTAAACTGCATCACAAAGGAAAAAAAAGAATGAAACACTGACTCCAGAACTTCATAATCTACCCCAGAGAGTGAACAAAAAGCAGAAATGATACCATTAACAGCCATGCAACCTCTTTCATTTACACCCCTGGGACAGAGAAAAAGTCAGCAGCTTCACGGAGTAGGAAGAGAGTTTTACCAGTTGAAAGATACCGCAAGAATCACCAAAAGAGGATGTTTAATAAGGGAACAAAGGATCCACTAACCAAATAGAAGCATTAACCTATAAAATCATCAGGATGGTAACTGTACCCTTACCCCATGGCTTTGTAATTAGTCATACTTTTTGTGAAACAGATAAAAATAAAAACCCATCAAACAATGGTTAGGAAAATAACATTCAGACAGAGTCTGGGATTTGTGAATGAAATCTGCACATTCTCCCTGTATGTACATATTGTCAAACAGGCATCCCCACCTCTAATGTGACAGTTTGCTACAGTTACCAAAGAACAAACACACTATACAAACACTCCTTGGAGAGGTTGAGGAAATCAGAGCCAGAAGTGTGAGTTTAAAAATAATCTGTAGAATATGGAACATTCTTTCACATTGACAACCCTCAGAGCAAGACAGGACCAAAAAAAGAAAAAGCCTAGAATAAGTAAAAAACAATCAGATCATAGTGAAGCCAAATTACGAGTCTAAACAACTGCAGGAGAGGCCCTGGGGAATGGGCCACAGTTTCAGATTACAACATTTTATCTTCAATTTCTTGATGCATCTCACCCCGGCCTGATGAGAAATGCTTCAGTCCCTGCCAGAACTATGACGTGAGGCTGGTATCTGGGTATAATGGAAAGGGAGGGTGCGGGAAGGAACAAGAGGAATCATACTCCTCTCCACACCAGAGGTGACTTCTGCAGAAAACATTTAAATGCACACAACCAAGGGCAGGTTTTTCATAGTTATAAAGCAGAGATTCAGAGTGGCAGGTTAGTAAACTAATTTTCAATAAAGTGTCTAATTACCACCCTACCATCCCACCAATTATACCACCCTACCATCAATGCTTTGCCCAAAATTCACTAGTTCAGGGGAACCAGTTCCCAAATACAGAAGGTTTGAAGAAAGCCAGTCCCAAGGCAATACTAGTACCTTACAGCCGTAACCCTCCCTAGCACCTTCAGTATCATCTTTTGCGCCACCATCCCCCAAATTCAAGGTCTTGTGGATCCCAATGTTTTTTGAGTCCATTCTTCTCTCTCCAGAACTACAGTTAGAACCGCTGCACACTCCTTCCTCAAATCCCTTCCCTGGCTTGCCTTCCTGCTGAGTTATTAACCATTATTTTATCCAGTGCCATAAACATACACAGCACTTCACAAGAGAAAGAGACAAGGCACAGGACAACCGTCTTGAAAAAATCAAAAGTGTGGAGAGGGAGAACAAAGTAGGAGAATTCCTCGCAGGAGATGGTTTTAAAGCAGGATTTGGAGAAGAGAGAAGGACCCTTGGTAAAGCAGGAAGAAATGAGTGCAGAGATTCAGGGGGCTGCAGCTGTTTGGGCTCAGCTGGGGCAGGGGAGGAGGACAGTGACTGGCAGCCTATGCCATGAAACTGTCATTCAGACAGCACAGTTGGATTATCAGGGTGTATACCTGGTCAAGGGGGCATGGGGAAGCCCCCTTCTTTCAGGGATTTGGTATATTCCCAGAGCACCTCAGGAGGGTCAGTCTTTGTTTAATTTGGAGGTTTATAGGGTCTATCAGCAAGGACACAGAATGGCAATTTGGAGAGAGAACCCAGTTTGGTGGGGTTAGAGGGCTCTCTGTGTCTCAACGGGGAGGGCAGGGGGTTTACCTTACAGCCGTAACCCTGCTTAGTGGGAAGCGATGTGGGAGCTGGGGGGTTCCAACTTAGGACAGCCAGGAGTCTCTAGACTGAGTGGTGCTGAGGGCTTCCTGTTTAGAGTCCAGGGGAGATGGGGGAGCAATAGGAATGTTGGGGGGTCCCTGTTCAGGGGGAAGCGATGGGGGGCTGGGCTCTCCCTAAGGGGGGCTTAGGGTCCCTGTTCAGGGGGAAGTGATGGGGGGCTGGGGGTTCCCTATTCAGGGGGAAGTGATGGGGGGCTGGGCTCTCCCTAATGGGGGGCTTAGGGTCCCTGTTCACGGGGAAGTGATGGGGGGCTGGGGGTTCCCTATTCAGGGGGAAGTGATGGGGGGCTGGGCTCTCTCTAATGGGGGGCTGGGGGTTCCCAGTTCAAGGGGAAGTTATGGGGGGCTGGGCTCTCCCTGATGCGGGGAGGGGGGTTCCCTGCTAGGGACTGGGGAGGGGGGGCTCCTGCCCCGGGCCCGGCTGTACCTGAGCGTGGGGCCGATGCAGGCCGTGTCCGTGCTCTCGATCTCCCGCAGGATCCGCTCGTGCTCCGCCGCCGTCTCCAGGCTCTCCAGCTCCGCCATCTTCCCCCGCTCCATGGGCTCCGAGCCCGGCGGGGACACAGCGAGCCTCGCCCACCCCTCAGCGCCGGAGCCGCTCTGCCCCAGCCCAGCCCTCGCCTGCCGCGCCCCCTCGCCGCGCCGCGTCTCCGCCTCCTGCCGCGCCGGCATGCCGGGAAATGTAGTCCCGGGGGAAAGAGGGTGTCGCCTGGGCCCAGAGAGAGACTCCCAGCGCCGCCCACCCCCGTCAGACCCGCCTCACACCCCTCATTGGGGGGACCCCCACCCCTGTCAGACCCGCCTCACACCCCTCATTGGGGGGACCCCCACCCCTGTCAGACCCGCCCCAAACCCCTCATTGGGGACCCCCACCCCCGTCAGACCCGCCCCAAACCCCTCATTAGGGACCCCCCACCCCTGTCAGACCTGCCCCACATCCCTCAGTGGGGGGACCCCCACCCCTGTCAGACCTGCCCCAGACCCCTCATTAGGGGGACCCCCCACCCCTGTCAGACCTGCCTCACACCCCTCATTAGGGGGACCCCCCAACCCCTGCCAGACCTGCCCCAGACCCCTCATTAGGGACCCCCCACCCCTGTCAGACCTGCCCCACATCCCTCAGTGGGGGGACCCCCACCCCTGTCAGACCTGCCCCAGACCCCTCATTAGGGAACCCCCACTCCTGTCAGACCTGCCCCAGACCCCTCATTAGGGGGACCCCCCACCCATGTCAGACCTGCCTCACACCCTTCATTGAGGGGACTCCCCACTCCTGTCAGACCTGTCCCCAGACCCTTCATTGGGTGACTCTCTCCTTGGGGGAGATTACCATCAGACATGCCCCAAGAGGGTGGCCACCTTTGTTGGATAGAAATAGGGGGAAACCAGGTGAAAAAATACAGGAACAAGCTTAATTTTAAGAGACATTTTAGGGAAACACCATTTTCCTCAGCATGGTGCATTTGTACTGATACAATGCAATTATCATAAGCTTCAGTGTAATGTTTAAAATGGTCAAGGGATGTCCCATAAAACCAAGTCAAGGGATTTCCCTGAAAAGGGACAAATCAATAAATTAGGACCTGTCCCTTAAAATAAGGGGATGGATGGTCACCCTATACCCCAGCGCCCTAAGTGAAAGAAGACGTATACACCCCAGTCAGATCCACTCAGACTGCCTGTCGGTAGGAAAAGCACATACGCACCATCTGACCTGTTATCACTGTCTCTTCCTGGGGAGCCTCCAACAGTCAGAACTGCCCCCCACTGCCTCTCTTTGTGGGAAGAGACCCCAGTCAGAAGTGCTTTAATTGGGGGACAGACTTCACTCAGCCAAACTTAGCCCCTGAGCCCATCCCAACAAGGGGCACTGGGAGTAGGTTTGATTGAGGTGGTGTTTCCTCTAAAAGAAAACATCCCATTGACTTCAAACTGCCTTTCACCTTGAAGGATCCTCTGACATCAAAGTCTCATAGTTTTGGTCCTCAGCATTTCTCTCTGATGACTAAGTGACTACTTGTTATTTATTATCGTTACAGCTGTGCTCAGGTTCTTCCATTAGTAGGATGGCAGCATTGGATGTTGTATAAACAAATGGAATGTGAGAAAGAAGGGCAGGGGTAACAATGGCAGGAACACAGGATTACTTAGACTATCTATGTACACTATTCCTTGTTTTTGTGTCAAATATTTGTGTTGTTTCAAGTTTTAAGCTATAAACAAACAAGGAAGACCCTACTGGTCACCTTCTTCTTTGACTGCTAAAAGATTGAATGCTGCTGATCTGGATATAGCTTTGTGTCAGAATATCACCAGATTAAATGAAAAGGTGATAGAAGGAGTGTCCAAACCACTACATGTGTCCTGAAAGGAGTGGTACAGGGAAGGGAATGGGATGCTCCAAAAAATGATAGTGTTATTGCATTAGCTCTCTTAGATCATGTTTACAGTTGCCAAAGTGGTGTCTTACGGGACCAGATGGATGTCATTCTGGATGTGTTAAAACCAGAGAGGAAATCTGTACTCTGGTGGCAGTCACCATGGAGATTTGATATATGCTCCCAGAGGACCAAAAGCAAATAGACATGGAAGTGATATAATGAAAGAAGATAAAAATAGTTGGGCAAATTTAGTAACCCAGCATCCTCGTGTTATCTCAAAACTCTGTAACAGATAAATAAGACTAAGGTTCAGACCCAGCTAAATATCTTTATCACTTTTTAAAACCCATGAGGTAAGTAAAAACAACCCAGTGTAAAGATAGATTTACTAAGATTTATTAAAATTAAACAAACTAACAAAGACAGCAGAATAATAGCTATGGGGTTTGACCCAAAAGGGCATAAAATCCGGCTCCCTTCTACACTTAGCAAGCTATAGGAACTCCTTTACTTGCAGGAGATGACTTTCACTGGCAACTCAGACGGAAAGGCAGACAGCTGGTCGTGACTGCGGACTACTGTGGCGGTTGCTGGATTCCAGACCTGTAATGGCCTTAGATGGGATGACAGGAGAGATATGGACTGAAGCTGGATCAGGCTACCCCACAATGGTCTTCAGGTAGATATCTCGTGAAGAATCTTGCCTCTTGACACATGCACAGAAGAACTAGGCATGGGCTACCTCTGTAGTGGACAGCCCCTGGTGCTGAACATGCTGGCCTTAAATAGACTTGGGCATGTGACTGTTTCCTGCACTTTGCTTCCCACCACTGGGAGAAAAGGCACCAAAGACCCAACCAAAAGGACTCATAAAATGGAGTCCAAACAGCAACTTGCCTATGACCGTTGACCCATAAGTTTCACAAAACAGTACATAAACAGCAGAGTATTTAAATCAGAACAATACATAAATTCTAATAAACCCTACACTGGAGCAAGGCTAGATAGAGAATTCAAAAGAACACTGGAGCAATGTCTATTCTGCATTCCCATCTAGGGGCTGGTCCACAAAAGTTATGTTTCTACTGATACTACCAACCACAGAACCAATTATCTTAGCTCAAAAGGCAGAGAGGCTTCTGCTTTTAGCGCTGCAGATTCAATCCCCAGTCTCAGACCAGGCTGACAGTTATTATGAATGGGCACTCATTTGTGATTTGAATTGCTGTGGACTTCAGAACTCAGGAGGAGCTTCATGTCTTTGGGACGTGCCACGGAAGGTATGTAATGCACTGTTCAGTGGGTATTATGTGTCCTCCTGCTAGTGACCAGTCCACAGAGGCTATCAGTCGGCTTTGGTGGTTACTCCTTTACTTCAAGTAGTAGAAGCTCATACTTTTACAGCCTGATCCAATACTCAGTGAAGTCAATAATGAGCATTACCCTGCCTTCAGTGGGTGCTGTCTTAAACACAAAATTGGAGGTCTGAAGTTCAATCCCAGGTGACGCTCATGGTGGTTGTTGTTACGCTACAATAACTATAAACCTCTATAGCAATACTGGACCCATCCAGAAACCCCTCCACCAGACTAGGTGGCAATGCAGTATTTCCAGATGCAGTGAAGTCTAATGTTTTCTTAAGGAGCAACTTCATTAATCATTCAAGATAAAATAATTGTTTTGCATTATTAGAGACACCTCAGGAGAGCAATTTCATGTGTTATAGTCTAGTTGAGAGGTGGGCAGTTGGATAGGGTAGAGGTTCGGGGGGGTGGTCAGGGGACCAGGAATGGGGGGAGAGTTGGATAGGTGTGGGAGTTTCAGGGGGTCTGATGGGGCGGGGATGTGGATAGGCGGCAGGGCAGTCAGGGACACAGAGTGGGGGGGTTGGATAGGGGTTGGAGTCCTAGAGCGGTGGTTAGGGTGTGGGGTCTCGGTAGGGGGTAGTCAGGGGACAAGGAGCAGGGGGATTAGATGGGTCGAGGGTTCTGAGGGGGGCAGTCAGGGGGCAGGAAGTGGGAGGGGATGGATAGGGGGTAGGGCCAGGCTGTTTGGGGAGGCACAGCCTTCCCTACCCCGCCCTCCATACAATTTTACAACCTTGATGTGACCCTCTGGCCAAAACGTTTGCCCACCCCTGGTCTAGTCATATAGTTATTATTCATAATGCTACTTTTCCCTTAAAATAACACATTTCACATGTAGATCTGCAACTTATTTTACAGATGAAGAAACTGTGGAAGTTAATTGACTTGTCCAACATCAAAGAGTAATCTGGGTCAGAACCAGGGTTAGAAGCCGGAGGCCTGATCCTGCACAGCTTTACTCACATGGGTAATCCTTATTCATGTGAGTAGTTCCATTTAGTTCCGCAGAACTGAGTAAGCATTATTCACATGAATAAGGTCTCCTAACAATTATGCCAAAGCCTGTTTCATGAGAGCACTAGTGCTCTGAGCATGGAAGGTTCAAGAATAGCAGCCGCGTTAGTCTGTATCCGTAAAGAATACTTGTAGCACCTTAGAGAAACCCACTGACTTCCATGGGTCTGCAAAGCTGCTGAATTTGCCATAATGTGCTCTATTCATGCCTACGCTGCATTGATTTCTGCATGCAGAAACCAAAGTACAGAGCCCCCCTCAATAGAATTTCTCCCTGCAGGGGTTTTCACACTGGCACAAGCCACCTGCATCCCTCCTGCTCTGCCAGAGTAGCCCAGAAGGTCGGCGGGACCAGCCAAAAAGGTGTGTGGACTGGGCATCCTGAGAATGTACTGATTCAACAAACCCCCAGGCAGTCTCTGAACAGAGTTCCTAGGGAGCCCTGACTGTAAATTAAATGAAAGTTGCCCTCCCCTCACACAAGGATGAATGCCTCCACCGGCACCAGCATAGTGACCTGCCCTCACCATTACGTCCCCATCAGAGATGAATCAAGCCCAGTGTCTGTAGAGCATTTGGAACATTAAAAGCGATACCTATACACGTAAAGTGTTATTGTTTTAATTAGATAGTTTAGGCCAAAAATCTAGGTTTCGTAAAAAGAAAGTATATTCTACGTAATGTTAATATAACCTTTTCTATACATCTAATCTAGCCATTTTCAGAGTGCCCATCACCATCCATCCCCAGTGGCAATCTGGTTTGTTTGCATGTAAACTCCTGCAGTGTAGGGTTGCCAACTTTCTAATTGCTGAAAACTGAACACGCCCTGACTTGCCTTTTCCCCCAAGGATCCACCCCGTGTGCTCTCCTCTCCCCCATTCTTCTATCACTCGCTCTCCACTCCCCCCATTTCCTCCCTCTCCCAGGACTCACCTGCTACCTGCAGAGCCAGGCAGGTAGGTACTGAGGCGGAGTCTGCCTGCCTGCCCATTCGAGGCACAGCAGGTCAGAGAGAGGGTTGGGGCACAGTAGGATACAGCAGGGGTCTGTCCCTATAGCAAGGGGTCAGGGCCGGGTAATCGGGGCTCAGCGGGGCAGAAGTGGGGGGCAGACAGGATTCCCTGCTCCGGGGCGGGGGCACCTATCTCTTGGATCGTGGTCTGGAAGCCAGCCAGTGCTGTCAGGCTTCGGCAGCTGAGTGGAGAGCAGCTCCCCTATGTGGCTCCAGACGCAGCAGCTGCTGTTCACAGAGGCCAGTTACTGTGGCCAACAGGACTTTTAGTGTCTGGTCAGCTGACCGGATGCTACCATGTTCCATTTTTGACCTAACATTCCAGTTGAAAACTGGACATGTGGCAACCCTATTTGTGACCCAAACACTGAAATATTTCACTGCTTACCAGAACCAGACACTGCAGTGAGTGACATATCAACTGCCCCGCCCACCAACCCTCACCAGAGACATCCTAGCTCATTTGGGCTGTGTGTAAGGCAGGGGAAGAATGAGGCCTTATTTTTGGTATGGATGTTTGTTTATGTAGAATACAGTGATATTTGTATCCTAGACCTAGAATCATGTTGACAACAGTGTTTAATTGGGTGTTTTGTTCAAAGGAAATGTTAAAATGAGAGGAATAGGCCACATTTTTCAAATCTGAATGCCTCCAGTTATCCACTCCTATGTAGAGAATTAGATATTTAAATAAAAATTTATATTTAAGTATCTAAATATGGGCTTAGGCATATGGATGGATTAAATTTTATGTCAAAACCGTTTTTGATAGAAAACAGGGGTTTTGATTAAACTAAATTTTTCATAAAAAGCATTTGTTTTTGACAGAACATTTAGAGTTTTCATAAAAAAAAACTAATGCTCAAAAAATTTAGCCAAAAACAGAACAATTTTGATTGGGAAAATTCACTACGGAGCCTCAAGGGAATTGTAGTTCAGTTATCCTATGTCCCCATTCTCCTCTATGATCTAAGTTCACCAGCTGGAATGCATCTTCCAAGATGCACAGTGGCCAGGGACTCTGATGCATTGGCATGGCTCAGCAAGAGGGGCGGAGATTGTGGTGCATTGTGGGTGATGTAGTCCAGCCAGGGAGCACAATCCATTGTGAAGACTAGGGGAATGAGGCATCCAAACTATAACCCCCATGAGGCACGTTGTCAGGATAGCTGAATAGAAATGTTCTGATTTTAAACAAAAGTTTTCAGTTTTTGATTTTCTGCCAAAAAGTTGATATTTTCCTTGTGAAAAAGATTTTAATAAATTCATAGACTTGAAGGGCTCATTGTGATGATCTAGTGTGCACTCTTGCATAACATTGGCCATAAGACTTCCATGAATTAAGTCCTGCTTCAATCCAATTGCAGTGTTTGAACCTGATAAATTAATAAATTAAATAGATTGAGCTTCTTGAGTCTTTCACTATAAGGCATGTTTTCCAATCCTTTCATCTTTCTTGTGGCTCTTCTCGGAACCCTGTGACCTTGCAGCATGATCACGATAGTCCCTTCTGTACTGAAAGTCTACGAGTCTCTCCAATTTATCAACATCTTTCTTAAAGTGTGGACTTGAGAACTAGACATAGTATTCCAGTAGAAGTTGCACCCGTGCCAGATACAGAAGTAATATCACCTCCCTATTTGTCCTCAAGATTCCCCGTATATATATATATCCAGGGATCGCATTAGCCCTTTTGGCTAACATCACACTGGGAGTTCATTTTCAGCTGATTATCCACCATGACCCCCAAGTCTTTCTCACAGTCATGGCTACCCAGGATAGAATCTCCCATACTGTAAGTATGACCTGCATTCCAAAGATATAAGATCTTACATTTGGACTTACTAAAACACATATTGTTAGCTTCCTTTTATTAGTTTTAAACCTGTTGCCTATTCATTTCATTTGGTGGCCTCTACTTCTTGTATTATGGGATTCTTAATTCTTTTTCTTTCTTTATCAATTTTCTACAATTCTTACCTCCAAATTTATATTCATTGCTATTAACTTCCCATCTTTTTTATTTGCTATATATATATTTTCTAACCAGCTGTACTTGGGAGTCTAATTTAACACACATAGATTTGAAAAATCTGTCCATACTTCCAAAATGTCCTTACCTGTGGCTCCCATCAGCTTCACTGGGGTGGGAGGACAGAAAAGATGAACTGGGATTTTTTTTTTTAAAGAAGAAATGAGAGGCAGGGACTAATGACAAAGGGAAATGACCAGGTCCTTCAGCATAACTGGAGGACTTTTCTGTTTGATTGTTGAAATAGTCAAAGAATCCCAGTTCAAAGGAGATTCAAACAAGAGCTAGAAACAGAAAGGAGAGTCCTTCCAAGGGGAAGGAAGGTGCCACTAGTAGAATTTATTGTAAGGGACAGTACAAGAATTAAAATAGATTAAAATAGAAGTATTTCAATCCCATTGTAACAAAAGTTCTGTTCAGCTTTCTAAGCCAGTGTTTCTGAACCAATATGTTCTCACACTCACATTCACAGATTCATAGATTTCAAGGCCAGAAGGGAACATTCTGATCATCTAGTCTAACCTACTGTCTAACACATCCCAAAGAACTTTCCCGAAATAACTCCTAAAGCAGAGCTTTTAGAGAAACATCCAATCTTGATTTAAAAATGGTCAGTGATAAAGAATCCACCACCACCTTTGATAAATTGTTCTAGTGGTTAATTACTCTTACCATTAAAAATTTAAACCTTATTTCCAGTCTGAATTTGTCTATTTTCAACTTCTACCCTTTCGATGGTGTTATAAGTTATACCTTTCTCTGCTACATTTAAAAGCCCACTATCAAATATTTGTTCCCCATCTAACTACTGATAGACTGAGAGGGGTAGCCATGTTACTCTGGAATTGCAGAAGTGACAAAGAGTCCCGTGGCACCTTAAAGACTAACTAAAGTATTGAAGCATCTGACAAAGTGGGTATTAGCCCACGAAAGCTTATGCTTCAATAGTTTAGTAGTCTTTAAGCTGCCACAGGACTCTTTGTCACTTCTACTTATAGACTGTGATCAAATCACCCTCAATTAACCTTCTCTTTGTTAAACTAAATAGATTGAGCTCCTTGAGTCTATCACTAAAAGGCCTTGGTTCTCAAACTATGGGGCAGGTCTCCCAAGGGAGGTTCAGGAATGCATCAAGGGAGGTGTGAGGTGTGTGCGTGGTTTTTTTAAGGGCTCTGGCTGTCACCCCCAGAAGGCTGGGGCTTATGCAGAAGGGCTGTGCGCATCCTGAAGGCTGAGATAAAGGAGACAACGGGAGCCCTCCACCTGGGGCTGAGAGCCAGAGAACCACCATCCAGGCTCAGGCTCTCCACTCCCCACCCCAATCCTTCATCCAGAGGTGGTAGGGCTCCAGCTGTCAGTTGCAGGTGGCAGCAGTAGCAGCACAGAAGTAAGGGTGGCAATGAGGTGCTAAGTCTGTAGTGAAAAGTGATATTGACTAATCATTGCCAGCCTTACTCCTATGCTGTTGCTGGCATGCCACTGCCGTCAGAACTGGGCACCTGGCCAGCATCCACTGCTCTCCGCACTGCCTTAGAGTTGGCGCCCCTGCTTTCAGAGCTGGGTGGCAGTATATGTACTGGGGGGGGGGGGGATAAATGATTGCAGACACAAAGAAGGGGGCCCTGATCAAATCAGTTTGAGAAGCACTGCTCTAATCCTCTAATCATCCTTGAGACTCTTCTCTGACCCCTCTCCAATTTATCAACATCCTTCTTGAATTGTGAACACCAGAACTGGACACAGTGTTCCAATAGTAGTTGCACCAGTGCCAAATACAGAGGTAAAATAATCTCTACTCCTACTACTTTACCCGTTATGCATCCCAGGATCTCATTAGCCATTTCTGACATAGAGTCACACTGAGAGCTGATATTCAGCTGATTATCCACCATAACCCCCCAATTTTTTTTCAGAGTCACTGCTTTCCAGAACAGAGTTCCCTATCATGTGGTATGGCCTCCATTCTTTGCTCCTCGATGCGAAATGCATATTGTTTGCTTTGCACCCAAAATGCATATTAAAATGCATATTGTTTGCTTGTACCCAGCTTACCAAGAGATTCAGATTGCTATGTATCAGTGACCTGTCCTCTTTGTTATTTACTACTCCCCCAATTTTGTATCATCTGCAAACTTTGTCAGTGATGATTTTATGGATTGGATTTTCTTTCAGATCATTAATGAAGATGTCAAACAGCGCCGGACCAAAAGCTGATCCCTGCAGGCCCCCACTGGGAACACACCCATTCAATGGTCATTCCCTGTTAACAGTTCGAAGAGCAGCAGTAGCAGTGGGGCCTCAGCTAGCTGAATTTGGTTAGTTTACGTCCTCTCTGTGTGTGTCTGTCAGCCACCCCCATGGATCTGTCAGCTACTTGGTTTCTGCATCCCTGGTTCCTCATTCTATCTACTCCCTCTCCTGCATTTCTTCTACCCCAACCAGCTTCTTTGCACCTTCATTTAGTCATTAACACATGGCTTCTTTGGCCCATGCTGCAGTCTAGACACTCCTGCTGATGTCTCAAAGCCTTTGCTTTAGCCTCTTGAGCCTTTCCCAAGCCCAAGCTTCTCACCACTCTCTTCTGTCTCTTTCAGTTTTCAAAGCTTCTTTTGCCATAACTGAACACATTTTAACTGCAACACGGGCATTTTAAGTGCATATAATGAATCTGCCTTTTATCTGCCCTCCCCACCCTAAGCAACTACAGTACTTGAAATTTGATGATAAATGTATATAGTATTTCTAAAGCAACTAATTTTTAAAAAATAAAATCAGCAAAACTACAGTACATTGTGAGGTGAATACATTATGAACACAGAGCGGCTAATTACAGCCGCATTGTTTACTTTGGGCGTGCAGTATGGTTTACTTTTCCAAGGATGACCTTTGGCATGCTCACTTGTAATCAACAGCCATGCTTGACTTGTTAATTGCATGTGGCCTTAAACTATATTGCCTTAAAATGTGCCTACATTGTAAGGTCTTCCCTATCAACCCTTGGTCTCTTTCAGAGTTACTGCAGTGCTCTAGGATATTTTTCGCCACAGGTACTCACTTGCATACATTAATAACATATGATAGACCCAGTAACCCAGAATGTGCTTATAATACATGTAAATGCTAGTTTTCCAAGCCTCAAATCTCTGTTACCTGAAATTAACATCCTATTCTGTATCCAAATTTCTTATAAAAACTGAAATACATTTTTAACACCTTCTGATTTTACTAAGATGTCCCCCGTGCCCTTGTAAAATCAGTCTTCACATGTATGTCTACAATAATTGTTCTTGTTTTGTTCAGACATTTTATTGCACTTTTGATACAAAAAGATTGATAAAGAAACAAATAGTATTGACTGAGATATTGTAGAGATGGACTCAAACCGCAGTGTTTGGATTGATGTCTGATTTTGAGGTTTTGGATGTGTTCAAATCTGGTATTCTGGTTTAGTTAATTATAGAGGCAGGGGCCTGTGATGGAGTGTATGTATATATTTTTTGGCACCCACTAGAAGGCTTTCCAAAGTTCTGCCAAACCCCATGTCAGTAGTACTCCTGAAAGAGAGCCCCATGAAGACAATTCGTGTTCTTGGATTTCTAAGTTTCATTCTGAGTCAAGATTCAAAGAAAAGCTCAGGGAGGCTCTACAAGCCAGGATCTAAGTACAGCTTGGGTAGCAGTAGTGAGCTCTTCGGCTGACCTTGGGAAATCCTTGGGGGAGATGGAAGGACCAGGGGTGTGCAGGAGCAGGGCTGCTGCTGTGGAGAAGGCAGAAGAATGTACAGGGTCCCTTTGTTCGGAACCCCAAGGACAAGTAAACTCATCCTTAGAGCTCTAAGGCTTAATGGTATATGGCAAACGTTTTGGCCTGAGGTCCACATCAGGGTGCGGAAATTGCTTGCAGGGCCGTGACTGTAGGGCTGTAGAAGGGGGTTGGGGTGTGGGAGGGAGTGCGGGGCGTCGGAGGGGGTGCGGTGTGCAGGAAGGAGCTCAGGGCAAGGGGTTTGGGCACGGGGGATGTGAGGTGCATGAGGGGGGCTCAGGGCAGGGGGTTGGGGTGCAGGAGGTGTTTGGGATGTGGGCTCCAGCCTGGCACCGCTTACCTGGAGCAGCTCCAGGGTGGCAGCGAGGCTAAGGCAGGCTCCCGACCTGCCTGCCCTGGCCTTGGCCCTGGCCCCGGCCCTGCACCGCTCCGCTCCGGGAAGCAGACAGCACCACGTAACTGCTGCTCACGGAGGAAGGAGAGCAGAGGGCTCTACATCCTGTGGGTACCTCCCCCGAAGCTGCTATTGGCTGCAGTTCCCCATTCCTGACCAATGGGAGCCTCGAGGGAGGTACCCACAGGCAAGAACAGCAGCAGAGCCCTCTGCTCCCCATCCCTCAGGGGCGGCAGGGATGTGGTGCTGGCTGCTCCCTGGAGCGGAGCAGGGCCCGCAGCACATGGGTGGCAATCCTGCAGGCTGCATCCAAAGCCCTCATGGTCTGGATTTGGCCCGCAGGCAGTAGTTTGCCCACCCCTGGTTCGTGATATTGTTCCCCTGTATGTCGGGTGGTGATTATCTCTGACTCTCATCTGGTCCCCAACCCAGTGATTTGTGTTGCAGCTCTGAGCTATATGGCTTAGCAATAATAATGGATTGGAACGTGACCCAAAAAATCTGCATTCCCAAGTTGAAGGAAAAAGATACCCCATGGTCTAATGAGACAAGACTTCCTATTGACACATTTTCCTTCTCATTATGGACATCAGCATGTTAAGGGATTCCTGCTGTGCTCCCCTGCTTGTCCTCATTATCATTACTGGCATGAAAGGAAGGCATCAAGAGTGATGCATCTGAACAACAATACACAGCTGTAATTGATAAATGATCCACTGGCATTTGGGGGATATCTACCGCTCGAGCTCACCCGTGAGTAATTAGGTGCTGAATAGTGAGTGGGTGCGTGTAATGAGGACTGCTCACACCAGGATGGCCTTGTGGGCCACAAAGAACAACATACTGAGCAGGAACATTGAGTCCTCCCTTCCAAGGATTTGGCCCATTTACGCATGTAGACATGAAAACAATCAGGGCCGCCACATGTGACTGGGCCCTGCCCTTTCTGGGTGGTAGGAGAGAACAGAGAACATCAGACCCTTCCTAAAAGATAGTCAGCATCTCCTTTGCTGAACATACCCCTCTAGAACATACCATAGTCCAACCAGCACTAAAGAAACTACTCCTCAAAGCTAGAGACCTCACAAACTTCTGTCCACTGTCCAACCTCCCAACCCTACTCTAGCTAACAAAAAACCATCTCCAAGGCCTAGGCTGACCATATTTCCTTTAGACAAAAACGGGACATTGGGAGGGCAAAAACGGGACAGGGTGTGTGGGGGGGGGGCATGGCCCCACCTGGGCCCCCCAGCACCGGGCGGGGGGGAGGCAGAGGGCGGGCGGGGGGGATGGATGGAGGAATAAGCAGAACAGGGATGGGGGATTGTAACGGGGTCGGTCACTCACCCCTGCGGCGCCCCCGTCTGGTCGTCTCGGGAATTAGCTCTTTTGGCCCAGGAGCGCCCTCTGCCGACCGACGTCCGCTTCTCCACACCTGGCTCCGTGCCCTTCCCGGACCCCGGAGCCCCTTTCTGAGGGTGCTGCACCCTGCAGTACCCCCCTGGTCTTAAGGGTCTCACCTCCCCGGGGAACCCAATGCCCACTATCCCCAACTCGCCTCAGAATGTGCCACTGTCAGTCACTACTTGCCCCCGCTCACTGGGGCGGACTGCAGTCTCATGGCTGCTCATCACAGGCAAGAAGGGGTTGGCCTGCTGCTGCTATTACCAGCCCTGGGCCACCTCCTGGCAACCCCCAGTACCCCGTGGGTCGGGCGTCCTCTAGGCCCAGCGAGCTGGGGCCTTCTCGCTAGAGTTTAAGCTCCCTGGCTCCCAGCTGCCTCACCCACGCCCTGTCCCAGTCTGGGTACCCTGGTACAGGCTCCGTGCAGCCAGGCCCTGTCTCCCACTAGTCATAGGGGAGACTGACTTTAGGCCCTTGCCTGCACTTGCAGCCTGGGGCTCTCAGGCTGGAGCTTTGCCCAGCTCCTTCCACCTAGCCCCAGCCCTGCACCCAGCCTAGTACCTTCTTTCAGGTTCCTGCAGCAGGCCTGTCTCCCTCTGCTTACTGAGGAGACTCCTTCCCTGCTTCTCTGCCTCCCAGCCCTTATATCCTGGCTGGGAGTGTTTGGGGCGTGGCCACACAGCTGCACCTAACTCCCAATCAGCCTGGGAGTTTGCAGGCTTCCCTGGCTACAGCCCCTTCCCTGCCTGTTTTAAACCCCTTTTGGGGCTTTTCCAAGCCCCTTCCGGTAGGGGGCGGGCGGACACCCCGCCACAGGGATGAAGAGGATGGAGGGAGAGAGAGAGAGAAGGGGGGATGAGGGATGAAGATGATGGAGGGGACAGAGAGAGAGAAGGCACGAAGGTGAGAAAGGGAGAGGATGGATGGATGAGAGAAGAGATGGGGGTAGGGAGCAGGGGGGATGGAGGAGGCAAGGGACAGCGAGAAGGAGGGATGGAGAGAAGGGAGATGGAAGAGGAGGCAGTGGACGGAGGGAGAGAGAGAAGGGAGGAAGGGAGGGATGGAGGGATGGAGAAGGGGATAGAGAGAAGGGATGGAGGGAGTGAGAGGAGGCAGTGGCCGGAGGGAGAGAGCAGGGAGGAAGGGAGGGATGGAGAAGGGGGATGGAGAGAAGGGAGGGATGGAGAGAAGGAGGGAAGGAGGAATAGAGAGGAGGAGGCGGCAGCGGGCGGCGGGCTGGAGGAGGCGGCAGATCGGAGCTGTCAGGAGCCGCAGCCGGGGGCCGAGCGAGCCGGCGGCAGCGGCGGGGGGGGACGGGACGTTTTATGACTCCATGTTTTATGAGTCCTGCCCCAAAAACGGGACAAAATTGATATTTTGGACAAAAAGACGGGACGGTTAAAAAACCTTAAAAAAACGGGACTGTCCCGTTCAAAACGGGACGTATGGTCAGCCTACCAAGGCCCCCATGTAGGCTGCCAGTATCCCAATCCCTCTCGGTCAGGCTTCAGGCCTTATTGCTCTAGTAGATGACGGTCCATAGCAAAGGGAAGTCCATCCATACTCCTCCTGGTGGACTTCTCTGTAGCATTCAATTCCAGTGGTCACCCAATACTCCAGCCTCCCCTCCAAGAGGGTGCCAGAGCTAACAGAAATGTCTTTAAATTAGTCTGTTTCTTCATCCCAAATTGAACCACGAGGGTTATTACGGGCAACTGTGCCTTCACCTCTAGACCCTGTATGGATCAACATCTAAATGAAGGTGTTGGAAGCACTGATGAGACAATGCAGGGTGACGTTCTATCAGTAGGGAGATGATACCCAGCTCTCCAGTTCCTTTAGCATCAACTATAACCAGTATCACCTCCCAGCTTCCTCATTGCCTAGCATGATGCAGAGCAGCTGAGTAAAGCTGAATCTAGACAACTCTGAGGTGATGCTGGTAGAACTGGGAAGTGCGCCAAATAACTTGTCTCCAAGGGCACCATTTGCTGTAGAGCAAAGGAGGCAGTCCCCGCCTCTCCCTCAGACCTCAGTTGCCCCAATTTTTAATATGTCTGTATGCTCCATTACTTGTTTCCATTTTTTGTCCTTTCCCACACCCCCTGACTTTGCAGGATAAAATGTAATCACACACAATGTTCTATATGCTGATACAACTTTGCCCACCCCCGCCTCTGAATTTTTCAGAAAATGACTCCCTGGCTGGTCTCTTCTACAACATTCCTCACTGTTGAGGGCATCTGTCCTCTGTTGGTTAAGTCAGTCCACAGTTAGACGCAATGCTATTGGATGCATAAAACTCCCACTTCCATCATCAACTGGCCAGAAGATTGAATCCTGTCCTATTAGTCACAGTGACCTGCTCTCCTGATAACCATTTCCACTGCCTTGCACTCAAGCTTTTCAGACTCTGTTATATCTGCCCTGAGGTGAGGTGCTGATGAGTGCAGTACGAACACTTATATAGCTATCAGAGTCAAGCATCAACAGCCTTCTTCTGTATTCAGTGCATCAGTTATAGGGCTATTTCAGACACACGTTTTCAGCCCAGCAGTAAATATAATGATCATATTCCCTATTGTGGCACACCCAGCACATATAATTTCAAATGATGCATGGCTGTACTACATGAAAATCCTACTCATATGCCACTTATACCCCCATACAAGGGCCTATTACGGAGAAACAATTTCAAAATCAGTCTTGCCAACAGGAATTTACCCTTTATTCATTCCTCTGCTGGGATGCACCAGTGATTAGTCCTGTCTCTTCACTTTCACCTTGTACAGCTGACAAAAAACAAAGCTTACTTTTGCTTTTTATTAGCTTTAATTTTTAGCATATGATTCCTAAGTATTCCTAACTCAGCATCTGACAGCTGCTTCAAAGAACTCCAGATTTTTAATATCACTGACATCTAGTGTTTGTTTTCTTAATTGCATGCAGATTTGTAGGTGATGACCTAATGTTAAACAAGAGTTGTGAAATTTATTTTCTACTCTGGATTGGAAGATTCATTTCAGTTAGAAAATATATTCCTTTCTTTTTTACCTTAACTATTGATTGATGTTCCTGAGCTCTGTTAAACAGCTATTATGTCTTACCCTGGAAATAGCTGCATTTCAGAGATCGCTGAGTGATCCTCATACAGTAGTTACAATCCGGATAGTTTCTTGAGTACTTTTGAGGGCTTTGAAAGAAAAGTGCTATATCAGGGTCACTCATAATTAGTGGGTCCAGTCGTAAAGTCCTTACTCTGGCAAATCTCAGGACAGGATAAGGACTTCAGGATCAAATCCCTTGTGTACAGAAAGACTTTTAGGAAACAATATTTTTGTTGCCCTTCTCTGTACTTTTTTCAAGTCTAATATATCTTTTTTGAGATGGGGCAACCAGAGCTGCATACAGTATTCAAAGTGTGGGCGTACAATGGATTCATATAGTAATAGTATGATATTTCTGTCTTATTATTTATTTTTTTCCTAATGGTTCCTAAAAGCATTTCTGTACACAAAGGGATGTTGTGAAGACCAAAAATATAACTGGATTAAAAAAGGAATTAGATGAGTTCATGGAGAATAGTTCCATCAATGGCTATTAGCCAAGATTGTCAGGGACGCAACCCCATGCTCCGGGTGTCCCTAAATTCTGACTTTCAAAAGCTGGGACTTGGCAACAGGGAATGGACCACTCAATAATCACCATGCATGCATCTGATGAAGTGGGTATTGGCCCATGAAAGCTTATGCTTCAATACTTTAGTTAGCCTTTAAGGTGCCACAGGACTCTTTGTCACTTCTGCAATTCCAGACTAACATGGCTACCTCTCTGATTCTCAATAATCACCATGTTCTGTTCATTTCCTCTGAAGCATCTGGCACCAGTCACGGTTAGAAGACAGGATACTGGGCTAGATGGACTAGTGGTCTGACCCAGTCTGGCCATTCTTAGTTTCTTATGTTCTCCTTCTCCTCTCCTTATGTTCTGGCCCAATCTGGCAAACTCATGGCTGCTTTTGTTTATGTATTGGTCTGTTTCAAATGTCCCATGATAATTCTGCTAAGCATCTGATTTCTTGATTCTTCCTCTTCTTTTGTTTTCTTCTTTGGATGAGCTATCTGGCTCATCCTCCCAGTCTCATTGGTCACAAATTGATCCTGGCCCCGACATCAGAGGATTTAGCCAAATGTGCTTCCAGATTTCCCCCTTTCCCTGTCTCTGGTTGTGAAGGTGTCTGTGTTCCACTTGGGCTCCACACTGCAGTCCAGAGGACACTGTTGGGAAGCTTTGATAGAAGCATATCCCCCTGGAGTGTCACATGGCAACCTTTCACACCCCTAGAAGGCTTTGCATTGGAGCAGCAGGTCAGGAAAATCCAGCTTGCTGGCCCTAGGAGTTATCTCAAAGGGGAGCCAAGATAACTCTGGATGTGTAAAGTGGTGTAGGTATCAGAATAGAAAACAAGCCCCCTTTTCTCAAAAGAGCAGATTCGCCCTCTGCAGTGGGCTGGTGCAGATCTCCTCCCCTCTCCCCTTTTGTGGTGCACAATAAATATAACTGTCAAGAGATAAGATTCAAAACAAACAGGTAAAAGTCTGAGGGGATAGAATTACGCAGATAGGGAAGGGGTAAATGTAAATGACTCATAGCTATACAACAAACAGTGACACAGCAGCTCTTCCCTGCCAATGTGAAGCTCAGACCCAAGAATGAAACTAAACCTACCCTGGCATTCAAGAAATATGACCCCCAACTTAGAAACCCTAATCGCTTTCTCCCTCCATTCCCAGCACTTCTGTGGTAGGGTGAAGTCCACGACCTCTATTCTGTAGGTAATTGAAACCCTTGGAGGAGGAACACTGGCGAGTCCCTCGATAGATGTCAGGACAGAGACACAGACCAGGAACCCTCTGGATGGTGACGTTCCCCAGGTGGAGAACAGGGAAGATGGTAATATGTCATCTTCTTTTCTTTTCACTGCAAGAAGGAATGGTGTTCTTCGCTGATGCACAAGTGCCATGAAGACCCGAAACTGCACATGCAGTCACTATGATGGACTGTCCCATCAGCCTGTGATCGCAGTTCTTTTATAGAGTCTATGGGCGGAAAAAATGGTACAATCCGTAAAAAGGCGGGAAACGGTCTGAGGTGAGGAATCCTGGGGATTGCCCAGTGGCAGGAAAAACCCATTCAGTCCAGTTTTATCCAGACCAGGCTGACAGTGTACAGAAAGTTACAAGATGACAGTTTTCAGACTCCATCTTGGATTACCACAGTGTCCTTAATCACCGACTGAGAACTCCTGGATTGGACCAATGTGTGGAGGGGGAGGGAAATTCAGATGCAATTACCCTGAAACTGACCTTTAAAAGGCCTACCGCTACCGTCCGGGTCCTTTAAATTGTTGCCGGAGCCCTGCCACTGCTACCCCAGGACTCCGGCTGCAGGGCTCTGGGGACGATTTAAAGTGCCCAGAGATTTAAAGGCTTGACCTCTTCCGGTAGAGGTCCCACCTTTTCCAGTAGAGGCCACACCTCTTCTGGTTGAAGCCCCGCTTCCCGCTCAGAACTCCGGAGTACCAGTAAATCCTTAAATTACTTTCACCCCGATGAAGTCCCAATGGAACTGATGCAGATTGTGCATCCAGGCATCCGAACACTTAGTTGAGCATAAGTAGGATTTTTGTAGTGAAACAACAACGGTTCAAGGGAGAACACTAGATTTGTTTATGTGTGAACAAGGGAATATACCAAAGTTGTTTTGTTCAGGCTAGACCATGGGAGCTGATCATCCCTGGCTATGGGTGATGTTCCTCGGAGGAAGCTCAAAATGCAGTTAGGGAGCTTCACTATTTTAGATACCAGTGAAGGATTTATTACTAGACTTGGTCTGATAAATCCTGAACTGGGTGTGTGCAGGTGTGGGTTCATTAACATCTGGAGCAGAAATCCCCCATCATGCAGTGCTTCCCTGCTTTTCTGGTCCCAGAGTTCCATGTGTTTATTCTCCATTCTGTATGCTAATGGAGATGCCTCCCTGTCCCATCTTCGATGCAAATGAGGCTTGGGGAGTTTCCTTAGTCCAGTCACCCTTATCCAGAGGGGTTTAGGGGTGTCTTCCACGGCCTTTTCATTGCTTTTTGTAAGTCCTTCTTCTAATCAGTTTTGGTTCAAGCAGAGGCTGGAGGGAGGAGGGAGTGAAGGTATTTCAAGAGTCAGGTGGGTTACTGTGCCCTGGTTCCCCAAGAACACAGAGCTGCTAGGTAACAAACCCCCAATAAGTTTTGACTCTTTGGGGCACGGCAAAGCCAGTTAGCTATAGACCAGTACATTAGATTCTGACATCACCTGCATACGTTCAGTAGAGTTGTTAACTAAGCCGCATCATTGTCTATATGATGATGCTTGAGCCAGTGTGTCTTGCAGACCTCAGAGCCGGAGTGCAGGGCTTGCAATTACAGAGAAAGCAATTATTATTATTACTTGTAAAGTGAGCAGATTCCCTCAGGATGTCACAGATAAAGCTGGATGTTTATACTGTGTCATTTCTCAGAGCAGAATCTCATTTATTTATTTATTTTGTCTCACATTCATTCACTTTCATGTGATTTTTAACTGAATCTCCCTGTAACCAGCCAGCATGCTCGCTCTCTCGCTCTCGCTCTCACACACATACACACAAACACACACACACTGGATGGGTGGGTGGGGCAGAAGTGACAACCAATCAGAAAGCGTGGATGGTGAGGCCGAATTCTTAAGCAATGTCTTAGAAGTCTAAATTATGGTTCACAGAGCGTTGGGCTCAGCTGGCTGGAGGAGGAGTCACATGGTGCTTAAAACCAGCCCCTTGGCCTTTCAGCCAGCTCCTCTTTAGCTGCAGTCAGAGCGAGCAGATGGAAGCTGGAGATACAGCCGGGAAAAGGCGGCCCTCTTTGGGCAAGGCCGCCTGCATCCTCACCGGTGCATCCCGGGGCTTTGGCCGGAGCCTGGCCCTGCTGCTGGCTCCACGGCTGGAGACTGGCTCTGCCCTGATCCTGGTGGCCCGATCCCGGGGGGCCCTGGCCGAGCTGGAAGCTGAGTTGCAGTGCAGGGTCCCCAGGTTGAAAGTGAATTCTGTGCCGGCCGACCTGAGCACAGAAGACGGGCTGCAGCTGGTGCTCCAAGTGGTCCAGGACAAGCTGCCGGGAGTGGCTGATCTGGAGCGGATCCTCATCATCAACAATGCAGGTAGAGCCTCCTAAGAGTGGCGCCTTCCAGCGTGGGCGGCAGTAGTATCCGGGAAAGAACAGACTTGGGGAAGGGATAAGAGCGGGTGGGCTGGATGTGTCTGACAGGGACACAGAGGATGGGTGGCTATTGGGGAGGCTATGGTGGAGGGAGGAGCAGGCACCACCAGGGCAGGGGTAGCCAACCTGAGCTTGAGAAGGAGCCAGAATTTACCAATGTACATTGCGAAAGAGCCACAATAATACTTCAGTAGCTCCCCTCCCTCCCTGCGCCCAGTGCCTCCTGCCCCCCGCAGCCCCACCAAACAGCACCTCCCCCTTCCTCCCCGTACCTCCTGGTCAGCTGTTTCGTGGAGTGCAGGAGGCTCTGAGGTAGGAGGGGACGGAGCAAGGGCACGACAGGCTCAGGGGAGGGGGTGGAAGGGGTGGAGTCAGGGCAGGACCTGTGGCAGAGCCAGGGGTTGAGCAGTGAGGAACCCCCGACACACTGGAAAGTTGGCGTCTGTAGCTCCAGCGCCGGAGTCTGTGCCTAGACAAGGAGCCAGATATTAACTTCTGAAGAACTATCATGAAAATAAGTAAGAAGGTGAATGAACAGAGTTTGCAACTGGGCGGGTAAACTTGTGTTGAGTTTGAACTTTCGGCCCTGGCTCTGACCTGAACAACAGTCTCCGTCCCTTTTGCAACCCCGGCAGCCATATGTCTATTGTCTCTCTTATTAGCATTCCTTGAGCAGTTGTAACGCTGGTTTTAACTGGATACAACCAGGGATGACTTGGTTGATCACGCGCGCATATCATGAACAGCTAAGTACTTTGTTTACCCCTTCCTATAAATACTACTGTATATCACAAATAAAGCTGCCATATGCCTCTAAAGCTACTGAGCCAGAGGAGGGTGTGTGCCCTTTGATCAAAGAATTGTGTGTTGGTGTGTTTATTAAATTGGTCTCTGACAGATTGTGAGCCATAATCCGACTCCTCACTACTCGGGTGTGGAACGGTGAGTAGAACCAGCTACTTTTACCTAACACTTGCATGACCCATCTTGCAAGGCTGCATTAAAGATATACGTACTGATCCTAATTCATGGCTCCTGTTCCCTGTGCTCTGAAGGGAACACAATACCATTCTCTGTTGGAGAATTAAGGGGGGGAGCTGATGGGCAAGGACAGATGCAGGAGGAAAGTGGGGGACTCCAGTGAGGAAGGAGAGTGCCATTGTGAGTCTCTGGGCCACATGGACTGAGCATGGGACCGGAAACAAGGAACTCCCGACTGCTTTTCCTGGCTGTGCCATAGATTCTGTCTTTGCCTACACCAGGCAGTTCTCCTGGGTACTTGCCCAGCATCACACAGAGGACTTCTTTACATTGGGGACGTGCTCTGATTCCAGCCATCGGTGTAGCTGCATTGGTGCAAAGCCCTGACGTAGACAGGCAAAGCTGCTATTTGCGTCAGTGGATCTTATCCGTGCTTGAAATTAGGATAAGTTGCAATGGTACAAATATTGGCTTTGTTTGTCTATGCTGGGGCTGTGTACTGGTGTATTCAGAGCACCTCCTTAGTGTAGGGATTAGTGTGTGTTGGGCAAGTTCCCATGGTTAAGTTGCACAACCTCCCTCTGCCTCAGTTTCCCTATCTGTACAATAGGGATAATATTGCATAGGGATGTGATCAGGTGAATTTAATTAATGTCTATCAGTCCACTTCCAATATTAAGTGCTATGTAATACCAAGTACTAGGTCTTGTTCTGTCCTCTTTTTAGGATCGCTTGGAGACATTTCCAAATCCTTTGTTGATTTCACCAGTCCAGCCGAAGTTAACAGCTACTTTGCCTTCAATGTCACCTCGGCACTTTGCCTCACATCCTCCATCCTGAATGCCTTCCCAGAGCACCCTGGCTTGAGCAAGACTGTTGTGAACATCTCTTCGCTGTGCGCCCTGAAGCCCTTCAAGAGCTGGACATTGTACTGCACTGGGAAGGCCTGCCGGGACATGATGTTCCAGGTTCTGGCACTTGAAAAGCCTGACGTTAGAGTTGTCAGCTATGCCCCAGGTAGGGTCCCCGTTTTGCTGGGGACCAGTCTTCCCTCTCATTTTCCCCACCCATGTGCAGAATAAATTTTGTGATGTGCACCAGTATGGAGGTGGTGT